>CM065591.1:168831265-169498445 GCA_033119425.1 Bufotes viridis
TTACCAACCCTTATCTTGAGACTTCAATATCCCCATAAACTGCCCCATCTCCCCGTCTGCCTCCCAGCTTATCTCTCTAACCTCCTCTCTTGGCCTTTCGCCACTTTCTAACTCTCAAACATATAATGATGGCAACACGCTGGACTTGGTCTTCTTAACCTATCCCACTCTGACCACAACATCCTCTCCTTCACTCTCAGATATCTGCACCCATCCCAGCACACTCCTACTTATTACACATACAGAAATCTACAGGCCATTGACCCTCATACACTTACAGACAATCTATACTCATCATTATCCCCAATCTCTTCCCTCTCCTGCCCTGATCTGGCCCTCAGAAGATTCCTGGACAGAATAGCGCCCTGCACTTTCAGAACCTTCAAACACAGACCAAAGCATCCCTCGCTTACTCCAATGGCTCCGCCCTGTGCCAGTCATTGCTCCGATTGCCCTCAGAGTGTAGAATCAAATTTAAACTGTTTGTTCTCACCCACAAAGCTCTCTACAGTGCTGAACCCCCCTACATAACCTCCTTCATCTCTGTCTACCACCATCCCATGCTCTTCACTCTGTAAATGATTTATGACTGACATCTGCCATAATCCAAACCTCTCACTCCTGACTTCTCCCAAGCTGCACCAGCTCTCTGGAATGCCCTACCCCAGAAAATTAGGTTAAATCACAATAAACTCAGTTTTAAGAACTCCCTAAATACACGTATTTTTATGGGAACCTATCACATCCCCTGATCTAACTTCTCTCCATATATAGCCCATTTATCATTTCCTGAACCTGATCCTCCCCCAACTCTCCACCGAACCTATGCAACCAAAAGCAATTTATATATTGGCTGGTGGCTGGCTCATGCAGCTTTATATCTGCTCTCCTATTTTCCCAAGATGGCTGGAACATTGCACAAAACAAACACTTTTATGCTTGTGTGCCACCCCTATCTCTTCATAGATTGTAAGTAGAGATGAGCGAACTTTAAAAAGTCATGCTCGGCGTTGGGTTAGGTAACTGCGCATTCCATTATGGATTCCACTATCATGGCATATGGAATCCATAGTGGGCGGCTTCCACTCACCGAACTGTTGAACAGCCGGGACCTGGGGTGACGTCACCGCCATGTGATCAGTGCAGGGGCGTGGCTCAGCACTGGATTTGATCCCGTGCTGAGCCACGCCCCCTGCACTGATCACATGACGGTGACGTCACCCCAGGTCCTTTGGCTGTTCAACAGTTCGGGTTGGTGGAAGCCGCCCCTTATGGATTCCATATGCAGCGATATGGTAGTGGAATCCATAACGGGATGCGCGAGTTACCACAACCCGAACGCTAAACTTTTTTTTAAAGTTCGCTCATCTCTAATTGTAAGCTCTTGCAAGCAGGGTCCTCATTCCTCTGGTAAATATTGGCTTGTATGTTATTTATGACTGTTTGTACATCAACCCATGAACTGTAAAGCACTGCAGAATATGTTGGTGCTATATAAATAAAGATTATTATTATTACTACTATAAAGACCAGAATGAAAACCCTATTTTAACCCTATTTTAATCCTTTGAGGCCATGGCTATTTTTCCATTTTTGAGTTTCTGTTTTTTTATACACCCGTTACCCGAAGCTGTAATTTATTTTATTTTCTCATTCACATAGTCATGCTGGACAAGCTGTACTTTGAAATGGTACCATTTACTGTTGCATACAATGTAGTGAGACACAAAAAATATTCCAAATGGCTGGAATTGGGAAAAAAAACTATTCTAATGCAGTTTTATGGGTTTTATTTTTATGAAATTTAACATGTGGTAAAACTGACCCCTGCGCTTCATTATCCGGGTCAGTACGATTACTGAAAATACCACACTTGTATAGCTTTTCTTGTGTATTAATATTTTTTAAAAAAAATTTGTTTTTATCTCCATATTCTGACTTCCATAACTTTTTTTTATTTTTACATCTACAAGGCTGATATCCTTTTGGGGTACTGTATGTAAGAACTTTTGATCACTTTTTATTAAATTTTTTGGGTTGAAATGATGACATCTGTAAAGAGACGACAACCACTGCACAAGTACAGGATGTCGTCCATGGGTTAACACATAATTTAAAAATCCAAATTCCCTATTCACTAGAAAAACAAAACAGGGCAATTGGAACTAATTAACCACTTGAAGACCACAGGTTTACACCACCCTAGTGACCAGGCCCTTTTTTACAAATCCACACTACACTACTTTCACCGTTTATTGCTCGGTCATACAACTTACCACCCAAATGAATTTTACCTCCTTTTCTTCTCACTAATAGAGCTTTCATTTGGTGGTATTTCATTGCTGCTGACATTTTTACTTTTTTTGCTATTAATAAAAATGTAACGACATTTTTGCAAAAAAATGACATTTTTCACTTTCTGTTGTAAAATTTTTCAAAAAAAACTACATTTCTATATAAATTTTTCACAAAATTTGTTGTTCTACATGTCTTTGATAAAAAAAAATCTAATAAGTGTATATTTATTGGTTTGGGTAAAAGTTATAGCGTTTACAAACTATGGTGCAAAAAAGTAAATTTCTGCATTTTGAAGCAGCTCTGACTTTCTGAGCACCTGTCATGTTTCTTCAGGTGCTAGAATGCCAGGATAGTATAAATACCCCCCAAATCACACCATTTTAGATAGAAGACACCCCAAAGTATTCACGGAGGGGCATGGTGAGTTCATGTATCATTTCATTTTTTTTCACAAGTTAGCGGAAAATGACACTTTCTGAGCAAAAAAAAATAATAATAAAGTTTCCATTTCTGCTAACTTCTGGCAAAAAAAAATAAAATCTCAGACGGACTCACTATTCCCCTCAGTGAATACCTTGGGGTGTCTACTTTCCGAAATGGGGTCATTTGTGGGGTGTGTTTACTGGTCTGGCATTTTGGGCGGGGCTAAATTGTGAGCAGCCATGTAAAACCTAAAGGTACTCGTTGGAATTTGGGCCCCTTTGCGCATCTTAGCTGCAAAAAAGTGTCACTCATGTGGTATCGCCGTACTCAGGAGAAGTAGGGCAATGTGTTTTGGGGTGTATTTTTACATATACCTATGCTGGGTGAGAGAAATATCTCTGTAAATTGTCAACTTTGTGTAAAAAAATTTAAAAAGTTGTCGTTTACAGAGATATTTCTCACACAAAGTATGGGTATATGTAAAAATACACCCTAAAACACATTGCCCTACTTCTCCTGAGTACGGCGATACCACATGAGTGACACTTTTTGCTGCCTGGGTGCGCAAAGGGCCCTAATTCTAATGAGTACCTTTTAGGAGGGCATTTTTACGCAATTTTCTTCTCACGCTTTAGGGCCCCTAAAATGCCAGGGCAGTAGAAATACCCCACATGTGACCCCATTTTGGAAAGAAGACACCCCAAGGTATTCCGTGAGGGGCATGGCGAGTTCACAGAAGATTTTTTTTGGCACAAGTTAGCGGAAATTGATTTTTTATTGTTTTTCTCGCAAAGTCTCCCTTTCCGCTAACTTTTGACAAAAAGTTAAATTTTTCATGGACTCACCATACCCCTCAGCGAATACCTTGGGGTGTCTTCTTTCCAAAATGGGGTCATTTGTGGGGTGTTTGTACTGTTCTGGCATTTTGGGCGGGGCTAAATTGTGAGCAGCCATGTAAAAGCTAAAGGTACTCGTTGGAATTTGGGCCCTTTGCGCACCCAGGCTGCAAAAGTGTCACTCATGTGGTATCTCCGTACTCAGGAGAAGTAGGGCAATGTGTTTTGGGGTGTATTTTTACATATACCCATGTTGGGTGAGAGTAATATCTCTGTAAATTGACAACTTTGTATTAAAAAAATTAAAAAGTTGTCGTTTACAGCGATATTTCTCACACAAAGTATGGGTATATGTAAAAATACACCCCAAAACACATTGCCCTACTTCTCCTGAGTACGGCGATACCACATGTGTGACACTTTTTTGCAGCCAAGATGCGCAAAGGGGCCCTAAAACCAATGAGTACCTTTAGGATTTCACAGGCCATTTTTACGCATTTGGATTCTCACGCTTTAGGACCCCTAAAATGCCAGGTCAGTATAAATACCCCACATGTGTCCCCATTTTGGAAATAAGACACCCCAAGGTATTCCGTGAGGGACATGGCGAGTTCACAGAAAAAAAAAAATTTTGGCACAAGTTAGCGGAAATTGATATATATATATTTTTTCTACAAAGTCTCATATTCCACTAACTTGTGACAAAAAATAAAATTTTGCATGAACTCACCATACCCCTCACGGAATACCTTGGGGTGTCTTCTTTCTAAAATGGGGTCACATGTGAGGTATTTATACTGACCTGGCATTTGAGGGTCTCCGCAATCATTACACGTATGGCCAGCATTAGGAGTTTCTGCGATTCTCCTTATATTGAGCATACGGGTAATGAGATTTTTTCCGTTCAGCCTCTGGGCTGAAAAAAAAAAAAAAATGAACGGCGCAGATTTTTCATTCGCATCGATCAATGTGGATGAAAAATCTCTGCCAAAATCAGTGACTGCGGTGCGGTGGGCTGGGCGCTAGCTACCTAACAAGTAGCTAGCTAACTGACGGTGATAAGGGACCCTTATGCCCCATTTACACGTCCGCAATTCTGTTTGCGGAACGGAATTGCGGACCCATTCATTTCTATGGGGACAGACTTTGTCCCGCTCGGATCCGGAATTACGGATCCGCGCTCCGGGTCTGCACTTCCGTTCCGCAAAAATATAGAACATGTCCTATTCTTGTCCGCAACTGCGGACAAGAAAAAACATTTTCTATATAGTTCTGTTCGGATCTGCAAAATGCGGAAAGCACATTGCCGGTGTCCGTATTTTGCGGATCCGTAGATCCATGGATCCGCAGATCCATGGATCCATAAAACACATACGGACGTCTGAATGAGCCTGTAGGGGGTGATTAGTGACAGGGGGTGACAGGGGTGATCAGGGGGTGACATTGGTGATCAGGGGGTGACATTGGTGATCAGGGGGTGACATGGGTGATCAGGGGTTAATCAGTGTGTGTGGGGGGGTGTGTGTAGTGATTGGTGCACTTTACCTTTGTTTCCTCTGGTGGTCCCAAACAAAGGGACCACCAGACGAGCAGACAGCAGGCATATCAGACGCTGTTTACAAAACAGCGTCTGATATGCGATTTAAATGCGGTTTTTTCCGCATCTACAGCCTGCCAGCGCATGATCAGCGCTGGCAGGCTGTAGTTTCAGTTGTCCCGGCTCCGATCACATGAACGTGCGCGCGCGTTCATGTGAAATCTCGGGTCTCACGAGATGACGCCGATAGGCGGCAGTGAGACCTGAGAGAGCCGCCGCGCTGACGCCCATCGGCGTTAGCATGGCGGCAAGTGGTTAATACAAGTATAAAGTAGGATGCTATTGCATAACTATACAATTACATTACGTGACATACAGTAATCTAAATCTGGAAATAGAAATACCTACTGTTACCAAGCATAGTTAATACACTGGAAATAGTAGCTATCATCATGGCATGTATGGAAACTCACCTTCTAAAAAGTAACCTGCACCAGCTCAACCCTTTGATGTGCATTTTACTTTTTCAGAAGACAGTATATAGGGAAAAAAATCCAGAGTTGGTTTCTCAGTTGAATGGAACTTATACCCTTTACATGGGGCCATGCGTGAGTAACACATATCTCACACAACAAGCAGGTTACATTAACAGTTGTGTTAAAGAGCACCTATACCTCTCTTGACATTTCTGTTTTCTGTAAATTCTGGAGCATCTATTCTTATGACTATGTTATAGCATTCATGTAATATTCCTTGTATACGTTTTGAATGAATTGCTAGCAGTTTGCAATGAAAGTCCTGCAGATTTTTCTGATTGGGGGTGTGTCCTTTCACAGTCAGACACTGGTCACACTGACTGGATAGTGTCAGACTGTGCAGGGACACACTCCCAACTGCTAACACCTAGCTGGACCTTCATTGCAAACTGCTAGCAATTTATCCATAATTTTTGTAGGAAAAATAGAGGGATGCCATAACATAAAGTCATAAGAATAGATGCTCCAGAATTATTACAAGAGAAATGCAAGTAGCTGCTAAAATAGACATGTCAGGAGATGTTACATGTACTTAATTAAATCTTACAAGGACTTTTTAAAGAACCAAATGCAACTAAAATGACATCAATTGTTTTTGTAATACAGTATTAAATCTTTTTTTTGTGATTTCTTCATTGACACAATTATTCAACCCCTTAAAGACTACCACTCTTAAGAACAGAGGTTCATTCAAGTGTTTTCGATCAGGTAATGAAAACACCTGTGGATGTCAAGGAGCAGCAATCAAGCATAATAAGCACCAATTAGGCAGATGTAAAATGACTGTGACACTCAGCTCCTTCTAGACATTTACTGGTGTGTTTACAAACATGGTGAAGTCAAGAGAATGGTCCAGGAAGACAAGAGAAGAGGGGATTTCTCTTCACAGGAAGGGCAATGGCTATAAGAAGATTGCAAAGATGTTAAACATACCAAGAGACACCATAGGAAGCATCATTCACAAATTCAAGGCAAAGGGCACTGTTGAAACTCTACCTGGTCGTGGCAGAAAGAAGATGCTGACTTCGACTGCTGTGCGCTACCTGAAGCGCAAAGTGGAGAAAAGTCCACGTGTGACTGCTGAGGAACTGAAAAAATATTTGTCAGATGCGGGTACTGAAGTTTCAGCTCAGACAATAAGGCGCACACTGCGTAATGAAGGCCTCCATGCCAGAACTCCCAGGCGCACCCCCTTGCTGTCTCGAAAGAATAAGAAGAGTCGACTGCAGTATGCCAAAAGTCATGTGGACAAACCACAAAAGTTTTGGGATAGTGTTCTGTGGACTGATGAAACAAAATTAGAACTCTTTGGGCCCATGGATCAACGCTATGTTTGGAGGAGGAAGAACAAGGCCTATGAAGAAAAGAACACCTTGCCTACTGTGAAGCATCGCGGGAGGTCAATCATGCTTTGGGGCTGTTTTGCTTCTACAGGTACAAGGAAGCTTCAGCGTGTGCAAGGTACCATGAATTCTCTTCAGTACCAGGAGATATTGGATTAAAATGTGATGCAGTCCGTCACAAACCTGAGGTCTGGGAGACGTTGGACCTTTCAACAGGACAATGATCCCAAGCATACCTCCAAGTCCACTAGTGCATGGTTGCAGATTAAAGGCTGGAACATTTAGAAGTGGCCATTGCAGTCACCAGACTTAAATCCGATTAAGAACCTCTGGTGGGACTTAAAGAAAGCAGTTGCAGCGCGCAAGCCTAAGAATGTGACTGAACTGGAGGCTTTTGCCCATGAAGAATGGGCGAAAATAAAAAAAAACTTGTGTCAAGCTATGCTTCACGTTTAAAAGCTGTTATAACTGGAAAAGGATGTTGTACTAAGTACTAAGATTGAATGTCACTTGGGGGTTGAATAAAACTGATAATGATGTGAGCACAGAAAAGACATTTGTGGTTATTTCATTATAAATGTTATGTTATATTTGTCTGACTTACAAGTGCCTCTTTGATTTAATTGTAAACAAGATGACTGAAATGATCACAATCAATGTCAAACTGGCCAAAACACTCAATTTCAGTGGGGGTTAAATAATTTTGAACACAACGATTTCAACGAAACTTGGTATACACATCCCTTGCTACCTGGAAATAAATCTTGTGGGGGTCACAGCTCTCTAGGACGTACCGTTCCTATATTCCCAAAAAATGACCTGCATTAGCCAATACAAGCCTGCAGGTCTTTCTCTTCATATCCCAACTGCCATACACACGGTCACATGTCCCTTATCTGCCAATAGAAGCCCGCAGGCCCTTAGTCTCCACATACACACAGTTTTTCTCCAGATTTTCATATCAAACCAGCCATTTTTCTTCACTGCTGTATGTCAGCTTTAGACTAGGGCTACACGACGACAATAAGTCGCATGACACATAGGGCAGAAGTACACTGCTACATTTCTCTCGCGACAATGATGTTTCACCAATGTCGCGTGACAATTTTTATAATGATATTCTATGGTGTTGCACTGCAACACGCGACGTGCTGCGATTGCAATTCGACAGTCGCAGAAAAATCCATCTTGGATAAGTATTTTGCAACTGTCATGTCGCAGTCACAGCATGTCACATGTCACAGTGCGACACCATAGCCAATCATTATAAAAATTGTTGAGACAAAATGTCGCACAACACATGTCGTCGTGTAGCCCTAGCATTAAAGGAGCAGGGGAAGGAGGAAGTCACTGATATAGGGGCAGGCACTGTGGAGGTCACTGTTAAAGAGGCGTTTACTGTGGATGTTACTGTTAAGGGGGAAGATCGCTGTTGAGTTCACTGTTAACGTGTCTGACACTGTGGAGGTCACTGTTAAGGGGGTAGGGGCCACTATTAAAGGGGCAACTGCTGTGGAGGTCACTGTTAAGGCAGCAGGATACAGTGGAGGTCACTGTTAAGGGGGCGGGCACCTGAGGAGGTCACTGTCAAGGGAGTGGGGTGCAGTGAAACTCACTGTTAAAGGAGCGGGCTGCTGTGAAGGTCAAAGTTAAGGGGATGGGCTGCTGTGGAGGTCCCATTTTAAAGTGGTGGGAACTGTGGGGGGGGCAGTGTTAAGGGCTGGGGGACTGTGCAGTTCACTGTTAAAGTGGTGGGGTGCTGTAGAGGTCACGGTTTTGGGGAATACTGTCGATATCTTTTAGTGACACACAAACATGAAATGAAATACATGAAATATACCCATGCAAAGTTGGGTCCTTCTGCTAGTTATAGATAAAATAGCCACTTCTCACAAGGTTCAAAATTTTGTACATAGTAGCTCATTCACTAAGGTGGTGATGGTCTTGAAGATACAGTAGATTAGCAATTACTTACTCATTTTGTTTATGCTGATGGAAGATGAAGACTCCAAGAACCTTCTTCCAAAGAATGAGAGTAATAGCTGGGAAAGCTAAATTAAACGAAAAATACCAAACACGCTAGTCAGACTCTATTTGCTAAAGGGGTTATGCCATGATGTAAAAAAATAAGATTATACACCATATAGGACATGTTAATCTCTAAACAAGCCTTGTACCTCACATGGATCCAGATTCTAGACTCTTTTCAGTTTTGCTGTTAAGGGGACATGTCCTTTCTCCTCTTTCCCTGTACCTGGCACAGATTTTAATAGAAGATATGGCTGGTGTAATTTTTAAACTGAGCGCATGCGACCATTTCGGTGAGGTGGGCGAAAAATAAGAAAAAGAACAAACAGCAGGTGGCGCTGCACATATACATCTTGGTGAATAGCTTACTGGCTATACTAAATTTTTAATTACATGTAATTGCAAAATTATTCAGATGGTGTTGGTTTAAAAAACATAAAATATTTTTTGTAGCATAGCTCCTGGCGAAATTGATGGTAGACCTGTCGCTATATTCTGCACTATAAAAAGGTTTTAGGAAACACTGTGATTGTTCAAACTTACCACCGAAGATCGAGATTTTAGACTTTAGTCAGAGACACATAACTCACAGAAAAAAGATGCACCACATGGATAAGCACCTGACAACACTGGCTAATCCCTCACTCTGGTGTTAAAAGCTGAGAGATTCGCCAATATTTCCAATCAGGAACATATCGGAGCCCCTTTAGGCACCACTTCACGGTTTCTCAGCATGACATGGGGTCCTACCACTAGACTACCTATGGTGTGTGAACAAGGTCTGAACAGGTATTAAGCAGCCTACAGCCCCCTCCCACTCACCTGCATTGCAGGACCAACAATGCAATGGGGAACAAATGAGGCTGCAAGCTACACCTACAACAGACCATGTGACACCGGCTTCCAGGTGCAACAGAATGTTTACCAGCCATATGCAATGGCACATTCAATACATATAAAACAAGAATCACAAAAATAAACGTGGCCTAAATGGGTGGGACTGCTCCAAACCCCAAACACTGTGGCGTGTTTCTAACTGGGGGCAGTTCCTCCGCATGTGGTTCGCAGCGAACGGCTATCCCCAGCAAAAATTGCATACAATGGAGGATACCGGCGCGAACCACAAGCACCACACAAACATCCTACACAAAATAAAACATGTGCGGATGAAAATATATAAACACATAACTCACAGAAAAAGATGCACCACATGGATAAGCACCTGACAACACTGGCTAATCCCTCACTCTGGTGTTAAAAGCTGAGAGATTCGCCAATATTTCCAATCAGGAACATATCGGGCCCCTTTAGGCACCACTTCACGGTTTCTCAGCATGACATGGGGTCCTACCACTAGACTACCTATGGTGTGTGAACAAGGTCTGAACAGGTATTAAGCAGCCTACAGCCCCCTCCCACTCACCTGCATTGCAGGACCAACAATGCAATGGGGAACAAATGAGGCTGCAAGCTACACCTACAACAGACCATGTGACACCGGCTTCCAGGTGCAACAGAATGTTTACCAGCCATATGCAATGGCACATTCAATACATATAAAACAAGAATCACAAAAATAAACGTGGCCTAAATGGGTGGGACTGCTCCAAACCCCAAACACTGTGGCGTGTTTCTAACTGGGGGGGCAGTTCCTCCGCATGTGGTTCGCAGCGAACGGCTATCCCCAGCAAAAATTGCATACAATGGAGGATACCGGCGCGAACCACATGCGGAGGAATGTGCCATTGCATATGGCTGGTAAACATTCTGTTGCACCTGGAAGCCGGTGTCACATGGTCTGTTGTAGGTGTAGCTTGCAGCCTCATTTGTTCCCCATTGCATTGTTGGTCCTGCAATGCAGGTGAGTGGGAGGGGGCTGTAGGCTGCTTAATACCTGTTCAGACCTTGTTCACACACCATAGGTAGTCTAGTGGTAGGACCCCATGTCATGCTGAGAAACCGTGAAGTGGTGCCTAAAGGGGCTCCGATATGTTCCTGATTGGAAATATTGGTGAATCTCTCAGCTTTTAACACCAGAGTGAGGGATTAGCCAGTGTTGTCAGGTGCTTATCCATGTGGTGCATCTTTTTTCTGTGAGTTATGTGTTTATATATTTTCATCCGCACATGTTTTATTTTTTGTAGGATGTTTGTGTGGTGCTTGTGGTTCGCGCCGGTATCCTCCATTGTATGCAATTTTTGCTGGGGATAGCCGTTCGCTGCGAACCACATGCGGAGGAACTGCCCCCCCAGTTAGAAACACGCCACAGTGTTTGGGGTTTGGAGCAGTCCCACCCATTTAGGCCACGTTTATTTTTGTGATTCTTGTTTTAGTCAGAGACACCCCTTACACTCACTTGCTCCATAGTAAAATTGCAGCTCAAAGGCAAACTGAAAAGTGAGATATCTCCTTTAATTAAAATGTCCCCATAAAAATGTAATGTGATTGTTCCCAAAATACCTCTGGGTAGCTATTTAAAGGGAATGTGCGTAATAGTATGGCGCTGGCCAGATCTTTAAAGATGGCACCTGCTCCTGCCCGCTGTGGGTGCCATAGCCGCGGGTGGCTGTCTGCTTTTTATAGCAGACACCCGCAGCTCATTTCTGCATTCGGCAGTAATGCTGATCGTGGACATTTAACCCCTCAGATGCCGTGGTCAATCCAGACCACAGCATCTGAGAGCACTGAAAACTGAAACCTTTCAGTGGTGCTCCGGCCCCCCGTGTGGCGATCAGAGGAGCTAGAGCATGTATGCAGCCTCCCGTGTCTTTATGAATCACATGAGGCTGCTGCATAGTATTTTCTATATAGCCCTTGCCTGTAATAGGGCTCCATAGGAAGCTAGTAAAATGACCATAGATTCCAATGCAAGTGCTTTGGAGTCTATGAGAATAGTGATCTAATGATTGCATGTTATAGTTACCTATGGGAACTATAAAACAGTGTAAAAAAAACATAAACATTATTTCCCCAAAATAAAAATAAAAGAATTAAAAAAAAAAAATACACATCATGGATGTTGCAATGTGCGAAAACGCCCATAGTATAAAAATTTAATCATATATTCCCCATACAGCAAACAGGAAAACAGAAAAAAAGCGTCCAAATGGCCGGTTCGCTGTTTTTGGTCGCTTCATTTTCTACAAAAAATTAAATAAAAGGTGATCAAAAAGTCATACAGACTCCAGAATGGTATCAATGAAAAGTTCAGATCGCCCTAAAAAAATTTGCCCCCATACAGCTCCGTACACAATTACAAAAAAGTTATAGGGGTCAAAATATGGCGACAAAAAAATAAAACAGATTTTTTCCCACTTCTTAATTTTTTAAAACACAAGAAAAACTATACATTTAGGGTATCGTTGGATTCGTACTGACCTGTAGAATAAAAGTAATGGGTCAGCTTTTTTTTTTTACATTGAACTTCGTAATTAAAAAACTCGTAAAACTGTGGTGGAATAGCTTTTTTTTTTTTTGCAATTTCACCCCATTTGGAATTTTTTTCCTGCCTCCCACTACATCATACGCAAGATTAAGTGGTGGCGTTGGAAAGTACAACTTGTTCCGCAAAAATTAAGCCACAAAAAAAAAAAAAACTCGGGGGTAGAAAGGATTAAATAAAAATCCTAAAATTCAGCAATTTTTACACTAGCCACTAAGCCTAATAGGCTTATAATAAATACACCGAATCCATCATTCACAATAGGTAATGTACACAGCTTATCTACTCCCTCTGTGCACAATGACGTTGACACAGGTCACAGAACATGTGAAGAAAACTCTCCCACAGAGGCCAAAGGAGCAAATTTATAAAACGGTCTAAAAGTAAATATGCCTTTATTTCCTAATCACAGCACAGCTTACTTTTTAGAAGAGCACACCAAGAAATAAAAGCTAAGCTGTGATTGGTTGCAACAAGTTTTACTTTTAGACAGTTTCAAATCTCCCCCAGTTATTCAGCTCCTGTCCATTGTGCCCGTTATCTATGTGGGTTTTACAATGCATATCGCCAAATTCTGTTAACTGCATGGCTGCCTGATTTATCATGTATGGAAAAAAATAATAATATCTGCAATAAAAAATAAAAACTGTTTAGAAAAAGGCAATGGAGGGAATTTATCATTATCCTCCATGGCTCTTTTCTGGTGTAAAAAAGCCAGTGTTTGCAACTTTTTAAATGCCACTGCAACAAAATGTTGTCGCAAACTTCTTTTCTTTGTCTCAAGTTTCTACACCTCCTTTGCCACTTTCAAAAATGGGACATGGCAAGGGTGGGGAGGGGGGAACCATTTGGTCCAGCATATTTACTATATCTTCATGTTCTGGTGTAAACGAAGACAGACATTTATGGCAACTTCCCACAGACTGCCAGAAGAATGCCATAATATATGACGAGGCCGGCACCTCACAATAAATTAAGCGCATCCATCGACATGTTCTCCCTATCACAGCTCAGTAGGCAGTTAAAAGATAAAACTGAGCATGTGCGGCCATCAAAGTGAGCTGGACAAAGAAATAGGAAGAAAAAAAATGCGAGTGGCGCTATATAGATACATTTTATTGAATAACTCAGTGGCTATTACAAAATTTTTAATTACATGCAATTACAAAAGTATTCAGGTCCAGGTGCTGGTTTGAAAACTGTACAATAATTTTCCTGGGACAACCCCTTAAATGTTTTTGGCTCTTTGTCTCATGGGAATTGAGCTGAAAGTCTGTTAAACTAGATAAAGCTAGTTTATCAGTTTCTTTCTTCATATGAACATATTCAACTTGAATAGAATGTAAACACAGATTTCAGATGAATTTGTGGTTTAGATCTGACACATCTTGCACTTTGTATTACTGCTTTTTGCGGGACAAACCACCGATATGATTGACCAAATAGCTGACCATTATGTTTGTTGAAATCAGATATAGCTTTCTCAAAAATGTAAACCTGGAATCTATCTAGATCTATCTTATATATACATTGATACTCCTTAATGTAAACTACAGACACCTCAAAATACATTTGAAAATTGTTCTTGGGACCAAATGTAAACTAGCTGTTTTTGTGAGTGGTAGATTTGAAACTTTGCCAAAGAGCTTTTTTACTTTGTCCTTATGTAAACCTTGTATCCCATGGGAAAATTGTAAGGTTACATTCCATTGCTCCGTGGCTAGTATTAACATAGAGATAATGGATATCCTAGTTTCTCATGGAGTATAAGTATTGGAACTTCAAGCAATATCTAAACTATTCTAGAATGTTTCCATAATCATGAGGTTGACAAAAATTTGTTTTTCCCAAAGAAAATATCAAAGGATCATTACATTTGTGAATGCATTGAGACTAGAGATGAGAGAATTTCTTGAAATTTGTTTCAGGTCTGATTTCAGGTTGCTGAATTTTTGAAAAAGTTAAATCCTGGTATCTACTATCTACTTATTAAGCCCAGGTTCCCATGAATAATAATCTACATATGTCAACCTAACACCTGGATCTGAACACTTTTGTAATTCCATGTAATTCCATGTAATATAACCAATGAGCTCAGTGTTGTAGCGAGGCGGTGGCAAGCGCGGCATGTGTCCCTGGTGTTGAGGGTGCGCCCGCCAAGGCAGTTTGTTCCCTTGGTGAGTCAGGGCACTTCACTGTTCCTGTCAGCTGAGCTGCTCCCCAACAGTTCACAAATGGCACTGCTGGGCTGAGTGGGATGAGTGGTGAAAGCCTTAATATGCAGCTCAACTGCGCAGTTTGTATGTGACTGTCTCTGTTGCTGCTCGGGAATGCCGGATGTGTCCAATTATCAGGGAAATGGGTAGGCATTTCTTTTTTTTTTTTTTTCTTTCTTTATCAATTGAAGCTGAAGGGGACAAATGTGGGCATTAATACTATGAAGCTATCACAATAAGGCTACATGCACACGACCGTTGCCTGCCTCCATGTCCGCTCCTCCTTGAAATTTTGCGTCCGTCAAAAAAAACGGATTGCGGACCGTTTTTTTTTGACGGATCCGATTTTTATGGCAGATCCATTGTAAAAATGCCTATCCTTGTCCGCAAACATGAAAAAAATAGGACATGCACTATTTTTTTGACGGAATGAAAACACGGATCACGGATGCGGAACAAAAACGGTTGACCATCCGCATTTTTTGACGGACCCATTGAAATTAATGGGGAAGCATCCTATCCGTGAAAAAAAACGGAACGGACGCGGAAACAAACAACGGTCGTGTGCATGTAGCCTAAGGGCATTACTACACTGAGGGAGGCACAATGTGGGCAATATTATGGTGAGTGGGGCACAATGTGGGCATTATTAATGTGAGGGGACATAATGGGGGCATTATTACTGTGAGGGAGCACAATGTAGGCCTAAGTTCTGTGAAGGAGAAATAATTTGGGCATTACTACTGTGAGAGGGCACAATGTGAGCATTATTGCTGGGAAGGGGCACACTATGGGTATTACTACTGTGATGAAGGGTGAATTAGCCTAATTTATGAATTAGGTGCACCTCCAGCTCCTGGAGTAAAAGCTATTCTGGCTGCTGACTGGAGTAGTTTTCACTTCTCTTTTATGCCTGTTTTAAGGCGTAAAAGAAAGTAAATGTGTTAAGGCCTGAGTCTAGGGCACACCCTTGCCACTCAAGGGGAACTTGCGACTATTTTTACTTCTAAAATAGGCGTAAAAGTATTTGTGAAGATATTATTAAACGTTACGTTCTAAGCTTGTGATGGCTAACCTCCGACACTCCAGCTGTGGTAAAACTACGACTCCAAATATGTACACTTGCTTGGCTGTACACAGAACTCCAGAGGGGACTGGGTGGAATTGGTTGAGTACAGTTATGAATTGGGTGGAGTTATAGGTGTTTAACATTAACTGTATCTGTATAACTCCACCTGCTGTTCCATATTTTTCTATCCTCCTTAGGCCCCTTTCACACTTGCGTTGTGTGGATCCGGCGTGGACTTTCGTCCCGCCGGATCCGTCACAACGCATGACAACTGAAAGCATTTGTAGACGGATCCGGATTGCGGCTCCGTCTACAAATGCATTGCAAGTGCAGATCCGTCTCTCCGTTTGCCATGCGGAGAGACGTATCCGTCTTGTATTTTTTTCACTGTTTTAAAGGTCTGCGCATGCGCACACCTGAAGGACGGATCTGTCCTTCAGTCTTTTTTTAATGCCGGATCCGGCCCCAATGTAAGTCAATGGGACTTAAGGCCTGATCAGGCGTTCAGTCATGTGTTCAGGCTTTTGAGGACGGAGATAAAACCGCAGCATGCTGCGGTTTTATCTCTGTCCTGAAAAGTCAAAAAGACTGAACTGAAGACATCCTGATGCATCCTGAACGGATTTCTCTCCATTCAGAATGCATTGGGATAATCCTGATCAGTATCTTTCCGTCCTACAGCCCCGAGGATGGAACTCTAGGACGGAAAGTAAAAACGCTAGTGTGAAAGCACCCTTACTGAGGTGGTCGCATGTACTCGGTTTAAATCTCCTGACCCCAGCTATTTCTTCATTTAGAAGTTGTGACATTTACAGGACAAACCCCCTGAGAAAAGACACCCTCTGAGATACCAGTTTGAAATAAATCTACCAGAACAACTGGAGGGATGATCACTGGATCCATGTGAGGTACAGGGCTGATTCTGGCTTTGTTAAAAAGAGATTGTTATATATTATTATACATCTGATTTTCAATTACATCAAACATGGAATAACCCCTTTAAAAGAGCCCAGGGAGAACAGTTGAGGAAAGCATGATTTGAACAGATCAATTTTTTGAATTGTGTGGCGAGTAGCCTAGTGGTTCTTAGATATTATTGGCCTCTGTTCAGAATGATTGCATCTCGCTTACAAAGCAAGTAAAAGTGAATATGATCATGTAACTGGAAGGAGAGCCCTCAGAATGGTATTTCCTTTGGTGAGCCAGAGGAATCATAGTCTGACACTTGCCATTTTGTTTAGAAGCTAAAGACATATTAGACCACACAAGTGTTTTATGCACTCTATTTAGCCTGTCTAAAACTATCACAAAAGTGTCCATCACTCTTACAGTACCTTGCAAATGACCTATGTTGCTAGTTACAGCAGTAATTAGAAATATGTCTGGAATCTGCTCTTCAAAAAGATTAGTGAAATCTTAACAATCTTTTGAGCTGCATTTGAATGAAACTGACTTTTTTTGTTCTTTATCTTCAATCATGAAAGGGAAATAAAGACCTAAAGTAATATAACTCCGGAAAAAACATATTGTGTTGGTAACAACTAATTATGGTAAAATTAGGCATGCTTTTAGGCGTATCTAAGGCAAACTATAGAGATGAGCGAATTTTTTGCAATGATTCGCTTCGATCCGAATTTATTTGCGGCGAATCTCGTTAAAAAAACTGCTATTTCCGCCAGGTGGGTTACGGGCTGCTAAGGGACCTCTTCCCTGAGAGGTGTTAGCAAGGCTATTTGAGTTCTGGAAGGAGAGGCCTGACACCCCCGATCCTAGTACCAGCCTTAGGCCCTAAAAGTTCCTGTAAAAATTCTTCAACCCTAGAGCAGGGAACCTCTCTGCGTCCTTCCAGGAACAGGACAGGAAGAAAACTGGTGAGTGGAGGTGGGAGGGACCTTTTAACCTCTGTTTCCTGTCCCAAGAAGGTCAAAGGGGAACATCCTCCAAGATTGGTAAGTAAACCATGCAAACTATTTGTCAGGTAAGTAGACCATGCATGTGTTTAACCAGCTGGATTGCCTCCACAGTTCTAATTACTTTAATTGAGAATCTGTGTGTGGATCTGAGGTTTCGACCTCAGACGATAGTAGAATCATCTGTTTCTTAATTAGGACAGAATGTGGAGCTTAGATTTTTTAGGCTAGCGGGCTTAACATGTCTGACTTGATTCCTTATCCAGCCTCACGGCCTCTGTGCCTGGCGTGCAGCCTCACGGCCTCTGTGCCTGGCGTGCAGCCTCACGGCCTCTGTGCCTGGCGTGCAGCCTCACGGCCTCTGTGCCTGGCGAGCAGCCTCACGGCCTTTGTGCCTGGTGAGCAGCCTCATGGCCTCTGTGCCTGGCGTGCAGCCTCACGGCCTCTGTGTCTGGCGTGCAGCCTCACGGCCTCTGTGCCTGGTGAGCAGCCTCATGACCTTTGTGCCTGGCGTGCCGCCTCATGGCCTCTGTGCCCGGCGTGACGCCTTACGGCCTCTGTGCCCGGCGTGCCGCCTCACGGCTTCTGTGCCCGGCGTGCCGCCTCACGGCTTCTGTGCCCGTTGCAACCTTGCCTCTGTGCAGGGCCCGCTGCAACCTTGCCTCTGTGCAGGGCCCGCTTCCTCTTGCCTCTGTGCAGGGCCCGCTGACTCTTGCCTCTGTGCAGGGCCCGCTGCCTCTTGCTTCCGGGCAGGGCCCGCTGCCTCTTGCTTCCGGGCAGGGCCCGCTGCCTCTTGCTTCCGGGCAAGGCCCGTTGCCCCTTGCTTCCGGGCAGGGCCCGCTGCCTCTATGCATAGCCTGTCTCCACTTACCTCCGGGAGTGGTCGGCTGACACTTGCCTCCTATGGCGGTCCTGACACATAAAAGCAACATGGTAGGAGGCAGAAGTTAAGCTTAAGCAAAAAGGGGTCCTAAGACATCAGGTAGGGACCCAGTCTAACAGGAGTAGCCTACAGTGCCTATTCTCGACCTACAGTTTAACACAATGCTGTATTGGAGCCACGTTCCTCTTTGGACAATGTGGACAATATTAATAGAAATTGTATGCAATTAATTCAAGGACTAGAAGACATATATGTATACGGGCCATGTGATTCATAGTATACTCTTCCCCCCTGGAGATAGTATGGGTCAGCCTGAAGTTAAAGATCCTACTCAGACTTGTTACAATGGGAGGTAGCACCATCTTGGCTGGGTATTATTCATGTACGAATTACAGCTATCCCCTTTGGGGCAATAATTTGGTAATGCTACTTCAGGACAAGTGATTTTCAGTAAAGTCAACTTATGCCCAACTAAACTGTTCTTTAGGTTATTCTATCTTTTTGCACCTAAGGGTGCTGATGTGATGAACATTAGTACCATGCCTTCATTACATTTAATTCCCATATCCTCAAGGGCATCTCTGTCGCCTCCGGAAAGGAGACTCCCCTCACTGCAAGCCTACCCAGGAAGCTCTCGTTCACACTTACAGCCATTCACATATAAGCTGCGTTTGTGTGCGCTGCACAGGTCCTGTAGCCTTTTGCCTGGTTAGGGCCATGTAAAGATCTTGTGAAACCCTTAAGACTGCCTCTAACTTGAAGTTATGAATGCAGGTGGGTTCTGGGTTGGCTTGGTTTAGTCGGGAAGGTTCTTTCCCTTGAGTTCATACCAACACCTCTTGGCATGGGATCCCAAAAAGAGCTTGTCCTGGACCAGTACAGAAGCTAGCGGTACAGTTTGGTTACCTCATCGGTGTTGTCCATGCCTGCTGTGTTCCAATGCTGTCAGCTAATGATTAGTGTTGAGCGCGAATATTCGAAAAGCGAATTTTTTTAGCGAATATCGGCACTTCGCTAATTCGCGAATATTTCGAATATAGCGCTATAAATTCGCTATTTCGAATATTCGTTTTTTTTTTTTTTTTGTTATATTTTTTTCTTTCCTGGCTTCCTGGCTGCTGTAGTCAGTGCCCGTTGCCGCTTCTGCCGACTTCCGTGCTCATGTGGAGCGTCCCCATCCATGGGAGAATCTCCATATACTAAAATGTACTGTCGGATTTGAGGAATTACGTTGAAATCGCAATGCGATTAATTCAAGTTATATTAATCGCATTGCGATTACAACTTAGCACTGCTATCTTACATAGGCTAGAATTAACGAATATGGAATATATAGCTATGCACTAGCAGTGCTAAGTTGAAATCGCAATGCGAATACTTTAGTTAAATTAATCGCATTGCGATTTCAACTTAGCACTGCTGCTATATTCCATATTCGTTAACTTCGTTAATTCTAGCAAGCTGACCCATTATAAACCCAGCTCTAAGTTGAAATCGCAATGCGATTAATATAACTTGAATTAATCGCATTGCGATTTCAACGTAATTCCTCAAATCCGACAGTACATTTTAGTATATGGAGACGTTCCCATGGTGATGGGGACGCTCCATGAGCACAGAAGTTATGGTTGGCTTGGTAGAATTAGCGAATAGCGAATATGACGAATGTATTCGTCATATTCCTCAAAACGAAGATAACGAGTATTCTACATCTTCGTTTTAGCTACCTGATTCGTCAACTTCGCTAATTCTAGCAATCAAATAGGAAGGTTGACTGACTATAGAGACAGCTGTGTTAAATTCGCTATGCGATTTTTTTTTTTTTTAATACAATAATTATATTACTTGATAAAATTATTATAAGTATTCTATTTATTAAAAAAAAAAAAAAAAAAATCGCATACCAAATTTAACACAGCTGTCTGGTAAGTCAACCTTCCTATTTGATTGCTAGAATTAGCGAAGTTGACGAATAGGTAGCTAAAACGAAGATGTAGAATACTTCGTTATCTTCGTTTTGAGGAATATGACGAATACATTCGTCATATTCGTCATCCTCGCTAATTCTAGATATGAAACCAATAGGAAAGTAGCCTTAAGTACAAATCGCAATATGCGATTATTTAAATCGCATGTTAATCGCGATAACTAGAAAAAATGAGGAATATTCGATTTCGACGAATATGAAACGAATATTCATTCGAATATTCGTGAATTTCGTCGAAATCGAATATGGCACCTGCCGCTCATCACTACTAATGATAAATATCGGAGATATGTTGTCCTTAGACTGGGCCCCCCCTATATTATATTTGGTACGTCTCCAGTAGTGCTGTCATGAGGGATGAACTGGAAAATAGGAATTAGATTTACCGGTAATTCAATTTCCTGAGATTCCCTCATGACAGCACCCGTACATTCCCTCCCTTTCTAACTACTATGTAAACATTGCTTATTGGAATTTGTGATGATTTTAATGAATCGGTTGCATCCATCCTGGTGTAGTAATCTGGAAAAACACTGGTGAGGGGAGGTGGGAGGGACCTTTTAACCTCTCTGTTTCCTGTCCCAAGAAGGTCAAAGGGGAACATCCTCCAGTGGTGCTGTCATGAGGGATTCTCAGGAAATTGAATTACCGGTAAGTCTAGTTCCAATTTTCGCTACACACTGCCTGTGCTCCAATGTCCTCCTCCTCCTCCTCTTCCAGTTTAGCCCCCACATGGCTCATGTGTCCATGAGATCTAGGCGCCACGTCTCCTGTCCCCTGACCAGCCATTGTTACCATCATCTGTTCCAGGACATGAAGCAGTGGAATAACGTCATTCAACCCGTAGTCCTGGAGACTGACAAGTGGCAGTCTCAAAGGGGCTGAGCAAACGGCAGGTGTCACTCATGAGCTGCCACTGGCTGACATCGAAGTTACACAGGTGAGTACTCCTATCCGCTTGAATCATCAAGAAATCAGTGATGGCCTTTCTCTGTTCGTTTAGTCAGTCCAACATATTGAGGGTGGAATTCCAATGGGTGGAAACGTCGCACATCAGCCCATGTTGGGGGAAGCTGTTCTGCCTCTGCAACTCAAGGAGGGTGTGCTTTGTGGTGTACGTTGTTGCGGCTGAAGTGCATATAAAGTTTCCTAGCCATTTTTACGATATCTTGCAGATGGGTGGAAGACTTCAGGAACCGCATGACAACCAGATTGAACATATGTGCTGTAACGGATCGCCTGGCACCCCGACTGGGTACCTCCGTTGAAAGATGCTCCTAGCGCTCCTTGAGGATTCCAAGCACTCTAGCAGACACCTCAATCACCGAACCTGAGAAGCATACGAATCCTCTCAAGCCTCTGGATGCTGTAGACAGTTGAATAGGAACCATACGAATAGGTTTTCACTCCTAGCAGTCAGACTGGAACAGCATCCAATAACTCCTCCCCCAATAATGAGAGGACACTTCACTTTGAGGGTTAAACAGGAACTCTCCCTTATTGAGGGCTACCTGCCCGGTATTTATGCAGGTCTCCCACCTGGTGGACACTCCCCTAGGGGACCAGAAGGAAGACTGCGACACAGGGGATACAGCAGCCAATCACACACATTGGGACAATACAGACACCCCCAGCATATCCCTCCCCTCTGCCTGTGATACAATTACCCCACACAGGTTAATGTAATTATCACAGGCCGGAGAATACACAATGTCTTCTGTCCTGGAGACAATTGAGGAGTCATTCAATTATCTCTCAGGACAAAGGGAAATCGCCAATACACACGTGGGGACAATAGGACAGACATCACTATTCAATACACAATGTCCCACCCTTTACAGTACACAGACATGTAACATATCCCCAGATGGCTTGGATCTGAGCGCTCAATATATCCAAGGATAGAGGCAGACTCCATTGAGCACATGGTTGCAAAAAGACATAAAATTACACAATGTTACAATTACTACATAAAACATATACATGCAACATATCCCCAGATGGCTTAGGTCTGAGCGCACATTATTGAATGGCGCTCAGACCACACACATCTAGTTCAATTGCCATGGAGCTAAAGTCTTTCCCATAGTCTTTCCATATACGAATGGGCTCCATAGCAGAGCTATCTGGGGTATCACCGCTCAAACAGGACAAGCATACATGGTGCCATAGTCGCAGGGCAGGAGGCGAGCAAGCAGTCCCTTCCAGGAAACTGGGGCAGACTCTGGTACAGGGTCCAGTCCGCTACATGTGCCATGCAAGGAAGCATGGCTCAGCCTTCCTTGACCAGCTCCGACACCATGTTCTTCCCGTTGTCAGTCACCGTGGTTCCGATTTTCAGTTGTCGCGGAGAAAGACAGTATTCGATTTCTTCATGAATTACACGGAGCAGTTCTTCCCCTGTGTGACTCTGTTCGCCAAGGCAAACATGACCTTTGTGCCTTGTACATATGGTATGCTGGAAGGGCACTGTGACTTGTCCCTGCAGTGGAGACTGAGGACATGGTGGATGATGAGGAGGCGAACATTGTCGCAGGACCAACGTCGTGACAACGTAGAGGCGCAAGTTGGTTGACCGGGCCAAGTTGCTGGTGTGGCTTTGCAGGAACCACATTCACCCAGTGGGCCATAAAGGACGTGTATTGTCCCAGACCAAAGTAACAGCTCCACACGTCGGTGCTGCTGTGCACTTTGGCAGACACCGACAGGCTTAAAGACTGGCCCACCTTCTGTTCTACACATGTGTGTAAAGCTTTTACTACCTTTTTGGCAAAGAAATGACGTCTTGGGACTCTCCACCTCGGCTCGGCACAAGCCATCAGTACTCTGATAGGTGCAGAGTCCACCACTTGGAAAGGGAGGGACTGCAGCACCAACAACTTGGACAGGAGCAAAATCAGCTTCTGTGCTGTTGGATGATTGCACGCATACTGCTGTCTCTTGCCAATTGCTTCGGTGATCGATTGCTGATGGAATGAATGACGAGCAGTAGGAGAAGCAGGAGCATATGGACCAACAGAAGATGGGAATAACAAACAGCTCCCTTCGGCTGAGGTGGAGGAGCCTTGACTACCTTAAACCGGGTGCGTGCAACTGGGTGATGCAGCAGTTGCTGTGACAGGCCGGACCAACATATCGGAACCACATTTTTCCACGCTTCACCTTCTGCCCACAGAATCTACATACAGCCACGTTCACCCTCTCTGGCGGCTTAACAAAAAACTGCCACACAGCCGAGTAAGTGATTTTCTGCCCAACAGTCTGCACTGACTGACTGATACTGTCATTGCCTCCGTGAATCCCTGTACCACTATTTTCTAGGCAGGTAAGCTGCTGCGAAGCAGGTGGTCTACCAAGGCACATTTGGTTCTCGACCTCCCACTGCTGCCACCCTGCTGAGTCCCAGATATGCTACTACCCTGCTGGCTCTGCCGCTGCCTCACGGGAAAGCTGCCACTCTCTTCTCCTGAAGATGATTAAGCCCCCTCTGCACCCGGCTCCCAAGGGCAATCGGCTTCATTATCATCGAGTAACGTTTGCACGTCACTGATGTCCTCCATGGTCTCTGGATCAGGAGCCTGGAAGCTCACAACACCACCTCCCACGACACTCTGCTCATCTGTACTTGCCCACCTAGCGGAGGAAGCAGCGGATATCTCCTCCAGATCTTGGCTGGGCAATAGCTGCTGACTGTCCTCTAGTAGCTCATCCTCGCTGTAGAGTGGAGCAGAGCCCACAGCATACAATACTTCTGTGGCTGTAGGTACAGCATATAGTACTGCAGAAGTGAACTGAGAATATATTTTTTCTTTTTGTACTAAAATAGGCCACTAAACCCTTTCACCATAAGTAACTGGAACTGTGAAATGCGTATATATGTTTCTTTTTGTACTGAAATAGGCCACTAAACCCTTTCACCACAAATAACTGCAACAGTGAAATGCGCATATATTTTTCTCTTTGTACTGAAATAGGCAACTAAACACTTTCATCACAAATATCTGCAACAGTGTACCTTGCATATATTTTTCTTTTTGTCCTGAAATAGGCCACTATACTCTTTCACCACAAATAACTGCAACAGTGAAGTGCATAAATATATTTTTCTTTCTGTACTGAAATAGGCCACTAAATGCTTTCACCACAAATAACTGCAGAAGTGAAATGCATACAGTGGGATACGAAAGTTTGGGCAACCTTGTTAATGTCATGATTTTCCTGTATGAATCGTTGGTTGTTACGATAAAAAATGTCAGTTAAATATATCATTATAGATGTCCCGAACTATTCGCCAGCGAACATAGCTTGTTCGCGTCCGCCGCGGCGGGCGAACATATGCTATGTTCGCGTTCGCCCCTATACTTTATCATTGAGCAAACTTTGACCCTGTACCTCAGTCAGGAGACACATTCCAGCCAGTCAGCATACCCTCCCTCCCAGACCCTCCCACCTCCTATCAAAAAGCAAGGATGGCATCCATCTTAGATTCATTCTGAAGCTGCAGTGTTAGTAGTTGTAATCACAATACGATTATTATAACCTGTAACCATCGCATTGCGAATTTAACTTAGAGCTGGGTTCCTAATGGTTGTATTGCTAGAATATAACGAAGATTGAGAATATAGCACTATATTCGTTATATTCATCAATTCTAGCAATACAACCATTAGGAACTCAGATCTAAGTTGTAATCGCAATGCGATTAATATAACCTGTATTAATCGCATTGCGAATTCAACTTAGATCTGAGTTCCTAATGGTTGTATTGCTAGAATTGACGAATATAACGAATAAAGCGCTATATTCTCAATCTTCGTTATATTCTAGCAATACAACCATTAGGAACCCAGCACTAAGTTAAATTCGCAATGCGATTAATGCAGGTTATATTAATCGCATTGCGAATTCAACTTAGAGCTGGGTTCCTAATGGTTGTATTGTTAGAATTATATAACGGAGATTGAGAATATAGCGCTATATTCTCAATCTTCATTATATTCTGGCAATACAACCATTAGGAACCCACGGGGGTTACAAGCAGAGTGTATCTGGCATGCATGCTGCACCTGCACTCCCTGGGTTTTGTGTGGCTGATATGGCCCATAAAAGGTAAGAATTAATGTTAGGGACCACTCGAGAGGCAACCGTGAAGTGGTGGGTGGCTTACATAATTTGGCCAAAATATAAACTAATGCCTCATCTAACATCCAGCATAGTGGCAGGACGGAGCTCTAGCTGCAGTGTGCCATTGCACCTTTGTTTTTACGTTTGTATGTGTATTTCACCATAGCAACGTGCACCTGCGTATTGGGTTGTGCTGACTGCAATCTCCATTATTTTTTTTTCCTTTGTAGCATATATGGGAGGCGTGGTGACCTCCATGCAGTCATGCTCACCTGACTAGTGAATCCGCCCTGTAGGCTGGTTTTAAAGTCAGTATAAAACTGAGTCTGCTTTATTGAACTTACCAGAAGCCATTTGGTTCCAGGAGAAGTACTAGTGGGCTCAGCATGCATGTTGGTATTTGCATCCCTTGATCTGATGAACGCTGTATGGCACCAGACGGGGTTACAAGCAGAGTGTATCTGGCATGCATGCTGCACCTGCACTCCCTGGGTTTTGTGTGGCTGATATGGCCCATAAAAGGTAAGAATTAATGTTAGGGACCACTCGAGAGGCAACCGTGAAGTGGTGGGTGGCTTACATAATTTGGCCAAAATATAAACTAATGCCTCATCTAACATCCAGCATAGTGGCAGGACGGAGCTCTAGCTGCAGTGTGCCATTGCACCTTTGTTTTTACGTTTGTATGTGTATTTCACCATAGCAACGTGCACCTGCGTATTGGGTTGTGCTGACTGCAATCTCCATATTTTTTTTTCCTTTGTAGCATATATGGGAGGCGTGGTGACCTCCATGCAGTCATGCTCACCTGACTAGTGAATCCGCCCTGTAGGCTGGTTTTAAAGTCAGTATAAAGCTGAGTCTGCTTTATTGAACTTACCAGAAGCCATTTGGTTCCAGGAGAAGTACTAGTGGGCTCAGCATGCATGTTGGTATTTGCATCCCTTGATCTGATGAACGCTGTATGGCACCAGACGGGGTTACAAGCAGAGTGTATCTGGCATGCATGCTGCACCTGCAATCCCTGGGTTTTGTGTGGCTGATATGGCCCATAAAAGGTAAGAATTAATGTTAGGGACCACTCGAGAGGCAACCGTGAAGTGGTGGGTGGCTTACATAATTTGGCCAAAATATAAACTAATGCCTCATCTAACATCCAGCATAGTGGCAGGACGGAGCTCTAGCTGCAGTGTGCCATTGCACCTTTGTTTTTACGTTTGTATGTGTATTTCACCATAGCAACGTGCACCTGCGCATTGGGTTGTGCTGACTGCAATCTCCATTTTTTTTTTTCCTTTGTAGCATATATGGGAGGTGTGGTGACCTCCATGCAGTCATGCTCACCTGACTAGTGAATCCGCCCTGTAGGCTGGTTTTAACCCCTTAGTGACCACTAATACGCCTTTTTACTGACATAAACAAAAGGGATTTTAGCTAAACAGCTTGCTTTAATCAATCATGACAGGTGCATTAAGAACTATAACTTGTCCTGCAAAAAAAAAGACCCCATACAAGTACACTGATGAAAAAACAAAAAAGTTATAGCTCTTGGAATGCATTTTTTTTTAAATACATGTGGTCACTAAAGGGTTAAAGTCAGTATAAAACTGAGTCTGCTTTATTGAACTTACCAGAAGCCATTTGGTTCCAGGAGAAGTACTAGTGGGCTCAGCATGCATGTTGGTATTTGCATCCCTTGATCTGATGAACGCTGTATGGCACCAGACGGGGTTACAAGCAGAGTGTATCTGGCATGCATGCTGCACCTGCACTCCCTGGGTTTTGTGTGGCTGATATGGCCCATAAAAGGTAAGAATTAATGTTAGGGACCACTCGAGAGGCAACCGTGAAGTGGTGGGTGGCTTACATAATTTGGCCAAAATATAAACTAATGCCTCATCTAACATCCAGCATAGTGGCAGGACGGAGCTCTAGCTGCAGTGTGCCATTGCACCTTTGTTTTTACATTAGGAACCCAGCTCTAAGTTGAATTCGCAAATAGGATGTCCCGAACTATGAAAGTTTGCGCAACCTTGTTAATGTCATGATTTTCCTGTATAAATCGTTGGTTGTTACGATAAAAAATGTCAGTTAAATATATCATTATAGATGTCCTGAACTATTCGCCGGCGAACATAGCTTGTGCGCGTTCGCCATGGCGGGCAAAGATATGCGATGTTATGTCCGCCCCCTATTCATCATCATTGAGTAAACTTTGACCCTGTACCTCACAGTCAGCAGACACATTCCAGCCGAACAGCAGCATACCCTCCCTCCCAGACCCTCCCATCTCCTGGACAGCATCCATTTTAGATTTATTCGGAAGCTGCAGTCTTAGTGAGAGGAAGGACAGTGTAGCTGCTGCTGATTTAATAGGGAAATCGATAGCTAGACTAGTGTATTCAGTGTCCGCTCCAGTCCTGAAAGACTCATCTGATCTCTGCTGTAAGGACAGCGTCCTGACAGCACCCCAAAAAACCCTTTTTAGGGCTAGTACATCAGTCTGCTTTTTTTTTTTCTTTTCTGTGTAATCTAATTGCAGTTGCCTGCCAGCGTGTGTGTCAGGCTCACAGTATATACTGTGCCCACTTGCCCAGTGCCACTACTCATATCTGTTGTCACAGTAGCTTGCATTTAAAAAAAACAAAAACTTTTTTGACTGTAATATAGTCAATATAGACAGTTGCCTGCACGCGTGTGTGTTTCAGGCCCTGCAAGTGCACAGTGTCACCAGTGCAACTCATATCTGGTGTCACAGTAGATTACATTTAAAAAAACAACAACAATTTTGACTGTAATATAATAGCAGTCAGTTGCAGGGCCTGAAACACACACGCTTGCAGGCAAGTGCACAGTGTCACCAGTGCAACTCATATCTGGTGTCAAAGTAGATTACATTTAAAAAAACAACAACAATTTTGACTGTAATAGATTGAATAGCAGTTAGTTGTCTGCAAGCGTGTTGTCAGGCCTACAGCGTCTACTCTGCCAACTTCTGCCAGTGCACAGTGCCACTCATATCTGGTGTCACAGTAGCTTGCACGCATAGTAAAACTAAACAAATCTAAAAAGAAATGACAGGCAGAGGCAGGCCACCCCGCAGGGGCCGTCATGGTCGTGGTGCTGTTATTCCCAGTGTTCAGAGGCCACGTACTCTGAACTCGAAAAGTTCTGAGGACATAGTTGACTGACTAACACAGGACACCCAATCTTCTACAGCTTCCGCTCGGAACCTTGACCTTCGGGCACCTCTCAAGTTACCACTCGCCCGCCTGCCACCAACACTAGCACCACAGCTGCTTCACTTGATCTGTCAGAGTAGTTATTTACACATCAGTTGGAAGAAATGAGTGATGCGCAACCATTATTGCCAAAGGATGTAGATAACAGGGATATGAGTGTCAGGCAGCATTACACACATGGACGTATGGTGTGATGATGATGATGTTGTACCCGCTGCTGCTTCCTTTGCTGAGTTGTCAGATACAAGTGAAGCGGTTGATGATGACGATGTGTCTGTGGATGTCACGTGGGTGCCTGCTCGAAGAGAAGAAGAACAGGGGAAAAGTTCAGATGGGGAGACAGAGAGGAGGAGGAGACGAGTTGGAAGCAGAGGGAGGTCGTCGCAAGGAGCTAGTGGCACAGTCAGACAGCATGTATCGGCACCCGGGGTCAGACAGACAGCACGCCAATCAATGCATGCTGTTCCCACCCCCAGAATGCCGTCATTGAAAAGCTCAGCAGTGTGGCATTTTTTGTGTGTGTCTGCCTCTGATAACAGTGATGCCATTTGCAACCTGTGCCAAAAGAAACTGAGTCGTTGGAAGTCCAACACCCACCTAGGTACAACTGCTTTGCGAAGGCACATGATCTCACATCACACGCCTATGGGATCAACACATGAGTACAAGCAGCAGACAAACTCAAAGCCACCGTGCTCCTCCTGGTCCAGCGTCTTCAGCCACGTCAACCACTGCTGTCCTCCCTGCCCTCTCTCAACCACCCGCCACTGCGCCTCTCACCTTCAGCAGTTGCTGCTCATCTGCCCACAGTCAGGTGTCTGTCAAGGACATGTTTGAGCGTAAGAAGCCAATGTCACAGAGTCACCCCCTTGCCCGGCGTCTGACAGCTGGCTTGTCGGAACTCTTAGCCTGCCAGCTTTTACCATACAAGCTGGTGGAGTCTGAGGCCTTTAAAAAATTTATAGCTATTGGGACACCGCAGTGGAAGGTACCCGGCCGAAATTTCTTTTCACAAAAGGCAATCCCCAACCTGTACTCTATTGTGCAAAAGGAAGTCATGGCATGTCTGGCACACAGTGTTGGGGCAAGGGTCCATCTGACCACTGATACCTGGTCTGAAAAGCACGGTCAGGGCAGGTATATCACGTACACTGCGCATTGGGTAAATCTGCTGACGGCTGCCAAGCATGGAATGCGTGGCTCTGCAGCGGAGTTGGTGACACCGCCACGACTTGCAGGCAGGCCTGCTGCCAACTCCTCTACTCCTCCTACTCCATCCTCTTCGCTCACCTCCTCGGCTGAGTCCTCTTCTGCTGCTGCATCTTGCTCCACATCATCAACTGTACCCTTACAGCTCACTAGGGGCTATTCCACATCCCGGATACTAGTGTCATGCCGTCTTGGAGATGACTTGCCTGAAAGCAGAGAGTCACACCGGACCAGCACTCCTGTCTGCCCTGAACGCACGGGTAGATCAGTGGCTGACTCCGCACCAACTGGAGATCGGCAAAGTGGTGTGTGACAACGGATATCCAGTGCCGAAACAACATGCCAGTGAGGTGCTTGAATTGTGACAGCCTGATACGTTGGAATTCAACACTCCTAATGTTCGACCGCCTGCTCCAACAAGAAAAAGCCGTCAACGAGTATTTGTATGACCGGGGTGCTAGGACAGCCTCTACGTAGCTGGGAATTTTTGCCACGTTACTGGACGCTCATGCACAATGCCTGTAGGCTCATGCGTCCTTTTGAGGAGGTGACAAACCTAGTCAGTCACACTGTAGGCACCATCAGTGACATCATCCCATTTGTTTTCTTCCTGGAGCATGCCCTGCGAAGAGTGCTGGATCAGGCCGTAGATGAGCGTGAAGAGGAAGAGTTGTGGTCACCATCACCACCAGAAACAGCCGTATCACCATCGTATGCTGGACCTGCGGCAACGCTGGAAGAGGAGTCTGAGGAAGAGGAGTCAGAGGAGGAATGTGGCTTTGAGGAGGAGGAAGACCAACCACAGCAGGCATCCCAGGGTGCTTGTTGTTGTTACCTATCTGGGACCCGTGTTGTTGTACGTGGCTGGGGGGAAGAACAGACCTTCAGTGAGATCAGTGAGGACGAGGAACGGGACACAAGTAGCTCGGCATCCGACCTAGTGCAAATGGGGTCTTTCATGCCTGTTGAGGGACCCTCGTATAAAAAGGCTGAAGGAGAACGACCTGTACTGTGTGGCCATGCTACTAGACCCCCGGTATAAGCAGAAAGTGCCTGAAATGTTACTGAATTCCCGGAAGTCGGAAAGGATGCAGCAGTTCCAAAATAAATTCAAAAGTATGCTTTACACATCGTATAAGAGTGATGTCACAGCACAACGGGAATTTAACAGGAGAAGAGGTGAAAGTAATCCTCCTCCTACCACAACCACGCCGGCAAGGACAGGATGCTTTACAGACTTGTTGTTGATGGAGGACATGCGGAGCTTTTTAAGTCCTACGCATCGCCACAGCCCTTTGGGGTCCACCCCTAAGAGAACGACTCGACCGACAGGTAGCGGACTACCTCGCCTTAACTGCAGATATCGACACTCTGAGGATGAACCCCTTGACTACTGGGTGTGCAGGCTTGACCTGTGGCCTGAGCTATCCCAATTTGTGATAGAACTTCTGGCCTGCCCCGCTTCAAGTGTCCTGTCAGAAAGGACCTTCAGTGCAGCAGGAGGTATTGTCACTGACAAGAGAAGTCGCCTAGGTCAAAAAAGTATAGATTACCTTACCTGTATTAAGATGAATAAGGCATGCATCCCAAAGGGACTGACAGTGGGCGATACATTTGACTAAAAAAGGCCTGATGAGCTGCCTTGGGCTAAAAATGGTCCACACGCTGCTGTATTTTATCTCAGCATGCAGGATGACTTGCATGACTTAATTGCCACCAACTAGGGTTCAAGCCACAATGTTTTAGTGCACTTTCTGCCTGGAAAACATCAATTTTTCAGCAGCGGCTGCAACAATACCTAATTTTTCTGGCATGTGTACATGCCTAATTTTTCTGTTTTCTGTTGCACCCCAGATGATAAGGTCGTTGCTTCATTGTGAACAGACCAAAAGTGATCGGCTGGATAATTTTGCATAGAGAAAACATTAATTTTCTTTGTGATCATCTAAGGTGATCATTAAAGCCTACTAGGCCAACAATGGGCCCACACTGCAGAATTATTGTTTTCTTGGTCACTTAACTGTCACTGAACTGATAGGAATAGTACTACTTAACACACCACTCATATCTGGTGGCACAGTACATTGCAAGGTTTACGCGCAGTGCCCCAAATTGGAAGTAGCAGGACCAACCAAGCATCTTTTTCCATCTCCCGGTTCCTAAAATCTATTCCATAGACGTCCCCGATAGGGGACGTAACAGGGATTAAACTGATAGGAATAGTACTACTTAACACACCACTCTTATAGGGTGGCACAGTACATCGCACAGCGCACGCGCAGTGCCACAAATTGGAAGGAAGAGGACCGACCAACCATCTTTTTCCATCTCCCGGTTCCTAAAAGCTATTCCATACACCGGCTCTTGGTAGGCGACAAAACAGAGATTAAACTGGTGAGAACAGGACGGCCTCTGCAGAGCTGGGTATTTTTTGGCCGCGTTACTGAACGCTCATGCACAATGGCTTTAGGCTCATGCGTCCTTTTGCGGAGGTGACAAACCTGGTCAATCAAACCCAAGGCAACATCATCGACCTCATCCCATATGCGTTTTTTCTGGAGCGTGCTCTGCGAAGAGTGCTGAATCAGGCCATAGATGAGCATGAAGAGGAAGAGTTGGGGTCACCATCACCACCAGAAGCAGCCTTGTCGTCGTCGTTTGCTGGACCTGTGGCAACGCAGAGAGAGGAGTCTGAAGAAGAGGAGTCAGAGGAGAAAGGTGGCTTTGAGGAAGTGGAAGACCAACCACAGCAGGCGTCCCAGGGGGCTTGTTGTCACCTTTCGGGGACCCTTGATGTTGTCTGGGTGGAGGAAGAGACCTTCAATGACATCAGTGAGGACAAGGAACGGGACTTGGCTAGCTTGGTATCTAACCTTGTGCAAATGGGGAGTTTGCGGTTGTTCAAATGGACTGTTTACAGTGCGTTAAATGGGGAGTTTGGTCTGTCAGAGTTTGGTCTGTCTATCATATAGGAGACACACACAGTGATATTTGAGAATTGAAATTAAATTTATTGGATTTACAGAAAGTGTGCTATAATTGTTTAAACAAAATTAGGTGCATAAATTTGGGCACCACAAAAAAGAAATAAAATCAATATTTAGTAGATCCTCCTTTTGCAGAAATTACAGCCTCTAAACACTTCCTGTAGTTTCCAATGAGAGTCTGGATTCTGGTTGAAGGTATTTTGGACCTTTCCTCTTTACAAAACATCTTTAGTTCATTCAGGTTTGATGGCTTCCGAGCATGCACAGCTCTCTTTAAGTCACACCACAGATTTTCAATTATATTCAGGTCTGGGGACTGAGATGGCCATTCCAGAACATTGTACTTGTTCCTCTGCATAAATGCCTTAGTGGATTTTTAGCAGTGTTTAGGATTCGTTGTCTTGTTGAAAGATCCAGCGCTGCCGCAGCTTCAGCTTTGTCACTGACTCCTGGACATTGGTCTCCAGAATCTGCTCATACTGATTGGAATCCATGCGTCCCTCAACTTTGACAAGATTCCCAATCCCTGCACTGGCCACACAGCCCCACAGCATGATGGAACCACCACCATATTTAACTGTAGGTAGCAGGTGTTTTTCTTGGAATGCTGTGTTCTTTTTCCTCCATGCATAACGCCGCTTGATATGCCCAAATAACCTAATTTTAGTTTCATCAGTCCACAGCACCTTATTCCAAAATAAAGCTGGCTTGTCCAAATGTGCTTTAGCCCACCTCAAGTGGCACTTTTTGTGCTGTGGGCGGAGAAAAGGCTTCCTCTGCATCACTCTCGCATACAGCATCTCCTTGTGTAAAATGCGCCGAATGGTTGAACGATGCACAGTGACTCCATCTGCAGCAAGATGATGTTGTACGTCTTTGGTGCTGGTCCATGGGTTGACTCTGACTGTACTCAGCATTCGTTGCTTCTGTCTGTCCGAGATTTTTCTTGGTCTGCCACTTCGAGCCTTAACTTGAACTGAGCCTGTGGTCTTTCATTTCCTCAATATGTTCCTAACTGTGGAAACGGACAGCTGAAATCTCTGAGACAGCTTTCTGTATCCTTCCCCTAAACCATGATGGTGAACAATCTTTGTCTTCAAGTCATTTGAGAGTTGTTTTAAGACCCCCATGTTGCTACTCTTTAGAGAAAATTAAAAGAGGAGGGAAACCTACAATTGACCCCCTTAAATACCCTTTCTCATAACTGGATTCACCTGTGTATGTAGGTCAGGGGTCACTGAGCTTACCAAGCCAATCTGAGTTCCAATAATTAGTTCTAAAGGTTTTGAAATCAATAAAATGACAACAGTGCCCAAATTAAGGCACCTGCCTTATTTAGTTTAAACAATTATAGCACACTTTCTGTAAATCCAATAAACTTCATTTCACTTCTCAAATATCACTGTGCGTGTCTCCTATATGATATATTTAACTGACATTTTTTATTGTAATTGCTTTTCTAGTGCCTTCTGATGTCTCTCCCTGCACTAAGATACTTGAAATCATTACTCTCTATCCTTTCCCTGCACTTGTAAATCGTTTTTTCAGGGTTTTTTTTTCACAATGAGGCCTTTCCTATTGCTGTTCCTAGGGCCTTCTCACATCTGTCCCTGCACTCAGAAGGCTAGAAAATGTCTGACTCCAAGATGGCAGCCATATTTATAGGACTGTGACATCACAGGGCTGGCTAGCTGCTGACTGGCTGCATGCATTGCATTATGGGTTATCCCGCCTTCTCAGAGTTCCTTGCCCCATGTCCTCACACGTGTTACCACGTAGCGCGAGGAAATTCGCAATCGTTGCGAATCAAATTTTTCCGTGAAATTCGTAACAAATTCCACTTCGTCTGCTTCAATTCGCTTATTTCTAGCAAGCTTCTTGCCTAGTATGTGTTCAAATTATTCTTTGTACCCTCTGTCTCTATATATCACCAAAGATTAACTTTTTTCCTTACATAGTAACAAGCAGCACAATAATGGGGTATTTCTGCCCCTGTATACCTGATGTTTTTACCATGTGTTTTATCTGTCCTGTGTGAACTGGGACAGATGGCTTGCTTTGCTAGTGGATTTATTGTCATGTTTCAGTTTTTTTTTTATTCCTTAGGGCTCATGCACACAAACTTATTTTTTTTCCATGTCCGTTCCGTTTTTTTTGCCTTACTTCATGTGCATTCCTTTTCCATATGTCCATATTTCCTTCTGCAAAAAAATAGAACATGTCCTATTATTGTATTATTACGGCCAAGGATAGTACTGTTCTATTAGGGGCCAGCTGTTCCGTTCTGCAAAATACGGAATGCACAAGGACGTCATCCCTATTTATTGCAGATCCGGTTTTTGAGGATCGCAAAATGCATATGGTCGTGTGCATGAGGTCTTTTTCTGGGTTTCCTAGATTGTTCTGGCAGGTGTATAATGGGTTGCATAAATTCTATACAATCCTATGGTTTCTGAACCTTGAAAGCTGCCGCAGCATCTCCTGTGTTATGGTAACATGTTTACAGTGTTTGGTTTGTTTGCACTAATGCACTTACTTTTCCTTTCCTCTAGGCAGCATTACTTAACGTCCCTGGGGACTTTACACATGTTGGAGGTGGAACCACCTTTCCTTTTCAACGTTTCCTGAAAAGATCATTGTCTGTTTTGTTATAAATGTCTATCAGAGAACGCTGTTCCTTTTGATGGGCATGTTACAGGTAAAGCTTCACTACTCTGGCTCCTGTTCACATTGTCTAGTCTGAATATAGAGCTGCACTGCTTTTTGACATCAGTTTATAATTGGTTTTATTTTTAAGGTTTGCGAGGTGCAGCAACCCTGGTCAGTATATCATTCTGATTAAGAATTCGCAATAAACTGTTTCTCTCCTCCTCTGAGGAGAATTAGAATAAATAGGGGACCATTTATTCTGAGAAAAGAAACAAAAAAAGAAATTTTCTATGTCAATCGGGTCAAGGGACCTGGATGTTGACAGAGAAAGGCTCAGGTCTCTACCTCTAGTAGACCCAGGCCCTTCAAAGTGGTTAAAGCTTTGAAAAAATCTATTACGGCAGAATTAAATCTTGAAAATTATTACTTAAATTCCAGAATGAACAATGAGCATAACAGCTTTCATACCCTGGGTAGATGGTTGCCATTAGACTGGCTTACTTTCTTCAGAACTCAGATCCCCTTGATTTTTTTTCAGCCCCTTTTAGAGCAGTTTCAACTTCTTGGGATGATGAAATCTGATCCTTCTGGATCAGAATTTTGCATGTAGCATGGAGCTTGCACTGTATGTTGAATCTTTGGTTCTAAAAAGACACTGCTCCTGTTGCGGTCTATTTGAGTTCCACCACACAAAAGGGCGCTCTAACATTAAGTTTTTCCCCCTAAGTATATTACTTCTTTATAATAAACACAGTTTACATAGCCTCAGGGTCTCTAATTAATTAGTAATAAATCTGATATAATTTAAAACTCCATCAGTCCTATTAGTACACAGAGGCATGAATGCCCCATTATTGTACTGCTGTTAGGACTAAGGGAAAACAGATTAACGATAGAAATCAACAATTACTTGCTGTGGAAGCCTGCGCCATTGATACGATTTAGTCCAAAAGTTTGCAAAGTGAAACAAACTGTTGGATTTGTCACAACATCCATGGATAAGGGGAATTTCCATTTTGCTTATAAATAATTCATAGACAGCAGTGATCAGTTAGCGTTTTTATCACAGTAAATCACCCTATATCCATTTTATTTTTGTACTACATTTCAGTTGATCTCTGCAGATTTTTGAAGGTAGACCAGCTGAAGGTGTTGAGCTCAATAAATATATATATATATATATATATATATATATATATTCACCAAAAAATAACTGCAGCACAGTTGAAAAACTGAAGGTAGGTTGCAACTCCTCAGGGAACGTGAACAATCGTTCCACAACGTATAATCACCAAAAAATGAGGCAGCACTCTAATGTAAGTGAAGGGTGATGACCCAATTCAGCCTCATTAAGAGGGCTGAAACATTGCCTGGAAATAAATTGGGTCATCACCCTTTTTTGGTGATTATATTTATATATATATATATATATATATATATATAGAAACAGGAAAACAGGCAGCACTCCGGACTTCGTGGAAAAATCGTGGGATTTATTAACACCCAAACAACTGCAACGTTTCAGCTCAACTCAATGGAGCCTTTGAGCTGAAACGTTGCAGTTGTTTGGGTGTTAATAAATCCCACGATTTTTCCACGAAGTCCGGAGTGCTGCCTGTTTTCCTGTTTTCTATTTCGCTGATCCCTGGTCCGGGACCCTACAGTGATTTGCACCTGGCATCATTAGAGTGCTGCTGTTCATAACTCTTGTTTCTATATATATATATATATATATATATATATATATACTGTGTGTGTGTGTGTATGTGTATATATATATATATATATATATATATATATATATATGTCAATGCATAATATAAGATTAATATATGATCAATGTATAATGGCTGTGCATATTTCTGTGGAGAAGCAAAATTTTCGTTCTCCCCGGATTTTTTATTTTTTTTATTTTATTTCATTTTAAACATTAAATGTTACATAGTTAATATAGTTGAAAGGAGACACATAACAAGTAAATCATAGCTTGTCAAGAGGAAGAGGAGAAATATTCAGCTGGGTGTTATCAGTTAGGGTAAGTGCCCTGTATAGTTTGGTCTGACACTGGCACACTTATTGGCTGATTGGATAATACGAGTCTGTGCAGGGACACCCCCTCCAACTGGTAACACCCAGCTGAACCTTCATTGCAAGCTGCTAGCGATAAATTCCTAACTTCTAGCAGACACACTGAAGGAATGGCACATCACAGAGTCAAAACAACAGATGCCTCAGAATTATTATACGGGGGATGCAAGTAGTTGCTAAAACAGAAGTGTCAGGAGAGACATACAGGTTCTCTTTAAAGTAAAAGAAAAAAAAAGAAGTTTATTGTTTAAATTAGTGTAACTGTAATAAAAACATTTTGGGGCTACCATTTTGGGTTATTGATAGCTCTCTATGAACCTGGTTTTTAAAGATCTCTGCAAAGGAAAAATATGTCACCACAAAGTGATGTGATGTTGTAAATGGTGGTAATTTTTTGGATGCTTTCTCAACGTGTACTTTTATTTTATGATCAAGAACTCGCTGACTGATGCAAACTTGCTAAGGTTCTTTTTCTGTGGTGTAAGCAAAAATCTATCAGAAAAGCTGGAGCAACTATTATTACATCACCTTTCCTTTAGCAAGTAGCAAATACTTAAAATGTTCTATAAATAGGATATATAACAAAAACGACATTGCTTCTCAATCAAATGATAAAAATGCAAAACTAAATAGTATGTATTAAAGCTTTCTTGGTAATCATGTTATATAACATCTTATGGTAAAATAAGGTGTTGGTGAAAGGTTATGGTTTTCTTTCCAAAAAGTCATATGTTTGACAATAAAGACTATGTTAACTATACACCTATGAGAGGCTTTCTGCTTGTCCTGCGGTATAGGCAGTGGGCATAAACAGGTGACATGGCTGTGTGTCACCGGTTATAAAATGGGTTCATTTCTGAAGGAAAGGTCATAAAGCGTTGTGTGTACTGAACCATGTGGCCTTAGCTGTGGTAGTTCATCTCTTGGCCAGTACAAACTATGAGATGTGAAACCCAAACCTGGATTTCTCTTGCCTTCAAGGAATAGTAAATTGACTTCTGTTTGTGTTAAATAAACTTCCCATATGTATCACATAGTGGGGGGTGTAGGAGAGTACCTGGGGTGGTAATAGACGGTAGGTACGTGCCACCGAGGGTCCTGGTCCCGGTGGAGTAAGAGCCGGAAAAGTGTGTTTTGCAGCGGTTATGCTGTTAACACAGCGGATCCGGGCCGGCTCTTACTGGGAGCAGGCAGATATGCGGGTGGGTGCCTGTCTCCCCACGGTCCAGGCCAGGTTTGCAGTGGAGGGTTTAAAACTCGACCAGCAGCAAGGGTATGGTGTGGAAGCTTTGTGCCTCCAGTTCCTTCACAGTATCTAACACCCAGTCCTCTGCAGAAAGCTCAGAGTTGGCACCTAGGGATGTCGCGAACATAAAATTTGTCCGTTCGCGAACGGCCAACGCGAACCTCCGCAAATGTTTGCGAACCGGGCGAACCGCCATAGACTTCAATTGGCAGGCGGATTTTAAAACCCACAGGGACTATTTCTGGCCACAGTAATGATGCAAAAGTTGTTTCAAGGGGAATAACACCTGGACTGTGGCATGCCGGAGGGGGATCCATGGCAAAACTCCCATGGAAAATTATGTAGTTGACGCAGAGTCGGGTTTTAATCCATAAAGGGCATAAATCACCTAACATTCCTAAATTGTTTGGAATAACGTGCTTTAAAACATCCAGTGTGTGTATACAATCAGGTATGATGTTGTATCGTTCAGGTAGTGTAAGGGTTACGTCCGCTTCACAGTGACAGACCAAACTCCCCGTTTAACGCACCGCAAACAACCGCAAACAGTCCATTTGCAGAACCGCAAACTCCCTATTTGCACAAGGTTGGATACCAAGCTAGCCATGTCCCGTTTCTTGTCCTCACTGATGTCATTAAAGGTCTCTTCCTCCACCCAGCCACCTACAACACCAAGGGTCCCTGAAAGGTGACAACAAGCCCCCTGGGATGCCTGCTGTGGTTGGTCTTCCATCTCCTCAAAGCCACCTTCCTCCTCTGAATCCTCTTCTTCAGACTCCTCTCTCTGTGTTGCCGCAGGTCCAGCAATCGACGGCGACAAGGCTGCTTCTGGTGGTGATGGTGACCCCAACTCTTCCTCTTCATGCTCATCTACGGCCTGATTCAGCACTCTTCGCAGGGCACGCTCCAGAAAAACGCATATGGGATGAGGTCGATGATGTTGCCTTTGGTTTGACTGACCAGGTTTGTCACCTCCGCAAAAGGAAGCATGAGCCTACAGCCATTGTGCATGAGCATTCAGTAACGCGGCCAAAAAATACCCAGCTCCGCAGAGGCTGTCCTCTTTTTTTTTAATTAAAAAAATCTGTTCTTACCAGTTTAATCTCTGTTTTGTTCCCTATCAGGGGCCGGTGTATGGAATAGATTTTAGGAACCGGGAGATGGAAAAAGATGATTAGTCGGTCCTCTTACTTCCTATTTGGGGCACTGCGCATGCCTGTGCCACCAATACAAATAGTGTGAACTACTATTCTTACCATTTTAATCTTTGTTAAGTCCCCTATCAGGGGACGTGTATTGAATTGAATCCTTGCATGGGGAGATAGAGAAAAAAGCTTGCTCTGTCCGCTTCCTTCTGATTTTTGGGCACTTGCAATGGAATTTGCCAGCAATGCAACTAGTGTTAACTAAGTACTATTCCTATCAGTTTTTTTTTAATTCGTTTTATTGAACAGATGCATTACATATACAAATGCTTGAGAGTCGTACAAGACAGCAATGTACGCATGTACATGGTAATATATCATCATTTCTTAGATCAATACTCCGGGCAATTTGAAGAACGTTATACTCACTTTTCAAACATAAGGAATAAAACAGTTGCATTCAATGACTTATCTGGCTTAGTTAAGGTCATTAACCATATTATGCGACACGAACAGTGTTCGAGGGGAAGAACACCAAACTTCCCACACCTTCAGGAACTTATCAGCCCTCCCTCTATTCTTATACACTATATTTTCATATGGAATTATCACATTAACCAATTGTTTCCATTGGGATAAAGACGGATGCTTGTCACCCATCCACCTGATCGCTATAGCCTTGCGTGCCAAAAAGAGTGTTTCCCTAAGGAAAGTTCTAATGTAATGCGAGTACTCGGTGTCACTAACTACCCCAAACAGACACACCATGGGATGCAATGGAATAACAGAGTTTAAAAGCTCTGACAGAAATGTAGTCACTTCCTTCCAAAACTTCTGTATATGTGGGCAGGCCCATATGAGGTGCCAAAAATTGGCGTCTTCCATGCTACATCTTTGACATCGGGAGTGATCAAGCCTGCCCATTCTGTACAGTCGTAGTGGAGACAAGTAGCTCTGGTGTATAATACAAAGCTGAATAAATTTGTTGTTAATAGCCGGGGAGACTAAGGTGGGTGATTCCATGACATCTACTATGGCCTCATCTGTCATTTCAGGAATGACAGATTGCCATTTAGTGATTGCAGGTATGGGGGCAGACTTGAATTTTATTCCTAGGAGGTGCGTATAAAGCGCGGATATAAATCCACGTGGTCCCTGGGATCAAATAACCCCTATCATGGGGAAACTGGAGATAGTCACCGGGACATTGTTGAAGTGGGTCTGCATAGCATGCCTTAATTGTAAATACCTGTAGAACGATGATCTGGGTAGTTCGTGTTTACTTTTCATATCTTCAAAAGTAATGAATACATTATCATGATATAAGGTTCCCAGATTATGCACACCGTGGTCTTTCCAGAACTGAGACTCAGGAAGTACAAGTAAGTGTGTAAACATAGGATTGTCCCATATAGGCGTTTCATTTATAGACTCTGTAAAATCATGTAATGACCTGCATGCCTTCCACACCTGAATGGCCAACCTATGGATGGGCAGTAAAAGTCTCGGGAATAATGCAGGTTGCTCCAATACGGGCCACAGACTAGTAAGTTTCAAATAAGTAGCCAGATGGACTTCTGATCCAGTAAGTTGATAGTTAGGAACGATCCATGATTTAATGTATCGCAGCTGTCCTGCCAGATAGTATAAATAAAGATCCGGCAATGACATTCCCCCCTGCCCTCTCGGTCTGCTCAAGTTGTCAGCTGATAGTTTGCACCCCATATAAACGCCGATATTAGGGATTTAAATTTCTGAAAAACGGTTTTGGGAACTATGTATGGTGCATGTTCTAGAACATATAGACATTTGGGCAAAATAATCAGTTTTATTAGGTTGACACGCCCCGCGGGTGACAGCGGAAGGGCTCCCCATACTCTAAATTTGTCCTTGCAAAATTCTAGTAGAGGATGGACATTCAATGTGTGGAAGGACGCGACATCTTTAGTGATGAAAATTCCCAAATATTTGAAGCTATTAACCATCTGTAGATTTCCCCGTTGACCGACAGAATCTGGATTGTACAGAGGGCATATCGCTGACTTAGACCAATTGATTCGTAGGCCCGAGTAATAGCCAAACGTTTCTATCAAGGAGATAGCCCTAGGAAGTGTATCATCCATGTGTGACATAAACAGCACCATGTCGTCTGCATACAATCCCACCCTATCCTCTTTGTCACCTATTTTAATCCCTTTAAATTCAGTGTCATTCCTAATGCGTATAGCTAGCGGTTCTATGGCCAATGCAAACAGCAGGGGGGAGAGTGGACAGCCCTGCCTCGTACCTCTCCCCAGGTAGAAGTCCTGAGACAAGGCACCATTGACTAGTATATTCGCCTTAGGGTGCTTATACAGAATAGAGATCCACTTAATAAAATTGGAACCAAAGCCAAAACACTTTAGGGTAGATAACAGATATGGCCATTCAACAGAGTCAAATGCTTTGGCGGTGTCCAAAGATGCCAGTGCCCACTTTGCCTCCCATTTAAGTCCTATCTGGGTCACCACCTGGACTCTCCTGATATTATCAGTGGTAGATCTGCCAGGTTTAAATCCGGTCTGGTCTGGGTGAATCAGTGAGGCTACTACTTTATCCAATCGCTGTGCCAATATCTTCGCTAGTATCTTGTAGTCTAAATTCAAAAGTGATATAGGTCTATACGATCCGCAATCTGTCAGATCTTTACCTGGCTTAAGAAGGACTATGATAGTGGCATCGTACAGAGAGGGTGGTAAACAACTTTCCATGAAGGAGTTTGCATACATATTAAGTAGGGAGGGAGTTATTTTGTCTGCATACCTAGCATATACTTCCAGTGGTAGCCCATCAGGGCCTGGAGATTTCCCATTGGCTAGTGATTTAATAGCCTCTGTAATTTCTTGGGCTGTTATTGGGGTTTCTAGGCTTTCCCTATCCCCCTGTTGTAGAGTAGGGAATTGTACGTCCCCAAGATATCCCAGAACGTCTCGTCCATCATATGTTACTCTAGCCTCGTACAGCTCTCAGTAAAATTCCTGAAATCTCTCGGTAATGGCATCAGGTTCTGTTATCATAGTGCCATCCTCAGCTTTAATACGTAGTATAGCAGGGGATGTCTGATTTTGCCTCACAATATGTGCTAATAGTTTGCTGGATTGATTACCTAGCTCAAAGTATGTTTGTTTGGTAAAGAACAACTTACGTTGAGCTTTCTCCTTTAGGATGGTGAGATATTGGCGCCCTTTCAATAGCCATTCCTCCCTATTCTCATCTGTAGGGTTCACTATATACGCCCTTTCCAGTCTGGAGCATTCCAGTGCTGTCTCCTCCTCCTGTCTAGCTGTCGCTCTCTTAATGAACGAGATTGATGATCTCAGGCATCCCCTTAAGTACGCCTTCAGAGTCTCCCAGACCAAGGAATGATCCTCGTGGACTGTATGGTCTGCCAGGAAAATATCTAATTGGTCAGGGATTCGATCCGAAGGCGCAAACAAGGACAACCAGAAGGGATGTATCCGGATGGTACGCCTCTGCTCCCTTCCATCCAACTCTATCCGCAGTGTCAAAGAGGAATGGTCAGAGATACTCCGTTGTTCATAATCAATCTGATAGGTGGTTGAGTACATAGCTAAGTTTCCCAGAAAAAATTCTATACCTGGTTGAGTGGCAGGAATATTGTCTGTCATCCGGGTGTTTTATACGCCACAGGTCCAACCACCCCACTTCCTCCAGCAGACCAGCCAAAGGTGAGTGATTTGTGTCAAGTCTAACAACCGTATTGGTGGGGAGAAACCTATCCAGGCAGGTATTCAATGTCATATTTAAATCGCCCATACACAATACCCTAGCCTGGGGATATGCTGCTGCAAAGCTGACGGCCTGTGTCAAAACCTGAAGGCTAGCAGGAGGCGGCACATATACTCCTAAAATAACATATAAAATACAGTTGATGTGCGCTGCCACAAATACGTATCTCCCATTTGGATCGACCTGCACCTTATCAATTTCCCATCTAAGGGATTTGTGCACTAGTAGTGAGACGCCCCTAGATAAGTTAGTGTGACAAGAATGTTGAGCCCATTGAACCCATGGTTTCTGAATCCTCCGTATTGTATCCGGGGTCAGGTGTGTCTCCTGCATACACAGGATATGTGGGTTAAATTTCCGGACTGCTGAAAAGACCACAGTGCGCTTCCTGTTACTCCCCAGACCCCTTATGTTCCAAGACATTATACGTAGATCTGCCATAACGTCTCAATATCTAAAGTATGATGTCTCATATATTGCATAACCTGAGGACCTGCCCAGTCATTCATCTCCAGTATCCCCATGTATTGATCTATTGGCAGCCAAATTGTACAAATAATAGATATAACCAGAAGGTAACTAACCATTCTCAACAAGATGGAAAATAAAAAAAAAATAGAAAAAAGAAGGAAGAAAAAAAAAACAACAGGTTTTAAGATGCTGTTATGTGATCCTCTATTGGTATCACTCCTTCAGAACTCAGAGTACTGTCTAAATTCCGTGGCTATTGAAAACACGGGGTGTGCTATTGGTAACCTTTACCAGTTGCACGTAACAAGATAAAGAGTAACAAGTGTGAGGGTCTGCGCCCTAACTTCTATAATGATAACATGAATATTGGTCGGGAAGTTCCCTAGTGAAAAAAGAAGTGTAATGTCAGTCCTGAAATGAAGACATCAAAATACCTTTAACCACTTCCCTTCCACCATATAGTCACGAAATATATATATATGTCTCCCATTACAAAAATAAGAAAATAAAACAATAATACGTTTCAGTCTAATTACTCATAGACAACAAGGAGAGAAGAGAGGGTAGTAGGGTTAAAAAGGAAAGGAGTAGGACAGAGATATGAATAGTATAATAAGCAAAAGTGAGTTCGCAAAATTGCCAACAAGTACTCAGTTGAGAGTCCCTTTCAGAACTAGAGAAACCTGAGAGTCATGTGATGAACTAGTACGGTGAACATCGTAAAGACTGACAGTTCATTTCTTCGGGCTTCTCGATGCACGATGCCTGCCATCTAGCCACGCAGTCGCCTCAGCCGGTGAGTTGAAGAATCTGCTGGCTTCCCCGTCCACGACACGCAATCTGGCTGGATATACCATCGAATATGGTAAGCTCAGGTCACGTAGGCGTTTTTTCACCATAGCAAAGGTCGCGTGTCTTTTCTGGAGTTCCGCTGAAAAGTCAGGGAAGAGCATGACTGTAGAATTCTCATACCGCAGTTCTTGCTTGCGACGTGCCATTCGCAGAGTTAAATCTCTATCAGTGGAGTTCAAAAGCCTGGCCAGCAGCGGCCGCGGAGGGGCTCCAGGCGGTAGAGGCTTATTGTTAGGCTTTCTATAGCAAACTGCACCACCAGCTGATAGGGAATGTGTTAGCAGGAGGCAGCATTTTAACAACATGGTGGAACAGTATGTGTGCACACGACTCCAAGTACTGACTGATGGTTCTGCTCCATTCAACTTCTGGGTCTCCAAATTGTCCACATGGCCAGAGCTTGCCCTTTATGCCTTGGAGGTGCTGGCCTGCCCTGCGGCCAGTGTATTGTCTAAATGTGTATTTAGCATGGCAGGGGGCGTCATTATAGACAAACGCAGCCGCCTGTCCACAGCCAACGTGGACAAGCTCACATTCATTAAAATAAACCAGGCATGGATCCCACAGGACTTGTCCTTATCTTGTGCAGAATAGACATTTATAACTGCCTCGCCCTCAACCATACATTCGTGTACTCCAGGGCACTGCTGCATTGGTGGGTGACATGATGCCTGTTTTCCTTTTATGGGACCTCTTTTCTCTGTCTGGGTGCTAGGGCCCAAATTGCTGAAAGTGGTCTGTTCTATTGGTGGGTAACATGATACCAGTTTTGCTGTTATGGGACTTCTCTCCTCTGTCTGGGTGCTAGGGCCTTAATTGCTGAAAGTGGCCTGCTGCATTGGTGGGTGACATGATGCCTGTTTTGGTGTTATGGGACCTCTCTCCTCTGTCTGGGTGCAAGGGGCCTACATTAATGATAATCACCTGCTGCATTGGTGGGTGACATGATGCCTGTTTTGCTGTTATGGGACCTTTCTCCTCTGTCTGGGTGCTACGGCCTAAATTGCTGAAAGTGGCCTGTTCCATTGGTGGGTAACATGATACCAGTTTTGCTGTTATGGGACTTCTCTCCTCTGTCTGGGTGCTAGGGCCTTAATTGCTGAAAGTGGCCTGCTGCATTGGTGGGTGACATGATGTCTGTTTTGCTGTTATGGGACCTCTCTCCTCTGTCTGGGTGCTAGGGCCTAAATTGCTGAATGTGGCCTGTTCCCTTGCTGGGTAACATGATGCCTGTTTTGCTGTTATGGGACCGCTCACCTCTGTCTGGGTATTAGGGCCTACATAAATGATAATGGAGTGTTCCATTGCAGGTTGACCTGAGGCCTGTGTTGCTGTTACGGGCCCGCTTTCCTCTTTGCGGGAGCCATAGTCCTGAATGAGTGATTGTTGCCTGTGGCACTGCTGGGTGAAATCAATACTTTTTGGTGTGATTTGAACTCTCCTATTTGTGGGTGCCAGGAGCCTGAGTCGTCTGTGCATGAGGGCTGTGATACTGCAGGCAGGCATGAATCCTTTTTGGCTGTGATGACAACTTCTTCAACTCCCATGTTTAGTTGTATTGGGCCTGAATCTGTGAATGTGGCCTGTGGTGCTGCAGGCAGACATGAATCCTTTGAGGAGAACTTCAACTAACATAGCATTCCCACCTGACGCCACCCCAACCTCCTTTTCCACCTCCTCCTCCAAGTTGCAAATTAATATTGGTTAATTTTTATTTATTTTATTTTAAGTCATTTCCCTAATCCCATTTGTTTGCAGGGGATTTACCTACATTTTGCTGCCTTTTGCAGCCCTCTAGCCATTTCCAGGGCTATTTTACAGGCATTTTAGTGCCCAAAAGTTCGGGTCTCCATTTACTTCAATGTGGTTCGGGTTCGGGGTCAAGTTCGGATCCCGAACCCGAACATTTTCGTAAAGTTCGGCTGAACTTCTCGAACCCGAACATCCAGATGTCCGCTCAACTCTACTGTTTTTATTTTTGGAATTTTTGTTTTACATTAAACTTATTTTTTTACTTTTTATTTTTGTCCCTCTCTGGGACTTCAACTTCTGGGGTCTGATCTCCTCTGCAATGCATTACAATACAACTTGTATTGTAATGCATTTACTGTCAGCTTTTATGCTGACAGCCTGCCTGTGAGACCCACCCTAAGGGCTGGATCTCACAAGCTTCCATAGAAGGCAAGCCCGATACCTATGGAAAGCATCGAGCTTGCCTTCTCTGCAATCGGGTCCCTGCCACTGAAGGGCGGGGCCTTGATGGGGAAGCGGAGGGCACCCATACCCTCAGTGAACCCTCTGCATGCCTCGGTCAGCTTTGACCGCGGCATACAAAGGGTTAACACGCTGACATCGGTATTTTCACCGATGCCGGTGTATGCAGCAGGGTCCCGACTATCAGTGACTGCCGAGTCTGTGCCGCTGATCGGGTGGACTCAGCTCCTGCACCCGCCCCATTATCCCTCCATGCATGTCTGGAGCTGGTCCTTAAGTCACGTCCACCAGCGCTGTGCATGTATGTTGAGGGTCCTGAAGGGTTTAATATTATGTAAGGACACATTGTGAATTTAATGAAAAGGTTTAGAACAAAATTATCTGTACACCAAATTTCCTTCATTACAGGAATAGTTGGCAGAATCTTATCTCTCATTTTTGCAGTTTTAAACATGTCTAATCTTAAAAAAATAAGTTGCCAAAGAAACTGCTTGGATTCTGTAGTTATTATTCATATTTGAGTATTGGTTACAGTAAGTACAGCGTTGTAACCGAAATCATGCTGCCAGGATTTAATACACTCAATAGTAATGATCACTGAATTTTATGACCAAAGATGGATGAAAAACAAATAACATCTACAAAATTAAAGTAATACAAATGAGTAAAAAGCTAGGTTCCTGTCTGCATTTGTTTTTCTAGTTTTCTTTTCTGTCATAGAAGCAGAAAACTGTAAATGATGGAAACACTGGATCTGCCACATGATGACACTAATGAGACCCGATGGACCCCATGGACTTATAATGGAGTACTTCGGATACTTTCACAGTGTTCATTATTATACAGGACATATGCTATGTTCTGCAAGTTTTTTAAAGAAAACATGATGGAATCCACAATGCATATGTAAATCTAGCCCAATATTCATACTAATGAACTTTTTTTTAAATCAGATTCAGAACCATTCATCATTTGTGTTATTTCTTAGGGATTTTGTTTTTATTTTGAACTTTATATACAATTAATGATTATTTTTTATCTAAAGCAACCACCACACAATCCCTGTTGTCCTAAAACATTGCAGCCGTAAGATGAACATTTATATATTTACAATAAGCATACATATGAAGACAAAGACATTTTCTACTACAAATGACAACCTTTTACATGGTACACGATAACGTTATAATGTTTTATTTCCCCGAATCTCTGTGTATGTATTGGTAGACGACAAATATGCTAACATTAAATTGATTGCCTTCATGGATTGTTATTTGACTGGTCAGAAAAATGTTAACGGCTACAGTAAGTACCGTGTTGCCTCTTTGACAAATAAAGAACAGAATGATTGCTACTTTATATAAATCGTGACCCTTGAGAAGACTTTAATCAAATCTACATTCAATATTGGGTATTTCAAACACATGCGTTTTTTGAAAAAAGCTCAGAGAGGAATTTCCAACATATCCAAAAAATGTAAACTGAATCACAAAATGTCCCGTCCAAGTCTAAAAGTCTTTATATATTCACGGTGTTGTCTAATTATTTATGTCCAATTTATAATCTATTCATTTGTATTTGGTTTGTATTTGGTTTACCAGAAGCAATGTTCAAAACAGCAGTTATCAGAAGCAATGTTCAAAACAGCAATTAACGGTAGTACGGGTATCCTTTTCAGACCTGTATGTCCTTATAAATTCACAGTGATATGCAATCACTCGTACTCGATTTCCCAGCTACGGTATTTGACGTAATCATATGCAGAGATACAGGTAGGGAATTGAATAAACAATTGGTGGCGTCCCACCACAAAATAGGAAAAGTTCTTCCTCCTACCTTCTCTTGCGATTCCTTATGTGTGATCGCTTACCGACCTTGCCGGGCTGACTGCAACTGGTTCAGATTTTCGTGGCTTGAGTACTCAGATTTTTCAGCTGGGTCTACTACCTTCTGGAGTCTCCTCGTGTAGTTTCCTTTGCAGCCAGGTGTCTCCTCAGGTAACCAGCTTCTCTTTCTGTTTGGATCGAGTATCTGCCAGAATTCACTGAGGAAGAGGTCGGTTAAATGTTGTACCTCGAAACGCGTATGGGAAAAACTGTAATCTCCGTGACATCAAGTTCACTTAGTGCGCACTAAAGAGGTAAATTCTGGCAGATACTCGATCCAAACAGAAAGAGAAGCTGGTTACCTGAGGAGACACCTGGCTGCAAAGGAAACTACACGAGGAGACTCCAGAAGGTAGTAGACCCAGCTGAAAAATCTGAGTACTCAAGCCACGAAAATCTGAACCAGTTGCAGTCAGCCCGGCAAGGTCGGTAAGCGATCACACATAAGGAATCGCAAGAGAAGGTAGGAGGAAGAACTTTTCCTATTTTGTGGTGGGACGCCACCAATTGTTTATTCAATTCCCTACCTGTATCTCTGCATATGATTACGCCAAATACCGTAGCTGGGAAATCGAGTACGAGTGATTGCATATCACTGTGAATTTATAAGGACATACAGGTCTGAAAAGGATACCCGTACTACCGTTAATTGCTGTTTTGAACATTGCTTCTGATAACTGCTGTTTTGAACATTGCTTCTGGTAAACCAAATACAAACCAAATACAAATGAATAGATTATAAATTGGACATAAATAATTAGACAACACCGTGAATATATAAAGACTTTTAGACTTGGACGGGACATTTTGTGATTCAGTTTACATTTTTGGATATGTTGGAAATTCCTCTCTGAGCTTTTTTCAAAAACGCATGTGTTTGAAATATCCAAAGAATACTTCCAGTGATACCAGCTGAATATAATAAAAACGAGGGCAGCAGTTGCGAAAAAATTTTTTTGCATGCGAAAAAACTGTATGCAAAAATCGCATGCGAAAAAATCGCATACAAAAAAATCGCATACGAAAAAAATCGCATACGGAAAAATCGCATGCGAAAATATCACATGCGAAAAATCGCACATGATAAAATCGCATACGGAAAATCGAATGCGATATATTCTGCAACGAAGTTATAGATAGATAAGTTGGGAAGAATTAGAAGATTGCTTTCTGAATGTGGTTATTTGGTTTTATATTGCTATTTTTAAGTTATTGTATAAGGTTTTATCTTTATCGGTATTAAACTAGTTTGTGATTTTGATACTTCAGAGTTTGAGTGCCATATCCCCTTTTCTCTGTTAAGTAATTTTATATTATTTCCGATACATAGAAGCTGGTATCAACGGATATAGAGCACCAATTAGGTCTCTCTTTTATACTGGCAGAGCCACCTACTTCGAATAAAAAGTACATTCAATATTGGTCTTAAGTAGAGTTGAGCGAACACCTGGATGTTGAAGTCAATGGGGACCCGAACTTTTGAGCACTAAAAAGGCTGTAAAATAGACCAGGAAAGTGCTAGAGGGCTGCAAAAGGCAGCAACATGTAGGTAAATCCCCTGCAAACAAATGTGGATAGGGAAATTACTTAAAATAACATAAAATAGAGAAAAAATTATAAATAAACATTCTAAACTTGAGCCCAAGTGAGTGACAGTGGCACCTGTCACCCAGCAAAAAGAGGATGTGGCAGCAACGCCACCACATCTGTCATCGTCACCAAGCATCTCCACTAAATCCCATGAAAGTGTTCAGCTATCAGCTGTCCATCTCCCAAACACTGGAGACAAAAATAAATAGAAAGAGGAAGTACCCCCCTACCCATGGCTCTGAATGCCTTATTTCAAACTTCCTGGTCCTTTGAAATGCTGTCATTCTGTCTGGTGAACAGTTTTAAAGACCTTATGACGGTCGCTGTCCCACAGTACATGTATCCCAGCCGCCGCTACTTTTGCAGGCGAGCCATCCCTTCCCTGCACAACCAAGTGGCGGACAAAATCAGGTATGCACTGCGCAACGCTATCTATGGTAACGTCCACATAACCAACAACACAGTGGGTAAATGTAGCGGCTGGCCCAGAGGCGGTTAGCATTTTTGTGAATGTCCTTCCGCCCCTGAGGATTGCTGGGCATTTCTCTTTGTATCCTGTTACCTCCTCCTCCTACTCTGCTTCCTCCTCCTCTCCTCTACCACCCCCTCATCCACTCAGTGTAACACCTTCACCACCCAGAACAGCACAGCCAGGGGAAATGACAGCAGTCTGTTTTAAAACTTGTGTGTTTGTGGGAAAAACCCCACAACGCGCAGGAGCTGTGGACAGGCATAGAACAACAGACGAATGATTGGTTGGTGCCATTGAGCCTTCAGCCCGGCCTTGTGTTTTGCCCTAAAGGGGCAAAATGTAATAGCTGATCTGGGCCTAGCCGGTGAAAATCAATTCAGTTAATCGAACACACACAACACCCCCCCCCCCCCCCTTTCACTCAAACCATTAACAAACTATTTACAAATTTACTTAAATACATATTAAAATAACTATAATGCAGCTAAAGTAACTATATAAATAAACAAAACTATATACACGCCTTATCCTTAACTTAAGGCCAGCCAATTACAAGTGGCTCGGAGGGTGGGTTCCTGCACCAACATAGGCCCTGGCCTGGAACACAATTGTCCAGCCAGGGCACAGTTCTGGAGGAGGAGGAGGATTAAGAGGAATGCTGGGGGATACAGAGGACACAGACAATATACCTCCCTCAAAGAGAATAGCTTGTCCTTGCCTCTGGGCAGCCTGGCAGACATGAGCGACAACATGCTGCAGTGCCTGCGCAACGACCGCCCAGTTACTGCCACATTATAACTTGTGCTGATTACTGGGTGGCCACCCTGCTGCATCCCCGTTACAAGGACAACGTGCCGTCCTCAATTCCCTCACTGGAGTGTGATAGGAAGATGAGCCCGCTAGTAGACACGCTGCTGATGGCATTTACACCTGACACAGTGGAAGCACAAGGTGAAGGCAGAGGAGGAGGAGGAGGAGGAAGAATTTGCCAATGCAGCTGGGTCACCACCAACACCCCAGAAGACAGGTTTATCATTGGCAAAATGTGGAAAAGCTTTGTCATCACGCCACAACAACCTGCACCAACAGCAGATCTGGAACATCTTAGCAGGAGGAAGCATTTCAGCAACATGTTGGAACAGTACACGTACTGACTGATGGGTCTGCCTAGGGGAATAGCTACAGGGGAAGCAACTGCTGAGGAGGAGGAGGAGTAACAGACTTTGTCAGGGCCCCCTCAACAGTATTATACAATGAAATTATATACAGTGGCAGTATAGACAGTGTAGAAAGCGAATGGAACAGCTGCTGGGCCTGGTCTGAGAGAGCGATCTTTAGTAGCCACAGGCATGGCGGCATGAAAGGAAGGGGTTGTGCAAAAATTTCTGGGGGAGGGGGGACCAATTCAAAAATTTGATGTGGTGCCCAATCATGTATAGCTATGCCACTGGGTCTGGCCCATTCAACCTCTCGGCCTTCAAATTGGGCACATGTCCTGAGGTTGCCCTTTACGCCTTGGAGGTGCTGGCCTACCCTGCAGCCACTGTATTGTCTGAACGTGTGTTTAGCATCGCTGGGGGCATTATCACAGACAAGTGCAGCCGCCTGTCCGCAGACTATTTTGGCAACTAAGCTTTCGTTTATTAAAAAGAACCAGACATGGATCCCACAGGACTTGTCTGAACCTTATGCAGAATAGACATTTATACCAGCCTCACACAACCATTGTTGTAAAATTAAAAATTAAAAACCAGTTATTGGAGACTACCTTTGGCTTCACAGCCCAAAAAGGCTTTATTTCATGCAAGAATGTAACCGCCAATTGTAAGTTCCCGGTCAGTTATGCAGTGCAGGGGATTGTACCTGGCAAAAATGGTAATATTTCACCCAACAATTTGAAATCTATCCTTTGCCGGACAGTATTAAACTTGTCCAGCCACAGCTGAAACCAATGATTTATGGTATTGCTATTTTGGCAATTGAATTTCACCTCAGAACAAAAGCTATTCTTTGACGGACACTATGAAACTTGTCCAGCCACAGCTGAAACCCCAGATTTACTGTATTTCTATTTTTGCAACTGATTTTCACCCCAGAAAAAAATATATCCTATGACGGACACTATAAAACTTGTCCAGTCACAGCTGAAACACCAGATTTATGGTATTTCTATTTTGGCAACTGAATTACACCGCAGAAAATAATAAATCCTTTGCTAGACACTATTAAACTTGGCCAGCCACAGCTGAAACCACTGATTTATGGTATTGCTATTTTGGCAATTGAATTTCACAGCAGAAAAAAATATATCCTATGACGGACACTATGAAACTTGTCCAGTCACAGCTGGAACACCAGATTTACGGTATTGCTATTTTGGCAATTGAATTTCACCCCAGAACAAAATATATCCTTTACCGAACACTATTAAACTTGTCCAGCCACAGCTAAACCACTAAATTTTGGCATTGCTATTTTGGCAATTGAATTTCACCCCAGAACAAAATATATCCTCTGCCGGACACTATTAAACTTTGCCAGCCACTGCTGGGACACCAGCTTTAGGGGATTGCTATTTTGGCAATTGAATTTCACCCCAGAAAAAAATCTATCCTTTGCCAGACAGTATTACACTTGGCTAGGCACAGCTGGAACACCAGATTTAGGGGATTGCTATTTTGGCAATTGAATTTAACCCCTCAATAAAATATAGACATTTCTATCCTGAGTTCCTAGGGGTAACAATAAGCACAGCCAAGCCCCTGATGTAGGATATAACAACGAAAAAAACTAGTATTGATGGATTGATGGACTTGGTGGCAGCTTGTACTGGTGCACCTCAAGACATAAAATGGCCGCCGATCACCCCAGAAAAAAGTGACAGAAAAACTCTCTGTGCAGCCTAAAAACCAGTGAGCAATTAACTAGTATGGTGTCCATATTAGGACATTGTCAAACATCATCCACAACTCCATCCTCCGTCAGGCAAAACTCCCTCCTTCGTCAGCCCAAACTCCATCATTCCTCTTCCCTCAGGCAAAACTCCCTTCTCCCTCATCCAAAACTGCCTCCTCCCTCAGACCTTAGCCAAAACGCCCTCCTCCCTCATCCAAAACTCCATCAGATGTCAGACAAAACTCCTTCAGACATCAGCCAAAACTCCCTCATCCAAAATTGCCTCAGACATCAGCCAAAACTCCCTCATCCAAAACTGCCTCCTCCCTCAGACATCAGCCAAACCTCCCTCATCCAAAACTGCCTCCTCCCTCAGACCTCAGCCAAATCGCCCTCCTCCCTCATCTAAAACTCCATCAGATGTCAGTCAAAATTCCCTCCTCCCTAACTCAAAAGTATGCAATACACAAACTCTACGCCCAAAGAAGCTGCTAGCTGCTGGAAAGGCAAAGGACCTGTGATGATGTCAAAGGACTACAGTTCTGTACACAGCCGCTGTGAAATATGACCCCTCCCACACACATGACTCATCACATGGTCATGACATCATCACAGGTCCTTTGCCTTTCCAGCAGCTAGCAGCTTCTTCAGGCGTAGAGTTTGTGTATTGCATACTTTTGAGTTAGGGAGGAGGGAATTTTGACTGACTTCTGAGGGAGAAGGGAGTTTTGTCTGACATCTGATGGAGTTTTGGATGAGGGAGGAGGGTGTTTTGGCTGAGGTCTGAGGGAGGAGGCAGTTTTGGATGAGGGAGGTTTGTCTGAGGGAGGAGGCAGTTTTGGATGAGGGGGGTTTGTCTGAGGGAGGAGGCAGTTTTGGCTGAGGTCTGACGGAATTTTTGGCTGAGGTCTGAGGGAGTTTTGTCTGACATCTGATTGAGTTTTGGATGAGGGAGGAGGGCGTTTTGGCTGAGGGAGGAGGGCATTTTTGGCTGATGTCTGAGGGAGGAGGCAGTTTTGTATGAGGAAGAAAGGAGTTTTGGCTGACAGAGGATGGGGTTTTGCTTGAGGGAAGAGGACTGATGGAGTTTAGGCTGACGAAGGAGGGTGTTTTGCCTGACGGAGGATGGAGTTGTGGATGATGTCTGACGATGTCCTAATATGGACACCGTAAACTAGCAGAAGTTGAATGATTCACAGCTGTAGATCGATCACTTCATTAGGTGTTTTTGCTGACTTTTCCCTGCCTAATCTCGCCCTCACAGCAGCTGTGTCCTATCCCTACACTAATCAGAGCAGAGTGACATGTGGCGCTACGTGACTCCAGCTTAAATAGAGGCTGGGTCACATGCTGCACTTGGCCAATCACAGCCATGCCATTAGTAGGCATGGCTGTGATGGCTTCTTAGGGCAAGAAGTAAAACGCTAGCTGATTGGATGCTGTGCAGCCCTTCAGAAAGCGGGAAGAAATCGCCAAACAACAGACCCGAACCCAAACTTTTTTGAAACTGTTCGGGTCCGTGTCCCAAACACCCCAAAATTCGGTACGAACCCGAACTATCCAGTTCGGGTTCGCTCATCCCTAGTATTAAGCTGGCCACTCATTTTATATGGCTGTTGCTTGAATGTTGACAGCTATTACTTGACCCTCATGCTTTCGACCTCCATTTGTCCTGAATCAGGAGAAAACAGTAAGCTCTGCCAGATATCGGTCAGTGTATTATATTCCTGAGAACGTGATTTGGCCAAAGAAACTGCCAGATCCATCTCTCACCCAATATCTACTATAAGTGAAGAGAAGGGGGGCCCCCAAACACATTAGATGTATGGCCAGGGTTTATCTGATATTGACCTAACATGTATGGCTAGGTTTAATAGGTGACCAATTAGGTTTCTGAGTTAAATACAACTGGATGGAACAACCTACAAATGCATCCAGGATTAACTGATCTCCAGTGTATCTAATACTATCATGTGCAATACTGTCTGCTGAACAATGTATCTAATTCTATCATGTGTGATACTGTCTGCTGAGCTGTATATCTAATTCTATCTGGTGTGATACTGTCTGCTAAACTTTGTATCTAATCCTATCCTATGTGATATTGTCTGCTAAGCTATGTATCTAATTCTATCATGTGTAATACTGTGTGCTGAGCTGGGTATCTAATCATATCATGTGTGATACTGTCTGCTGAGCTGTTTATCTAATCATATCATGTGTGATACTGTGTGCTGAGCTGTGTATCTAATCATATCATGTGTGATACTCCCTGCTGGGCTGTGTATCTAATCCTACCATGTGTGATATGGTCTGCTGAGCTATGTATCTAATTCTATCCAGTGTGACACTGTCTGCTAAGCTGTGTATCTAATCATATCCTGTGTGATACTGTCTGCTGAGCTTTGTATCTAATCCTATCATTTGTGATATGGTCTGGTGAGCTATTTATCTAATTCTATACTGTTTGACACTGTCTGCTGAGCTGTGTATCTAATCCTATCATGTGTGATACTGTCTCCTGATCTTTGTATCTAATCCTATCCTATGTGACACTGTCTGTTGAGCTGCATATCTAATCCTATCATGTGTGATACTGAGTGCTGATCCATGTATTTTATCCTATCATGTGTGATACTGCCAAATGATCCGTGTATCTAATACTATCATATGTGATACTGTCTGCTGAACAATGTATCTAATCCAATCCTGTGTGATACTGTCTGCTAAGCTATGTATATAATTCTATTATGTGTGATACTGTGTGCTGAGCTGGGCATCTAATCATATCATGTGTGATACTGTTTGCTGAGCTGTTTATCTAATCATATTATGTGTGATACTGTCAGCTAAGCTGTGTAACTAATCATATCATGTGTGATACTGTCTGCTGAGCTGTGTATCTAATCATATTAAGTGTGATACTGCCTGCTGAGCTGTGTATCTAATCCTATCATGTGTGGTATGGTCTGCTGAGCTATGTATCTAATTCTATCCAGTGTGACACAGTCTGCTGAGCTGTGTATCTAATACTATCATGTGTGATACTGTGTGCTGAGCTTTGTATCTAATCCTATCATTTGTGATATGGTCTGTTGAGCTATGTATCTAATTCTATACTGTTTGACACTGTCTGCGGAGCTGTGTATCTAATCCTATCATGTGTGATACTGTCTGCTAAGCTTTGTTTCTAATACTATCCTTTGTATTACTGTCTACTGAGCTATATATCTAATCCTAAGGGTTGGGAGTGGAACTAAGAGAAGTGGGAATTTTGTCAAACAGTGGCTCATTTTAAATTCCCAGCTTTTTCAGTCTCTATCATTCCTAAAATTTCCTCTAGAGAGGAAGGTTTTATGTAAAGGAACAGATCTGAGCAGGAGGTCAGATAGAGAGAGAGATAAGAAGTTCCTTGCAGGTGTTTTAGGGTGTTTTAGGCAATGCAGGAAAATAGGGTTGATAGTTATCGGAAGAAGAAACATTGTTTGCAGTGAATATTTCCTTAGTAACAATTCTGGTACAATTTGATTTTGTGCACTTAGGAAGTTTTCATTTTGGATGAAGACCAATGTCACAGAAGAACTAAAGCCTTACATTTACACTTTTAAGTGTGATGAATAGAGGAAGGATTATATTAATTAATCAGGGACTAATTAAAGAACAGCTGGATACAATGGTGAATAGTCAGGGAAAACAAACAGGTAATAAAGACACAGGGAATGGAAACTGGAACAGTGACATAAGCAGTAAATATCAGGCCTGGACACTTAGATGATAAGAAAGTTGTAAGAAGTTGTAATGCTGACATACTAGGGCTAAACACATCCGAGTTTCAGCCAAAGCCAGAAGTGGATGCAGCAAGAAGGAGAAGTATAAATCCTATAGTATAGGATTAGATGCACAGCTCAGAAGACCAAATGACACAGCATAATAATTAGATACATAGCTCAGCAGACCGTGCCAAACAAGGTAAGATTAGATACAAAGCTCAGAAGATAGTATCACACATTATAGGTTTGTGATATGGTCTCTGGTATGTCTGCTTTGCATTTGGATAATACTGCTCCACTCAGCTTTCCCTAAGCCTAATAATACTGCAGCTTCCATCTTCCCTGGTATAACACTTTGCATATTCATCAATGTATACTATTTTATAACCTTGTGATTAGTCCTAGAGATGCTCTTCCAATTGACCTACGATTTTTGTGACTGTTGTAATGCTTGTGATATGTAGTCATTTTATGGCCCATCCAGTTCCTTAGCTTTGTTTGTTTACCTACATATAGCATCTCTTCTCATGTGTCTTACTTCAGTGAGTAATTGATTAATGAGCTAAATTACCCCTAGTTATGTCATCACACTTCCTATAAATATAGACACAGTCTAAGGGGAAGCACTCGCATGGGTGAGCACGAGCCAAAAGCAACATCTCTGTCTAAGCGCCATATTGCCTAAGCGCTGGGCAGTTAATCATGGCAGTTAGACAGGGCAGGAGATGCTATGTGCACTACTCAAACAAAGTTATACACAGCACAGGTATGCTAGGATATTGTTTCACTCAGGCTCTGGCTGCTCTTCTTATTGCTATGGCTGTCTACCTTCAAAATCAACCACATCTTCCCCCCTCTGTCCATTCTCTCTACATCAGTCCCTCCCTCCTTCCCTCACCCTTGTTCAGTTTGCATACACTTTATACTCTCATACATCACCATGAACTATCTTCCTCCACGGTGCAGCATAAAGAACACCAATATAAATCTTTTAACCACTTGCTGTCTCTGTCAGTTTTCCTGTTATTAGCTGCATTAGCTGATATTTCACCAAATCCTGGCCCTCCCTCTGTTGCTAACTTCTCCTCTGCCACACACAGAAACCCCAAAAATCGGATTAATGTTCACTGCACATCCTCTCCAGTCTCTTTTAACTGCGCACTCTGGAACACATGGTCAGTTCGTAACAAACTACCCACAATCCACCATTTCTTCCTCTCACACTCTCTGAACTTGCTAGCCCTTACAGAAACTTGGCTTCAACCCTCTGAAACTGCTTATCCTGCTTACCTATTCTATGGTGGACTTCATTTTTCCCATACCCCCAGACCTGATGACAGAAACAGTGGAGGAGTAGGCATATTACTTTCTCTACAGTGCACATTTCAGGTCATTCCCCCTGTACCCTCTCTTCCATTCCTCTCTTTTGAGGTTCACACCATTAGACTCTTCCATCCACTCCCCCTGAGAGTTGCAGTTGTCTATCGTCCCCCAGGCTCCCCCCACCAATTTCTGGATCACTTTGCAGCTTGGCCTGCTCACTTCCTAACTTCTGAATCACCAACTCTTATTATGAGTGATTTTGATATCCCCATAGATGAACCTACCTCCTCATCAGCCGCTTACTTTCTTTCTTTAACCTCCTCCCTTGGCCTATCACAAATTACTTCCTCATCCACGCATGAACAGGGCAATACACTAGATCTAGTCTTCTTCCATCACTGCTCAGTCTCAAACTTTAGTAACTTATCCTTCCCACTCTCTGACCATAATCTACATTCATTTACCATTAAGACTTCTCACTTTTCTCAGGACAATCCTACTTTTCACACTTACAGAAACCTACACACCATTAACTGCCAGCAACTTATTAACACCCTACAACTAGCTCTTACCCCAATCTTTTCCATCTCCTGCCCAGACTTGGCTGCCAATCATTACAACCAGACCCTCCCAACACAGAACATGGCAACTCTGGCTCACACCTGAAACGCGTTTTCTCCAGCGCTGCTCCAGGTGTGCAGAACGCTTATGGAGAAAATTGCGAATATCAGCAGCCTTCCTTCATTATAAATTTATGTTCAAAATATATAATTTGGCTCTTAACATTGCCAAACAAAAGTACTTCACCTCATCCCCTCACTCTCAAATAACCCAAAACGACTCTTCGACACTTTTCATTCCCTTCTAAGCCCTAAAGTGCCAGAAACTGTTACTGACCTCTGCGCTAATGGTTTGGCCACTTACTTCAGAGACAAGAAGTAAGATGTCTTGGGGTAACATTTGACTCTGATCTTTCTTTTGTTCCCCATATTCAATTGCTTACATGTTCTTGTCCTCTGCACCTCAATAATATTGCCAGAATCCGCCTTTTTCTTACAGTGGAAAAGGCAAAAACTCTTGTTGGTGCTCTGATTCATTCTTGTCTTGACTACTGCAACACATTACTAATCGGCCTTCCTCTCACTAAACTTTTCTCCTTTCAGTCTGTTCTAAGTGCTGCAGCCAGGCTTATCTATCCATTCAACCGCTACACTGATGCGACTAGTTTGTGCCAGTCACTTCACTGGTTGCCCATCCACCACAGAATACAGTTCAAACTTCTCACTCTCACCCACAAAGCTCTCCACAGTGCTGCACCTCCATATATCTCCTTTCTCATCTCTATCTACCATCCTACTTGTGCTCTTCGTTCTGTTAATAACCTAAGATTAATAACCTCCATAATTCAGACCTCTCACTCCCGTCTTCAAGACTTTTGAAGCTGCACCTACTCTCTGTAATACTCTGCCCCGGAATAGTAGGTCAATTCACAACTTCTCCACCTTCAAACGTGCCTTAAAAGCACATCTTTTCAGGCAGGCTTATCAAGACTCCTAAAATGACTTTTCCAGGACTAAACTTCTTCCCCACCAACTCCTCTGGCCTAAACTCCTTTAGTAGTCCCAAACCAGAAGCAGATCGGCCTGCACCACTCCTGTTAGTTCTATAATGGCTCAAATCCGACTTGCCACAATCAACTACCTTATGTGTCACCCCCCCATTCCTCATAGATTGTAAGCTCTTGCGAGCAGGACCCTGACTCCAAGTGTTTCAGTTGTATATTAGCCAGTTACTTTTGTTTTGTACAACACGAACCCTATGAATTTGTAAAGCGCTGCGTAATAAGGTGGCGCTATAAAAATAAATGTTAATAAATAATAAATTATTAATAATAATAATAATAATAATTATTAAATAGGATTATATATCTATGCCGTCCATTTTTCTTGCAAGCCCCAGTCACTACTATAGGGCGAGAGCTGCATAAAACACACATAATATAGACGATGCTGAGAGTTTCTTGAATGCAGAGATGATAATGCACGTAATGCTGATGAATGCACAACATTGAAAAGAATGGTCAGGAGTCAGTCTGGAGGTGACACATTTTTTGTGTCACCCCTACTTCCTCATAGATTGTAAGCTCTTGCGAGCAGGGGCCTCACTCCTAGTGTTTCAGTTGTATATTAGCTGGTAACTTTGTGATATCTTTTATTTTGTACATGAACCCTCTGAATTGTAAAGTGCTGAGGAATATGGTGATGCTATATAAAAAATATTATTATTGTTGTTATTATTATTATTATTATTATTATTATTATTATTATTATTCACTACACACATCATATCCAGACAGAAAACTCTCTTCTGTGAAAAAGGGGGATGGGGGGGACTTAAATACAGAAGCACCTCCCCCACCTCTCTTATCTCAGCAGTGGCCGCTCTGGAGTGTATGTACACAAAGCAGAGCTCCTTATCTCTGCATCTGTATCACACTCTATACAGATACATACAATAGCTTCATAGATAGTATCGCACCTGCTAGAATTAGATACACAGCTCAGCAGACTCCTCTCCTGAAATACTCTGTGCTGCTGGGGACCCTGCTCCTTCCACTATGTAACTCTCAGCCTGTGACCCCCTCCCCCTCCAACAAGATCAGCACACTCCTCTTCTGAAATCCTCTGTGCTGCTTGGATCCTGCTCTTTCAAGTATGTAACTCTCACCCTGTGACCTCCACAAGATCAGCACACTCCTTTCCTGAAATCCTCTGTGCTACTGGGGACACTGCTCCTCCACTATGTAACTCTCATCCTGTGACCTCCTCAATATTAGCACTCTCCTTTTTGGAAATCCTTTGTCCTGCTTGGACCCTGCTCCTTCCACTATGTAACAGGATTAGATGCAGCAGCTCAGCAAACATTATCACACATGACACTATTAGATAAACAGTTTAGAAGCTCAGCAGACAGCATCACACATGACAAAATTAGATACACAGCTAATCATGCAGTATCGCACATGACAGGATTAGATACAAAGCTCAAAGGACAGTATCACACAGGGCAGAATTAGATACACATCTCATCATACAGTATCACACATGACAGGATTAGATACTGAGCTCAAAGGACAGTATTACACATGATAGGATTGGATACACAGTTCAGCAGACAGTATCACACATGGCAGGATTAGATACACATCTCAGACGACAGTATCACACATTATAGGATTAGATAAACCGCTCACAGGGCAGTATCACAAATGATAGGATTAGATACACAGCGCAGCAGACAATACTGCACATGGTAGGATTAGATACACAGCTCAGAGGACATTATCACACATAATAGAATGAGATACATTGGCTCAGCAGACAGTATCATACATGTTAGGATTAGTTACACAGCTAAGAGGACAGTATCACATATTGTTGGATTAGATACATAGCTCAGCAGACAATCAATAATCAAGAAGTTTAAATGTCATGCAAAATTTTTGGTATATACTGACACCCAATGTGTCTGAATTGTATTATGTACATTTGTAACATATAATGGGACTGTTAAAAGTATATTAAAATCTCTGCATAATACTGTGGTTAGTGTGTGTTATTTTGAATAAAATTTAATTTTGAATGCTGGCTGTTGCTCCGTCTAGCTGCAACTTCAATTACAGCTTCTTGAAAACCCTCCCTTGGTGGGAAGTGAGGCAGCCCACTTCTCTCCAAAGGGGGGGGGGGGGATTAAATGGTTAATCCCATTCTATTTAAGGCTCTGAAATAACCATGCCACCCGCTGGATACCAGGCACATTGCATATAACATAATTAATTAACAGTTGCATAACAAAATAGTCACTGAATGAAAGGACCTGGAAATAAATATTTGGATGCAATAAATCACTAGACATCGGAAACAATAGTGTCCCATATTACATATGTCCTACAAACATCAGAGCGGAGCCTGAGATAGCAAGCAGGCTGGGGCTTTTGTGAAGGTACAGAGGCCCATTGGTAGGGGAAGCAGAGGGGGAGGCGGGTCTGTGCGGCCGGGAACCAGGGGACCGAGACAAATTATTAAAGTAAGGGAAGCCATGGGCCTTTAGATTTGAAAGGTTGAAAATGAAGGCACTCAAGATAGCTTCCATGTTAGTGATGCGGCCAAACAGGCACCCCCCCCCCCCCCCGAATTGTGTCTAAAATTGAATCAATATCTGCCAAACTGTTTTAATTTCAGATGGGCTTTTCCTCACTTTAAGACATCCTGCATGCTACATAAGTTATGTATAATTTGCAAGACAAAGCTAGAACAGCTTTTACTATTGTTTAATTTCATGTATAATCTTTGTTTCCTGTTGTGTTGGATATGAAACAATAGGGTATTTCTTGACAGCAGATTCATATTTTAGCCAGTGTAAACTAAATGTTTTTCTGTCACAGATTGATGAATGGTCTAGCTTTATTCTTGGCTCTGGTAGCAATGCATTAAAGGAAAATCACAAAAACATATGTATGATCAGATTCCTTTACACAGCAAATAGCACAAGGTTCAGTCTAAAAGGCAAATGTCACAAATTCACTTTTGCATTTAATAAATGATTGGGCCCGTTTCATTGAACACTTCAGACAAGAAGCTAGACATAATAGCCTGAAATCTACCATTGGGTCATCAAGTCAGCCACCACATGCTCTCAAAGGGTTTTCTGCAGTCATTACAACATAGTTGGTCTCACAAAATAATGATGTTGGGCAGTAAATATGTGGGACTGTCCAATTAGCAAACCATAAACGGCAATTAGTACGTGTAGCAGTTCAACATAAATAATGCACATTATGCTTTGTTTCATTTCATAACTTTTTATTGAAGCCATAAAAATAAAATGAGGAAAAAGGTAGCAGCGTGCCACTTTAATCTCTATTCATGAGCTGAGGAGACAGTTTTTGGCAAGCCAACTAAACACTTTGTGGATTTATGATGCAACTAATACGGAGCGCTTCTTGACACAGATCCCCTTGTTAGCCTATAAAGACTTTCATCTACTTTGTCAAATTATAGTATTTTCTTACCAGTAAGATTTATATTCATAATAAGAACAGCTGTCTAGACTATGAAGCTTAACTCACAGCTCAAATTATGTAGTTACTTTCTATAGGACTTGAGTAAAAGCCATATATGTTAGGCACACCTTCTAAAATTTCCCTACGCCAAACATCAAAATGTAAAATTGTCTGTTACTTCCTATCTATCTATCTATCTATCTATCTATCTATTTATATCTATCTATTTATATCTATCTATTTATATCTATCTATTTATATCTATCTATTTATATCTATCTATCTATCTATCTGGTAGTCTTGTTATTGTGCGAAGAAGTTTTTTCTTCTTTGTCATTGTTTAGTCTCTTAGCAGTTCCTGGAAAAACAGAATACGAGAGATCAGCAAAATGATTCTAATTAAACGAGAGAAAAAAATATCAATCCTATGAGATCTCAGAATGTCATTCTCAAATTTCTAGGCCTATTCAAGAACTTTTGATTCACTCTTTTCTATAGACCCTTTTATTTATAGGGTATAATTAAAAAAAATCGCCAGTTAAAATTAAACTACCTATTAATCTCCTCTCTCTATTTTTATTGTGAGTAGAGATGAATGAAGTTTTCAAAAATTCAATTTAGCTGCTTCGCTAAATTTCATTAAGAAGTTCAATTTATTAAGACTTACATTGTAACCAATCGCATTCCACTGTATGGACCAGGCACAATGACAGGGAACATCAATGGCGCTGTCTCCCGTCATATATCCCCTCAGATGCCGCATTCAATGCTGATCGCATCATCTGACAGTCACATTCAGCTTATAATAGGGCTAATCAGCGGTTAAAACAAAAAAATATATGCACTCATCTCATCCATTGGATCACAGAGAAGCAGTTGTGAATATCTTGATTGAAGAAAATGCATCAATGGGGGCATGCAATGACGTGATGATATCACCACGTCATCACCCTGGATGGGCGCAGTGATATCATCAGTGATAATGTCACCGCACCCGCCCAGCGTGATGACATCACACGTCAGTGAGCTAAAGAACTGGCGAGTTTCTTCAAACAAGATGGGTGCTATGGCCTCTTCATGCTCAAATGGATGGAGGCGAGTATGTTTTTTATTACCGCCATTTTAGGAAAACTTGTTTCATCACTACAAATTGCCAGGAAATTCGGCTTTGCGGCTTATCAAGTTTTTCCTGTAATTCGGATAAAATTCCACTTTTATTAGCTCAAAACTAATTGTAAGCAATAGCAGTTTTGAATCTGAAAGGCAAATTTTTCATATAGAATACAGTAGACTTAACTGTTTAAGCAGTCTGAACACCTAGGGCCACCTTTAAAATGCCACCTAGGTAGCTCTCATAACATAAACATTAAGATATAATAAAGTAATATTTGTAACTAGGACATGTATCCTTAGATGAGTAGTTAATATTTCACAACTATATTCACTATAGATAAAACCAGTTCAAGAACATAATTAAAAACAAATGGCTTAAATAAATATAAATATAGATGGCTGGAGTAAATATAACAACGATTCACCCTCTTGTCACTTTGGCAAGGGTGCTCTGTCAAATTGGCTCACCCCATCTAGTATAATGATTAACTGTATGTGGCTAGGACAGGAACTCTGCATTTGAAACCATCCAAGGAGAATAAATCTTTTATATAGATATTTACTATAACACAATTACATTAACAATTTGTATAAAATCTGTTCAAAAACATAATAAAAACATAAAAATAGATCAGCTGAAGGAGTAAAATGAAAAAAATGAAAAATGAGAAAAATGAATAAAAAACTAAATATGCCACATTCAATGGCAATTTCTCACTATAGGTTGTATGGGCAATAGGTCCACTGGACGCTTGTTGAACAGCAGTGAATCATGCAGCAGCCATCTGATACGTATATCGTTAGTTTCTATTGCGCATACAGCCACAATTAGGTCCCATAGTGCACATCACATTTGTATATTAATGTGATAGAATGTAGGTAGTAGCTTAGGTTCTTTCTAATTACTCACACAAGTGGTGGGCAGGGATTCTGGTTTTAGAATGGATAATCCGCGCTACTCGTGCTTAATAAGTCTGTTAGATTCTTCAGTGCAATAGAATGGTAAATTGATACATTACAATGTTTTTTGTTTTGTATTGTATTCACCTTACACTTATAGTTCCATTTGATTGCTTTCATTTACCTATATTGGCGTAAATTGTTTTAATTAATTGTTTGCATCAATATGACTCTAACAGTAATCAATGTTGAATACTCACTGTTAGTAGTTGGTTTTTACCCCCCGTGTCATCCCACGTGGTGGTTTGCAGACTCACCTCTGCTTCCTTGTCTCTTTATTTGGTGCGGTACTAAAAAATGGCTTCACAACATTATGCATACTGCAGAAGTGAGAAATGGGGATCATTCTAAATTAAAATGGTATTATACATACTATAAGGCCCCTTTCACACGGGCGAGTTTTCCGCGCGGGTGCAATGCGTGAGGAGGACGCATTGCACCCGCACTGAATCCGGACCCATTCATTTCTATGGGGCTGTGCACATGAGCGGTGATTTTCACGCATCACTTTTGCGTTGCGTGAAAATCGCAGCATGTTCTATATTCTGCGTTTTTCACGCAACGCAGGCCCCATAGAAGTGAATGGGGATGCGGGAAAATCGCAAGCATCCGCAACCAAGTGCGGATGCGTTGCGATTTTCCCGCATTGTTGCTTAGCAACGGGACCCAATCGCTATTATTTCCCCTTATAACATGGTTATAAGGGAAATAATAGCATTCTTAATAAAGAATCCATTGTTAAATGATGAGGAAGGGGTTAAAAATAATAAAGTTAACTTACCTTAGCCACTTGATCGCGTAGTCGCGATCTGTCCTCTCTTTCCCTGCAGCATCGATGATCTAAAGGACCTGTGATGACGTCACATCACATGGCCCAATCACCTGCTCCATCACTATGGTGATGGAGCATGTGATTGGTCCATGTGACCATGTGACATCATCCAAGGTCATAATCACTATCCTCAGGCTGTGGATAGTGCTTAGGACCTTGGATGATGTCACGTGGTCACATGGACCAATCACATGCTCCATCACCATAGTGATGGGCAGGTGATTGAGCCATGTGATGCTGTGACATCATTACAGGTCCTTTACATCTTTCAAGCTAACGGAGAGGAGGCCGGGCTTCGCGATCAAATGGACCAGGTAAGTTAAGATTAGTTTATTATTTTTAACCCATTCTGCACCGGGTTCAACATTAGGGAGATGGCCAAGGGTATTATTTTACATTATAACTATGTTATAATGTGAAATAATACCAGCGGGACAATTTCTGACCCAAACATGCACTTCTGTAAAGAAGTGCAGGTTCGGGTCTGGGTACCAAAAGTGCCGATTTTTCTCCCGCGCGTGCAAAACGCATGACAGCGCTTTGCACTCGCAGGGAAAAATCGCGGCAATTCCCGCAACGCACCCGCACTGTTTGACGGAGTGCACCCGCAACGCCCGTCTGAAAGAGGCCTAAATGAAAAATGGAAGCGAGTAGCGCACATTTTTGATCAAACATGTGTTGGGTACCTAACAATAACAAACCGCCTCTCTTGGACTTACCTAAGTCTACAATCTTCAGGGCAGTGTAGGAACCTGCTACATTTATGTACTCTCTGCCCAGAAGCCCCAGGTAGATGGGCAGTGTGCAGTCTAAAAGAGGTGCCACCCTCAATATATACTACACTACTACTATACTACAGTACAATATATACTATACTACAATATGTACTAATATGTGCTGTCTGCTCAGAAGCCCCATCTGGGGCTTCTAAACAGAGAGCACATATATGTAGCAGGTTCCTACATTTCCCTGAAGATTGTTTGCCTTATGGATATGCACCAGTGACTATGTATATGAATGTGCTAGTCTAAATTTTCTTGTAGTTTATTTGGTGCAGGTAATATTACCTTTCTTGCGGTAGAGGTCTTACGGGTTCTCTGGTTTATGTTGTGCTTGGCGTCCCACGTGTCTCAACACGCCAACCTTGATCTGACCGGTTCTTTTCAAAGATGGAAAGTTGCAAGATAAAAGTTGTAGTGTCTGTGGAGCGCTCCACACCTCTTTTAATAGAAATATATATTCTTCATATTTCCATAGTTAGTGGGTCCAGAATCTTATATGTATGCCTGTTCACATCAGACGCGTTTCGGAGTTTAAACTAACTCCTTGATTAGTGGCTGCATACACTTCAACATTCTACCCACTTATATATCCATCGTTTTAGTCGTCATAAAAACCCAAACTGAATTCTTTGTTTTCCTCACTTTTTACCAACTTTATTTCTTCGGGTATTCAAAGTGGATCTTATGTGTATTTGCTTCTATCTATTCAGATATTTCAATTTGCTTCTTATTAATTAACATGTTACTGTATCCCCGTCAAAAAATGAATTGCAGTTGCTATGCGTTTTCAATGCGCTTTTTTTCATACTCATGCATTTTTTTGTATACTGTACAGTTGGCTTTTGTCATCAGTTATAACAATTCAGAATTGTTTATTAATGATGAGTTTGCAAAGTCATAAAAATGATAAAGACATGTAAAAATAAATTTAAAAAATTTAAATAAAGAAAAATACAATAATATAATATCCAAGAAAGAATAAACACTCAATTGCATCAACAGACTCGAGTTTGTGTCCAGTTTCATATGCATATAGGAAACCATTGTATTAGGGATGGTTTATTATTATTTTGCCGTCTAAGATTGCCTATTCTCTTTTTATATTAAATACTACCTTTATTGCTGTGATGTAATCATTAATATACAGTTATTTAGATTTTTTGTTTTAAAATTTTTCTTTCTTTAAAGATTTTTTTTTTTGTAGCTCATATTTTTAGTAGAATCCTTGTTACTCAATTTTCTTTTCTAAGTTTCTCTTCCTACTGGGCTTTCTCTTCCTGTACGCCCATCTGTCACACCTTTCAAAGGAGGAAAAGAAACCTAGAAAATAAAATTTTCTCCAGCCATCTAAATTTATATTTATTCAAGCCATTTGTTTTAATTATGTTCTTGAACTGGTTTTATCTATCGTGAATGTAGTTGTGAAATATTAACTACTCATCTAAGGATACATTTTCTATTGGGTGGTTTCAAGTGTAGAGTGCTTGTCCTAGTTACATATATTTAATCAAATGCTTTGACGGGGCGAGTCAAATTGACAAGAACATCGTATCCAGAGCAACAAGAGGGTGAGCCACTGTTTTTCCTTTTTTAAGCCGAATAATATAATATGTATATATGTAAATTGGATTATGTTCACATGTAGCTTATATGCTGCAGCTTTTAGCTGTAGAATTGCAAGAGCAAATCTGCAGCATTTGAAAGTAGTAGCAATGTGAATAAAATTACACAAAATCTTATGTGTGAGCAGAAAATTACCTAAAAATCTTGTGGATTTCACCCTTTGCAATGCATAGGTTGAAAATCTGTAGCAAGTTGCAGATTTTGCTACAAATTTATTAAGGATTTTGTAATGACATTGTGGTATAATGTTAGAATTTCCTCTATGGAAAATCCACCATGTGTGGCATTACCCTTAGGGCCCTTGCACATGACCGTATGCCCTCCGAGACATATGGTCCGTGAGCGGGCCATATGTCCCGGAACGGCATCGATCGTATGCACGGGAGTGCACAGCATCATAGATCAATATCATATGAGTGCGGGACAATAATCCCGCGGGCAGCCCGACGTGCACAGCATCATTATAATCCATGATGCTGTGCATAGGGACTGTATGTCTCGGAGGGCATACTGTTGTGTGTAAGGGCCCTTAGAACGTTACTGTCTTTATATAACACACTTTTTGATCAATGTCAAATCTTGTTGGCTGCTCTGCTCATTTATACTATTTAGGCTTTCTGCCCTTTTAATACACAATATTGCAGCCTTTTCTATGAAGTGACAGCTGATTGGCCTGTCAAATGACCTCCCATTAATTTCTGTACAAAATATGATTGGTCAAACCAAGTGTTTAAATTCATTTAGAGATAGACACACCCCTGAGACTGATTTTGGCTTAACAGCCCAATGGGAAAAATATTTAATAGAATCATTCCATAAGAGTCTATTGTATTAGCTAAAAAAATAAAATAAAATGAAGGACAGATGCTCTTTTGCGCATATTATTCCCAGTTGATAATTACACAATCTATCCATCAGGAAAGTGCTGCATATGTTATTCTATGTAGTAAATTTAACTATTATACTATTTTACTGTTAATCTCAAATTTACTACACATTAAGCACAGATATTACAGATATTACAAGCTACAGTAAGAAAACACTTTATAATGTGATGTTGTTCTTTGCAAACTATTATTATTATTATTATTATTATTATTATTATTATTACTATTATTATTTATTAAATGTATTTTATATGTGATAACCAACACAAAGTAGCAAGTATGATACACGTTTTCAAAATTTAAAACCAAAAAAGATTTGTAAAGTGTGGCAAGTAGAGATGAGCGAACATATGAAAAGTTCAATTCGGCTGATTCGCCAAATTTTACAAAAGAATTCGCTTCGTGACAACTACTTCGCCACAAAATTTTTTGTAACTAGCGCGTGCAATGACAGGGAGCAGTGATAGCACCGCCCCCCATCATTGTACCCCTCAGATGCCGCGTTCATACATGATCGTGGCATCTGAGTGTAAAAACAGTGTAAAATTAACATAAAAAAATAATGTAATCAAACTTACTGCCTCCATTTTCTCATGACAGGCCAGCCGCCGCCATCTTGCTTGAAGAACTGGAGTGAAATCTTGCAGGGCGAAAAATTACGTCATCATGCAGGCCAGTGTGGTCACGAATGATGGGATTTCGTCCGAGATCTTCGAACGAGATGGTGGCTGGCGGCCCGTCACCAGCAAATGAAGGATTTAATTATGAATTTTTTTCTTTTTTACGTTATTTCAGGTTAAATTAATTCTCAACCATTGGAGCTGGGACAGAGTGAACTATAAAACATATTACAATGACCAGGTTGTCAATCAGCACCATACATTGTAGTTGGATTCAAACCTACTGTACCTGCAAAAAGTGTGAGGAACCTGGAGGTAGCAAATAGGACTAGTTACTGTTGCATTAATATAACTTTTTTTTTTTCAAGCCATTAGAAGTGGTGTGCTGCAAACCCACTGGTCTGTTAGGAATCAGGAGTCTTGTAGTACTCCAATTACAGCTAGTAGGGATGAACAAAGTTTTCTAAAAGTTCTGATTTAATTAGTCACAAAGAGCATTAAATCAACTATATCCTGGCCTGCAGGGAGAGTGTATGTCGGTGTACATCACTTTACATTGGAGCACCATGCATAACTAGTCCTTTCTGGTAGTGAAACAGTTACTCAGACAGGCAGGTGGACACCCCAATAACAGTAGAATAAGACAGCTTAGGCCTCTTTCACACTTGCGTTCTGAGGATCCGGCGGGCACTTCCGTCCCGCCGTATCCGTCGGAACGCAAGTCACCTGAAAGTATTTGAAGACTGATCAGGAACCTGATCAGTCTTCGAAATGTTTTCAGGTTACCATGGCAGCCAGGATGCTACTGAAGTCCTGGCTGCCATGGTACTCCGCAGCAGTGTACTTACCTGCGCTGCGGCCGCCCGGCGCACCTTCATGACGTCACACCCTGCGGCGCATAGATCAATGCGCCGCCCGGACCTGTGACATCATGAAGGATCGCCTGGAGGCCGCAGCGCAGGTAAGTACACTGCTGCGGAGTACTTACCATGGCAGCCAGGACTTCAGTAGCATCCTGGCTGCCTTAGTAACTGATCGGAGCCCCAGCTTACACTGGGGCCCCGATCGGAACTGCTGCTGCACATGCGCAGAGCTAAACGTCGGATCCGGCGATGCGCCGAAACGACGTTTAGCTTAATGTCGGATCCGGATTAATGCACTTCAATAGGCATGTCTTCCGGATTTTAGTAAGGAGACAAATCCGCAGCATGCTGCGGTTTTGTCAACGTCCAAAAAACATTCACATACTGGACGGAAGACATCCTGATGCATCCTGAATGGATTTCTCTCCATTCAGAATGCATTAGGATAATTCTAATCAGTATCTTTCCGTCCTAGAGCCCCTCAAATACTCCTTTGAATTGCTGGACCTTTGAGTTCCCACTAGTTAGTTAGACTGTGTGAATGAATTTAATTTATACTGCAGTTTTGAAAGTTCCTCTGATCTGCTCTATCTCCTTAGTCATCAATATGCATGGCAGTGGAGGACCAGGGCATGTGGATTAGCAATTAACTAAGCCTAAGGGGCCTTAGCCTGGGCCTCCGCTTTTTTACGGCAGCCCAGTTTAAGCGCTGCACCGGTCCCCCGTGCAGCTGGAGCGGGGACCCGGCTCTCACATGAGAGAAGGGGCCCTGCTCTAACAGCCCGGACTGGCAGAAGTGCCGATCCGGGCTGTTTACCATTTTATATGCCGCAGGCAATGGCGCCGGTCCCATATAAAGCAGTGACAGAGGGAGTGGCAAATGCGATCGCAAGGTGCCAATGTGTGTGAAGTCTACCCGGCTATGCCCCGGTTCTGTCTGTACTATTTTTCAGCAGCCTGCGCTTCTCTATTGCAGACTGCTGGTCAATGTTAAAATAGCATTGTTAATAAAATACAATGCATTATAGGTATAATGCATTGCATTTAAAAAGCTAAATAAAATACTGTCTATTTTAGTCCCCTTGTGGAACTATTAAGTGGAAAAAACAAGAAAAAAAACCACATATATTAAATAAAAAAAATCCCATTAAAAAAATTACACTTTTTTTCCATTGAAAATACGCTTTTCAATAAAAAGGATTGCAACAAAAAATCTAAATATCCTCTGTCCATAATTGCCGCATCCATAATGACCCAGACTACATAAATATCACATAAATTATCATCTACGGTAAACTCCGTAAAAAAAAAAAAAAAAACGTTTACTCCAAAATATTACCAATGAAAAATACATCCTTGAAAAATCAAGCCCTCACACAACTCAATAGAAAGAATAATAAAAAAGTTATGGGTCTTGGGAAGCGGCAATGTAAAAATATATTTTTCCCATCTCCCTCCCAAAAAGAGTTAATAAAAGTTAATCAGAAAGTTATGTGTACCCCAGAATAGAGACATTAAAATTTACAACTTGTCCTGCAAAAAACAAGCCCTCATTATTCTATATAGACGGAAAAATAAAAAAGTTATAGCTCTTGGAACACATGATTTAAAAAATTGAAAAACGCTTGATCAGTAAGGCCCAAAACAGGCTGGTCAATAAGGGGTTAAATGACTCACTAATAAACCCCTATCTACAAAAAAATATATCTGCATTCTATATTTTTAAGTAAATGTTAAACTTGTGCCAAGAGGTTAAACATTTACTTAAAACATGTTGAAAGAGAGACTTTTAACTTAATCCAGAATTTTAGGATGGTTTGTGGGTTTAGAATTGCATTAATATATGCCAACAATTTCAAGTTTTCAGTGCAATGTGTCACCATACTTAATAGTATTTTTAAGGAGTTTCCTACTAAATAATAAATAAAAAATAAGTATACATATTATGCATCGCTGCGTCCGTAAGAACCTGCTGTATGAAAATATCACATGACCTAACCCCTCAGACGAACACCATAAACAAAATTTTAACAGTGTCAAAAAGCCATTTTTTGTCACCTTACATCACAAAATGTGTAATGGCAAGCGAACAAAAAGTCATATACACCCCAAAAAATCATGCCGCAAAAAATGATACCTTACCTAAGACAATCGCCCAGAAAATAAAAAAAAAACTATGTCTCTCAGGCTATGGAGACATTTTTTTTTTTTTTTTGTTTCAATATATATATTATTGTGTAAAACATATTGGGCATCGCCGCATCCATAAGAACCTGCTGTATAAAAATATCATATGACCTAACCCCTCAGGTGAACACCATAAAAAAAAGTGTGTCAAAAAAGCCATTTTTTTGTCACCTTACATCACAAAAAGTAATATTTTGAATTGTAGCATCTGTAAAAACCTGCTCTATAAAAATAGCACATGATCCAAAATGTCAGATGAACGTTGTAAATAACAAAAAAAACCTTGCCAAAACAGCTATTTTTTGTTATCTCGCCTCACAAAAAGTGTAATATAGAGCAACGAAAAATCATATGTACTCTAAAATAGTTCCATCAAAACTGCCACCTTATCCTTCAGTTTCCAAAATGGGGTCACTTGTTTGCAGTTTCTACTCTAGAGGTGCAAATGGGACATAGTGCCAAAAAAACAGTCCAGCAAAATCTGCCTTACAAAAACCATATGGTGTTACTTTCCTTTGGCGCCCTGCCGTGTGCCCATACAAAAGTTTACGACCACATATGGGGTGTTTCTGTAAACTACAGAATCAGGGCAATAAATATTGAGTTGTGTTGGGCTGTGAACCCTTGCTTTGTTACTGGAAAAAATTGATTAAAATGGAAAATCTGCCCAAAAATTTTAATTCTGAAATGTCATCTCCATTTTCCATTAATTCTTGTGCAACACCTAAAGGGTTACCAATGTTTGTAGAATCAGTTTTGAATACATTGAGGGATGTTGTTTCTATAATGGGGTCACTTTTTTGGAGTGTCTACTCTAGGGGTGCATCAGGAGGTCTTCAAATTTGAAAAGGCAGCTTAAAATTATCCCAGTGAAATCTGCCTTCCAAAAACCATATGGCGTTCCTTTACTTCTGCGCCCTGCGGCATGCCCGTACAGCAGTTAACAACCGCATATGGGGTGTTTCTGTAAACTACAGAATCAGGGCAATAAATATTGAGTTTTGTTTGGCTGTAAACCCTTGCTTTGTTACTAGAAAAAAAAATTGATTAGAATTGATTTTCCATTAATTCTTGTGGAACACCTAAACGGTTAACAAAGTTTGTAAAATCAGTTTTGAATACCTTGAGAGGTCTCGTTTCTAAAATGGGTTAATTTTTGGGTGTTTTCTATTATGTAAGCCTTACAAAGTGACTTCAGACCTCAACTAGTCCTAAAAAAGTGGGTTTTAAAAATTTTCAGAAAAAATTCTAGATTTGCTTCTAAACATCTAAGCCTTCTAATGTCCCCAAAAACAAAATGGCATTCACAAAATGATCCAAACATGAAGTAGAAATATGGGGAATGTAAAGTAATAACTATTTTCTGAGGTATTACTATGTATTAAAAAAGTAAAGAAAGTGACATTCGGAAATTTTTCAAAATTTTGGGTAAATTTGGTATGTTTTCTAAATAAAAATGAAATATTTTGACTCAAATTTACCACTGTCATGGAGTAGAATATGTGACGACTCCAAGAAAAAATCTTAGAATTTCTTGGATAAGTAAAAGCATTTTAAAGTTATCACCACATAAAGTGACATATTGTATGCAAGATTTGCAAAAAATGGCCTGGTCCTTAAGGTGAAATATGGCAGGGTCCTGAATGGATTAAAGCAGTGCAGAGAAAAGTCCTTCTTTTGGACCTTTTTTCCTTTTCTCCCAAATGGACCCCATTATAGTCAATAGAAACTGGCTCAATTTGAGTCAGTTAGGTGCAAATCCAGGCAGTGTTCGTTCATTTTTCTGCTCCTATAAAGCTGCTCAACTATAAATTGCTCAATAGGGGTGATGAGAACTTAGCTTAATACATTTTGTCTTAATTCTCATCTGACTATGATGGGGCATAGTCAGGGCACTATTCCAATCTGGCTGCCCAGAAGTCCTTAAGGTTAGGGAACACGGCATATGCTGGAGAATGGCTAGATTTACCGTAGGACTGGACATGGGGGGTTTAGGTGGTACATCTCTGTTTCACTTTCTGTAAGCATGGAGCGGCACATGAAAAAATTCTTCCAGCATGTTGATTCTAAATTAGCTGCTGCTGTGGCTTCTGTTGCTTGTGGTGGCAGAAACGGGCAGAGGGGAGTGTCTCGACAGGGGATAGATTGGGGTGGCAGGAATCCGCTCTCTGAAAGTTGTGGAAAATCATACATAGTGTATATTTATAGGTATATACAGTGTATATTTAGTCTCCTTTAAGCAACAGCAAAACATTGCCTCATTTTACTGTGGTCTAAAAGCATTGCTATCCAGTAATCACTGCTTGATGGTAAGGACACGCCTATCATTATGTAGGAAAGCAACTATACAGTTTGCCATTTTTGTCAGCATTAGAGTTGAGCGAACACCTGGATGTTCGGTTTTGAGAAGTCCGGCCAAACTTCCTGTAAATGTTCGGGTTCGGGATCCGAACTCGACCCAAACTTCACCCCGAATCCAAACCCCATTGAAGTCAATGGGGACCCGAACTTTTGGGCACTAAAAAGTCTGTAAAATATCCCAGGAAAGGGCTAGAGGGCTGCAAAAGGCAGCAAAATGTAGGTAAATCCCCTGCAAACAAATGTGGATAGGAAAATGACTTAAAATAAAATAAAGTAAATAAAAATTAACCAATATCAATTGGCAACTTGGAGGAGGAGGTGGAATAGGAGGTTGGGGTGGCATCAGGTGGGAATGCTATGGGAGTTCTCATCACAGCCAAAAAGGATGTCTGCCTGCAGTGCCACAGGTCTCATTCACAGACTCAGGGCCATGGCACCCGCAAAGTTGAGAGCGGTCCCGTTACAGCAACACAGGCCTCAGGTCAACCTGCAATGGAACAGGCCATTATCATTTATATAGGCCCCTGACACCCAGACAGAGGAGAGGTCATTTGACAGTAAAAAGAGTTTAATGTCTCTCACCCAGACAGCAAAATAATGGAAAAATTTAAAAAAGAGGATTCAATAAAGAAGTGCGCTGGAGTACAAGAATATATGGTTAAGGGGAGGTAGTTATAAATGTCTATTCTGCACAAGAGATATACAGGTCCTGTGGTATCCATGCCTGGTTCATTTTAATGAACGTCAGCTTGTCCACGTTGGCTGTGGACAGGCGGCTGCGTTTGTCAGTAATGACACCACCTGCCGTGCTAAATAGACGTTCAGACAATACACTGGCTGCAGGGCAGGCCAGCACCTCCAAGGCATAAAGGGCAAGCTCAGGCCATGTGGACAATTTGGAGACGATGAAGTTGAATGGGGCAGACCCATCAGTCAGTACGTGGAGGCGTGTGCACTCGTAATGTTCCACCATGTTGTTCAAATGCTGCCTCCTGCTAAGACGTTCAGTATCAGCTGGTGGTGCAAGTTGCTGTGGCACGGTGACAAAACTTTTACACATGTCGGCCATGCTTTCCCTGCTTTCTGAGGAGCTGGCTATGACACAGCTGCGTTGGCGACCTCTTGCTCCTCCTCGTCCTCTGCCTTCGCCTTGTGCTTCCACTTGTCCCCCCATGTCAGTTGGGAATGCACTCAGGAGCGCGTCTACTAGTGTGCGCTTGTACTCGCGCATCTTCCTATCACGCTCCAGTGCGGGAATTAAGGTGGGCACGTTGTCTTTGTACCGGGGATCCAGCAGGATGGCAATCCAGTAGTCAGCACACTTTACAATGTGGGCAACTATGCTATGGTTGCGCAGGCACTGCAGCATGAAGTCGTTCACGTGTGCCAGGCTGCCCAGAGGTAGGGATAAGCTGTCCTCTGTAGGTAGTGTATCGTCTGTGTCCTCCGTATCCCCCCAGCCACGCTCCAGTGATGGCCCTGAGCTGCGTGGGGGCCACCCTGAAATGAACCTTGGTTCCTCCTCCTCGTCCGCCACAACTGTGCCCTTGCTGGCCACATGTGTACCTGGCCTCCTGCTGGTGTTGGAACCCACCCTCTGAGCCACTTCGGAATGACCGGCCTGAAACCCTGTGAAATGCCCCCTCTTTCTACTCCTCCTCTGCCACATCCTCTCCAATAACAGAGCCCGAAAACTATAGGCCGGTAAGTTTAACATCTGTTTTGGGGAAACTGTTTAAAGGTTTTCTGAGAGATGCTATCTTGGGGATCTCAACGGAAATAAGCAAATAACGCCATATCAGCATGACTTCATGAGGGATCCCGTCATGCCAAACAAATTTAATCAGTTTCTATGAGAAGGTAAGTTCTAGACCTGACAGTGGCAAATCAATGGATGTCGTATATCTGGACTTCTCCAAAGCATTTGACACTGTACCACCTAAAAAGTTAGTATATAAAATTAGGATGCTCGGACTGGGAGAAAATGTCTGTAAGTGGGTAAGTAACTGGCTGAGTGACAGAAAACAGAGGGTGGTTATTAACATCACACTCAGATTGGGTCACTGTCACTAGTGGGGTACCTCAGGGGTCAGTACTGGGCCCTATTATTTTCAATATATTTAATTATGACCTTGTAGAAGACTTGCATAGTAAAATATCAATTTTTGCAGATGACACTAAACTGTGTAAAGTAATTAACACGGAAGAGGACAATATACTGCTAAAGAGGGATCTGGACAGATTGGAGGCTTGGGCAGATACGTGGCAGATGAGGTTTACCACTGACAAATGTAAAGTTATAAACAGGGGAAGAAATAATGCAAGTCACCTGTACATACTAAATGGTAAAACACTCGATAACACTGACATGGAAAAGGATCTAGGAATTTTAATAAACAGCAAACTAAGCTGCAAAAACCAGTGTCAGGCAGCTGCCGCCAAGGCCAATAAGATGGGTTGCATCAAAAGGGGCATAGACGCCCGTGATGAGAACATAGTCCTACCACTTTAAAAATCGCTAGTCAGACCACACATGGAGTACTGTGTACAGTTCTGGGCTCCTGTGAACAAGGCAGACATAGCAGAGCCGGAGAGGGTTCAGAGGAGGGCAACTAAAGTAATAACTGGAATGGGGCAACTACAGTACCCTGAAAGATTATCAAAATTATGGTTATTTACTTTAGAAAAAATATGACTGAGGGGAGATCTAATAACTATGTATAACTATATTAGGTGTCAGTACAGAGATCTATCCCATCATCTATTTATCCCCAGGACTGTGACTGTGACAAGGGGACATCCTCTGCGTCTGGAGGAAAGAAGGTTTGTACACAAACATAGAAGAGGATTCTTTATGGTAAGAGCAGTGAGACTATGGAATTCTCTGGCTGAGGAGGTGGTGATGGTGAGTACAATAAAGGAATTTAAGAGGGGCCTGGATTTTATTCTGGAGTGTAATAATATTACAGGCTATAGCTACTAGAGATGGGTCGTTGATCCAGGGAGTTATTCTGATTGGAGTCGGGAAGGAATTTTTTATTCCCCTTAAGTGGGGAAAATTGGCTTCTACCTCACAGTTTTTTTTTTTTTGCCTTCCTCTGGATCAACTAGCAGGATGACAGGCCGAACTGGATAGACAGATGTCTTTTTTCGGCCTTTTTTACTATGTTACTATGTTACTATGTTACTTTGTTACTATCATCGACATAATTGATTTTTCAAGGAAACATAGAAGTGGGATTGTAATGCTAACAATGGCGTCATCAGCACTGGCCATGCTGGTTGAGTACTCAAAAGACCGCAACCAGGTACACAGGTCTCGCATGCAGGCCCAGTCACTGGTGGTGAAGTGGTGCTGATCCGCAGAGCGACTGACCCATGCGTGCTGCAGCTGAAACTCCACTATCGCCTGCTGCTGCTCGCACAGTCTCTTCAGCATATGCAAGGTGGAGTTCCACCTGGTGGGCAAGTCGCATATGAGGCGGTGAGCTCGAAGGCCGAAGATACGCTGCAGCGCAGACAGGCGAGCAGCAGCAGGGTGAGAGCGCCGAAAGCGAGCACAGACGGACCGCACTTTCAGCAGCAGCTCTGACATGTCTGGGTAGTTTTTAAGAAACTTCTGCGCCACCAGATTCAGCGCATGTGCCAGGCAAGGGATGTGCGTCAAAACGGCTAGTCCCAGAGCTGCCATGAGATTTCGCCCATTTTTGTACACTACTAGGTCGGGCTTGAGGCTTACTGGCAGCAACCACTCATCGGTCTGTTGTTCTATGCCCCTCCAAAGCTCTTGTGCGGTGTGGGGTTTGTCACCCAAACCCATGAGTTTTAAAATCGCCTGCTGACGTTTACACCTGGCTGTGCTGAAGTTGGGGGTGAGGTTCTTTCGATGACCGGATGTGGGGGTGGTAGAAGCGGAGGAGGATGCGGAATAGGATGAGGAGGCGACAGGAGGCAAAGAATAAGGCCCTGCGATCCTCGGTGGTGGAAGGACATGCGCCAAACCGCTATCCACCTTGGGCCCAGCCGCCACTACGTTTACCCAGTGTGCAGTTAGGGAGATATAGCGACCCTGGCCGTGCTTACTGGTCCATGTATCTGTGGTTATGTGGACCTTGCCACAGATGCTGTTCCACAGCGCACACTTGATTTTATCCTCCACTTGGTTGTGCAGGGAAGGGATGGCTCGCCCGGAAAAGTAGTGGCGGCCGGGAACTAGATACTGTGTAACAGCCACCTCCATCAGCTGTCTGAATCAGTCCGTTTCCACCAGACGGAATGACAGCATTTCAAAGGCCAGCAATTTTAAAATGCTGGCATTCAGGACCAGGGCTCGAGGGTGGGTAGTTGGGTATTTTCTCTTTCTCTGCAGTGTTTGGTAGATGGAAAGCTGAACTCTTGCCTGTGACATGGTGCAGATGCTTGGTGATGGTGACGGAGGTGGGGGTGGTGTTGGTGGGACATCCTCTGTTTGCTGGTTGCCAGGTGCCATGTTTACGCAATAAGTGGAGGAAGAGGCCGAGACAGCAGCAGAAGAGGGAGCAGGAGGAGCCTGAGACCTTTCGTGGTTGTTAAGTTGTTTACTCCACTGCAGTTCATGCTTTGCATATAGATGCCTTGTCATGCAGGTTGTGCTCAGGTTAAGAACGTTTATGCCTTGTTTTAGGTTCTGATGGCACAACGTGCAAACCACTCGTGTCTTGTCGTCAGGACATTGTGTGAAGAACTGCCACACCAATGAACTCCTTGGAGCAGGCCTTGGTGTGCTCGGTGCCTGGGTGCGGTGCCAGTAGCAGGCATACTGTCTATGGAACAGCCACTCCGCTTTTGCACCCTGCTCCCTCTTTTGTTGTGCTGTTGCCTCTGTGCGACCACCACCTCTTCCTCAGAACTGCACACGTCACTAGCACAAACTTCAGTCCAGTCTGGGTCTAGGACCTCATCATCCTCCACATCATCTTCCACCCATTCATGACCCCTGCCTTCCTCGTCGGTCTGCACATTGCAGAAAGCCACAGCAGTTGGCCCCTGTGTTTTGTCATCATCAAAGACGTGCTGTGGCGGTCTTTGCATGTCCTCATCCTGCAACATAAGTGGGTGAGCATCAGTGCATTCAAGGTCTTCCACTTCTGGGACAGGGCTAAGAGGATTGGGAAACCCTGCCGACAGAGTCATTAAAAAGCATAAGAGTTTGCTGCATGACTTGGAGCTCTGACTGCTTGGCTAATTTGCAAGGGGGTAAGGTGAAAGACAGATGAGCATGGGCCGCAGGTGCCAACTCTGTGCTTTCTGCAGAGGACTGGGTGGGAGACACTGTGAAGGAACTGGAGGCACTGTCAGCCACCCAATCTACTATCGCCTGTACTTGTTCTGGCCTCACCATCCGTAGTGTGGCATTCGGGCCTACCAAATAACGTTGCAGGTTCTGTCGCCTACTCGCACCAGAGGAAGATGTTTAACTTGGACCGGTAGTTGGCGCTGAACGGCCATGTCCTCTCCCAGCAACAGGAGCTCCACCAACACGACCATGCCCACGTCCCTTATTTGATGTTCTCCTCATTATTTGCGTTCACCCACCAAGTTGAAAGATGGTTTCACTCTGGTGTCAATTTAACTGCCAATTGTCAACATTTAGGTTTACTAAGGCAGTGCCCATGTCATAAAAATTCTCTGTGGACCAAGAATAACGTTTTTTTGGCCTAAAACACACTGATTCTCAATTTGACTGCAGAAATGTAAAATATGTATTTGTACACTGTATGCACAACTGCTTGTTGAACAGTAAAACACAGTAAAGCACTATTTTCGTGCTGCAATTTAAAATTGGTATTTGTACGCTGTATGCACAAGTGGTTTGTTGAACAAGAACAAGGATTTTTGTAATAAAACACAGAAAAGCAGTATTTCACTGCTATTAATAAAATGTGGCTATTTATACGGTTTATGCAAAAGCGGTTTGTGGACCCAGAACATGGATTTTTTCAATAAAACACAGAAAATCAGTATTTTACCGCTATTAGTAAAACTTGGCTATTTCTACGGTTTATGCAAAAGTGGTTTGTGGACCTAGAACAAGGATTTTTTTAATAAAACACAGAAAAGCAGTATTTCACTGCTATTAATAAAACGTAGAAATTTCTATGGTTTATGCAAAAGTTGTTTGTGGACCCAGAACAAGGATTTTTTTAAATAAAACACAGAAAATCAGTATTTCACTGCTATTAATAAAACATAGCTATTTCTACGGTTTATGCAAAAGTGGTTTGTGGACCCAGAACATGGATTTTTTCAATAAAACACAGAAAATCTGTATTTCACTGCTATTAATAAAACATAGATATTAGTACGGTTTATGCAAAAGTGGTTTGTGGACCCAGAAGAAGGATTTTTGTAATAAAACACAGAAAAGCAGTAGTTCACTGATATTAATAAAATGTGGCTATTTCTACGATTTATGTAAAAGTAGTTTTGTGGACCCAGAACACAGATTGTTTCAATAAAACACAGAAAATCAGTATTTCACTGCTATTAATAAAACTTAGCTATTTCTACGGTTTATGCAAAAGTGGTTTGTGGACCTAGAACAAGGATTTTTTGAATAAATCACAGAAAAGCAGTATTTCACTGCTACTAATAAGGCCTAATTCACACGTCCATAGTGTGTTTTGCGGAAACACGGAAACACGGATCCGCAAAACACGGACGGCTGCAATGTGCATTCCGCATTTTGCGGACCGCACATTGCTGGCACTATATAGAGAATGCCTTTTCTTGTCCGCAATTGCGGACAAGAATAGGACATATTCTATTTTTTTGCGGCAACGGAAACACGGATGCGGAAATGCGGATGTGGACATCACATAGTGTGCTGTCCACACATCCATTCCTGCCCCTTTGAAATAAACGGGTCTGCAACCCTTCCGCAAAATTGCGGACGTGTGAATTAGGCCTTAAACGTAGTAATTTTTATGGTTTATGCAAAAGTGGTTTGTGGACCCAGAACAAGGATTTTTTTAATAAAACACAGAAAAGCAGTATTTCACTGCTATTAATAAAACATAGCTATTTCTACGGTTTATGCAAAAGTGGTTGGTGGACCCAGAACACAGATTTTTTTATTAAAACACAGAAAAGCAGTATTTCACTGCTATTAATAAAACATTGGTATTTCTATGCTGTATGCACAAGTGGTTTGTGGACCCAGAACAATGCTTTTTTTCCCACAAAATGCTTTTTTTCCCAGCAAACACGCTGATGCACAATTTCCCTTCAGAAATATTAAATATGTATTTGTACGCTGTCTGCACAACTGTTTTGAACACCAGGAATAGTTTTTTTTTTGCCAAAAATACACTGATTCGCTATTTCCCTGAAGAAATATAAAATATGTATTTGGACGGTGTTTTTAACACTACTTGGTGGACCAAGAATACTTCTATTTTTCCCCAAAATACACAGAGGTTCTATTTCAAGGCAGAAATGTCAAATGTGTATTTGGGCGGTGTATTTCAAACTGCTTTGGGGACCAGGATCACAGCTTTTTATCACAAAAATTTTGAAGAAATTGAATATACGGTTTAGTGCATTGTATACACAAGTGCTCTGTGGCACCACAGGTCCCAGACTGGACAAATGGACTATGTCACCCCTTAATTATACCAAAGGTAATGAAGGGGACTTGAGCAGCCAGAAAAAAAGCATTTTCTCCTTCACCAAAAAGAATTAAGCTGATGTCATTGCCAGGCTGGCAGACATGCAGTACAATGCAGTGGCTAAAATGGCCTCCGACCCCACCTCTGTAACAGATGGATTTAAAAAGAAAATTTCTTGCCAGTGGCTGGGTACAGAAATGTAGGATTGCTGAAGCTCCCTCCCTCGCTATTTGCTGTATCTTGTGGATTAATGTACAACAGGTTCCGCAGATTTCTTCCCTAATTTTCCCCCCACAGAAGCAGCATCCTATCCCTACACTGAGAGGAGCAGAGTGACATGTGGCGCTACGTGACTCCAGCTTAAATAGAGGCTGGGTCACATGCTGCACTCAGCCAATCACAGCCATGCCATTAGTAGACATGGCTGTGATGGCTTCTTAGGGCAAATAAGTAAAATGCTTGCTGATTGGCTGCTGTGCAGCCCTTCAGAAAGCGGGAAGAATCGCCGAACAACGGACCCGAACCCAAACTTTTATGAAAATATTCGGTACGAACCTGAACTATACAGTTCGGGTTCGCTCAACCCTAAATATAATAGTTAATCTGTCTGTTCGTTCGGTGAGTGACATATACCAATTGTTTGTGTAAGGTACACCTGCACTGCATACTTGACGGGGAAATAAATCTAGTTAATCCATCTGTTACATCGGAGGGTGACATATACCAATTGTTTGTGTGGGTACACCTGCACTGCATACGTGACAGGGAAATAAATCTAGTTAATCCATCTGTTAGTTTGTCGGGTGACATATACCAATTGTTTGTGTGGGGTACACCTGCACTGCATACATGACAGGGAAATAAATCTAGTTAATACATCTGTTACATTTGTGGGTGACATATACCAATTGTTTGTGTGGGGTACACTTGCACTACATACGTGACAGGGAAATAAATCTAGTAAATCCATCTGTTACATCGGTGGGTGACATATGCCAATAGTTTGTGTTGGATACATCTGCACTGCATACTTGACGGGGAAATAAATCTAGTTAATCCATCTGTTACATCTGAGGGTGACATATACAAATTGTTTGTGTGGGTACACCTGTACTGCATACGTGACAGGGAAATAAATCTAGTTAATCCATCTGTTAGTTCGGTGGGCGACCTCAAAGAATGAGGAGATATCAAATAAGGGATGTGGCCCTGGTAGTGGTGCTGCTGGTGGAGCTCCTGTTGCAGTCGATCTGTGCCAGCTACACGCCCAAATGAAACACCTTCCTCAGGTGCACGTAGGCGACAGAACGTTCAGCGTTATTTTGTAGGCCCGAATACCATTGAACGAATGGTGAGGCCAGAACAATTAGAGTTGGTTGTAGACTGGGTGGCTGAAAGTGCCTCCAGTTCCTTCACATTGTCTCCCACACAGTTCCCTGCTGAAAGCGCAGAGTTGACACCTGCAGCCCATGGGCATCTGTCTTTCACCTCACCCCCTTGCAAATCAGGAAAGCAGTCTGAGCCCCAAGTCATGCAGAAGTCTCTTATGCTTTTAAATGACCCTGCTGGCAGGGTTTCCATCGGCTATCCACCTAGCCCTGTCCCAGAAGTGGAAGAGATTGAGTGCACTGATGCCCAACCACTTATGTTTCAGGATGTGGACATGGGAGGACCACCGCAGCATGTCTCTGATGATGACAAAACACAGGTGCCAACTGCTGCGGCTTTCTGCAGTGTGCAGACCGACAAGGAGGGCAGGCATGAGGAGAGAGTGGAAGATGATGTGGAGGATGATGAGGTCCTAGACCCCACAAGGAATCAAGGTCATGCAAGTGACGTGTGCAGTTAAAAGAAAGAGGTGTTGGTCACACAGCGCCAGCCGCACAGCAAAAGAGGGAGAAGGGTGCAAAAGCAGAGTGGCCATCCCCTAGTCAGTATGCCTGCTACTGTCCACTTCACCCAGGGACTGAGCACACCAAATTTTTACCTCCTGACGAAGCCTGGAAGGTGAAACACGTGTCGAAGTGTTCAGCTAGCGGGGCACTTGTTACCTTTATACCATGGCTATGTACTATACTGCTTAACCTTTTGATTTCAGTGCGTCCTTAGATATCTCTATTTGGGATTTAATATTTGGGACTGTGGACTTTATCATGCTTTTGATCTGAGGTGTAAATTACTGTGTGTGTGTTAGCACTGTTATTCCATCCACTCAGGATTGTATTTCCCCTGATTATAACAATTTGTTTATCCGTCCTTCGTGCTTTCAACACACATAGGTATTGCGCACTCAGACAATTAGGCGGTATTTTTCCCATGATAATCATAGTACCCCAAGGGCAATTTTACGTAATTAGTCCTTGGTCTGCAGTGATATAGCAGTAGTACATTCCTCCATATTTATGTATTTGAATATTTACCATTATTAGATTGGGGTATATTGGTTACATATTGCTCTGCTTGTTTCCCTGTATCAGGTGTGTCACCTGTTTCTATCTTTTTCCTTATTCCGTTCCTGTGTAACATTACTGTGATATTTAAATAATAAAGATTTATATATTTTTTGATAATATATCTGTGGTCTTTGTAGGGTCTAATGAGTGATTTTTATGGACTATAGATGGTGGTTTTTGATTTATTCGGTGTTGTAGGTTTACATAACTGAGCACACCAAAGCCAGCTCCAAAGAGTTCCCTGGCGTGACAGTTCTTCAGACAATGTGCTGATGACAAGATGCGAGTGGTTTGCACATTGTGCAATCAGACCCTGAAGCGAGGCATACATGTTCTAAACCTGAGCACCACCTGCATGACTAGGCATCTAAATGCAAAGCATGAGCTGCCTTGGAGTACACACCTCAAAAACCATGAAAGATCTAAGGCTCCTCCTGCTCCCTCTCCTGCTGCAGCCTCAGCCTTTTCCTCCACCTCTGGAGAGACAGTGGCACCTGCCACCCCACAAACAGAGGATGTGGCACTAACACCACCACCATCACCCAGCATGTCCACATTGTCCCATTCAGCTGTCCATCCCCCAAACACTGGAGAGAAAGAGGAAGTACCTCCCTACCCACCAGCGATCTCTGGCCCTGAATGCAAGAATTTCAAAATTCCTTGCCTTTGAAATGCTGTCTTCCATCTGGTGGAGACGGAGACTTTTAAAAACCACTACTTTTCCAGGATAGCCTTCCTTGCACTGCACAACCAAGTTGCAGACAAAATCAGGTGTGCACTGCGCAACGCTATCTGTGGCAAGGTCCACATTACCACCAATACATGGACCAGTAAGCATGGGCAGGGATGTTGTATCTCCCTAACTGCACACTGAGTAAATGCAGTGGCGACTGGGCCTTAGATGGATAGCAGTTTGGCGCATTTCCTTCTGCCACTGAGGATTGCAGGACGTTTCTCGTTGCCTCCTATGTCCTCCTCCTCTTACTCCAGTTCCTCCTCTACCGCCTCCCCATCCCGTCAGCGTCACTCCTGCACCACCAACTCCAGCACAGCCAGGGGGAAATGACAGAAGGCTGTTTTGAAACTCATTTGTTTGGGGGAAAAACCACACACTGCGCAGGATCTGTGGATGGGCATGGAACAACAGACCAATGAGTGGTTGGGGGGATAAAAAGGACACAGATGATACACCTCCCACAGAGGACAGCTTGTCATTGCCTCTGGGAAGCCTGGCACACATGAGCGACTACATGCTGCAGAGCCTGCGCAACGACCGCTGATGGCATTCCCACCTGACAGCGGAGGCTCAGTGAAAAGCACAAGGCAAAGGCAGAGGAGAAGGAAGAAGTCGCCAATGCAGCTGGGGCACCGTCAGCTCCTCAGAAGGGAGGGTTAGCATGGCTGAAATGTGGAAAAGCTTTGTCAGTACGCCTCAACAACCAGCACCACCAGCTGATATGGAACTTCTTAGCAGGAGGCAGCATTTCAGCAACATGGTGGAACAGTACATGTGCACACGCCTACCCGTACTGACTGATGGGTCTGCCCCATTCAACTTCTGGGTCTACAAATTGGGCACATGACCTGAGCTTGCCCTTTACACCTTGGAGGTGCTGGCCTGCCCTGCGGCCAGTTTATTTTTAGAACGTGTGTTTAGCACGGCGGGGGGGAGGGTTGGGGGTTACAGACAAGCGCAGCTGCCTGTCCAAAGCCAACGTGGACAAACTCATGTTCATTAAAATGAACCAGGCATGGATCCCACAGGACTTGTCTGTACCTAGTGACGAATAGACAAGTATATCGGCCGCACCCAGCCATTGTCAGACTCCAGCGCACTTCTCTTTTTTAGTTCCCAATGTTTTGGGGTCTTCCCAAATTTATAAAAATAAATAAAAATAAATAAAGGAAAAAAATAAAAAACAACAAAAACAGTGTTGGCTACCACCTCCTCCTCCACTGCCGCTTCCACCTATACCGCCACGTCCACCGCCTCCTCAACCCCCTACTCCACTTTGATCTCCATCTCTTAGTTCAAGATTATTATTTTTTTATATTTTTTTAATTCTATGTTATTTTAAGTAATTTTCCTATCCACATTTGTTTGCATGGCAATTGTCCTGCTCTTACCCCCATTTTGCTTCCTTTTGCAACTCTCTAGCCCTCACTATGACTATTTTACATGTTAGTGCACCAAAGTTTGGGTACCCATTGACCTCAATGGGGTTCGGGTTCGAGTTCGGGTCAATTTCAGATCCCAAACCCGAATTTTGACCAGAAGTTCGGTCAAACCTGATGAACCCGAAGATCCATTGGTCCGCTCAACCCTACCATTGGACAGCAGGCTGAGATTGGCCTATATGACTACACGGGCTGCAGCAGGCTGGAGGTTATATACTGCATATGACATTCATGCTGCTGATACACAAGCATAGGCTTGCAGACACTTCCGTATGTGTAGATTCTAGAGCTGTAGCTTTCTAACATCCTGCTTACAATTCTGAATAATCTATATGTTCCAAGTAGTACTGTCCGCAGACACTGATGTCTACAATAAGATGGCAGACAGAAACAGAAATATTCTCTTCTAACAAGCAATCTAAAGTGCCATATGGGAACAATATGGTCCAAATTAGGACTGATGGGTAGGATTCCAGGTGTTTGTTGAAATTTCTCATTATGTTTTTTATTAACGATTTTTTTTCCCCATGAAGCCTGAGAAGATGGGGTGGGGGTTGGATTTAAGATGTTCTTTTTTTAATATCATCTTGTATAGCTGATATTGTTTTAAATAAAGTAATCAATAAAGTTGTTCAGTAACAACCTTACTTTTCTGTTGAACCTTTTTTAGATATTCATATCTGCAAATTAAAAAAAGACGCAGCTAAAAATTGTTAGCTATGGTATAGAATGGTTCATATTTATCTATGGTATAGAAAGGTTTTAATATTTTCATATGGGAAAAAGTACTGACAGATTGGAATTATTTTAGAAAATTGAAAATCACCAATTAATTGCCTTTATCAAGACAAACAGATTTTAAAAACCCAAATCAAATTTCTAATTGATTGTGTTGTAATAGGGCATATGTTTGCCATAAAAAATACATCAGTATTTTTAAAATCTATAAAAAGAATAAAATATCCTTTTATACAGTATGTGCGTGGAAATGCACTGTTCAAAAGCACAGCAGGGTTGCTTTATGTAACAACCAGTGAACATGTGATATAGACATTCCATACCAACATCTGTACAGAAAATGAACCATTTAACTTTTTGTGCTACGAAAATGAATACAAAGGAAGAAAAAAAATATATATATTTATCTGCCAGAACTGTTGCTTCTGGACCAAGTGTCCAAGAGCCTGGCAAATTGAGCATGACTATGTGACAGAACTTTGAGTCTACAGCACATGATTGGAAAGAATGTGGTTTCTTGACCTATTAAATTAATGGTCATTGTTCACTAATCACTATTCATTGTAAAGAAGAAAAAAAAAAACAATGTCAATGTGGAATTTCTCTAGACACACACCGCTATCCTACGACTACTATAGGTGGTTGCTCCATTTGTACATTTGAAAGTACATTTTCTGACTGATACTCTTAGTTTATGCTACAACTAGAGAGTGAATTTCTTAAAAGTTCGATTCGGCTCATTCGCCGAATTTCACAAAAAAAATCGCTTTGTGATGAATTACTTAATCACGAAACGCATTTTTTTGTAAGTAGCAGGTGCAACGACAGGGAGCTGCGATAGCGCCGCCCCCGTCATAGTACCCCTTAGATGCCTGGTTCATACATGATCGCGGCATCTGAGTTTAAAATTAACAATAAAAATGTTTTTTTATCAAACTTACCACCTATATTTTCTCGCGACAGGCCAGCCGCCGACATCTTGCTTGAAGATCTTATCAGAAATCCTGTGCGGCGCGAGATTAAGTCATCACGGCGGTTGGCTTGATGATGTAATCTCGCGCCACATGTGATTTCGGACGAGATCTTAAAGCAAGATGGAGGCTGGTGCCCGCTGCAAGCAAATGGAGGAGGTAAGTTTGAATTTTTTTGTTTTTTATACTATTTCAGGTAACAACGATTCGCTCACATGAAGCACTATGAAATTCGGCTTTTAGGAGAATTTATCCTGAAATTCAGATCGAATTCCACTTTGTGGGATTCAATTCGCTCATCTCTAGCTATAATGTTCTTTATAGTTTTCAAAGTTCTTAAGTTCATGATACTTTACTTGCACAAATGTTGAGTTTAAGAACATCATTCCAAGTCATTACAATTCAAGAAAGAAAAATATAATTATGGCCAGAGAGGAATCTCCAACAAAGAGAAGTAACTATTAATTTGCTTTTAACATTTTTGTAATCCCTGTGGTGAATGAATTCATTTAGAAACACTGTGAAATAATTGAATAAAATCAGTACAATAGGTTCTAACTGAAAAATCTGTAGCTTATCACATCTCCGCATGTCATGCCTGAAAGCATTAAGATACAAGTTTCATTCTCCATCCTAATGGATGTTTCACTGTATAATCTCTACTTTCCCAGATGCGAAATGTTTCAGCCAATGTTTTGTTGATTTTGGATATCATAATCAGAGTCAAATTTTCAATGATAAATATTTTAGATTAAGCTGCTAAGTATTTATACAAAATTTTAACTTTTAATGTGAACTAAAATTTTCGCCTTTAGGGTACATCAAAATGGGATGTAATTTGCTACAGAACAATGTGCCACAACAAAAGTTGGAGTTGTCTGCCTTTATCTCAGCTTGAATTTCTTTAAGGACTCCAATATCTTATTGAACCAATTCAAACAGTATTGTGGCAAGCTAGCAAAACCATCAATCCATATCACAACCACTGAGTGGCCACACATAAATATATAGGATAGAAATCTTGTGACACAATATGACAGTATTATGTTGTTCTGAAAAGCTGGTGACACACTTATCAGTAAATTTCCACCCAAGAGGAAATGTAAGGAAGGATACATCTTTTCATGTACATTTTTCTTGCAGATTTTTCTGCAAACCTGCCCTGTGCATTGCTAAGGTTAAAATCAAATCACATTTAATGACAATTTTCAAAAGTGTGTTAAAAACATCTGTTTAAATCTTATTCACTTTGCTTCTACGATAAAATGCGGTGAATTTTCTGCTGCCATTCTAAGGCAGATGCTAGCTGGTGGTAAAAAAACAAAACAGCCATATAAAAAAGCTCCTAGTTCTATATGCAATGCAGCTTGTAAAAATACTCAGGAAATTCAGCTATCCATTTGGTAATAATTAAACAGGAAATGGCAATTAGGATAGACTGCTGTGTTAAGGAAACATACATTATGTAACTGGTTGACCTTTGCATAGTTGTGGTAGCAATAATATACTTAAAGTCATCCAAGTTGCTTAAAAGTCTCTTGTGATCTGGGATTCAGTAGTGAATCAACAAAATAATCACATGTTGTACATTCACATAACATTTTTTACAAGCTTTCCATTAGTAATAAAATGACAGTGTAATTTATGGATTTGCTAAATATTTGTGCACACTCAAATCTTTTTTATTACTGTGAAAAGACGCTACAAATATGCGGATTTCACAGTTACATGTAGTGGAGCTGTCAATTGCTGTGGAAGCTGATATGTGAATTGAGTAAATAAAATTATTAGTCATGTACTTAAAGACATGCAAAGGTTTAGCATGAAATTCCTGGGACAAAAATGCAACAGGGCCCTCATTCATTTCAGGAATCAGGGCTTATGTACTGCTACTTCTGCACTCATTATTGCTACAACACTGACCACCTTGACCACTATGATCAATAATGTCCTAAAATCTTGTGTTGTAGAATTTTGGAAATCTGTGAACATTGTTTAACTTACTATAAACTATAAAGTTGATGCAAGATTACTGGTCATCTTAAAGGTAACATATCATCAAAAAATATCACATTGGTATGCTTGTGTCAAACACATAAAAAGATTTTTTAATGTAAAAAATAATTCAGAAAATGTTATCATTTTCACATTGGATGCTGAATTTCACATCTTGTTCTGTAGAAATAATTTCTAAGCTGCCATCTCATTATCATCACAGGTAGGATTACAATTGCAAGTAGCATCTCTGTTGTAATTAATAATAAATGTCCCTCATTTAGTATACCAGTCAATAGGGCACCAAACACAGAATATACACCTGCAGAGTATCGTAATAGACCAAATAATATGACACAGAAAAAAACTTTATCATCATAAAAACTTTACAATTGTTTAATCACCTAATAAGAATTTCAGTAGGAAATATAAAAGACAGACATCTAATATTGTAACTACCCATGGACAGTATTAATCAGTGAAAAATACAATAAATATAAGAGTTACTGTATATAATCCTGAAAAAGAGCCAGGAGTATCTAACATAACCGGAATGCATGTCACCATCAGCTTTTTCAGTTGTGGCTGATGCTTGGTTATAGAGATGTATTTATATAGAAATTAACCAATAAAATAAAAACTTAATATTCCCTTTACATTCCTCAGGAACCAGAGCAGGGTATAATTGCCAAATCTACACCCCTTAGTGCTGTAACCCTTGCCATTTTAACCACTATGCTTAGTGTTGAGCGAATACAATTCCACAACGTGTAAAACGATCCAAATTTCCGGGAAAATTTGATTCTCCACGAAGTCGAATTTCCTCATGCTTCGTGGTAGTGAGTCGATTTTACCTGAAAGGGGGTAAAAAAAATAAAAAATCATATTTACCTCATCCTTTTGATTGTAACAAAATCGTGTGCACGTGACGTATGACGTCAGCACACCCGCTGACGTGATGATGACATCACAGACCATGTGAGATTTTGTGCTATATCTTCAATCAAGATGCCGGTGACTGGCTCGTCGTTAAGAAATGGATGCGGTATGTATGATTTAATTATTTATTTATTTTTTAATGTTACACTGTTATTACTGTCAGATGCCGCTGTCAGCTATGAACGCAGCATCTGAGGGGTACAATGATGGGGAGCAGCGCAATCGTTGCTCCCTTTCATTGCACCCACTACTCACAAAGAAATGCACTTCATTCCAAATAAATACATTTTTATAAAATTTGGCTAAGCAGCCAAATCAAATTTTTTAATACTACCCTCATCACTATTAGAGATGAGCGAATTTTTAAAAAATTCAATTCGGCCGGTTCGCCAAATTTTTCGAAAAAATTTGCCTTGATCCGAATTAATTTGTGGAGAATAGCGTTAAAAAACGTCTATTTCCGGGCAGCAGAGAGCCTTTATTGGCATGTAGAACACTGTGACTTGCAGTAACACGCATAGGGAGTCTGCTGTGGTTGTGAAATAATACTGTGAATCAGTATGACATGCAGATGACAGGGGTCGCTCTGAGAATCACTGCATACTTCACTTATTTGGGCAGTCACGGAGCCAAAACTGACCAAATAACTAAAGTATCAACTCAGCCTTACAGGTAGATGTTAGTGCCAAGAAGAAGCAAAGTCCTTTTACACATTTGTCAGCTGATTCCACATAGATGTCTATAGAACCTGTTCTATTAAACAAGTAGAGCCACCCTGACAGAATGGAAAGGGTGTCAGCAGGAAGTTTGTGTTGATGTCACTGAATTATTTGCCCTTCCTCTGATCCATTAGAACAATAACCCAGAAAAAACGGATCCTGTCTGTGGAGCATCCGCCTTCACTCAGTCAGCATTTGCACAATAATCCATCAGTATTGCTAATGCCCAAAAAAACAGGAGTAAATCTAAAACAGAGATGACTTGTTAATGGAATATTTGCATGTCTTCTGTGTTTTGTACCCACTCCTGCTTTTGGCTACCAAATCATAAGCCAATTCTGGCTGGACCATTCAGGCCTCACAGCTGCTATGCAGACAGGATCCGCTGTGAGTCTCATTTTTCCTTTCTTCGGACAGATCATAAGGCAGGTCGAATAAATAATGATGTCAGCCAGGCCGAAAGCCAAAATAGTGGACCAGTCATGAAGTGGGGAGGGTGGGAACAGCATGAGAAGTCCACAGAGTGGACCTATGACATAGTGGTGAGGTGGAAACAGCATAAGGAGACCACTGAGTGGCCCAATCACAGCTTATGGACCACAAAACGGCACAATGATTGAGTGTGGAGGTGGCAGCAGCATGAGAAGACCACAGAGCGGCACAATGATAGAGTGTGGAGGTAGCAGCAGAATCAGGAGGCCACAGAGTGGCACAATGACAGAGTGTGGAGGTGGAAGCAGAATGAGTAGGCCAAAGAGTGGCACAATTACTGAGTCTGGAGGTGGTGGCAGCAGCATCAGGAGGAGGCCACAGAGTGGCACAATGGCCAAGTGTAGAGGTGGCAGCAGCATTAGGAGACCACAGAGAGGCACAATGACAGAGTGCGGAGGTGGCAGCTGCAGCAGCATCAGGAGGAGGCCACAGAATGGCACAATGACCAAGTATGGACGTAGCGGCAGCATGAGGAGACCACGGAGCAGCACAACAACAGAGTGTAGAGGTGGTAGCAGCATGAGTAGGCCACACAGTGGCACAATGACAGTCAGGTGGTGGCAGCAGCATGAGGAGGCCACAGAGTGGCACAATGACAGTCTGGTGGTGGCAGCAGCGTAAGGAGACCACAGAGTGGCACAATGACAGAGTCTGGAGGTGGCGGCAGCAGCAGCATCAGGAGGAGGACACAGAGTGGCAAGGTGACATAGCGTGGAGATGGAAGCAGCAGCATCAGGACGCCATAAAATGGCAAAGAGACATAGTGTGGAGATGGCAGCAGCAGCATCAGGATACCACAGAGTGGCAAGGTTACATAGTGTGGAGATGGCAGCAACAGCATCAGGATACCACAAAGTTACCCGGTGACAGAGTGGGGCAGTGGATGGCAATACCAGTACCCGCAGATGAAGGTGGGTGAAAGAAGGATCACTTGGCATCAGATGTGTGGCATCAGGCCATTGGCAGCATCAGAGTGGTAGCTAAGGCAGGTAGCCAGTCTCTTTTTTCAAGGATTGGGTGAGGTGGCATGGATGATCTAATCATATGCATCAGGAATTGGTGGGTGGAAATCCTGGCTGACCAACGCCTGATTCATCTTGAGAAAGGTCAGTATCTCCACATTTTGGGTGGACAGACGAGTTCTCCTTGGGGTCACTATGGCCCCCGCTGCACTAAACACCCGCTCTGATGCCACACTACTGGCCGGGCAGGACAGCCTTTCCAAGTTGCGCCCACAAATCCAGTTTGGCTGCCCAGTAGTCCAGCGTATTATCAATGTGGGTCGGCAGGGTGCTGTACAAGTAAGTCACCACCTGCTGGTTCAGGTCCTGCTCCAGGTCTACCTGCTACTGCTTCTGGTGAGTAGTTTCTTCAGTATGCGTGTGAAGAAAGATACTTATCAGCGACTGTAGACTCAGGCTGCTGCTGATGGAGCTGGTACTGCTCCTGCCACTCCAACCCTCCCCAGCAGCCTTGGCAGTGGAACCTGACTGCAGAGAGCCCCTCCAGTCTGACGTGTGAGAGGATGGACAATGGCGCAGATAGGCAGCGGCCAACTGACTACATAGGATGTCTCTGTAGTAGTTCAGTTTGTCCTCCCTCTCAGTGGGTGTAAAAAAGGCATGATTCTGGACTGGTAGTGATGTGGAGAGCCAGAAGTCATCCCTCTGCCGAATTGTGACAATTCGGCTGTCACTACGCAAGCAAGTGAGCATGCATCGGGCCATTGGTGCAAGTGACTCAGAGGGACTCCCTTCCTCCATCTCCACTGCATCCTGCCACAGTGTGTCTGGGTCCTCTGTCTCGTCTTCCTCATCGCCCTGTAGCTCCTCTTGCTGCTCCTGCTCCTCCTCTCGTGTCAGCTGAGTAGAAAAATAACCCATTTCCCTACACATTGCCTGTGCTCCAATGTCCTCCTTCTCCTCTTCCAGTTCAGCCCCCACAGGGTTCATGTGGCCATAAGATCTAGGCGCCACGTCTTCAGTTCCCTGACCAGCCATTGTTACCACTATCTGTTCCAGTACATAAAGCAGTGGAATTACGTTGTTCATCCCGTATTCCTGGCCACTGATAAGTGGCAGCCTTAAGGGGCCTGAGAAAATGGCAGGTGTCACTCATGAGCTGCCGCTGGCTGACATCGAAGTTACCCAGGGGAGTACTCCTATCCGCTTACATTATCAAGAAATCATTGATGGCCTTTCTCTGTTTGTGTAGTCATATGGAGGGTGGAATTCCAATGGGTGGAAACGTTGCATATTGGCCTATGTTGGGGGATGTCGTTCTGCTGCTGCAACTCAAGGAGTGTGTGCTTTATGGTGTACGAGTGGCTGAAGTGCATGCAAAGTTTCCTGGCCATTTTTAGGATGTCTTGCAGATGGCTGAAAGACTTCAGGAACCACTTGACAACCAGATTGAACATGTGTGCCATGCAGGGCTCATGGCTCAGCCTTCCTTGACGCAGCGCCGACAGAATGTTCTTCCCGTTGTTGGTCACCATGGTTCCAAATTTCAGTTGTCGCTGAAAAAAACAGGATTCGATTTCTTGATGAATGACACGGAGCAGTTCCTCTCCTGTGTGAATCCGTTAGTCCAGGCAAACGAGGTGCAGAACAGCGTGACACCACCATGCCCTGAACACGGGGTATGCTGGAGAGGCACTGTGACTTTTCTCTGCCGTGGAGGCTGAGGACATGGTGGAGGATGAGGAGGCAGAGGTGGACATTGCTGCTGGACTAACGCCGAGAGAACGTGGAGGTGGAGGCGGCATGCCCTGGCCAAGTTGCTGGTGTGGCTCTGCAGGAACCACTTTAGCCCAGTGAGCCATAAAGGACATGTACTGTCCCTGACCATAGTTACAGCACCACACGTTGGCGCTGCCGTGCAGTTTGGCAGACACCGACAGGCTCAAGGACTGGCCCACCTTCTGTTCTACATATTTGTGCAGGACTGGTACTGCCTTTTTCACAAAGAAATGAGGGCTTGGGACTCTCCACCTCAGCTCCACAACTTGGAAAGGGAGGGACTGCAGCACCAGCAACTTGGACAGGAGCACGTTTAGCTTCTGCGCCGTTGGATGCGAGTACGCATACCAAGGTCTCTTGGCAAGCGTTTTAGTGATCGATTGCTGATGGAATGACTGATGATGAGCAGTAGGAGGAGGAGGAGCTGGATTATCTTGTCTAGCAGAAGATGGGAATGACAGACAGCTTCCTTCGGCTGAGGTGGTGGAGCCTTGACTGCCTGAAACCCGGTACGTGCCACTGGGTGATGCAGTGGTTTCTGCAGCAGGCTGGACCACCACATCGGAGCCATGGTTCTCCCAGGCCACTGTATGTCGACGCTGCAAATGTTGATGTAGGGCCGTAGTGCCAACAGTGGCATCCTGGTCATGCTTCACGGTCTGCTTACAGATTCGACATATGGCCACGTTCACCTCCCCTGGCGCTTTGAAAAAATACTGCCACACCACCGAATAGGTGATTTTCCCCCCAACAGTCCGCACTGACTGACTGCTACTGCCACTGCCTTCGTGAACCCCTGCACCACTACTTCCCGGGCAGGTAGGCTGCTGTGAAGGAGGTGGTCTACCACGGGCACGTTTGGCTCCCGACCTCCCACTGCTGCCACCCTGCTGACTCCCAGCCATGCTACCACCTTGCTGGCTCTGCTGCTGTCTCAGGGGCAAGCTGCCACCCTCTTCTCCTGATGATAATTATTCCCCTACTGCACCCAGCTTCCAAGTGCGATCTGCTACATCATCATCGAGTAGGGTCTGCACGTCACTAATGTCCTCCTCAATGGCCTCTGGGTCAGGAGCCTGACCGCTCGCAACACCAACACCCATGCCACTCTCCTCATCACTACATGCCTGCCTAGCGGAGGAAGCGGTGGATGTCTCCTCCACATCTTGGCTGGGAAGTAGCTGCTGACTGTCCTCTAGTAGCTCTTCCTCCCTGAAAAGAGGAGCTGAGCCTGCAGCATATACTACTTATCGCTGTGAGGGTACAGTAAAGGACAGAGGCAGGTTGAGGACGGGTGAGGACACAGGGTCTGCTTTCGGGCCATGCCAACTAAGGATTGTGTCTAACAAACCCACCAACTGTTGGCTGGGGGTGTCTGATGTCACTTGGGATGAAGTAGATGACCGAGTTAACCAATCAAGAACTACTGGGTTGCTGGTCAAGACACGACCGCTAAATGACACCGGGAGCTCAGGCCTCTTGCTACGACTCCTGCTGCCATGCCCCCTTACTCTGCTGTGACCTCTGCCTGCGCCAGAAACATTTAGGCCTCTTCTACTCCTCTGTACATGGCCTTGCACTTCTCTGTTAGACATACTTTTAGCTAAACAAAATAAATTAAAAGCAAATTAAAACACCCCTAAAAGCAACAAGTATATTTTTCTTTTTGTAATAGGCCACTAAATGCTTTCACTGCAAATAATGGCAACAGTGAACTGCGTATAAATTTTTCTTGAAGTAACGAAATACGTCACTAAACACTTTCAGCACATATAGCTGCAGAAGTGAACTGCGTATATATGTTTTTGTTTGTAATGAAGTACGGCACTAAACGCTTTTACCACAAATAATGGCAACATTAAACTGCGCATATATTTTTCTTTTTGTAATAAAGTAGACCACTAAACACTTTTACCGCAATTAACGGCAACTGTGAACTGTGTATATATTTTTCTTGTAGTACAGAAATACATCACTAAACGCTTTTGCCACATATAACTGCAGAAGTTAACTGCATATATATTTTTCTTTTTCCACAGATATAAGCCACTAGAGGCTTTTCAACATAGCACGTGCACCCCAAGAACAAATTGCTGGAATGACATAGCTGTATAATGGCTATTTGGATCCCTAAATTATCTTTCCCTTGTAAATCGATTTTCTAGCACTGTCCCTAGCACCTTCTGACGTCATTCTCTGCACTAAAATGCTGTGAAAAGATTTCTCCCTATCCATTCCCTGCACTTATAAATCATTTTTTATTTTTTTTATTTTTTTCACAATTAGCTTTTTCCAATTGCTGTCCCTAGTGCCTTCTCACGTCTGTCCCTGCACTCAGAAAGCTGGAAAATGGTAGAATCTAAAATGGCTGCCGTTTTTATAGGGCTGTGACATCACAGTGCTGGTCGGCTGTTGATTGGCTGCATGCATGCATTTGAATCTTGGTGATCCCGCCTTCCCAGAGTTCCTTGCCCTATGTCCTCAGCCCTTACACGTGTGGCTGCCATTTTAGGAAAAATTGTGAATCGTTATCACGAAGTGCAAGGAAATTCGCATTCGTTGCAATTTTTTTCTGAAATTCAGGTCGAATTCCACTTTGTTTATTTTCGCTCATCTTTAACCACTTGAAGACCACAGGTTTATACCCCCTTAGTGACCAGGCCCTTTTTTACAAATCCGCACTACACTACTTTCACTGTTTATTGCTCGGTCATTCAACTTACCACCCAAATTAATTTTTTCCTCCTTTTCTTCTCACTAATAGAGCTTTCATTTGGTGGTATTTCATTGTTGCTGACATTTTTACTTTTTTTGCTATTAATAAAAATGTAACGTTATTTTCACTTTCTGTTGTAAATTTAAAAAAAAAAAAATACATTTCTATATAAATTTTTCGCAAAATTTATTGTTCTACATGTCTTCGATAAAAAAAAAATCCAATAAGTGTATATTTATTGGTTTGGGTAAAAGTTATAGCATTTGCAAACTATGGTGCAAAAAAGTCAATTTCCGCATTTTGAAGCAGCTCTGACTTTCTGAGCACCTGTCATGTTTCTTCAGGTGCTAGAATGCCAGGATAGTATAAATACCCCCCAAATCACACCATTTTAGAAAGAAGACACCCCAAAGTATTCGCAGAGGGGCATGGTGAGTTCATGTATCATTTCATTTTTTTTCACAAGTTAGCGGAAAATGACACTTTCTGAGAAAAAAATAATAATAATAAAGTCTCCATTTCTGCTAACTACTGGCAAAAAAAAAAAAAATCTCAGACGGACTCACTATGCCCCTCAGTGAATACCTTGGGGTGTCTACTTTCCGAAATGGGGTCATTTTTGGGGTGTGTTTACTGTTCTGGCATTTTGGGCGGGGCCAAATTGTGAGCAGCCATGTAAAACCTAAAGGCACTCGTTGGAATTTGGGCCCCTTTGCGCACCCAGGCTGCAAAAAAGTGTCACAGATGTGGTATCGCCATACTCAGGAGAAGTAGGGCAATGTGTTTTGGGGTGTATTTTTACATATACCCATGCTGGGTGAGAGAAATATTTCTGTAAATTGTCAACTTTGTATAAAACAATTTAAAAAGTTGTCGTTTACAGAGTTATTTCTCACACAAAGTATGGGTATATATAAAAATACACCCCAAAACACATTGCCCTAATTCTTCTGAGTACGGCGATACCACATGTTAGACACTTTTTTGCAGCCTGGGTGCGCAAAGGGGCCCAAATTCCAATGAGTACCTTTAGGATTTCACAAGGCATTTTTACGCATTTGGATTCCAGACTTCTTCTCACGCTTTAGGGGCCCCTAAAATGCCAGGACAGTATAAATACCCCACAAGTGACCCCATTTTAGAAAGAAGACACCCCAAGGTATTCCGTGAGGGGTATGGTGAGTTCATATAAAATTTTATATTTTGTCACAAGTTAGTGGAGTATGAGACTTTGTAAAAAACAAAAAAAACAAAAATTATCAATTTCCGCTAACTTGTGCCAACTCGACATGACCCTCACGGAATACCTTGGGGTGTCTTCTTTCCAAAATGAGGTCACTTGTGGGGTATTTATACTGCCCTGGCATTTTAGGGGCCCTAAAGCATGAGAATCCAAATGCGTGAAAATGCCCTTTGAAATCCTAAAGGTACTCATTGGTTTTAGGGCCCCTTTGCGCATCTTGGCTGCAAAAAAGTGTCACACATGTGATATCGCCGTACTCAGGAGAAGTAGGGCAATGTGTTTTGGGGTGTGGTTTTTATATATATCCATACTGTGTGTGAGAAATATCCCTGTAAATGACAACTTTTTAAAAAATTTTATACAAAGTTGTCAATTTACAGAGATATTTCTCTCACCCAGCATGGGTATATGTAAAAATACACCCCAAAACACATTGCCCTACTTCTCCTGAGTACGGCGATACCACATGTGTGACACTTTTTTGCAGCCAAGATGCGCAAAGGGGCCCAAATTCCAATGAGAAACATAAGTAAAGTGCACCAATCAATACACTACACCAGACGAGCAGACAGCAGGCATATCAGACGCTGTTTACAAAACAGCGGCTGATATGCGTTTTAAATGCATTTTTTTCCGCATCTACAGCCTGCCTGCGCATGATCAGCGCTGGCAGGCTGTAGTTTCAGTTGTCCCGGTCACGTTCGCATGAACGCGCGCGCACGGCGCGCACGCGTTCATGCGAAATCTCGGGTCTCACGAGATGATGCCGATAGGCGTGACTGAGACCTGAGAGAGCCGCCGCACTGACGCCCATCAGCGTTAGCGTGGCGGCAAGTGGTTAATCATTATGATGAGCAATGTCCACACCATTGCAGAATAGATAATGGCTCACATGAGTGATAAATATGGCATACCTATAGACTTTGTAGTATAAGATTCTACCATTTATTTGTTGACATAATTTACTAAAAAAAAAAGTGCCAACATTTGGGCCACACCGATTTCTTTTGACGCTACACCCCTTTTTCACTAAGCCATATCCAATTGGTGGACAAGTTGCAAAAAGTGCCCAAAATGTCTAAAATACTTAATAAATATGGTACAAAGATTAGTAAATGAGTACATTTCTCCAATGTATTTTGATATTGATTAGCGATGAGTGGCATAGGCAATATTCTTTTTCGCAATTATCTCACAAATTCTCGAAGTGCCGATATTCGCAATAAAAATTTGTGATTAGAATATTCGCGATCAACACTAATATTGATACTTCAGGGGAATTTATTACATCCCACACTCTAGAATTCTGGCTTAAAAAGTTGCAAAATAAGGCTTTTGTGACCTATTGGAATTACTTGAGCCACCACCTTTTTACACGTCTCCTGTAAGGGGTTTAAAAAAAAAAAATTAAAATGCACAGTAGCTTCTTGCTCCCTCCCTCCTCTCAGTGAAGGCATAGTGATCTCATAGTAAAGCAAGTGAAGTGGCCAAGACTCCTTTTGATAATTCATCCCTACTTTAGAGTTCATATAAATAAATACTATATGCATTTCTGTAAGCATTAGGGAAGGGAATTGGAGGGCATTACACACCATAGAGCTATTTATTAGTGGAATTGTTAGCGCTGTGTTTGAGAAATTATTTTCTATGCAGGGGAGGAAGATAGGAGAAGGGATTAACAAGAGCTGACTGAAATGCACTCCTATGAGATACAGGTGCTTGGTTGTTATATGTTATCAGCCACTGCCCACCCACAAAAACTGAAGATATAAGATAGATGAGTAAGGCTGCAGAGAGGTGGATAAGGGTGAAATAGCAATGGAGAGTGTAGATATAGTGAAAATAGTAGTGGATGAGTTATGCATCCATTATGTATGAGTCATTGACTTTTATGGCTAAGGAAATTTCAATCAAAAGACGTGATATTTCATTCTACTCTGTTCATAAAGAAAGAAGAAACAATGTTAAATCCTAAATTAATCTGTGGGATACCAACGCCGTACATGTATGGCGCTGGAAACAGTGTAACTAATCCCTGCGACATACAGCTACGGCGCTCTGATTGGGCGGGTAAAGGAGCTGCGCCTGCCCGATCAGCTGTAAGGGTTTCGGCAGTCACACCTATGCCAGTGCATTAACCCTTGCACATGCGGCATCCTGCAGGTTGTTCTTCGGGTTCCCGTATTACTACTTCCATTAATCTGGGCCTCGTAAAAGTGTCCACAATCTGTGGGTTTTTGTATCCCATACCTAACTGAATCTGAAAACTCTGTCTATATTACAACTTCCATTAATCTGAGCCTAGTAAAGTGTCCACAATCTGTGGGTCTTTGTATACCATACTGAACTGAATCTGAAAACATTGTGAATATTGCAACTTCCATTAATCTGGGCCTTGTAAAGTATCCACAATCTGTGGGTTTTTGTATCCCATACTGAACTGAATCTGAAAAAGTGTATATATTACAACTTCCATTAATCACTTCCATTACACCTTTTATTAATCTGGGCCTAGTAAAGTGTCAACAAGTTTGTATATCCCATACTGAACTGAATCTAAAACAAGTGTGTATATTACAACTTCCATTAATCTGGACCTAGTAAAGTGTCCACAATCTGTGGGTTTTTGTATCCCATACCTAACTGAATCTGAAAACGCTGTCTATATTACAACTTCCATTAATCTGGGCCTAGTAAAGTGTCCACAATCTGTGGATCTTTGTATCCCATACGGAACTGAATCTGAAAACTCTGTCTATATTACAACTTCCATTAATCTGGGCCTCGTAAAGTGTCCACAGTCTGTGGGTCTTTGTATCCCATACTGAACTGAATCTGAAAACATTGTGTATATTACAACTTCCATTAATATGGGCCTTGTAAAGTGTCCACAATCTGTGGGTTTTTGTATCCCATACTGAACTGAATCTGAAAACATTGTGTATATTACAACTTCCATTAATCTGGGCCTCGTAAAGTATCCACAATCTGTGGGTTTTTGTATCCCATACTGAACTGAATCTGAAAAAGTGTATATATTACAACTTCCATTAATCACTTCCATTAAACCTTTTATTAATCTGGGCCTAGTAAAGTGTCAACAAGTTTGTATATCCCATACTGAACTGAATCTGAAAAAAGTGTGTATATTACAACTTCCATTAATCTGGACCTAGTAAAGTGTCCACAATCTGTGGGTTTTTGTATCCCATACTGAACTGAATCTGAAAACATTGTGTATATTACAACTTCCATTAATCTGGGCCTAGAAAAGTGACCACAATCTGTGGGTTTTTGTATCCCATACCTAACTGAATCTGAAAACGCTGTCTATATTACAACTTCCATTAATCTGGGCCTCGTAAAGTGTCCACAATCTGTGGGTCTTTGTATCCCATACTGAACTGAATCTGAAAACTCTGTCTATATTACAACTTCCATTAATCTGGGCCTAGTAAAGTGTCCACAATCTGTGGGTCTTTGTATCCCATACGGAACTGAATCTGAAAACTCTGTCTATATTACAACTTCCATTAATCTGGGCCTAGTAAAGTGTCCACAGTCTGTGGGTCTTTGTATCCCATACTGAACTGAATCTGAAAACATTGTGTATATTACAACTTCCATTAATATGGGCCTTGTAAAGTGTCCACAATCTGTGGGTTTTTGTATCCCATACCTAACTGAATCTGAAAACTCTGTCTATATTACCACTTACATTAATCTGTGCCTAGTAAAGTGTCCACAATCTGTGTTTTTTTGTATCATATACCTAATTGAATAAAAAAAAAGTGTGTATATTCCAACTTCCATTAATCTGGGCCTAGTAAAATGTCCACAATTTGTCGGTTTTTGTTTCCTTTACTGAACTGAATCTCGTCCGGAGTGCATGCATCATCAGCGCGTCCGGCGTCGCCCGTGCTTTGAATACTACTATGCGCGTGTCTATGCGCATCCATGTAAATTGTGTAAGGGCTGAGCGCCGAGTGATGTGTAGTCTGTGTGGAGTCATGTGACGCTGGCCACGTCACATGACCCCTCTGGCTCCCTATTTAAACAGGCAATCTGCTGGCCACAGATTGCCTGTTATTAAGGTTCTACCTGCAATCCTGGTGCTTGGCTATTTTGATCCACTGCTTGTTCCTGACCTCCTGATCTCCTACTCCTCTTGTCTTGATGTGTCCTCCTGGTTTTCAATTCGGTTTGTTCTGACTACTCTCCACTCTCCCCATTTGGTACCGTTTTGCTCTTCTGGTATTTGACCTGGCTTGTCTGACTGTTCTGTTGTCTGTCTTTTTGTCTTCCCTGCACGTATTTAAGTTTGGGTTTGTAGGCAAGTAGGCAGGGACAGGGGGTAAGGGTGGAGTTCAGTTGTCACTTCCCTCCCCCTTCTCTGTGTTTCATGACACTTTGTCTATATTACAACTTCCAATAATCTGGGCCTAGTAAAGTGTCCACAATCTGTGGGTTTTTGAATACAATACTGAACAGCATCTAAAAACACTGTCTATTGTCCAACTTTCATTAATCTGGGCCTAGTGTATTGTCCAAAATATGTGGTGTTCTGTAACCAATACTGACTTGCATCAGAAAACTGTGTCTTTAGTGGACAGTAAAAAAATCTGTGCCACATCTACAGTCAAAACCATTAATATGAAGAAGGCGAGCACAAAGGGAGGGAGAAGTGGGCGTGATGCTGATGGTGCAAGCAGAGGCCCAGCTTCATGTCCAATACTGCAACGCAGGACAATACTGTTCAAGTCCGACCAGTGCGAACAGGTCGTCGGTTGGATTGCTGAAGATAATGCTTCCAGTCGGTTAAGCACCTCCCTCTCTTCTACAAAGTTCGGTCTCTGTTGCCAAGAGTCTGGTCAACCGAATCCTCACACTGATCCCTCTTCCTCCCACCACGTCGCGTCTGGCCAAACAAGTGATCCCACACTCGGATATTCACATGACCTCTTTTCATTGCCAGTACAGTGGGCCGAATGCCTGGGTCCACAATCTGGGTCTGCGGGTCACACTACTGTCTCCTCTTCCCCTGTGTTACGCACTGCCAGCCAATCCACTGTCAAAGGTGCAGGCACGGATGCCCCTCGCCCTGCACCTAGACCTTCGCATGGACCGTCAGCAACAACATCCACTTCCCTGTCCCAGCGCAGCGTCCAAATGTCGATAACACAGGCATTTGAACGCAAGCGCAAATACCCACCCACAGGCCATAGCACTAAATTCACAACTTTCTAAATTACTGGCCCTTGAAATGTTGCCATTTAGGCTTGTGGACACTGAGGCCTTCCGCAGCCTGATGTCGGCGGCCGCCCCTCGGTACGCAGTCCCCAGCTGCTACAATTTTTCACGGTGTGCCGTGCCTGCTTTACACTAGCATGTGTCCCTGAACATCACCCGTGCCCTGACCAACGCACGTACTGGGAAGGTCCACCTCACCACGGACACATGGACAAGTGCTGGTGGCGAGGGATGCTACATTTCCCTGACAGCACACTGGGTGAATGTTGTGAAGGCTGGGAGTGAGTCGTACCCTGGGATGGCACAGGTGCTACCCACACCCAGGATTGCGGGCCCCACGTCCATCAGGGTCTCCGCCAGCAGCTATGTTACTGGCACCAACCTCCACTTCTCCTCCTCCGCCGCCTCCTCCTCCACTTCCACCTCCAACAGCAGTCAGCCATCAGTCGTTAGCTGGAAGCAGTGTAGCACTGCTGTGGGTAAGCGTCAACAGGCCATGCTGAAGCTGATCTGCTTAGGGGACAAACCACAAACCACTGCAGAGCTGTGGCAGGGTATAAGGGACCAGACCGAGCTGTGGCTCTCGCCACTCAACCTACAACCAGGTATGGTTGTGTCTGACAATGGCCGTAACTTGGTGGCGGCTTTGGAGCTCGGCAACCTGACACACATTCCATGCTTAGCCCATGTCTTAAACTTAAGTGGTTTAGCGGTTTATAAAAACCTACCCCAATTTGGCAGAGCTAATAGTGAAGGCTCGCCGTGTGTGTGCCCATTTCCGCAAGTCGTCCACAGCTTCAGACGGTCTGTCAACACTGCAACAGCGCTTGCGGTTCCAGCTTACCGACTGTTTTGCGACGTGAGCACGCGGTGGAACTCTATGTTCTACATGTTGGCCAGGCTTTGTGAGCAGCAGAGGGCAGTTGAAGAGTACCAGCTGCAACATGGTCGTCGCCTTTCCAGTCAACTGCCACTATTCACAAGCGAGGAGTGCGCATTTATGTCAGACCTCTGTGAGGGTTTAAAAATCTTTGATGAATCCACACAGATGGTTAGTGGCTATAACGCTATTATCAGCATAACGATCCCACTGCTGTGTCTACTCAAACAATCGCTGCTCACAATTAAGGAGGACACTCTGAATGTGCCAGACGAGGAAATGGGGGAGAACATTACACAGGGTGATAGCCAAATCACCCACAGTTCGTCTTCTCAGCGCGAACTGGGCCATGAAGAGGAGGAGGATGAGGAGTAGGAGGAGCTGATTGCCTCTGCTACAGAGGGTAGTACCCATGGAACTTTAGTTCCATCTATTCAGCGTGGATGGGCAGAAGAGGAGGAGGAGGGGGACGATGAGGGGATGAAGAGTCATCCTGATGGTGACATCGACGTCTTGCCTGTTGGTACTCTGGCACATATGGCTGACTTCATGTTAGGCTGCCTTTCCCCTGCGTTATAGGCATTTTAGATAACACAGATTACTGGAAGTTCACCCTTCTAGACCCCTGCTACAAAGAGAACTTCTCATCTCTCATTCCTGTGGTGGAGAGGACGAGTAAAACTGTGCAATACCAGAAGGTACTTGTTGAGAGATTGCTCCAAAATTTTCCACCTGACAAAGCGGCCTCTAGAGTCCGTATTTCCTTAGGCAACCGAGGAAGGGAGACAAGGGGAACACACAGCAGTTCCAACAGAGGTAGGTCAACACTCTCCAAGGCATGGGACTCTTTCATGACACCCCACCAGCAACCTCACCCTGAAGCGGGCCTAGTGCTACAAGGAGGGAAAAGTTTTGGAAGATGGTGAAGGAATACATCGCAGACCGTGTCAGTGTCCTAAATGATCCCTCAGTGCCTTACAACTACTGGGTGTCCAAGCTGTACACATGGCACGAACTTGCGCTCTACGCCTTGGAGGTGCTGGCCTGCCCTGCTGCCAGCATTTTGTCTGAGCGTGTATTTAGTGCTGCTGGTGGCATTATAACTGATAAGCGTTTCTGCTTGTCCAATGACAATGCTTACAGGTTGACTCAGATAGAAATGAACAAGCCCAAGATTGCCCCTGACTTCTCACCTCCACCAGAGGAGAGCTGAGATGATGATGAACATAAAGGAAATTTCAATGTATTGTTTATAATGTACTCAGTCTACTGTAGTGCATTTCCATGCACCTTTTCCAGCACAAAAAAAGTGTATATGGTTGAATCTTGTTTTCTACTCCTCCTAATCCTCATCCTCATCCAGATTGCATATATTTCCTCCACTACAATTTTTATAGAGGGTCAGCTCACCAGCAGACCCTAAATTATAATGTTTTATAAGGTCAGCTCACCAGCAGGCCATCAACCATAATGTTTTATAAGGTCAGCTCACCAGCAGGCCCTCAACCATAATGTTTTATAAGGTCAGCTCACCAGCAGGCCCTCAACCATAATGTTTTATAGGGTCAGCTCACTAGCAGGCCCTCAACCATAATGTTTTACAGGGTCAGCTCATCAGCAGGCCCTCAACCATAATGTTTTACAGGGTCAACTTACCAGCAGGCCCTCAACCATAAAGTTTTACAGGGTCAGCTCACCAGCAACCCCTCAACCATAATGTTTTATAGGGTCAGCTCACCAGCAGGCCCTCAACCATAATGTTTTACAGGGTCAGCTAACCAGCAGCTCCTCGCTCTTAATGTTTTAGAGGGTCACCAGCAGGCCCTTGCTCCAAATGTGTTGGGGGTCACCAGCAGGCCACCAATCATAATTTTTCAAAGGTGTGTATGATGCCCTCCTTTTTGTGTAATAAAGGGTGTATTGTAGTCCTTGTAATTTTTGGCAGCCCTTTCACTTAGTGCATAGGCTTTATGAGTGTAGAAGTCCTACTACCTGAACAATTGTACCACAATGTGAACGGGGCCCCCCTTTATGTGATATACAGGCTGTTTCTGAGTACCTCTTGCTTGTAATTTTGGGCAGCACCTGCACTTTATATACAATTGAATATATGGGAAAGAATGTTTCCTAGCATTTTTTCCTTAAAAATTTTTGTTATTACTTTTTTTTAGGGGGGGGGGGGGTTTAGTTATATTTTTGTCAGTCTGTAAAATTGGCGTACAACTCGGACAACATGGTACCCAGCAGCGACCTGGGAGATGCATTCAGACATCATCTCTATGCTGTTCCCGATCCATTTCGGTGGTGTTTCTGTCACTTTCAGACCTTTTCCAACGGATCAGGCACCCTCCCCTCTTCAGAGCAGGGGGTGCCTGGTTGTCTCCCATTGACTTCCATTATACTCGGGTGCTCAGCTGAGTGCACGAATATCGCACTTTGGTGCTCGCTCATCACTAACAATCACTTAAAAAATAAAAACCAATGGCACCCGTAAACCAATACATCAAAATCTGCGCTGAAAAAGCCATATGGTGCTCCTTACGTTCTGAGTCCTGCCATGTGCCACCATAGCAGTTTACCACCACATATGGGGTATTGCTGTATTCAGGAGGAAATGGGTAACAAATTATGGGGTGCTTTTTATCCCTTTATCCCTTGTTAAAATGAAAAATTTGGGGCTAAAGCAACATTTTTTTGGATGAAATGAAACTTTTTATTTTCATAGCCAAGTGTTTCCAAATTTTGTAAAAAGCTTAGGGGATCAATGTGCTCAGTACCCTCTTAGTATATTCTTTAAGGGTTGTAAAAAAATGGTTTTGGAAATTTTGTTGAAAATTTTAAAAATGGCTTCTAAACTTCGAAGCCTTCTAATGTCCTAAAAAAATAAAAATACATTTACAAATTGATGCCAACATAAAGCAGACATATGGGAAATGATGATTGATAACTATTTTATGAGAAATTACTATCTGTTTTAAAAGTAGAAAAATAAAAATTTTGAAAATTGTGAATTTTTCCAAATTTTTGGTAAATTTAGGATTATTTCATAATTAAAGGTGAAATATATTGACTCAAATTTACCACTGTCATGAAGTACAATGTGCCCCGAGAAAACAATCTCAGAATGGCTTGGATAAGTAAAAGCGTTCTAAAGTTATTACCACAGTGACACATGTCAGATTTGCGAGCATCAGACTGGGATTTAAGGTGAAAAGTGGTTCGGTACTGAAGGGTTTAGTAAATGAAAGTAAACTAATTTTTGCATATGCAATTATGTGCGTAATTAACTGGATTTTATGATATTTTGGAAACAATAACCCTGTCATTTAAATTTAACTGATACAGATCAGTACAGAACAAGAATAGACATTAAAGTTTGATATTTAAGCCAAATTCCCATGACCTGAAACCTGATTTACTGCTGCAAAATGTAGAGTGGAATATATAATGTTGAGAAATGAAATAATAAATACTGTTGTACATGATGTTTAAAAACTGAGATGAAGATTAAGTATGACAAAACCAAGTACCAGATCCTTGATGTTATCATACAAATACCATCTTAATGGAGTGGAATTACAAAGACAACTTATTTTTAAATTGAAGCCACCAAATGGAATCAGCTTTTTACACTCCAGCAAATACCTTATTCTGTTGGAGAAAGTTCCCGCCAACTGAAGAAAAAGTGTAGTACTGCATAGCTGTCCATGTAATCTATTGAGGCCTGAAGTCCACCAGAGGTAGAGGTGTTCCTTATTAGCAGTTTTTTGCTCTGGTACATAGTGCAAGGTCAAAAGTAGGAATAAGGAATAAGGAATAGGAGTTGTTTGTGTGAGACAACCTATTTAAACCATGTTTTAAACTAGAAACAAACAGACAATTTCTCAACTAAATGATGAAAAGCTCCAGAACATGATTTGGAGCACATTGTGAAAGAAGCTATCATGTTCAAGCTTAAGACACAACTTGAAGAACATAGCCAATGTTGAAAGAAACATCAGGAAGTGATATCAGGTGGTAGAACAAACTGATAGAAGTCCATATGAACAATGTATTCAAGAATGTTGTAAAACCTGAAGCTATAAAAGGAGTTTTCCCACAGTGGACATTTATTGCCTATCCACAGGATAGATGATTAATGTCTAATCACTTGGGACCCCTATTTCTAAAATCTCCATGGTCAATAGAATGAGTCCCTCAAGCCCCCCCCCCATTCCTCCTTACTGCATGACTGCAATGAAAAGAAGAAGCTTGAATGGAGCTGAGAATGAGCATATGTGTTTTCATTCAATGAGACTGAGAGAGATAGGGACCTTTTCCCTGAACTGATTATCAAGAATCAACAATACTTGTTCCCAATCATTGCTTCATGTAAATATATGACCAATTGCCCAACACGTTTATTGAGTAAGTGATTGTTTGTTGGTTGGTTAGTAAAATCTTCCATGCATTGCCCAAAAAAAACATTGTATATCAACAGAACATCACCTTGTGTAAAAAGGGAAGTGCTGCCAACAAAAAAAAAAAAATAATACCAGTAAAACATAAAAGATGTGTGTATCTAAAGACCTCTAGGGGCAGGTCATTTTTCTTTTTGGAATTTGTCAGGCAGTTTTATCATTTCACCTGTGGATAAATCTTTTTTTACTGCATTGAATACTGTGACACCTTATAGTAGTACTTCAGTGATGGACATTAGTAAAAACAACAAAGAAGCCAAAACCAGTGTTCACAAGATTCAAAAAGCTACACAGTTAGCATACAGCTGTTGCATTATTTAAAAAAAAAAACATACTTGAAAATGTGCAAAATAATTTGCACTTGGGGAGAACGTTGTTAAAGTAATTTTAAAGGAAAATCAAGTATATTTATTGTAACTCTTGCATTTTTAGCACTGGTGTAGAACTACAGTAAGTCCTTATATTTTCTTAGCTTCTAATTTAGGCTACTGTAGCTGGCTTTCATAAAGTGCAAACTATGCATACTTAGGAGTGTTGAGTGGCTGATAATGTATACAATCTGGGCGACGCATGAAGTTTCCTTTAGATGCCGGCTGGCATCTCAGTCTGGAATGACCCTATACAGCTCAATGCCTATTAACAACAAACACTCAACAAAAAGTATAGGATGATAATACAAAGACCTGTGTTCTAAACCCATATCGATTAACAAAGAACATTTGTCTAGTTCCTGCAGTTATATAAACAGAGGCATTTGGTACAAGAAGCATAAAACTTCAAAGTTAGATTTGAGACAATAGAGCCCATCTGCAACACTATCAGATTAAGCAAAACGACCTTGGCATATCAGATTCCATTCCAGCTTGGCTGAATGTATGTTAATGCTTCTAACTGACAGAAGTTTACTGGTTTAACTCTTCATGGTCTAGATCTGAATATTAAATCACTAAAACCTTTTTTATATTTTACTCTTTCTTTTCTTCTATTGTTTTGTATTTATTTACTAATTATTATTAAAACATAAAACATGTTGAAAGCAGCATAAAAAACAATATCCATAAAACTAACATACAGAAAAATTGTTTAAATTGAAACTCTCTATTTTTTAGATTGTATACAACTTTCAAATTTTGCTGTAAAAAGTAAAGGTAAAGGAAGAAAGTGAATTAATGATGATGTATAGACTGACGGGACAGGTCTTAGGAAAGAAACATATTTTTATTTCTACAACCATGTAAAGGGAAATATTAATTATTAATATTTTGTGTTGTATTAATAATTAATATTCATAAATAGGCGTGAGTTGTCTACTGATGACTCCACCTATTTATACCTTAAATAAAAACTACTCTGTTGCCTCACTCTACACTGAACTATATGCGACTTACTGCTACTATACTATAGAAGCGACTGCAAAAGACTATAAACTGTATTATGAACAATAAAGTAATTTTATTACACAAATACAGTTACACTTCTACTATCACGCTATATCTATATATATATTTATATATCAATGGTTATAAATTTATATACATATAAACGCTCGCACCACAGTAATATATTAAACACACTACAATACACACCTAACTACACTACACAATACAATGTACAATTCCACCACAAATCTATCTAAACAATGCACTCACAAACTCCCGTAATATCAGTAGCAGCTCCCACCCACCTGGCTACACACTGTCCCTATGGGGTAAGTGTGGAACTTCAAGGGTTAATGTACCAATTACAGGGTACAGGAATATGCAGGCCAGGGATATCAGGGGTTACAGGAGTGGTCCTGCAAGGGTTAATGCAGGGTTGGTGGCTAGGTAGGAAAAGGGTTAATATTGCAGGGTGAGGATAGCTGGGGTTCAGGGATAGATAGGGATTAGTGGAATACAATTCCAATAATGAGCAGGGAAGAGGTAAATATCGGGATCATGGCAGCAGGGGTTAATCCGCAGGGGTTTATAGGGATTGGAACACAATAGCAGGGAAGGTTACATTGGTGGTCTTGTTGGTCTAGGGGGGTATTCGGATGAGGTGTATGGTACAACATGCACCGAACCCGGATCCTAGGGAGTTTACACACAAAAGGATGCCTTAAGGAACTCATGGGACAGGTACCGACGCATATGGGTAGGGGTTAATAGGCATGGAGCTGATTTGACGCCTACTTACTTTTGGGGATGGCACGTAAAACATTGACGTGGTTTGCGGTTGTCACCCGGTTCCACATTTCAGTACCTGAATACTCATGTCTCCCTTCTATTTTGATAATATGTTATGCCCATAGTTTGTTATTTTAATGATTGACATTAGTTATATTGCGGTCCAGTTTGATCATGCGCAGTATGATACAGAGACAAGGGTCTCCATCTTTGTGATGGGCGAGAGGAGGACCCTGCGCGCTAGTGAGCGGGCAGCGTCATACTCTTGCGATGTTTGACCGTGCGCAGATGCATTAGGTACCACGCCAAGCCCGGGATACATGGAAGCTTCCGTGACTAGTGTATGTCCTCATTTTATTTTATTATGCCTAATTATTCACATATGTGCACGTGATTGAACTAAGGAATTGAATTATTCACTTTGTACTTCAGGAATCTTATTTTCTGTATAACGAGTTTTATTTTGTTCATATAATGAATTAGATTTTTTGTACCAATCACATATTACAATTGAATATACCACATGATCATGTTAAAAACATTTTATACACTGTATTTTTAATATTTTATCACTGTGAATACTGATTTATTATTAAGTAATTAACTATGAGTCTTCACTATATAATGTTCACTTGAGCACTACACTTTGCTTGACAAAGGCTCCATTGAGGCGAGCTGAAACGTTGCAGTTGTTTGGGTGTTAATAAATCCCACGCTTTTTTCACAAGTCCGGAGTGCTGCCTGCTCTTTTTTTGTTATCTACTGCTGATCCCCTGGTCCGGGACCCTACAGTGATTTGCACATTGCATCCCAAAGGAGTTCTTCTGTTCATAACTCTTTTTATATATATATATATATATATATCCAATATATGCACTTCCCTCTACAAACCATAAATCACATAAGTAACAACCACAATAATAGCTTATATAAAAAAATGGTGAATACATAATAATTAGACATCAGAGAATCGAAAATGAGGAAGTGGAATTCGTTACTAATTTCAGGAAAAATTCGAATTGCTACGAATGCAAATTTTCTCGCGCTTCATGGTGATGAATCGCAATTTTTTCCTAAAATGGTGGCTAAAATGGTGGCTACACGTGTGAGGAAATGGGGCAAGAAACTCTGGGAAGGCGGGATAACCCATAATGCCATGCATGCAGCCGATCAGCAGCCAGCCCTGTCATGTCACACAGCCCTTTAACCCCTTTAGGACACATGACGTACTGGTACGGAATGTTTCCCGAGTCCTTAAGGACACATGACGTACCAGTACGTCATGAGTAGTTCCGATCACTGCTGCTCAGCTGGCAGTGATCGGAACAAGGTACCTGCTGAAATCATTCAGCAGGTACCTTGTTACAATGCCCAGGGGGGTCCTGTGACCCCCCTATATGGGCGATCGCTGCAAACCGCAGGTCAATTCAGACCTGCGGTTTGCAGCGCTTTGTGCAATCTCTGATCCCCGTGGTCTGTGACCGCGGGGATCAGAGAGTTAATGCCCCCAAAGTCTTCATCTTTAACCCCCCTGCAGCCCCCAATCATATTATGGCGGCGGGGGTGCAGGGGGGGTGGTTGCGGGTGGCGGGAGGCAGTGTGGGAGGCGCCCGCCTTCTCAGTAATGTTTCCCTGATGTCTAGTGGATCTATCAGAGTGTCAGCACATTGCTGACACTCTGATAGAAACGGCTGGCATCTGTGCTTGATCAGATGCCAGCTGTTTAACCCCTTCTATACCGCGGTCCGTACGGACCGCGGTATGGAAGGGTTAACAGGGAGGGAGCTCGCTCCCTCTGCCATCAGGGGGCTGCTGTGCCTTTGCAGCCCCCCAACAGGATGGGATCACAGAGGGAGGGGGCTCCACTCCCTCCCCATCACCCCCTGCTCAGTTCTGGCAGCGGGTGATGGTTGCCATGGAGACAGGACGCTTTCAGAAGCGTCCTGTCTCCATGGTGCTGAAAGTCTGAATAGACCTGCTGAAGGTCTATTCAGACTTTGTAAAGTGCAAAATACAGCACAGTGCACTATATAGTGTACTGTACTGTATTATACAGACACCAGATCCACTGGATCTTTCAGAACCAAGTGGGTCTGGGTCAAAAAAAAATGTAAAAAAGTGAAAAAAAAGTAAAAATGAAAAAAACACATATCACTGAATAAAAATGAAAAAAAAAAAGATACACTACACATATTAGGTATCGCCGCATCCATAAAAACCTGCTCTATAAAAATATCACATGACCTAACCCCTCAAGTAAACACTTTAAAAAATTTTTTATAAAAACTTTGTCAAAAAGCAATTTTTTTGCCACCTTACATCACAAACAGTGCAATAGCAAGTGATCAAAAAGTCTTATGACCCCCCAAATAGTGCCAATCTAAATATATGGCTCTCAGACTATGGAGACACTAAAACATGTTTTTTTTTATTCAAAAAGGATATTATTGTGTAAAACCAAAAAAAAAAAAAAGGTATACATATTAGGTATCGCCGCATCCGTAAGGACCTGCTATATAAAAATATAACATGACCTAACCCCTCAAATGAACGCCGTAAACATAAAAAATAAAAACGTTGTCAAACAAGCAATTTTTTTGTCACCTTACATCACAAAAAGTGTAATAGTAAGCGATCAAAAAGTCATATGCACCCCAAGATAGTACCATTCGAACCGCCATCTCATCCCGCAAAAAATGAGCCCCTACATAGGACAATCGCCCAAAAAAAAAAAAAATATGGCTCTCAAACTATGGAGACACTAAAACATGATTTTTATTTTTTTATTTTAAAAAATGATATTATTGTGTAATACTTATATAAATAAATAAAAAGTATACATATTATGTATCTCCGCGTCCGTCACAACATGATCTATAAAAATAACACATGACCTAACCCCTCAGCTGAACACAGCAAAAAAAATAAAAAAATACGGTGTCAAAAGCCATTTTTGTCACCTTACATTACAAAAAGTGTAATAGCAAGCGACCAAAACGTCATATGCACCCCAAGATAGTGCCAATCAAACCGCCATCTCATCCCACAAAAAATGAGCCCCTACATAAGACAGTCACCCAAAAAGATAAAATAAAACTATGGCTTTCAGAATGTGGAGACACTAAAAAATAATTTTTTTCCAAAATTCTTTATTATGTAAAACTGAAACAAAAAACCCCAAAAATTAGCCATATTTGGCATTGTCGCGTCCATAACAACCAGTTCAACGATGTAAATAACAAAAAATAAAAATGGTCCCAAAACATCTATTTTTTTGCAAATTTTCCATTTTAATCCATTTTTCCAGTAACAAAGCAAGGGTTAACAGCCAAACAAAACTCAATATTTATTGCCCTAATTCTCTTGTTTGCACAAACACCCCATATGTGGTCGTAAACTCCTGTATGGCCAAACGGCAGGGCACAGAAGGAAAGGAACGCCATATGGTTTTTGGAAGGCAAATTTTGCTGGACTGGTTTTTTGACACTATGTCCAATTTGAAGAGCACCTGATGCACCCCTACAGTAGAAACTCAAAAAAGTGACCCCATTTTGGAAACTACGGGATAAGGTGTCAGTTTTGTTGGTACTATTTTAGGGTAAATATGATTTTTGCTTGCTCTATATTACACTTTTTTTGGGACAAGGTAACAAAAAATAGAAATTCTGAAATTTCATCTCCATTTGCCAATAACCCTTGTGGAACACCTAAAGGGTTAACAAAGTTTGTAAAACTGGTTTTGAATACCTTGAGGGGTGTAGTTTCTTAGATGGAGTCACTTTTATGGAGTTTCTACTCTAGGGGTGCATCGGGGGGCTTCAAATGGGACATGGTGTCAAAAATCCAGTCCAGCAAAATCTGCCTTCCAAAAACCATATGGCGTTCCTTTCCTTCTGCGCCCTGCAGTTTGGCCATACAGCAGTTTACAACCACATATTGGGTGTTCTTGCAAACTTCAGAATCGGGGGAATAAATATTAAGTTTTGTTTGGCTATTAACCCTTGCTTTGTTACTGGAAAAATTGGATTAAAATGGAAAATTTTACAAAAAATAGAAATTCTGAAATGTTATCTCCATTTGCTATTAACTCTTGTGGGAAAACCTAAAGGGTTAATGACGTTTGTAAAATCAGTTTTGAATACCTTGGGGGGTGTAGTTTCTATAATGGGGTCATTTTTGGGTGGTTTTATTATGTAAGCCTCACAAAGTGACTTCAGACCTGAACTGGTCCCTAAAAAGTGGGTTTTTAAAAAAATTTGAAAAATTTCAAGATTTGCTTCTAAACTTCTAAGCCTTGTAACGTCCCCAAAAAATAAAATCGAATTCCCAAAATGATTGATACATGAAGTAGACATATGGGGAATGTAAATCAATAACTTTTTTGGCGGTATTACTATGTATTATAGAAGTAGAGAAATTGAAAATTGAAAAATTGCTAATTTTTCAAAATGTTTGGTAAATTTGGTATTTTTTTATAAATAAAAATGAAATTTTTTAACTTCATTTTACCAGTGTCATGAAGTACAATATGTGACGAAAAAACAATCTCAGAATGGTCTGGATAAGAAAAAGCGTTTAAAAATTATCACCGCATAAAGTGACACTGGTCAGATTTTGAAAAAATGGCCTGGTCCTTAAGGTGAAATAGGGCCGTGTCCTTAAGGGGTTAAATATGGTGGCCATCTTGGATTCAGACATTTATCAGCATTCTGAGTGCAGGTACAGACGTGAGAAGGCGCTAGGGACAGCAATAGGAAAAACCTCATTGTGAAAAAAAAATATGAAAAAATGATTTATAACTAAGTCCAGGGAAAGAATAGGGAGGAATCATTTCACATCATTTTAGTGTAGGGAGAGACATCAGAAGGCACTAGGGACAGTGATTTACAAGTGCAGGGAAAGATTATTTCTGGATCCAAATAGCCATTATACAGCTCTTTCATTCCAGCAATTTGTTCTTGTTATTGGGCTGCAAGTGCTATGTTGAAAAGATTTTAGTGGCCTATTTCAGTACAAAAAGAAAAATATATATGCACTTCACTGTTGCAGTTATTTGTGGTGAAAGCATTTAATGGCCTATTTCAGTCCAAAATGAAAAATATATACACATTTCACTGTTGCAGTTATTTGTGGTAAAAGCATTTAGTGGCCTATTTAAGTACAAAAAGAAAATATATTCATTGCTATTTTGTTATAATTTTCTTTTAAATTATTTAGTTCCGCTAAACGTATGTCAGACAGAGAAGTTGCAGGCCATCCACAGAGGAGTGGAAGAGGCCTAAATGGCGCAGGCAGAGGTCGCAGCAGGGTGAGGGGGCGTGGCAGCAGGAGTCGCAACGAGAGTCCTGAGCTCCCGGTGTCATCTAGCGGCCATGTCTTGACCAGCAACCCAGCGGTTCTTGATTGGTTAACTCCGTCATCCACTTCATCCCAAGAGACATCAGACACCCCCAGCCAACAATCAGTGGGTTCATCAGACACAAACCTTAGTTGGCATGGCCCGGGAGCAGGCCCTGTGCCCTCATCTGTCCTCAACCTGCATCTGTCCTTTGCTGTTCCCTCAGCCACAGAAGTATTGTATGCCGTGGGTTCAGCTCCACTATACACCGAGGATGAGCTACTAGAGGACAGTCAGCAGTAGAGTTGAGCCAACTTGAACTGTATAGTTCGGGTCCGTACCGAACTTTATGGTTTTCCGCACCCGGACCCAAACCCGAACATTTCCTTCAGCTTTTTGAAAGCTGCAGGGCAGCCGATCAACAAACTTTTCCCTTCTTTGACTTAAGAAGCCATCACAGCCATGCCTACTATTGGCATGGCTTTGATTGGCTAAGTGCAGCATGCGACCCAACCTCTATTTAAGCTGGAGCAATGTAGCGCCGCACGTCACTCTGCTGCTCTTAGAGTAGGGACAGGTTGCTGCTGGTGCTCTCGGGAAGAGATTAGGGAAGAAATCTGTTGAACTTGGTGGTATTAAATCTTCAAACTACAGCAATTATTGAAGGTGCTATGCTACATATTTGTACCCAGCCCTGAGTCCAGTGATACTGCAAAATTATTTTTAATCCACCTGTTACTGAGGTGGGGGTCGGTGGCCATTTTTGCAACTGCAGTGTCCTTGGAACTGCATGTGATCTGCATGTGTGCCAGCCTGCCAGGGACATCAGTCAAATTATTTTTTGGTATCTCAGTGGAGGAAAAATTCCTTTTTTCTGGCAGGTCAAGTCCCCCTACATTACCTATTTTATAATTTTTGGGTGACATAGGGGAGTTCTGTAGTTGCTGTAATAAACCCGTACTGTTGTACCACAGAGCACGTTTGCATACAATGCTGAAAACTGCATTTCTGTAGTTGGTGGAATAAACCCGTATTATTGTGCCACAGAGCACGTTTGCATACAACTCTGAAAAACATGTTTTATAATTTTTGGGGTGATATGCTGCATTTCTGTAGTTTGTTGCAAAAAACACTGGTTTTGTGCTACATAGCAAATCTGAGGCCTACCCTGTACTTCAGTCATTTTAAGTAACCTGGGGAACTCCACATGTACATAGTTGCATAAACACTGGCTTTGTGGTAGAGAGCACATTTGCGGTGTACGCTGCATTTCTGACAGTCAAATTAAACCGTTAACCTCTGCTGTTACATTGTTGGTTTGAAAAATTAAATTTTTGTTGATATTAAAGTAATTGTATTGAATTGCTCACCTACCCACCCTCGATCCCTGGCCTTGAATGTCAGCATTTAAAAATGACTGGCCTTTAAAATACTGTCATTCCGTCTGGTGGAGACGGAATGTTTCAAACAGCTGATGGCGGTGGCTGTCCCACAGTACGTTGTTCCCAGCCGCCACAACTTTTCCAGGCAAGCCGTCCCCTCCCTGCACAAACAAGTGGAGGATAAAATCAAGTGTGCACTGCGCAACGCCATCTGTGGCAAGGTCCGCATAACCACAGATACATGGACCAGTAAGCACGGGCAGGGACGCTATATCTCCCTAATTGCACACTGGGTAGATGTAGTGTCGGCTGGGCCCGAGGCGGTAGCGGTTTGGTGCATGTCCTTCCACCACTGAGGATCACAGGGCATTATTCTTTTCCTTATGTTGCCTCCTCCTACTACTCCGCGTCCTCCTCCTCCTCTTCTACCACCTCCTCATCCGATCAGCGAAAGACCTTCACCACCAACTTCAGCACAGCCAGGGGTAAACGTCAGTATGCGGTTTTAAAACTCATGTGTTTGGGGGACAAACTTCAAACCGCCCAGGAGCTGTGGAGGGGCATAGAAGAACAGACCGATGAGTGGTTGCTGCCAGTAAGCCTCAAGCCCGGCCTGGTGGTGTGCAATAATGGGAGAAATATCGCAAAAGCTCTGGGACTAGCCGGTTTGACGCACATCCCTTGCCTGGCGCATGTGCTGAACTTGGTGGTGCAGAAATTCCTTGAAAACTACCCACACATGTCAGAACTGCTGCAGAAAGTGCGGTCCATCTGTGTGCACTTTTGGCGTTCTCACCCTGCTGCTACTCGCCTATCTGCGCTGCAGCGTAACTTCAGCCTTCCCGCTCACCGCCTCATATGCGACGTGCCCACCAGGTGGATCTCCATCTTGCATATACTGGAGAGACTTTGCGAGCAGCAGCAGGCGATAGTGGAGTTTCAGCTGCAGCACGCACGGTTCAGTCGCTCTGCGGAACAGCACCCCTTTACCACCAATGAGTGGGCTTCCATGCGAGACCTGTGTACCTTGTTGCGGTCTTTGGAGTACTCAACCAACATGGCCAGTGCTGATGACGCCATTGTTAGTATTACAATACCCCTTATATGTCTCCTTCAAAAAAATATTACGGCAATGATGGAAGAGGATGTGGCACAGGAGGAGGAGGAAAAGGGGGCATTTCACAGGGTGTCAGGCTACTCATTCAGAAGTGGCTCAGAGGGTGGGTTCCTGCACCAGCAGAGGCCAGATACACATGTGGCCAACCAGGGCACAGTTCTGGAGGTGGAGGAGGATGAGGTAGAGGAGGTGGAACCGGGTCAACAGCAGGGTGGCACCCAACGCAGCTCATGGCCATCACTGGAGAGTGGTTGGGGGGATACGGAGGACATGGACGATACACCACCTACAGATGACAGCTTATCCTCACCTCTGGGCAGCCTGGCACACATGAGCGACTACATGCTGCAGTGCCTGCGCAACGACCGCATAGTTGCCCACATTTTAACTTGTGCTGACTACTGGGCTGCCACCCTGCTGTATCCCTGTTACAAAGACAACGTGCCGTCCTTAATACCCTCACTCGAGCGTGATAGGAAGATGCGCGACTACAAGGACACGCTGGTAGACGCGCTCCTGAGGGCATGCCCAACTGACACCGGGGGACAAGTGGAATCACAAGGCGAAGGCAGAGGCAGAGGAGGAGGAGGAAGAGGTCGCCAACGCAGCTGGGTCCCAGCCAGAACCTCAGAAGGAAGTGTTAGCATGGCCGACACGTGGAAAAGCTTTGTCACCACGCCACAGCATCCTGCACCACCAGCTGATATGGAACATCTTAGCAGGAGACAACATGGTGGAACAGTACGTGAGCACACGCCTACACGTACTGACTGATGGTTCTGCCCCATTCAACTTCTGGGTCTCCAAATTGTCCACATGGCCTGAGCTTGCCTATATGCCTTGGAGGTGCTGGCCTGCCCTGCAGCCAGTGTATTGTCTGAACGTGTATTTAGAAAGGCAGGGGTCGTCATTACAAACAAATGCAACCGCCTGTCCACAGCCAATGTGAACAAGCTCACATTTATTAAAATGAACCAGGCTTTGATCCCACAAGACTTGTCTGTACCTTGTGCAGAATAGACATTTGTACCCATTATTTTGGGGGTACCCCAATTTAAAAAACAAAAAAAACAAAAAAAAAAACATTGTTAGCTGGCTACCTCCTCCTCCATTGCCGCTTCCACCTACAACACCACATTCACCGCCTCCTCAACCTCCGACTCCACATCCACCTCCTCCTCCGAATTGAAGGTTAATAATTTTTATTTATTTTATTTTGAGTTATTTTCCTATCCACATTTGTTTGCATAGCACTTGCCATGCTCCTTTTGCAGATCTCTAGCCCTTTCCATTACATTTTTAGGGCCATTTTAGTGCCCAAAAGTTCGGGTCCCCATTGACTTCAATGGGGTTCGGATTTGGGGTAAAGATTGGGTCCCGAACCCAAACTTTTTTGTGAAGTTCGGCCGAACCCGTCGAACCCGAACTTCCAGGTGTCCACTCAACTCTAATTAGCAGCTACTGCCCAGCCAAGATCTGGAGGAGACATCCGCCGCTTCCTCCGCTAGGCAGGCAAGTAGCAATGAGGAGAGTGGCGCATGTTTTTTTTTTACTTTTCTTAGGAAAAAAGAAGGTGCCCCACTAAGAGGCGAAGTGACAAACTGAAAGGCTTCTCTGTCGTTGCAAGAAGGACAAGCAGGAGGAATTCTGTGACTCCTGACACCAAGACATAGGTGTCAAACTCAGAGGCGACATCCTTCCTATCTCACTATCAGATGATGAGGTATGGTCCTTTTGTTTTCCACTCTTCTGTTTTCCAGACATTTTGAGGCCTATCAATGAAAAGTCATGGGTTTCCTATAAATGAAAAGTCATGGTTTTCGTACAAAGATTATGAAAATACTAGCAAAGGTGCAAGTGTTTTTTGTAAAATAAAGACAGCGGTGCAATTAAATGCCCTTCCCTTTTACAAATTTTCAGTAAAATGTCTATTAACTACACGGTATAATTTAGTAATGTGTTCACTAACATGATATAAAGCCAATCGCACTTGGAAGCCTGGTGCAGAAGGGACTTCATCATCATCAGGAGAAGAGGGTGGCAGCTTGGCCGTGAGGTGGTAGCATTGCTGGGAGTCAGCAGGGTGTCAGCAGTGGGAGGTCGGGAGTCAAACGTGCCCGGGATAGACCACTTGCTTCGCAACGGCCTACCTGCCTGGGAAGTAGTGGTGCAAGGGTTCACGGAGGCAGCGGCAGTAGCAGTCAGTTAGTGCAGACTGTTTGGTGGAAAATCACCTACTCAGTGGTGTGGCAGTTTTTTGTTAAGCTGCTGGAGAAGGTGAATGTAGCCATATGTGGAATCTGTGGACAGAAGGTGAAGCGTGGCCAGGATGCCAATGTTGGCACTGCGGCCCTGTGTCAACATATTAAGCGTCGCCAAAAAGTGGCCTGGATCAACTGTGGCTTGGATGTGGTGGTCCAGCCTGCCGCAGCAACCCCTTCGTCACCCAGTGGGTTTCAGGCAGTCAAGGCTCCACCACCTCAGCCAAAGGGAGCTCTCTGTTATTCCCTTCTTCTGCTGGTCCAGATGCTCCTGCTCCTCCTCCTTCTTGTCAGTCATTCCGTCAGCAATGATCACCGAAGCGATTGCCAAGAGACAACAAGTTGCTGGTGCTGTAGTCCCTCCATTTCCAAGTGGTGGACTCTGCACCTTTCAGAGAACTGATGGCTTGTGCCGAGCCGAGGTGGAGAGTCCCAAGCCGTCATTTCATTTAGAAAAAGGCAGTACCAGCCATGCACAAATATGTAGAATAGAAGGTAGGCCAGTTCTTGAGCTTGTCGGTGGCTGCCAAAGCGCACGGCAGCACCGACATGTGGAGCTGTAACTACGGTCAGGGACAATACATGTCCTTCACGGCCCACTGGGTGAATGTGGTTCCGTCACAGCCACACTAGCAACTTGGCCAGGTCACGCCGTTGGTCCTGCGACAATGTCTGCCTCTACCTCCTCATCCTACACCATGTCCTCACAAGTCACATACCACATGTGCAGGGCACGTCGGTACCCCACACTGCCCCCTACAGTAGTTTCCCTCTCACAGTAGTGTACCCCACACTGCCCACCACACAGTAGTGTACCCCACACAGTAGTGTACTGTACCCCACACTGCCCCCACACAGTAATTTCCCCCACACAGTAGTTTCCCCCACACTGCCCCCCACACTGCCCTCCACACTGTAGTGTCCCCCACACTGCCCCCCACACAGTAGTGACCCCCACACTGCCCTCCACACTGTAGTGTCCCCCACACTGCCCCCCACACAGTAGTGTCCCCCACACTGCCCCCCTACAATAGTTTCCCCCACAGAGTAGTGTACCCGACACTGCTCCGACACAGTAGTTTCCCCCACACTGCCCCCACACAGTAATTGCCCCATATAGTTATTTGCCCCACACAGTAGTTTCCCCGACATTGCCCCCATTTAGTAATTTGCCCCCCACATAGTAATCCCTCCCATAATTATTTGCCCCACACAGTATCCCACCAAAATATTTTACCCCAACATGTCCTCCTGTGTCCCTCAAAGTTACTTGGCACATAAAAGAAAAAAAAAGAAAAAAAAAACTAAAAGCTAAATTCATTGTGCTACTGCGCCTGCGCCGGGATTTCACTACCGCTTAGGCCTCAGGTCTATTAGGTCTGAAGCCTATTGTGGGCCGTGATCGGCGGCGGGGAAGAGAACTATGCGCTCCCGTGCCCCGCCGCAATATGTGGGCCGCTGGCGTCAGTGCTCCAGCAATGAGCGCTTCCATCTCTATTGATGGAAGCGGTCTTGCTTTTCTGGCACCCCTCTGACAGCCGGCACCCGGGGCGGACCGCACCAACGCACCAACGCTGTTCTGCACCTTGTTCGACTTGGCGAATGGAGTCACACAGGGGAGAAACTGCTCCGTGTGGTTCATCAAGAAATCAAATCCTGGCTTTCTCTGAGACAACTCAAAATCGGAACATGATGACCGACAAGAAGAAGAACCTGGTGTCGGCGCTGCGTCAAGGAAGGCTGAGCCATGCGCCCTGCGTGGCATACATGTTTAATCTGGTTTTCAAGTGGTTCCTGAAGTCTTCCACCCATCTGCAAGAAATCCTAAAACTGGCAAGGAAACTTTGCATGCACTTCAGCCACTCGTACACTTCAAAGCACACCCTCCTTGAGCTGCAGCGGCAGAACGGCATCCCCCAAAATAGTCTGATATGCGCCGTTTCCACCCGTTGGAATTCCACCCTCCATATGTTGGACCGACAATACGAACAGAGAAAGGCCATCAACGCCATCATCTACAGAGCACCCGAGCACAATGGAAGTTCCTGAGCATTAAACAGGCACCTCCTGCTCTGAAGAGGAAAGGGTGCCGCGTCCCACTGAGGTCTATGTAGAAAATCGCTGTACAGTGAGAGAATCCCCCAGTGTGAGTCAACAGCTTAGGAGTCCGTGCTCTGACTCCATATATAGATATGTCTATATATGGAGTCAGTGCTTGGGGACACTCAGTGTATTTAAATCTAATTTAGCCTCTTTTTCTGAAAAGTTTCTGCTGGGATTTCAACTCACAACCTTCTACACTAGAGGCAAGGACCTTAACCACTCAGCTATAAAGCTGAATGATAAACTGTGTCAAAACTTCATAGTAGCTTGTCATTGAAGTTGGTATTCCTATACAGCAAAAGTATCATTTTATATTTCACTACGGATTAAGATGTAGCTATATAGCGTAGTGGTTAAGATTCTTGGCTCTAATGTACAAGGTTTTTTTTTTCTCTTCCATAAAAAGATTGTGGGTCAATACTGGTTTCGCAGTTACTATTTGATATAATTTTGGTGCATATTATGACCAATGGGTATTGTTCGTTCCCCCAAATAAGATCTGCTTGGCCAGAGAGCAGGTTTGATAACTACTAGCATATTACTCTTAGGCTAAGTATGTAGAGTACCATTGTATTTTCTCCATTACTAATGATCTTTATCTATGCACCCCAGTAATAGAGGGGCTCAACTAACACCCCCCCCCCCTATTATTTCAATCTTCTTTTCTGAGAATAAGACCTTTTAATTTAGGTTTTCTCAAGTATATATATATGTATACTTATCTTTGCTTCCTCGAGGCTATTATGACCACTACTTCTGTTTCATAGTTATACAGTATGGTACCAATATACATTTAAGTATCCTTGATTCCCTAGCTGATCACTAGAGCTATCCCCCAGACTCTGAGCGCCACTGGCTATCTACCATCCGTTCATATATAATTCGCTCATTTCGGACATCTTCATATCTGCAGAGCTCTTTTTCCTGGCACAGTTGTCACCACGGAGCTGTTTCGGTGTCTAAGTCTCCGCGCAGACTCTCAGTGACCGGCGGAAAGTTGAACTTTATTGTAAGTCAGTGCATTAATTCACATCACTCCCTCCTTGACAGGCCCTGATAGGATAAATAGTGGGGCGTCACCAATGGCAGAGTGATGTACCTGCAATAGGATTTGTCAGTGCCATAATTTTGCGCTTCCCCTATTAGTTCATTTAGATGTCAATTTCAAACATCAGGTCATGTATACCTCATTTGCTGCCTTCCCCCTCAATGCTGCCAAACTCCTGATGAAGCCAGTCCTTCTGGTGAAACATGTCAGGGGGCAGATAGTTGATTTTTAGTTGTCTTTGTTCAGTCCTATAATGCATTTCAATTGTAACCAGTTTATGGTGTTACAAGCACTCACAAATAGTGATGCAACCGTGTATGGTGTTGCATTGTTATCGGTAAGATACAATAAGTCAGTGAATAGCTGAGGCAACACTGCTGAACTCAGGGCTAGTTTTGTCATTAGCAACAGTGTTCAGGTAGTTTGAAAGGGGAAGTGCACGTCCCCCTAAAGCTACAAGTGTCACAAGTTCACAGCAACATTCCATACATATGGACTGAACTATGCGGATTTTAACCTCTTGTGAGTGCTCACTTAACATATTTTAGTGTGATCATTAAAACTTAAGTTTTATAAGCATTTATATCTTGGTCAAGTTTGGGCATTCAACCACGTGTCTTTTTGTTGTTAACAAAAGCAGGAGTGGGTACAAAACACAGAAGACATGCAAATATTCTATTCACGTGTCATCTCTGTTTTAGATCCACTCCTGTTTTATTTGGAATTAGCAATACTGATGGATTACTGACCAAATGCTCACCAAGTGAAAGGGGATGCTCAACAGACAGGATTCGTTTTTTGTGGGTTATTGTTCTGACAGATCAGAGGAAGGGCAAATTAATGAGTGACGTCAACACAAACTTACTGCTGACACCCTCTCCACTCTGTCGGCGAGCTCTACTTGTATAAGCGTTTAATAGAACAGGTTCTATAGACATATATGTGGAATCAGCTGACGAGGGTGTAAAAGTAGTGCTCTTCTTCTTGACACAAACATCGACCTGTAAGGCTGAGTTGATGCTTGAGTTATTTGGTCAGTTTTGGCAACGTGACTGCCCAAATAAGTGAAGTGTGCAGTGATTCTAGGAGCAACGCCTGTTATCTGCATGTCAGACTGACTCACAGTATTATTTCACTACCACAGCAGACTCCCCATTCATGTTACTGCAAGGCACAGTGTTCTACACCCCTATAAAGGCTCTCAGCAGCTCGGAAATAGACATTTTTTAAAGAGATTCGCTGCAAATAAATTCGTATCAAAGCCAATTTTTCCAACCGAATCAAATTTTTAAAAATTTACTCATCTCTAATAATTATGTTTACATTTTAAGTGAAAGTATAATAGCGTTATTTGTGTAAGTATTAGTGATACAAGCTTAATAACCCCTCAGAGGGCTGTGCCTGCAAACATCCCCTGAAGACCCCAACCTTGGCGAAACATGTCGGGATGCAGAGGTAAAGTTTGATTTTAGTTCAGAGGCAGTCAGTTGAGGGACCCAATAAGGGAAATTATAAGTTAGTTAGTATATAGAATAGCGATGCTATAAATGGGATCTCTGACAAGATGGTTTAGTCCCGAATTATAGTGTGAGGTGCGCTCACAATACGTATGCATCCATTTTCATACTCTATTATCCTCACTGACTATACTGAGGAATTTTAAATCACGAATTGTTCCCCTGATCATGTGTAATTTTTAAATATACAAAATAAAAAGTGTTTTTATAGGTTATCAGAGGGATTGGAAAAAAGCGCCTGGGCCATGTGACTCTTAATTAATGTGTATTAGTGATGAGCACATTTCTTGAATCTTGTTTCGTGTCAGATTCGTCAAACTATTTTAAAAAATTTGGTTTAAGTCTGAATTCTGTATGAATTAAATATGCTCCAATTGGCCTGAAAATTGGTATATGCCACTCTGAGGTCTCCAAGGATTATAACTTTTTAGACCTTTCCCTATCTCTTTTTAAAGTTTTTTTGGTAGGCAAACAGACAGTGGCAGTGGCATGATGGCAGCCATATTGTATAGAACATAAGTGTAGGTAAGCAGACAGCTGCAGGGGCGTGATGGCGGCAACAGCAGCCATAGATTAGACCATGATAGTAGGATGGCAGACAGTGGTAGGGACATGATGGTAGATTAGCAGCCATATAGTCTGGAACATGATGGTAGGAAGGTAGAGAGTGGCACTGGCATGATGGGACACTATCAACCATTTTGTCAAAAGTGATGTTTTGTACAAGGGCAGAGGATAACTTTGTTCATTTTGGTGTAATGACAGCAACGATAATCTAAAAACCCTCTCTGAGATGACACTAAAAGCTGAATAAGACATTACAGGGTGTTCAGTGTATCCTGTTATTAAAGCAATTTCACATTCGGCAACAGGAAAACCTTCCCCCATTTTGCTTAGGAAGCAAAGGATAAAAGCATGGCAGTCCAATAATAATCAAAATTGCTTCATGGTAAGTATACACTTGTTATTACGGAAGCAAGCATGCATAAACCTTGCCATTCTCACCAGCGTGCCCAAGGATCCAGTTCCATTTTCCATTTGATCAAATGAGGTTGGGAGGAAGACACTCTTGTTGCGCTAACTGGCTATTTTCCCACTGGATTGGGTGATGCAGTTTCATGTGCTGGAATAGAGCGATGGTGAATACATTTGCTTTTGAATTCCATGGCTTATTTTTATCCTGTAGATCTTGCACACTGCAATTCTTTTGTCTTCCGGTGCTGTGGAGAAAAACTGCTAGATGGGAAATACTTCCACACTCTGTGACATCACCTGTTCCCAAGCTCACTTTAATAGCAGCAGATCTTGGTTTTTAGGGAGGTACTGACTATACATTTCCTTTTCTTTTATCGCCATTGCAGCCACCACCCTTCTCCTCTGATGTTACTTCCTCCTCAACATTCCAATCGGCTCTCAGGTCTATTCCGTCACCTTCATCACCCATCATGCCACTTTTATCAGACTGTGATATTTTATTATTAGCTACCTATCCATCCAACAAATTTGTTGGCTCCCTGTCCCCTCCTTTGTATATGCCCCATGTGCCACTGTTGCTACCACTGCCCCTACCATTACCACCGTGGCTACAGGTGTCATTACTTCCACCACCAACAATACAACTATGCATGTGTTCTCCTGCCTCCTCCTGAAGTATCTCCACATGGCAGTCTGAATGCTGACTGGTCTCACACAGGTAATCAAAAGGGAGACTATCATGAGTATCTTCCATAGCACATTTTTTTTTTACTTTTCTCAGAAAAAAAGAAGGTTCCCCACTACGATGCGAAGTGACGAACTGAAAGGCTTCTCTGGGGTTACAAGAAGGACAAGCACAAGGAATTCTGTGACCCCTGACATCAAGACATACAGTAGGTGTCAGACTCAGAGGCAACATCCTTCCTACCTTCCTATCAGATGATGAGGCATGGTCCTTTTGTTTTACACTCTTCTGTTTTCCAGACATTTTGAGGCCCATCAATGAAAAGTCATGGGTTTTCTATAAATGAAAAGTCACAATTTTAGTACAAAGATTATTAAAATAATAGCAAAGTTTCAAGTGTTTTTTTGTAAATTAAAGACAGCGGCGCAATTAAATGCCCTTCCCTACTACAAATTTGAATTAAAATTTACTACATGGTATGATTTAGTAATGAGAATGAAAGCTAGTATCTGCAACTGGAACCTATGTAATGGACCAGTCTAATGCTCCCTGGGAATGTAAGAAAAATGAAAAAAGGGGGGGCACGCTAAAACTTAACCTTTATTATACAAAAAAGATAAAATGTTACCCCAATAAGACTACTGGCAGACGACTGGATTACAGGACGAGAGGAACCATCAAGGCAGATGGACAGATCTCGCCTGCAAATATGTCGACTGAAAGCCCATAAGGGCCAATAAGGCCAAGTGAGAGGGGATAAGGGTCAGGCAATATCCCCTTGACGGGTGTCGGGCTAGCACGGTCTCCTGTGGTAAAGTGGAGGAAGGACTGGCCCTAGATACCCCTGCTTGGCCGATAAATCCCTATGCCTAAAACAGCGTCCAAACCCCGCAAGGAGCGGCGCTGTTACCGGAACCTTGTCCTATTAAATGCACCCTAGACAACCCTCAATAGCAAGGGGTCAGGAGAAGTACTCAGGGACAAGGTATATCAAACAATGTGTGGTCTCCACATGCTTCTCACAGTGCTATGTCCAATATGTAGTCCCTACGCGTTTCATCAAACATAACTGGACAGGCCCCAGACTCATCAGGGGACAGGGCCAAAAGCATGGAAACCAAAGTTCCTCCAACGAAACCTAAGAAAAAACACATAACCAAATGTCCGGATTCAGCATAATCAAAAGTATAATCTGTTATAAAAATAGATAGATAAGGGAGGGCACTCAACTTCCACTCAGGCATATGGAAACCAGAGATACAATATTAAAAAATCAATGAGTTTATTACAATATATCTAAAACAAAACAAGTAGCCCTATTATGTGATCGGCCACAATAGAAAGATCAATAATAAAAATCTTACAACATATATTCTCCAAGGTAATCAAATCTGGGTACCCAAATCAATTAATGACAATTTATAAAATGCATATAAAATCGAATGTGCAAAAGGATCAATTGTGCATATGCACCAACAGTCCACACAGGAATCCTCTAAGGTCGCAATCCGGTAGTTATTCTCCCAAGGGAGATGCAGCAGTTTACTCCTTGTAGAATATGGGGCCTCCTCGTGGTGCACCCCAAGGTGCAACGTCCTCCTTTTACCTTGCTCCCTCCTGTAGCACTATGCCTACAGTCCTGATGTATGGACTAAATGTGTTGGTATATGGATAGGAGTACTATTTCCGTTCAAGATATTTATGTTTCACAATAATGTGTATACGTTATTATCTTTCCATACATTACCGCTCCTCGCGGTCTTCTCGTGTCCTCCGCTTTCTCGCCGGCCGGTGTTGTGACCTGCCAGGACCTGCCGCAGCTGCCCACGTGATCACCGTCGTCATACAGTGGCGTCCCACGTGACGGTGACTCGGCGCCTTATTGGTCCTACTTGGCGATTGTCAGAGCGTCTTATTGGTTTCTCGCTTTGAATGGCAACAGCGGTACAGCGGTATAGTACTCAGTACAATATCCAAAGTCCAAGAAACACGATCTTCTGTTAAGTAGCCTCACTGTTCTGGGCAGAACAGTGAGGCTACTTAACAGAAGATCGTGTTTCCTTTGGACTTTGGATATTGTACTGAGTACTATACCGCTGTACCGCTGTTGCCATTCAAAGCGAGAAACCAATAAGACGCTCTGACAATCGCTAAGCAGGACCAATAAGGCGCCCGAGTCACCGTCACGTGGGACGCCACTGTATGACGACGGTGATCACGTGGGCAGCTGCGGCAGGTCCTGGCAGGTCACAACACCGGCCGGCGAGAAAGCGGAGGACACGAGAAGACCGCGAGGAGCGGTAATGTATGGAAAGATAATAACGTATACACATTATTGTGAAACATAAATATCTTGAACGGAAATAGTACTCCTATCCATATACCAACACATTTAGTCCATACATCAGGACTGTAGGCATAGTGCTACAGGAGGGAGCAAGGTAAAGGAGGACGTTGCACCTTGGGGTGCACCACGAGGAGGCCCCATATTCTACAAGGAGTAAACTGCTGCATCTCCCTTGGGAGAATAACTACCGGATTGCGACCTTAGAGGATTCCTGTGTGGACTGTTGGTGCATATGCACAATTGATCCTTTTGCACATTCGATTTTATATGCATTTTATAAATTGTCATTAATTGATTTGGGTACCCAGATTTGATTACCTTGGAGAATATATGTTGTAAGATTTTTATTATTGATCTTTCTATTGTGGCCGATCACATAATAGGGCTACTTGTTTTGTTTTAGATATATTGTAATAAACTCATTGATTTTTTAATATTGTATCTCTGGTTTCCATATGCCTGAGTGGAAGTTGAGTGCCCTCCCTTATCTATTTTTATAACATTTCTTTTACGGCAAAGGGGTTGGCCGCGGAGTGTGCACCTTCGTCTGATTGGGGGTTTGTGGTGAGCCGCTGTACTACCTATTTTTGAAAAGTATAATCTGGATCGCAACAAGTGGAGCAAAGTCAGTCACTTACTTTGAGTGTAATTGAGCGGCGTATGGCCGAATCAGGCGGGCTGGTTTTCACCCGTCAGGGATTATGGGCCCTTATGGGCTTTCAGTCGACATATTTGCAGGCGAGATCTGTCCATCTGCCTTGATGGTTCCTCTCGTCCTGTAATCCAGTCGTCTGCCAGTAGTCTTATTGGTAACATTTTATCTTTTTTGTATAATAAAGGTTAAGTTTTAGAGTGCCCCCCCTTTTTTCATTTTTCTATGATTTAGTAATGTGTTCACTAACATGATATAAGAATGCAATTTTTACAATAAAATGTTTTAAACTACAGAGTCTGTTGCAGTAATGTGTTCACTAGTGATGGACGAACATCGGCGGGGACGATTAGCAAACACGAACTCGCGTTCGTGATCAAATTTAATTTTAGGCCACAGAAGTACAGGCCCCAAAAATTAGGCATTCACCCGACAGAAAAGAACAAGTGATTATGTGGCTGGAGGTATATTACACAGTCAGTGGATAACAATTTTACTGTAGCATGAAATAGCAAAAAGAAAAGGAGAGAAGACAGGCGCTCATAGGGTAGTGGGTACTTCACCGGTCCGTTAGGGGTATGAAATGGTGGTGCTCACCTTGTGTGGTTGTGCTGGTTTAGGCACAACTCTATTGTGAGGCCATCTGGGAGGTCGGTGCTGCCGGTACTCTGCTCAGTCCAATTGGGAGGATGCCAAGACTCCCAGGGTACTGGAGAAATAAGCTTGTGTAGGAAAACCTGGTAGTGCAAGGTGATTGCACTTCCAATGTGGTACCGTTGGGGCGCACACAGTAACCTCAGACTTGGAGTTCTTTAAAGGTGCTTTATTGACTACGCGTTTCGGGGTATACGTACCCCTTTATCAAGTCTTGAGTGCTTTGCTGAAGGTGTGGACACGGTATCCCAGGGAATCACTGTGTTGAGACAGAGATGTTGGGATCCACGTGTGAACGCCAACGCCATTTTTGCAAAAAAATATCATTTTTCGCTTTCTGTTGTAAATTTTTTTTTAAAAAACTACATTTCTATATACATTTTTCTCTAAATTTATTGTTCTACATGTCTTTGATAAAAAAAAATCTAATAAGTGTATATTTATTGGTTTGGGTAAAAGTTATAGCGTTTACAAACTATGGTGCAAAAAAGTGAATTTCGGCATTTTGAAGCAGCTCTGACTTTCTGAGCACCTGTCATGTTTCTTCAGGTGCTAGAATGTCAGGAAAGTATAAATACCCCCCAAATGACACCATTTTAGAAAGAAGACACCCCAAACTATTCGCGGAGGGGCATGGTGAGTTCATCTATCATTTCATTTTTTTTCACAAGTTAGCAGAAAATTACACTTTCTGAGGAAAAAAAATATATAATAAAGTTTCCATTTCTGCTAACTTCTGGCAAAAAAATAAATAAAATCTCAGACGGACTCACTATGCCCTGGGGGGTGTCTACCTTGGGGTGTCTACTTTCCGAAATGGGGTCATTTGTGGGGTGTGTTTACTGTTCTGGCATTTTGGGCGGGGCTAAATTGTGAGCAGCCCTGTAAAAGCTAAAGGTACTCGTTGGAATTTGGGCCCCTTTGCACACCCAGGCTGCAAAAAAGTGTCAGTCATGTGGTATCGCCGTACTCAGGAGAAGTAGGGCAATGTGTTTTGGGGTGTATTTTTACATATAACCATGTTGAGTGAGAGAAATATCTCTGTAAACTGACAACTTTGTATAAAAAAATTTACAAAGTTGTCGTTCAAAGAGATATTTCTCTCACCCAACATGGGTATATATAAAAATACCCCCCAAAACACATTGCCCTACTTCTCCCGAGCACAGGGATACCACATGTGTGACACTTTTTTGCAGCCTGGGTGCGCAAAGGGGCACAAATTCCAATGAGTACCTTTAGGATTTCACAGGGCATTTTTACGCATTTGGATTCCAGACTTCTTCTCACGCTTTAGGGGCCCCTAAAAGGCCAGGGCAGTATAAATACCTCACATATGACCCCATTTTGGAAAGAAGACACCCTAAGGTATTCCGTGAGGGGTATGGTGAGTTCATGTAAAATTTTATTTTTTGTCACAAGTTAGTGGAATATGAGACTTTATAAAAAAAAAAAAAAAAAAAAAAAAAGAAAATATATCAATTTCCGCTAACTTGTGGCAAAAAATAAAAACTCTGTGAACTCGCCATGCCCCTCACAGAATACCTTGGGGTGTCTTCTTTCCAAAATAGGGTCACTTGTGGGGTATTTATACTGCCCTGGCATTTTAGGGGCCCTAAAGCGTGAGAATCCGAATGCGTAAAAATGCCCTGTGAAATCCTAAAGGTACTCATTGGTTTTAGGGCCCCTTTGCGCATCTTGGCTGAAACAAAGTGTCACTTATGTGGTATCGCCGTACTCAGGAGAAGTAGGGCAATGTGTTTTGAGGTGTATTTTTACATATACCCATGCTGGGTGAGAGAAATATCGCTGTAAATGACAACTTTTTACATTTTTTTATTCAAAGTTGTCAATTTACAGAGATATTTCTCTCACCCAGCATGGGTATATGTAAAAATACACCCCAAACACATTGCCCTACATCTCCTGAGTACGGCGATACCACATGTGTGCCACTTTTTTGCAGCCAAGATGCGCAAAGGGGCCCTAATTCCCATGAGTACCTTTAGGATTTCACAGGGCATTTTTAAGCATTTGGATTCTCACGCTTTAGGACCCCTAAAATGCCAGGGCAGTATAAATACCCCACAAGTGACCCCATTTTGGAAAGAAGACACCCCAAGGTATTCTGTGAGGGGCATGGCGAGTTCACAGAAAAAAAAAATTGGCACAAGTTAGCGGAAATTGATATATATATATATTTTTTTTTTTACAAAGTCTCATATTCCACTAACTTGTGACAAAAAAATAAAATTTTACATGAACTCACCATACCTCTCACGGAATACCTTGGGGTGTCTTCTTTCTAAAATGGGGTCACATGTGAGGTTTTTGTACTGCTCTGGCATTTGAGGGTCTCCGCAATCATTACACGTATGGCCAGCATTAGGAGTTTTTGCGATTCTCCTTATATGGAGCATACGGGTAATGAGATTTTTTTTTTCCGTTCAGCCTCTGGGCTGAAAAAATAAAATAAATGAACGGCGCAGATTTTTTCATTCACATCGATCATCGTGGATGAAAAAATCTGTGCCAAAATCATTGACTGCGGTGCGGTGGGCTGGGCGCTAACTACCTAACAAGTAGCTAACTAACTGGCGGTGATAAGAGACCCTTATGCCCCATTCACACGTCCGCAATTCTGTTTGCGAAACGGAATTGCGGACCCATTCATTTCTATGGGGACAGACTTTGTCCCGCTCGGATCCGGAATTACGGATCCGAGCTTCCAGGTCTGCACTTCCGTTCCGCCCAAAAAATATAGAACATGTCCTATTCTTGTCCGCAATTGCGGACAAGAAAAAGCATTTTCTATATAGTCCTGGCAATGTGCGGATCTGCAAAATGCGGAAAGCACATTGCCGGTGTCCGTGTTTTGAGGATCTGCGGATCTGCGGATCCGTGGATCAGATCCGCGGATCCGTGAATCCACGGATCCGCAAAACACATATGGACGTCTGAATGGAGCCTTACAAGGGGGGTGATAAGTGACAGGGGGGTTATCAGGTGGTCTAGATGGGGTGATCAAGGGGTTAACAAGGGGTTAATAAGTGGGGGGGGGTTAGTGTAGTGTTTGGTGCAACTTTACATAGATACCTGGTCCTCTGGTGGTCGATCCCAGTAAATGGGACCACCAGAGGACCAGGTAGCAGGTATATCAGACGCTGTTAACAAAACAGCTTCTGATATACATCTTTGATGCTTTTTATTTAGCATCTACAGCCTGCCAGCGATTGATCATCGCTGGCAGGCTGTAGTTAAACTACTGAGACGCGCGGCACTGTGAACGCGCGCACGCGCGTTCAGAGGAAATCTCGTGTCTCGTGAGATGAGGCGCCGATGCGTCATATCAGAACTACAGGACCGTGCGTCCGTGCGTTAGGCGGTCCTGTAGTGGTTAATGATGCACATATTTTTGCGCAAAACGGGCAACTTCACATTTTAGCAGGTCTGACTACATATTAGTGATCGGTGCACTAAGTATTGTTGTGAACTTGTGACATCACAGCACTATGTATGTAGCATGTATGTATGGACAGCACAACCTAACACCCTGCACAGCTACACTATATCACAATCTAACCTACACTGACTATCTCCCACTAACTATCTGTATTATATATATAAGCTAACTAACTAACTAACTAACTAACTAACTAACTAACTTACTATCTAATGTTATGTGACACCGGAAAGCAGAGAGCACAGCAAAGACATTTCTGTCTCTCCGAACTGTATCAAACTGTAGAAAATGGCTGTGGGGAGGTTCTTATATACTAAAGGGGTAGGCAGATTTCCTATTGGTTGCTAGGGATGTGGGTAAGCTCAGACAAAGGCATTGCAGCCTTCTCATTGGCCCAGAAGCAAAAATGGAGGTTACTGATGAAAAAAATGTAGAATATTCAAAAATACGAATCTATATCACTATATTCTAAATATTCACATAGTCTCGAAGTTAAGATAACCTGCGACTAAAATTCGTGATTTGAATATTCACGCCCAGCACTGAAGAACAAGTGATTATGTGGCTGGAGGTAGATTAGGCGGTCAGTGAATAACAATTTTACTGTAGGCCAGTGGAGTACAGGCCCCAAACATTAGGCATTTACCGGACAGAAAAGAACAAGTGATTATGTGGTTGGAGGTTTATTAGGCCGTCAGTGGATAACAATTTTACTGTAGGCCACTGGAGTACAGCCCCCAAACATTAGGCATTCACCTGACAGAAAAGGTATTTTATGCTGCTGTATATACATAAGACAAGGACCATTCTTTGTTCTGGGTGGTGGCGGATATATGTGGGCTAGCATAAGGAACTGTCGTGAGCTAGGAGATTGCGCTTATCATCACAACCCCCCCCCCTGCTGCGCTGAACGTCCTTTCGGACAGGACACTCGACGAGGGGCAAGCCGAGAGTTCTATGGAAAATTGTGCCAGCTCTGGCCACAGGTCAAGCATGCACACCCAGTAGTCCAGGGGTTCCTCACTTCTCAGACCGTTCACGGACAACACCAGGCATACCCGAAAAGTTTAAAGTCCCCCTCAAAGCGTGCTCTTCTTGCTCCTCCTCCTCCCAGCCACCATCCTCCTCTTCAGACTTCTGCTGACTTGTCTTAGATGGAGTATGCCCCCCTGGGAATTCATTCAGCATTGCAACTTCCTCATCTTCCAGCTCCTGTTCCACAACAGCTTGATCAATGACACGACGCAATGCACGCTCCATAAAAAAGGCGTAAGGTACAATGTCACTGATGGTGCCCTGGCTGCGACTGACCAGTTTGGTGATCTCATAAAATGGCCGCATAAGTCTGCATGCATCTCGCATGAGCAGCCACTGGTTTGTTAAAAAGAAACCAAGCTCCCCAGAACCTGTCCTGCTGCAGAGTTTGTACAGGTAGTCGTTAACAGCACGTTGCTGCTGGTGCAGCCTATCAAGCATATACAAGGTGGAGTTCCAGCATGTCATGATGTCACAAATCAGGTGTCTGACGGGCAGGTGGTGTCGCCGCTAAATGTCAGCAGGGCAAGCCATGGCCGTGTAAGATCTTCTAAAATGGCCAGAGATTTTCCTGGCCTGCCACAAGACGTCCTGGACCTTAGGGTATTTGGCTACGAATCCTTGTACGACTAAGTTCAGGACGTGTGCCATGCACGGCACACGTGTCATTTTGTCCTGTTTCAGTGCGCTCAGCAGACTGTCAAATTGAGCAGGGTTATCCACTGATTGGCCTGTGACAGCAGAGCTGAAAGCAGTGCAGGACCGGTGTGGCTCTTGGCTCACAGACACAACAGCTGTAGCACAGCATGGCAACGTCTCACCTGGCACTTTGAATAGGTTCTGGGAGCTTGGGGGGTGCAGGGAAAGAGGCTGTAGCAGTGGAACAGGAGGAGTCAGCCGAGGAGGAGACAGAGAATGGAGTAGGAGAAGGAGAAGAAGAGGCAGGCCTGCATTAAATTTGTGGCGGTAACACCAAATCCGACACTGTGTGCCAGAAATATATTCACTTGCCGCTGAACGTGGCCATATAGCTCTGGGATGCCCTTCTGGGAGAAATATTTCCTTCCGGGGACCTTCCATTGCGGTGTGTCAATGGCCACAAATTTTCTAAAGGCCTCCGAGTCCACCAGTTTATATGGCAGTAGTTGGCGGGCAAGCAGTTCCGACATGCCAGCGGTCAGCTGTTGGGCAAGAGGGTTATCCAGCGTCATCAGCTTTTTATGCTCGAACATTTGGGCCACGGAAGCCTGCCTTCTGCCAGATGAACGCGACGATGGCAAGAATGGAAGGTGGAGGACAAATGGGAGGAGAGAGAAGAAGAAGGAGAAAAGGCAGGATGTGTAGTGCCGGGAATGTGGCTTTGTGGGTTATGACGGCGTTGCTCCCACTGGGCTTGGTGATAGGAGGCCAGATGCCTTCTTAAGGCGGTCGTCCCTAGGTGAGTGTTGGGCTTACTGCGACATATGCGTTGACAGCACAGGCTGCAGATGGCAACACTATTGTCAGCAGCTGACACGTTAAAAAAAAGCCCACACTGTGGGGCCATGTGCCGGCGTCCTGGGAGCGCCAGATGTGACCGTGCATGGTGGATGGCTCGCTCCAGACACATTTGCAGTCTGCTTTTTGCCTACTGTGTCCTGTGAGCTCTATCTGCTTCTCCTCCCTCTCTGCAGCTCCATCTCTCCCTCTTTCTCTCTTGTGGGAAACTACGTGATGTACATCGACACGTCATCATCGTCACCTTCACCACCACTGACATTTAAGACCTCGGAGTAGGCAGCAACAGCGGGGACCTCCGTCCTTGGGCTGATCTGGGTACTGTCGTCAGACCGCTGGGTGGTGGCCGTTGCTACCTCCTCTTCCTCATCCGATGCCAAGAATGGCTGCACATCAGTAGGGTCTGGGAATGGATGGGGAAATAATTCCTCTGACTTGAGTGGAGGGGCTATGGTGGTGGTGGTGTCTTTGGGGGATTACACAGCAGAGAGTGAGGAGGGTGCAGATACAGAGGATGAGGGGGGTGCAGAAGCGGAAGGTTGAGTGAGCCACTCAACCAACACTGGTGCGTCCTTTGAAGTAATCGCATGCACCTTCTCCAACTTCCAACTTAGGCTACGGCCTGTTGCACCTGCCCGACCCCTACCACGCCTGCGGAACAGCCTGCCTCTTTCATTGCCTGTCATTTTCATGCCTAAGTCCCTAGAGAAGAGCAGTATGTGTGGAAGCAGGTATATCGCATCACTCAATCAGTTTTTTGTGGAAGCGGGTATATCAAACTCCTTATTCAGTATTTGGTGGAAGCAGGTATATCAATACCCTTAATCAGTAAATTGTGGAAGCTGGTATATCTCAGGCGTCAATCAATATTTGGTGGAAGCAGGTCTATCAAACCCTTTAATCAGTATTTTGAGGAAGCAGGTGTATCGCAGGCCTCAATCAATATTTGGTGGAATCAGGTATATTTATCCCTTAATCAGTATTTTATGGAAACTGGTATAATGCAGGCATCAATCAGTATTTCATGGAAGCAGGTCTATGAAACCCCTCAATTAATATTAGGTTGAAGCAGGTATATCATTCCCCATAATCAGTATTTTGTGGAAGTAGGTATCTCGCAGGCCTCAATCAATATTTGGTGTAGGAAGGTATATCAATCCCCTCAATCAGTATTTGATGGAAGCAGGTCTATCAAACCCCTAAATCAATATTTGGTGGAAGCAGGTATATCAATCCCCTTAATCAGTATTTTGTGGAAGCAGGTTTATCACACCCCTCAATTATTATTGTTTTTGCCACAACAGTTATATCACACCACACTGTTTATTTGGGGCAACAGGTTTCAGGTATATCACAGCCATCAATCAGTATTTTGTGGAAGCAGTTGTATTGCAGGCCTCAATCAATATTTGGTGGAAGCCGGTATATCAAACCCCTTAATCAGTATTTTGTAAAAGCAGATATATCAATCCCCTTAATCAATATTCTGTGGAAGCTGGTATATCACAGGCGTCAATCAGTATTTGGTGGAAGTAGGTCTATCAAACCCCCTAATCAATATTTGGTGGAAGCAGGTATACCAATCTCCTTAATCAGTATTTTGTGGAAGCAGGTGTATAGCAGGCCTCAATCATTATTTGGTGGAAGCAGGTATATCAATCCCCTAGATCAGTATTTTGTGGAAGCAGGTATATCACACCCCTCAATATTTTTTTTTGCCACAACAGTTATATCACACCACCCTGTTTATTTGGGGCAATAGGTTACAGGAATACCGCAGCCGTCAATCATTATCTTGTGGAAGCAGGTATATTGCACCCCTCAATCTGTTTTTTTTTTAGGGGGGGCAACAGGTATATCACACCCGTTGCAAATAGTTGTTCCAATAGAGCTTGTCCCTCTATATACCTGCGGTATCGCAGCAGAACCACACACAATTGCTGCACAATAAAAAAGCACTATATACTTTCTATGTTAGAAAGTATATTATAAGTATATCACACCCCTCAGTATGTCACTCCTATCAATAGCACACCTATACCAATCTTTAAAAGGACTTTTGTGGCCCTATTAGCTAGCATTTGGTGTCCCTAACATTCTATCCATACTCCACAAAGCAACCTCTTCCTACACTAGCAAAACACAGAATGTAAAATGGCTGCCAGATCTGGTTCATTTATAGGGTGGGAGTGTGTCCATGTGCTCAAATGTCTCAATTGGCTGTCCTGTCCCACCTGATGGATGTGTCATCATGGGTCAAAGTTTGGTGCAATGCAAAAGAATATGGCGCATGCGAATATCGCTATATGTTCGCATGTTCGCTGAATCGCGAACGTGCAAAGTTTGCCGTGAAACGAACGCCGGGCGAACTGCAAGGCCATCTCTAGTGTTCACTAACACAGGTATAACAAACAATGAATGTTTGCAGTAAAATGTTTACTGTATGATGCAGTAATAGGTTCACTAACAAGGTTATAACAATGTAATTTTTGTAGTAAAATGTCTTTTTGTATGACATAATGTAGTAATACAATTTGCAGTAAAAATAAAATATGTTCAATAACACAGGTATTAAAATGCATTATTGCAGTATTGCTTTTGCTGAACCTACCTGTTATCTTGCAGTAATATGCAAGTCTTTTAAAAACAAGGGTATAAAAATTGCATTATTTCAGTATTTATTTTGTTGTAACTACCTGTTATCTGCAGTAATATGCAAGGTGTCTATTAACACAGATATAAAATAGTGTTATTGCTGTATTGCTTTTGCTGTAACTACCCATTATCTTGTAGTAATATGCAACACATTCAGTAGAACAGGTATGCACTGCTATGGATAATCACAAAGTATAAATTTAAACTAGTTTTTAGAAGAGAAAAAATATTCAATTGCTCAGCGTCTTTGGTGTTATTGTTGTATTGTTTTTGCAGTAACTATCCATTATCTTGAAGTAATATGCAACTTGTTTAATAGCATGGGTATAAAAAAGTGTTACTGTAGTATTGCTTTTGTTGTAAATACCCATTATCTTGTAGTAATATCCAACACATTCAGTAGCACAGGTATAATACACGGCGCTATGCCCAATCACAAATTATAAATTAAAACTAGTTATTAGAAGAGAAAAAAATGTGCAATTGCATTTTGAGCAGAATGTATGCTATTGGGGTGCTGGCAATAAGCCTATGAACTGTAGAAACATAAGTTGTTGTTTTTTTGAAAAAAAAGAGCTGGCTGTTTGTCCATAGAAAAAGTGAGTTGCCAGAAGCTAAATTAATCACAACTGGGTAACAAGTCTCTCACTCCCTCCACATGCTTTCCCTGATTAAATTCCCTAAAATATACCCAATTATATCTTCTCATTTTCTCCCTATTTTGTGCTTATGGTGTCCCTATCACCCTACGTTACTGGCTTGTTTCTAAAATACATTTTTTTCAGACAGTGCCTTTCAGGTCACAAGCTGAAGACAAAATGATGATTCTTCCATCTCAGTAGGATTTTCCTCACTATAGTGTGTTTTGTGCAGATTAGGATTCATTAAGGTGATAATACTGTTTCTGTTCAGCACATTAGTAGATTTATGAAGGTCGTATATAGTCATATCCATTCAGTTGTCAAATATCATGATTAGTGTGGGGTTATTTGGCTGGCTACTGCTCAAATACACATGCATTGCAGTCATCTGCTGACCACATTTTTGGATTAGTGCACTATAAAAACAAATTGTAGCAGATAATATTGTGATTATCAGACATCATGTACCTAAACAATTACATGTAACGAATCGTTCACATCACTGTTCGGGCTTTCTGCTCTAAACATCTTCCGTTACAAATAATGGAATGGTACAAATAAAAGGACGCCAAACGGACAGTAATTGACAACATTGTGTCCGTTATTTTAACGGATTGCACAAACGGATCCGTTTAAATAACAGACACAGAGCGCTGTTAGTGTCCGTTAATTGACAGTTTTTTGTCCAATTATAAACGGATACGTTTTTTTTTTTTTTTTTTTTCGTTTTTGTTTTTCTTTGGTTCCTCCCCTTCTAGCAGTGTATATATATCTGGGTTTTTATCTCAGTTGAGGGATTTTCTCTTGAAGGCTGAAAATGCTGCAAGCTGATGCCATGTTCTCCTTGGATTATTTTATCCTCCGGATTAGATGAAAGCAGAAGGAAAGACAAGGCCGCAGACGAAGATATTGGGTTCATCCAATAACCTCAGCACGAAGCACAAAAGGAGTATTATCGACTATGTATTAAGATCTTCACCAGCATCCAGAAAATTTTTACTATCTACGTATGAGTGTGTCTAGCTTTCATGAGCTTGTGCAGAAACTTAACCAACGACTACGCAGAAGGAATACAAAATTCAGACGCTGCGTGTCACCGGAAGAATGCTTAATGGTGACCCTAAGTTAAATGTAATTGTGTATTGACATTATTTTGAACTGTGATGTATTTTACATAAATTGTTTTAAAACATTGTAATTTGTATGTAATCTATAGCAAACAGACAGAACTTACTTTTTTCTCTCCTTAAATTGTAGGCTTTTGGCCACGGATGAAAGAATATCCAGTCTTCACTTCCAGTTTCGCCTTGGAAAGTCATCCATTTCATACATTGTATAAGGCACATGTAAACCAATATGGGATTTACTCCATGATGAATACATTCCTCACCCAACAACACAACAGTGGACTGAAATTGCGGGAAAATTCTACGAGATTACTTAATTCCCCAACTGTCTAGGAGCCATCGAGGGTAACCTCCGGGTAGTGGATCATTGTATTTCAACTATAAAAAATACTTTTCATTAATATTGATGGCTATTGCAGATGCAGAATACAAATTTGTGGCGGTCGATATAGGGGCCTACGGCCGCACAAATGACTCTAAAGTGTTCAAAAACTCTAATATGGGACGTAGAGTATATTCAGGTAACTTTTTTTTCCCAAACCCACATCCTTTACCTGGAACAACCGAACCGAACATGCCATTTGTGTTGGTAGGAGATGAGGCCTTCCAAATGTCTGGTAATTTGTTAAAACCGTTAGCTAATCGTGGGCTAAATGATTGTAAAAGAATCTTTAATTACAGACTCACAAGGGCAAGACGTATGGTTGAATGTGCATTCAGGATACTGACCAACCGATGGAGAATATTCACAAGACCAATTCAATTAAAAATGGACTGTATTGACGATGTTGTTAAAGCATGTGTGATTCTTCACAATTTTTGCCAAACAAAAGAACCTATGAGTTCGGAATCTATGCCGTTAGTCTCAGACAATCCACCTGAAAATGCCACAGGTCCACAGGACAGCTTTGCTCAATATTTCATGTCCCCTGCTGGTTCCGTTCCGTGGCAGGAACAAATGATCTAAATACAGTTCTACCTTTTTAGTGTCCATACCACAAGTTTATCAAAGTCTGTGGGCCAGATTTATCATTACTCTTGCAGTTCACTCCACTTTCAAAGAAGGCGTATGTGTATTCGAGTCAAGTCAAATTTATCATGGGCTCTTTCAGAGGTTGATAAATGTGGTGTATTTCTGGTTCCTAGTTGTATTTTGGCTTTGTCTTTGGAAAAGTCGCCATTTTAAAAAAGTGATTTTGTCAAACATAAGCATGGTCATGAGTGGAGTGAGTTTGCGCAATTTTTTGCGACTTTTTTGCGACTATTTAAAAAGTCGCAATAATAAATCTGTCTTGCAAGTGATTTACATACGACAAAACGCCCATAAACTTGGTTTTGGAGTGAGTGGCGTAAGTCTCCAAAAAGTCGCAAAAAATTGCGCAATTTGGCTTTTTGCTCAATTTTTTGCGACTTTTCAACTCCAGAAAAGTGACTTAGGCTAATGATAAATCTGGCCCTGTGTGTGGTTGTGTATCTACACATTGGGCCAGATTTATCATTAGCTAAAGTCATTGTGTCAAAATATTTATGTGGTCACATTTGTAAGTACCTATACATCTTAATGTTTAACAATTTAATTATACATACATAAAGTTTTTTTTTCATGTTGTAAAAAATATACAAACTCTTTGTTGTTTTCAATAAATATATTTATATAAAACTTTGTAGTTTTTTTTTTTTTATATGTGTACCATTCCCCACATAGGGAAAACAGTATAGGAAAAGCCCAAAAGGGCGAACAGTGCAGAACTGCCCAATAGGGCAAACAGTTAACAAAATGCCCAATGGGGCAAACCATGTCTAAATTCTAAGGTGCATCAAAAATACAGAAAATGCCCGATGGGGCTACCATAAAAAGTGTTTGTACACTGCGTAAAATGCCCGACGTGGGCAAACTATACATCCTTTCCTTGGATGGGTTGGGTTGGGGATCGCCTATTGCCTTGGCTCACTGCTGGACCCTCTGTCAGTCTCATGGTATTCCATGAGAGCACTTATGAAGGTATCGCCCGATGTTAAATATTGTGCAGGAGTAGGGGGGTGAGGAGTGTGCAGAGAATGAGAATCTGACAGTGGAGAAGGAATAGTTGAATGGGGAGTTGAGGGAGTAGTAAAGCCATGAGGAGCAGGAAAGAAAGAAGAATGCACACTACCCGTAGACTGGGTAGAGGTACTGGAACGGGAGGGGGGGTTGGATTCGGAAGAGGAAGTAGAATAGGGCATTTAATTAGAAGTAAGGGGATCCGGCCGCCTCGCCCGCTACAGCGTCCGGGTATGAGTCAGAAGCTCCTCCTTGTTCCTAATCATGTTTTCCTCAACTCTCGTCAAATTTTCTCTTACTATTTTAGCAAGATCTTCAATCTCCGTGAATATTCGCCTACCTGTTCCCCGCCTCTTATGTACTCCTGCGAAAACACTGCCAACTCGCGGTGTTGCAGTTTCCATAGGGGCTGAAGGAACAGGTAGGGGATCCTCTGTCTCTGGAACAGGATTGTCTGTGGCAGAGGGTCCAGCAGCCTGTTCTGTTTCCTCCTCTGGTGGACGCAGAGTGCTTGAGTGAGTCCTAAAAAAAAAAGAAAAGGCAATTTACAATCTAAAACTTTTAAACATAAAATATAAAACTTCAAGTTAAATACTTACTGCCTTATTTCCGCAGACCTTCGCAAGAACTGGAGCAATGGTGCATATCGGTAGGGCCTGACATTCCTAGCACCTGAACCGCTGGGACGATTTCGCTCGGTGTTGAGGTCGCAAATGAATCAGTATCTCATTGACCCCCAGCGAATTATAATTGTCTCCACTGGAGAATTAAACAAAATTTTAGTATTTGTACACATAGATCAATAGAGGATTTGTTGAAACTGTAAAAAATTCACCACACGATTGTTTTTCAACCAGGCTGCGAAAGACCTCTGTCCACAGTCTCTGAGTGGCAATGTGCTCTGCATGTAGCCACTGGGACTGGTCCCACAATGCCGGTCTCTCTTCCACGAGATGGATCAGTAGCTCCTGGTCAAATATTATATTTGGCATAAGAACGTCATCCGAGACACTTCTGGAACCCTATGGACAAGGATTTATATATAAGTTTGATGGGGAAAAAAACACTCCATTTGTGGGGAAACTATTTCGCCAAAACACCCTTCACATCATATTGAATAATTTTACAGAGTGAGAGAAATATTTTCACCTCAGCTGGAGTGACAAAGATTGGCCAGAATTCGAAGCAATTATATACTCACAGCCCCATGACGGCCACGGGCACGGCCATGACCTCCACGAGTTCTCCTCTGGCGACCCCTATCTACTTCGCCACATGGTCTTGTCACAGGCGACAACACTGATGTCTCATCCTTGAATAGAAATTATAATTTATTATGCCATACACTTTAGGTAGGTCTCTTTCCATTGAAAAGGCATGCATACCTGGCTTGGCTCTTGAGCTTGTGTACCTGCTGCTGTCACAGGTTGTCTTTGGCTGGACTCCTAGAACATTAAAAAATAAAAATTTGCATTGAGCTATCAAAATATTAATAAACTTTCAAGTATTGTTTGCCATATTTTCACTATACGTACTGTATCCATTTGGGTTGGTGTGCCCTCGGTACCATCATGTGAGCTGCTGGATGTTGATGGCTCCTGAAATATATATGTACCAAAAATAAGTATAATGTATTTGTGATTGGGTATGTACAGTATATATATATATATATATATATATATATACACACAGTCGTGGCCAAAAGTTTTGAGAATGACACAAATATTAGTTTTCACAAAGTTTGCTGATAAACTGCTTTTAGATCTTTGTTTCAGTTGTTTCTGTGATGTAGTGAAATATAATTACACACACTTCATACGTTTCAAAGGCTTTTATCTACAATTACATGACATATATGCAAAGAGTCAGCATTTGCAGGTCTTTTTCAGGACCTCTGCAATTCGACTGGGCATGCTCTCAATCAACTTCTGGGGCAATTCCTGACTGATAGCAACCCATTCTTTCATAATCACTTCTTGGAGTTTGTCAGAATTAGTGGGTTTTTGTTTGTCCACCCGCCTCTTGAGGATTGACCACAAGTTCTCAATGGGATTAAGATCTGGGGAGTTTCCAGGCCATGGACCCAAAATGTCAACGTTTTGGTCCTCGAGCCACTTAGTTATCACTTTTGCCTTATGGCACGGTGCTCCATCCTGCTGGAAAATGCATGGTTCTTCACCAAACTGTTGTTGGATTGTTGGAAGAAGTTGCTGTTGGAGGGTGTTTTGGTACCATTCTTTATTTATGGCTGTGTTTTTGGGCAAAATTGTGAGTGAGCCCACTCCATTGGATGAGAAGCAACCCCACACATGAATGGTCTCAGGATGCTTTACTGTTGGCATGACACAGGACTGATGGTAGCGCTCACCTTTTCTTCTCCGGAAAAGCCTTTTTCCAGATGCCCCAAACAATCGGAAAGAGGCTTCATCGGAGAATATGACCTTGCCCCAGTCCTCAGCAGTCCATTCACCATAATTTCTGCAGAAGATCAATCTGTCCCTGATGTTTTTTTTGGAGAGAAGTGGCTTCTTTGCTGCCCCTCTTGACACCAGGCCATCTTCCAAAAGTCTTCGCCTCACTGTGCATGCAGATGCACTCACACCTGCCTGCTGCCATTCTTGAGCAAGCGCTGCACTGGTGGAACTCCGATCCCGCAGTTGAATCCTCTTTAGGAGATGATCCTGGCGCTTGCTGGACTTTTTGGGATGCCCTGAAGCCTTCTTAACAAGAATTGAACCTCTTTCCTTGAAGTTCTTGATGATCCTATAAATTGTTGATTAAGGTGCAATCTTAGTAGAGTAGCCACAATATCCTTGCCTGTGAAGCCATTTTTATGCAACGCGATGATGGCTGCACGCGTTTCTTTGCAGGTGACCATGGTTAACAATGGAAGAACATTGATTTCAAGCATCACCCTCCTTTTAACATGTCAAGTCTGCCATTTTAACCCAATCAGCCTGACATAATGATCTCCAGCAATATATACTGGAGAGTGAATCTGGATCGCACATCCTCAAAACTATACTTTTGATATAACGACTGTCTCAGCATAATTACGTGGCATATCCGCCCAATTTGTAATACATAGTATGCTGTGCAAAAGAGGCATTAGTATACAGTTTGATCAAAGAGCATAGGCCCACTTACCGCAACTAGGAAGCCTCTACAAGTGGGAAACTACTCTAACCTATAATGGCGCAGCCATGTGCGGCGAACACCGGCGCCCCAGCACCGCACCAGCAGCAGACGGCGGGACCCAGAAGCCACACAGCAACCCCACTGTGCAGCAAAGCCTCCTTGGCCCTGGGCCCCACCGCCCCACCAGCACAGCACTGAGGCAGCAATTGCAGACACGCAGTACTGCACCATGTGAACGGGTGCAAAGAGTTCACCCAGTCACAACCCCCAGGAAATGCATCTGAGAGCTAGTAGGAGTTTATAAACTCCTTCCACTAAGGCTAATTAAAAACACCCAGTCCAAATGGGGAGGAGTGCTGACACCAGAGGGGGGGAAAAGAAAATTGATAATGACAATATATACTAGAGAGTGAATCTGGATCGCACATCCTCAACACTATGCTTTTGATATAACGACTGTCTCAGCATAATTACGTGGCATATCCGCCCAATTTGTAATACATAGTATGCTGTGCAAAAGAGGCATTAGTATACAGGTTGATCAAAGAGCATAGGCCCACTTACCGCGACAAGGAAGCCTCTACAAGTGGGAAACTACTCTAACCTATAATGGCGCAGCCATGCGCGGCGACCACCGGCGCCCCAGCACCGCACCAGCAGCAGACGGCAGGACCCAGAAGCCACACAGCAACCCCACTGTGCAGCAAAGCTCTTGTGTCAGCACTCCTCCCTATTTGGACTAGGTGTTTTTAATTAGCCTTAGCTGCAAGGGGTTTATAAACTCCTACTATCTCTCAGATGCATTTCCTGGGGGTTGTGACTGGGTGAACTCTTTGCACTCGTTCACATGGTGCAGTACTGCGTGTCTTCCATTGCTGCCTAAGTGCTGTGTTGGTGGGGCCCAGGGCCAAGGAGGCTTTGCTGCACAGTGGGGTCGCTGTGCGGCATCTGGGTCCCGCCATCTGCTGCTGGTGCGATGCTGGGGCGCCGGTGGTCGTCGCGCACGGCTGTGCCATTATAGGTTAGAGTAGTTTCCAACTTGTAGAGGCTTCCTTGTACAGCAGGAGAGCTGCACTTTGCCCATCACTGCTCTGGGTTGTTGTTGATGTGGATAGATGTGTATGACAATCCTAAACGCTAATATTTCCAACTAAACAGCACCAGACTGTAATATGGTGTGAACAGGAACATTTTGGGCAGGTTTTTCAACTTTTAAGACACTTTAAACTTACTTTTTTTGGATGGACAAAATGGATGCTGTTTTATTCTTCAGAAGTATAACAGGGAAGATGGCCGCTGGGAGGGTCAGGTGACGGTCACATGATGCATTTCACATCACTAGAGAACTTTTGCAGACAGAAGACAATTTCTATTGAGCATGCTCAGAAAAAAAAACGGAATGGAAAAACGGAAAAAATAACAGATTCCATAAAGCAGTGTTCCTCAACTCCAGTCCTTAGGGCCCACCTAACAGTCAGGTTTTAAGGAATTCCTTAGTATTCAGCAGGTGATATAATTAGTTTCAATGCATCAGGATTTACCACAGGTATTCATTCTGTGGGTTATTCCCAAATCATGACTGGTAGGTGGGCCCTGAGGACTGGAGTTGGGGAACACTGCCATAAAGGACAATCCGTTTCTATCCGTTCCTCATTGACCTCAATACAAAATGTAATGGATCCGTTCCAATTCCGTTATTTTAGACAGGAGCAAAAGTCCTGCATGAAGTATTTTTTTTTCCGTCTAAAATAACAGGAAGGTAACGGATTGGAGCCAAACGGATCACAACTGCCAATTTTAAACTTCCATTGAAGTGAATGGAAATTCAAACGGATCCGTTCTTTTCTTTTTTTTTCTTCTTCTGAACGGAAGAATCGAACAGAAAAGAAAACGGTGATGTGAACGAGTCCTAATCTGTAATCATGAGGTTATAATTAGCTCTTGTGCATTGGTTAAATCATCCTAAAATTACTTATTTGCTGTATTTTTTAGACCTGTTTGTTTTCACCAAGCAGCTTTTGTCCTGGCATTTAAGGCATTTAAAACATCCACACTCCTTATGCTAAAAATATGCACAAACTTCCTAAAAAAATTAATTCTCCTCCTAAGCTATGTAAAGAACTGCACAAAATGTATTAGGATTAGAAGAAATGTTGTACCATTATCCTGATTTCCTCATAATCACGTACTTTTGGATTGGCACATTTATCAGGTTAAAAAAAAGAATAGACATAGTAACATCTAACATTACTGATCCTTCTTTTCTTTGATTACAGAAGTCAGGGGAATGTTAGGCTTTGCATATTATTGGTGGGTTAGCTGACATTTCTCTAATATGTATGGTTATCATTAGAGTTAAACGAATCGAAACATCTGAACTGGAATTCGATCTGAAGATTAAGAAAAATTCCATTCACAACAAATCCGAATTTCCTGGCTTTTTGTGATAATTAATCGATTTTTTTACTGTTATTGGGGTGCCCACCTTGTCTAATAGATAAGGAGATCTATTATGCCTTGATTCTAAAATTGGGGTGAGTAAGTGCAGTGGCTGGGTTTGGGATAGCGCCCGGACACCATATAGGTGTCACTACATGTTGTTGCTCTCTGGATGGGATGGTAAGGCGTGGTGCACCCTAACGGTAATTAGGTCCATAGAGTCAGGGTCTGCAGTAAAAACCAGTATGCTTCTTTACTTGAGGAATTCAGATACAAAACAATACAGGCGAGTCATAGGGCTAGAGAAGCCTCACCTGTATTGTTTTGTACCTGAATTCCTCCATTGAAGAAGCATACTGGTTTACTGCAGACCCTGACTCTCTGGACTTACCATCCCTTCCAGAGAGCAACAACCTCTTTTCCCTGGCAGAAGAAGGGTTTGATGCTGAGGAAAGACCTGAGCTAGCTCTCTCTCTCTCTCTCTCTTCTCCCCCTCTTTCTCTCTCACAAAAGGCTGGTACCCAGTCTGAAGCTCAGTAGTTTGGGTGGTTCCTTGGTCACATGGCTGATTATACATGGTCTGTGGCTAAGCGTCCCCATCTCAGTGTCTTCTTCTGGTCACTCATGCAGACTGGCAGAATCTCCTCCACTAAGCAATAATCCCTAACCGCAGACCACTATGGGCTTCTCTCCTTATATACCATTTATGGCTGAACTAGAACCTTCTAGTGGGATTGGTGGAATGGAGAAACTCAGCACAAACAGTTACAAGTTGCAACTCCTGTGTGCTATAGACTTACATTAGAGCTTCAATGATATTTTATGGCAATGACATAGCAGTTTTTCTAGACAAAAGCAGGTTTTCAGACATGACAACATAGCTAAATCAGACATTCAAAAAGTCAGTCTCTCTGGTTTTGATGCTAAACAAGTCTTGCTTTTTCCCCCAAAAAAACACGCTCTTCCTTAAACCCTATGGTAGCTGTGGAAAATTACCAGCTTCTTATTCAAAGCCACAAAAGTCTCTCAGTACATCGTTAACCCTTTCCACAGAGCTGTGCAAATACGGTGGACATGAACAGGATGTATATCGCAACGTACATATAAAATGCAGTTACACAGTATCAAATAGTGAAAGTCAAGTTAATCCTTTAAAATCAAATAAAGTAAGGAGCTGGTGACTCTGCATAGGGGCAACAGGGGCAAATGTCCACAAATGTCCAAACTTTAAAGTATAGCCTCTCCAGGGCACTACATGAGTAGTGTTATTTAAATGCCATTGGGGTATCCATTAAGCTCTTGATTCTAAAATTCGGGTGAATAAGCTATTTTTACTGTTGTTGGGGTGACCATCTTGTTTAATAGATAAGCAGATCTAGTATGGATTGATTTTCAAATTGGGGTGAATAAGTAGTACAATTTAAATGGCATTGGGGTGTCCCCCTTTTTTTTTTTTTAGATAAGCAATTCCCTAAGTAATTCAAATTGGGGTGAATAACCTGTCTAATACTACTGTTATTTGGGTGCCCACCTTGTTTCTAAGATAAGCAATCCCATTAGGCTTTGATTCTCAAATAAGGGTTCACATTGACATTAAATAACGTATTTTACATATAAATTTACTGTTACTGCAGAGTATGTCCAACAAAGATGTTTCAGGGCTCTCTGAGCAACAGGCAGTGGCAGTTGCTGGAACTGGCAGAAGCAGTAGCAGAAAAAGTGGGGTTGGTAGCAGAAGCCACAGCAACAGGTCACAGTTGCCACTCTCATTCAGTATTTGTGCTTTGACCAGCAATCCAGCTGTCCTTGAATGGTTGACTCAGTCTTCATCATCTCAACTGAAATCAGGCACCCACAGCCAGTTGTCGGTGGGTTCCACTAACACCGCACTTAGTTGGCATGGCCAATAAACAAGATGCGCCCTAATTTGTCCTGAACTTGCCTCTTTCCTTTGCTGCTTCTTCTGCTCTCTGAGTATTGCATGCTGCTAGCTCTTCTCCAAATTTCAGCGAGGACAAGCCTATTGAGGATAGTCAGCAGCTGCTGCCCAGTACAGATTTGGAGGAAAGGTCCACTGCTTCTTCTTGAGGGTGTTGGTAGCGGTCAGGGACGTGGGCATGAGACTAGTGATAGTGACCTAAGTGATGAGCAGACAGTAGTGGATGATGATGTAACTAATTGTGGGAGTTGGCTGAGGAGGGGGCTTCATCAGGGGGTGAGGGTGGCAGCTTGTGCATGAGACAGCAGCAGGGTGCCAGTGTGCGTCTGAGTCAGCAGGATGCAAGTGTGCCTGTGAGTAAGCAGGGAGGCAGCAATCTAAAATTTGGAGCCAAATGTGCCTGGGGTAGACTGTCTTCTACTCAGGAACCTACATATCCCGAAACAACTAGCAGTGCACGGGTTCATAGAGGCAGCGGCAGGCAGTCAGCACACAGTGGTGGGGCTAAAATGACATTCTTGCCAGTGTGGGAATTTTCCATCAAGTCACTGAAAGACGTCAGAGTGGCCTTATGTGCGATTTGTGGGCAGAAGGTAAAGAGCAGACAGAGTGAAAATGATGGCACCTTGGCCATGGTTCAACACATGGAATGTCACTATAAAGTGGCCTGTTTAATGTAGTGGAGGACATTCATGCACAAGCAACATATTCAGAAATGGGTGGTTTATCTTTACAAGTGACAGGGGAGGAGCAGAAGGAGCTGGAGGGTGATGAAGAAGACCAGGCAGATGACCACAACACCCCACCAATATTATTTCACTAATAACACTTATAAGAACTTAACACACCAGAATCATATATAAAATATATATAATTTTATTAGGGTAATAAATCACAAAAAGTCACAGGACACAAATTCATGGGAGGGTGGGTAACATCAATCCCAACCACCTCATGCATTGCATAGACAGGGAGACATACAAGACAGCTAGCTTCCTCACACTATGGTAGTAACATTCATCTTGCACCCTGTATAGGTCGAAGCTAACACTGCTGTACTGGCTGCAATATCAACAGATATAATACAGTAGCCCCCAAAAGGAAACAAACGCCAAACTAGGGCTACTAGTAACTAAAACAATAGAAGACCACGCAGGCAAATCAAAAACTGCGCCTGTAATTTCTGACTCGCTGAACTGAGTATAAGGCCACAGTATTAAGTTCACATAGCAACATAAAAATCCATTTAGTAGTTACCCATGGTGTAAAAGAGCAGGTCGCCTGGGATGAACGCACCTCGACGCTCTTTTCGCCAAGGACCGGCTTCGTCAGGAGGTAAGTATACACTAAAGTGTGCAGCTTAAATAATGGAGTCCACGTCAGTTAAAGTAGTTTGCACATGCGTCCGGTGATGTCAGTGGGACGTCAGATAGGCGCGCCACCCCTCACCATGGAAACCACCACAACAAGTCAGCAGGGCACGAACAGCCCAGAGGCGGTGCAACGAAACATCGTCACCCCACATCCGAAGCCAATCACACACCGCCAACTGCCGCGTTGCTCTACATGGGATAGGTACACGGAGCACATCCCCGACGCCCCAGTGCGGCGCACCAAGACGATGCACAGTTAACTGATGGAAAGACAGTATTGTAAACTGGGGAGACAAATTGTAAACTTCAATATCCTTATTTCAGACAAATTCATATAATTTATAATGCCCATTATAGTAAAGACACACTATATAATAACTATATTCTTAATACAAACAATTAATCAAAATAAATCCAATCAAAAATATTTCATACCTGCGCATGTAAACACTATATTTAAAGTACATGTGTGATCAGTAAGGGTCCTTTCACACTGGCGTTTTTGTTTTCCAGCATAGAGTTCCGTCCTCGGCGCTCTATGCCGTAAAAATCCTGATCAGGATCATCCCCATGCATTCTGAATAGAGAGAAATCTGTTCAGGATGCATCAGGATGTCTTCAGTTCAGGACTGGAACGTTTTTTGGACGCAGCAAATACCGCAGCATGCTGCGCTTTTTGTTCCGTCCAAAAATCCGGAACACTTGCCGCAAGGCCGGATCCGGAATTAATGCCATTAAAAGGCATTAATCCGGATCCGGCCTTAAGCTAAACGTCGTTTCGGCGCATCGCCGGATCCGACGTTTAGCTTTTTCTCAATGGTTACCATGGCAGCCAGGACGCTAAAGTCCTGGTTGCCATGGTAAATGTAGTGAGGAGCGGGGGAGCAGTATACTTACCATCCGTGCGTGCTCCCGGGCGCTCCAGAGTGACGTCAGGGCGCCCTACACGCATGGATCAAGTGATCGCATGGATCACGTGATCCATGCGCATGGGGCGCTCTGATGTCATTCTGGAGCGCCCCGGGAGCCGCACGGACTGTAAGTATACCGCTCCCCCGCTCCCCACTACTACTATGGCAACCAGGACTTTAATAGCGTCCTGGCTGCCATAGTAACCTGAAAGCATTTTAAAGACTGATCAGGATCCTGATCAGTCTTCTAATGCTTTCAGGCGACTTGCATCCTGACGGATCCGGCGGGACGGAAGTGCCTGCTGGATCCTCAGAATGCAAGTGTGAAAGGACCCTAAGATGTACAAATGTACATAATATGTAACATTGTGACCACCATGTGTAATATCTAAATTGCAAATGCAGAAAAAATAACCACATAATTCATTAAAGTGCCACAGTGAGAAAAACTAGTCCACAACAATTATGTATAATACAAATTAATAAAAAGTGTTACACTTATGAAATGATTACATAGTGAAAAACCGTTTTCTTTTTATTCATTTCTCATATGCATGACATTAATAAAGATATCCTCTTCTCAGTTCACATTTCTTATTCGCTTTCCAATTTGAACCGATGGACACCAAGTGGAAACCATATTTCAAAAAGACTAAAAAACAATCAAGAAAAACAATATTAAAAATTAAGTTGCAACACTCCAATGTTAAAATAAACGCTTGATTATAAAAAGACCTTAAAGCTAACCATTTCATTAAGACCCTTTGGAATCTCACTTTTATTTTTGATTTTATCAATGCCACGAATTTTTTAATATTTGGGATCACTATTGTGTATTTCCCTAAAATGTATGGCAATGGGTAGCAATTTAAATAGATCATCCGTCTTCATATTGGCCACCTGGCTGATTTTGCTGGCATGCTTCAAGGTCCTTACCCATAGCTCCCTAGTCGTCGTGTCGACATAAAGGAGATTACACGGACACGTGATCAAATAGATCACCGATGTTGTTCTGCAGGTAATATGATGTACTATATTATAGTCACGTGTACCATCTGCATCTCCAAATGTAGAAGTTCTTACCATATATCTGCATGCTTGACAATTATTGCATGGATAGGAGCCCCATTTGGGTCCCTACTCCCAAACAAGCTTGGTGAAGAGGAAGGAACATAGTGACTACTAGTCAGAAGATCACCTAAGTTCTTAGAACGACACCATGTAATTTGAGGGTACTCCAGTAGGGAAGCCTGTAGATCTTTATCGGACAGCAATATTGGCCAATATTTGGTGAGTATTTGGTGTATCTTACGCCATTGAGAATTGAAAGATGTTATAAAGCAGCAACCCTTGCTATCGCTCTTAGTTTTACTCACCAAAAGAGAGTCTTTAGTCGTGGACAGGGCCCGATTATATCCTTTCTTAATGTCCCGCTGATTATAGGCTCTATTTTGAAATCGTTGAGATAAATCCCTTGCTTGTACTTTGAATCGCTGGTCACTCGAGCAGATACGACAGAGGCGTAAGAACTGTCCAACTGGGGTTGCTTTAACTGTCTGTGGATAGTGAGAGGACTTGGGATGTAACAAAGTGTTGGTTGAGGTTGGCTTTCTGTAGAGGTCCGTGGAGAACTGAGTTTTTGGATATTCTCTTAGAGAAAAGGACGGTTGGGTCTCCACGGTTCTCAGCACAGCACCTGCCAGCAGGAGAGAAAGAAGAAGCCCGGTGCCCATGCCCGCGGGGAGGGGCAGGAGCCCCTGCACGGACCGCTAGGTTAACATTCAGACTGAACCAGGTTTGGTCTGAACTTTATTTTTCAGATGACAGACGAACCCAAATCTTTTCAGGTTAGTTTCAAATGAATCCACTAAAAAGCCACTTAGCACCATTTTAGTGCACATGTTGGCAGGAAAACAGTACTAGGGAGGAAGAAGAAGGGGTCTCACATGTCCTTACAAGGAATTTAGCAGGAGGTTTTTCCCGGATTGGCTCCCAGACTGACAGACAGCCTAGAAAGAGCCAATCAACACTGCAACAGGCAGGGAGGTGCCCTAGCAGAACAAGCAGAATGACATTCTGTGCTGGGCAATGAAGGAGGGTGGTTGGGTCTTAAGATGCCTGCAAAAGAAACGATCTTAAAGAGTCAGGGACAGTCAGAAATCACAGTCAGAAATCAATTAGGGACAGTCAATAATCAATCAAGCTTGTATTCTATTGCCAGGGAGAGTGAAGGGTAGGCTGGCATTGCAAAGAAGAATTGTGTGTGTAGTATAGGGCCAAGCAGGGAAGCTGACAGCCAGGAAGAGAGAAGACAGGAGTTGTGGTTGGCTGTGCCTCCTAGCAGAACTGCAGCTGCCTCATTGCAAACCTCAAAAGCAGCTACCTGCAAGGAAATACTTTCATTCCCCCCATTTTCACAGAAATCCTTTTATTTTGTGGGGTTTAGTTTAATTACTGCAGCAATACACAAGGTATAGCAGCAATCTACCTGTGACTGTGAACGTGAAACTGTGTGTCAAGCCTCAATCGTCCATTTCCATTTATTCAGTTTCCACGAGGTTGCAATCTATTTTCTTTTCTTTTTTTTTTTTTTTTTGGGGGGGGGAAGGGTTCAATTTAATTAACCAGCATATATAAATGATTATTGCAGCAATACACAAGGTATAGCACCAATCTACCAGTGAATGTGAACATGAAATTGAGCTTTAAGACTCAATCATCCGTTTCCATTTATTCAGGTTCCACGCGGTTGAAATGTTTTTTGGGACTTGTTCAATTTAATTCAACCAGCATATAAATAATAAGTACTCAGGTTAGGGCAACAATTTACCTAGGAGTGTTAATGCCATATTAAGGGTCAGGTTCACCTATATTTTCCGGCGTATAAGACGACTGGGCATATAAGACGACCCCCTACTTTTCCTGTTAAAATATGTGGTTTTGGCTTGTATAAGACTACCCCTCTTCCAACGCACACCAAATAAAAATTAAACAGACGATCCGAGCATGAGAAAACCACTGCTGCTTCAGGAGTGACTGGCCGGGATGCAGTGCACGGTGGCTCAGCTAGAGGGTGCCTGTCCTTGAAGCTGGAGAAGGACAGCTTCTCCAGTCCGGCTTGGAAGTAAAGAGGACCTTTCACTGGTCCAACAATTGTTAGATAAGGATATATACCGTATGTGTAGAGCGGCGCCCAGGGATAATAGTAAGTGCTGGGAGATCCCTGGGCGCCGCTCTACACATAAATATCATTATCTAACAATTGTTGGACCAATGAAAGGTCCTCTTACGTTTCAGCACGCAGTATACCGACCTATAAGACGACCTCCGACTTTTGAGAAGATTTTCATGTGTTAAAAAGTAGTCTTATACGCCAGAAAATAGAGGTATATAATATTTTGGGACTTGTTCAGTTTAGTTAACCAGCATATATATGTGATTACTGCAGCAATACACAAGGTATAGCAGCAATCTACCTGTGAGTTTAAACAGGAAATTGAGCGTGAGGCCTAGCCCTTATTCATTCATTAACGTTTATTTATTTATTAACGTGGTTGCAATTTAAGTTTTTTTTTTGTGGGGTTCAATTAAATTAAGCATCATATATACCTGATTACTATAGCAATACACAGGGTAGTGTATAACAATATCTGAGAGGCCCAATAAGGTCAGTGGCAGTAAGGGTGAGGACTCCAATGATGATCGTGTGCTAGACAGGACCTGGGAGCCGGATCGAGTTGCTGAGGAGTAGACGTCCACATCAGCTGAGAAGGGGGTGACAGCAGCGATAAAGAGCAGAGGCAACATACATCCCAAAGAACTGCCCAGGCCACATCTACTTTGGGATCTGGTGATGACACTGATGCTGTGGTTGGGTTAGGCCCAAAATGTGCCAGCAAGATCTGCAGGATTAAAATAAGCCAGGGCCATTCAAACTCAATTATAGGTACCAGAGGTCTATTGCAGCACTTGAGGCTTTACTGGATCCTTTGGGAAAATACAACTGGCCAGCATTCCCAATGAGAACAAGTTTGTCGTTCTTCTCCTGCTCCTCTTTGCGGTAGCCAACCTGCATCCCCAAGCAGTACGGTATCTTTGTTATCATGATCACTTCCTTCTTCTCCTGCTAATACTCCTTCTTTTCCTCGGATCTATCATGAGATATCTATAATGGAATTTTTGACCATGAAAAAACTTTTCTCCACCAGCAATTAACTTGTCTACATGCTGAACTGCCACTTAGCCATGTTGGTGCAGTACCATTGTAGTATAGACTTGTACTATCATGTGGAAGAGAATTAGAGCCACTCCTTGTGATTCTCGCTATGTATCAAGCTGCAGTCTGCGGTGGATATCTAGAGCAGCTGTTACAGGTAGGGACAGTACATGTCTTTCACAGACCACTGGTTCACTGTTTGAGGCAGTGGAGAAGCAGCACTTCAGCAACATGGCCAGGTCCTTTTGACCCCATCCCACCATATCATGGGGCTTGCTCCCACAGCAGGTACTTACCTGCCTCCTCCTTCTCCATGGATACGGTCCTGTCTCCAACATAAGCAGGGCACAGTGTCACTCACATTACCTATCCTTCCTATAACATGTGTTAAGTCAAGCGTTGCCACTCAGTGTTTGAGCCGATTGGCCTGGGAAAGAATAGCCAGCCGGCGAGCAGTTGCTCAAGTACATCAAGCAGAAAATATCCCACTGGCTGTCACCTTATCGATTCCAACTGGGCAAGGTGGTCAGCGAAAATCGGCATAACATCCTGGCCAGCCTGAACCTGGGGGAAATAATACATGCTCCCTGCATGGCCTTTTAATAAAATGCAATGGCTTGCGCAAGGTGCTGGCAATACACAGGAGACTGTCACTATTTTTTAGCCCAAGGGAGACCAAATTCCTTTATTACCAGGAAACACTGTGTTGCAGCTTGCAGAAGCTTATGGTGAGCAGATGCCTGCCACCAGCATGTCTGAAAGGGAGGCCCCTCTCTGCCCCCCACAGAGTCACCCCCCCTCCCTGTGCCACAAGCAGCAGAAGCCACGACAGCAGTAGTAGCGTGATGGATTTTTTCCATATGCCAGGCCAGTCAGCAAGCCGACAGCTCTCGCCTCAATACCCAGTTTCAAGCCTACCTAACCTATGGCCATTCACTGTCACATACCCTGTTCCCCGACCGCATGGATTTCTGGGCAGGCTGACTGGAGCAGTGGCCTGAACTTGCTCAACACACTCTCTTTCTTCCTTCTTGCCTAGCCTCTAGTGTCATTTCAAAGAGGGTTTTTGAGGGGTGTGGTGACACTCAAACAAAGCTGTCCTCTGCCAGTATCCAAAACATCACTTTGGTCAAAATGAACCAAGCCTGGATTCAGGAAGATTTTTACCCTCCTCCGGCTAATTACAATGAATAGATCTCACCTTGCTGGCGGTTCCTCATCTTGCCACTTTTGCTGTCTGTCTGCCTACCAATATGTTCTATATGGCTTCTGCAGCCGCCTCCATCATGCCACTAATTTGACCTGCCAACCATCACATTTTGTATGGCTGCTACTGCCACCCCCATCATGCCACTAATGAAACCTGCCAAACATCTTTTTCTGTACAGCTGCTGCTTCCACCTCCATTATGTCACTAATACAACCTGCCAACCATCACATTCTGTACCTCTTTTGCTGCCACCTGCATCATGCCACTGCTCTCTGTCATTTTACCATCACAATCTGTATGGCTGAAGTTGACGCCTCCATCATGCCACTAATGCGATCTGCCAATCATCACGTTCTGTACAGCTGCTGCTGCCCTCTCCATCATGCCACTGCTGTGACCTACCTACCATCACATTCCTTACGACAGCTGCTGCTGCCTCGATCATGCCACTTCTGCAAATTGACATGCGCTGCACAGCTGCTGCCACAGCCTCCATCATTCCACCGCCACCATCATGCCACTGCTGCGACCTGCCAACCATCAATCTCCTTAAAGCTGCTGCTTCCTCTATCATGCTGCTGCCTTTCTGCCAACATGTACCATATGGCTGCTGCTGCAGCTTCCACTGCCTCAGCTGTGGGTAGGATATTCTCACAATGTATGAACTAATTCTGCCGATTCCAAGACACAATTTTCTAAAAATATTTTTTTTACAATGAATTCTTTTCAACCATTATGGTGTATAGTATAACATATTTACAGTAAAATACCGTATCATCTTGTGGTTATTATTTAATGGAATTTCCTTTATCCCCTAATAATATAGTAGAATTCCACCATTCTTAAGTTCTAATTATTACACCTTCTTTTTCCACTTATGCTACGCACATCATATATGTACTTCTGTGAGTATTTGTAAAATATTCCTGTAATTGCACCCTTTGTGAATTTATATTCTGTAGCCGTTTCCAAAACATATATAAAAGAAATACAAAACTTAACCCCCACTTTTTTTTTTACTGTATTTGCCAATTGTACATATTCTTTTAAACCTCTCTTCTCTCTGATCAGTTCTTTTTATCCCTACCTTCACAATTAAACAATCTTTTCTGATAACTTCAATATAACCAACTAAAAGAATCCAGCATATTAAAAACCTGTTTGTTCCCAAGGACTAATTAAGTCTTAAGGTGCATTTTCATGTGCCAAGCTAAAAAAGATTGGTGGGAAGGAAGCACCCCTGACTATTGGCTGCTCGTTTACTTGGGGTAACTTGCTATTGCTAATGCTCATCCATATACTGGGCAGCAGATCGCTGTTTAGACTGCACGATCTGCTGCCCATAAACAATAATGTGTATGCCTGAACCATTGACCATGTAGTGCCCTAGCAGGGAGTACTTTTACATTTGGACCTTTGTGGAAAGTTATGCAAAGTTAAAACTTCTTACTTTATTTCTCTTGAAAGGGTTAACCTATACTGTTTATTACTGTGTAACTGCATGATATATATATATATATATATATATATATATATATTTGTTGACCACCAAAAAGCAGACAGCCTGACCTTTTAAATGTCTGGTTTTAGCTCTGTTGTTATGTCTGGAAAACCTGCTGTGTCATTGCCATTGAGTATAAATTGAAGCTAATGTAAGTCTATACCACTTGGGAGCTGAAACAATGTATCTGTTTGTTCTGAGTTTCTCCACTCCATCCCTCCCACTAGAAGGTTCTAGTCTAGCAAAAACTGTATATAAGGAGATCAGTCAGAACCCCTAGTATGCTGCAGTTAGGGAACAATGCTTGGAAGAGGAGACTCTGCTAGACTACTGAGTGACCAGAAAAAGACGGTGAGACAGGGATACGCTGCCACAGACCCTGAATCATCAGTCTTAGACCAGGGTACCAGCCTTCTGAAGAGAAAGAGGGACAGCTAGCTCAGGCCTCAGCATCAAACCCTTCTTCTGCCAGGGAGGAGACTGGAGAAGCCAGCCCAATGCCTTGCCTGTATTGTTTTGTACCTGAATTTCTCCAATGAAGAAGCACCCTGGTTTACTGCAGACTCTGACTCTGTGGACTTATTTCACATTGGGGTGCACCACACCTTACCATCCCTTCCAGAGAGCAGCAACACGTGGTGACACCTCGACGGTGTCCGAGGGACGCAGCGCACCCTAAACTCGGCCACCGCAATAATTTTGAGTGTTTCGCTCGATCATGGGGTGATTGGCTGCACCTTTATGAGGCCAGATTGTTGGTAATGAGCATTCACAGAAATGTTCGTTCCCGATAATCTGTCTGATTATCGGTATGTGTAAATCTATCTTGAGAGAATACTGATATATGCCAGTGTTCTGGGTTTTTTCATTCTCCATAGATCCCTCCACCGCATTTGCAAATGTTTTTAACAATGTGTTATTAAACTTATAACTGATATTTTTTACCTTATACTTTTTTATTATAATGTGAAAGATACAGCTCACCTGTGCTAAAAAAAGAATTCAAGGACATGCAAGGGCTGCACATGATACATCAGTGAGGGTCCAACATACAAACGTCCATAAAATACACAAAGTTTTTTTGAGGCATGTTAAAAACAGAAAATGCAGTATAAATGCACTTCCTATGCGTTTTGTTTCAGAACAGAATGACCCTGTTTTTGATGATATTGTCCCCTTCATGTGGTTTTCCGATAATGATTATATTTTATGTAATGTATGCAGCCTGCCTCTCGAAAAAGAAGCTTCAAACACGGGACTAGAGAGGGCACACTGACTCACAGTGACTTATAGTGAGCTTCTATCCTGCTTGTGGCCACATCACCACTGAAGCCAGTAATTGGCTGGAGCAGTGCATTTGACCATGCCCATGGCCAGCCGGATGTAAACAGCGCAGGGACAGGAAGATGGAGACAACAGAAGACAGGAGTATTATGGAGCAGATAAGCAGATTCTTTTTCAGGAGGCAGGTTGCAGACATTACATAAAATGTAAATATTTCTGGAAAAACTCCTTTAAATATGAAGCTAAAAGCTACTAGTAATTGATGGTTGCTTCCATGATCATGGAAAAATTATGTTTGATAAATGTCAGCAAGGGTGTACTTCATGGGTTTTCTGGTTGCTCAGAAACACCACTGATCGTTCATCCCTGCTCATCTTGAAGGAAATGACCACCCTTCATGGGAGAGGTGCATAGAGGCACCTGTGCAGCGTTGTCATTAAGTTGGACAGGGATAGAAGGATGATGAATCAGGTGGGCAGGAGCCTATTATGAATCATTGTGACTAACTTTGCCCTGTATAGTCCCTTCTAAATCACAATTTTGGCCTAAATGGCTAATATTACCCATTCCTCATTTATACTAATAAGTGTACTTTAAAACAAAAAGTAATTCATCTTGCTGCTCATTTAAAAGCCAGCAGGTAGTTTAGTGATGAGCGGCATAGGCAATATTCGTTTTCATGATATTTCGCAAATTTTTCACAAAATATTCGCAATAAATTAGCAAATTCTAGAATTCATGATCTCCAGTCATTATTTTCACGATTGCGCAAATTGGCACTAATGATTCGCATATGCTTTGCGCAATACATGCAACTTCCCATTTTATCAGGTCTAAGTAGATATTACTGATTTGTGCACTAAGAATTGTTGTGACATCACAGCACTATGTCTGTAGCATATATGGATGGACAGCAGAGAAATAGTAATTCCTATCACACTACCTAATACCCTGCACTGGAACCTCCCAGCTACACTATATCACTATCTAACCTACACTGACTATCTCCCACTAACTATCTAATGTAATTGGATAAGGAATAGGATCCAGATCAAAGCACAGAGCACAGCAATGACACTGCTCTTTCTCTCTCAGAACTGCAAAAAAACTGCAGAAAATGGCTGCTGTAGAGTTTCCTATATAGTAAAGGGGTAGGCAATTTCCTATTGGTTGCTAGGGATGTTACTAAACTCTGAAAAAGATATTGCAGCCTTCTCATTGGCCCACAAGCAAGAAGGGAGGTTACTGATGAAAAAAAGAATCTAGAATATTAGCGATTAACACTAGTTGCTATGTATGTATAAATTGTGTACTATATTTGCTAAATGAGTCAGGATTGTGGTAGTGTGCACTACTGCCTTTACTTATCTTCTAAAGATTAGTTCAGCTAGTATTCTCTATCTACATTAACAACTGCCTGCTATTAAAAATTGTCATTTACTGGGCCCCCCCCCCCCCCAACATGTTTTGCCAGGTCCCTGACATCTTCAGAGATCTATGGTCAATGGCAAACTCAGACTTAGTGCCTAAGATTAAATGTAAGTAGCCTCAGTTTGGAGGCACATCATGTCACATTGTGATGCCATTTATATCTCTTACTGGTATGCTTAGTAGTGACACATCTCTTCTAGCTCGGTGCAGACTCGCTTCTCCTTATGCGCTTCTGCGCATGTCTCAGAGTTGTAACATTCACTCTGAAGCAGCTACTCCTGCGCATGTTTTTGGACTTAGTCTTTAGACTTTGCTGGCTGCTGCTGATGCGCATGTACAGTATTTGGACTTAGCCTCTGGCCTATTTTGTAGAGGAGCAGGGAGACATTTGTACAGTTAAGTTGGAGAGGAGCAGAAGGACTCTGTGTTGGGGACTTGAGACCCGTCATAATGAAATATAGGCCACTCTTACAACATTGCTATGTCTATTGAGCCAGGAACCAAAGGTGCTGCAGAGAGACAGAGGTGACTAGAGTAGTATATAAGCGGCCAAGTGTGGCACCAGGCAACTTCTTTCTCGTGATGCTCCACAGGGTAAAGTGCCACTCTGTATTTGGTTTCACTTAATGGCTCTCTCTTTGATTTGGCATGGTGAGTGCTGTGTTTGTGAAATTAGGGTACCAGGTGCAGCTCAGGGACAGGTTCCTGTGTGGGCAGGTGGCCTTTTTCAGGGTAATACCCTAACTTTCTTGCAGAGATAATCTGTGCTCAGTACAGGGACCATGTTTCCCCGCTTGTGTGGCCAGGTTGTCCTTTTCGGGGCAAACACCTTGCTTGCTGGTAGGGGCAATCTAAGGAGAGTTTACACAATTGTATTTCTCACCATGTTCCCACATAAAAAAGCAGAAATAAATTGCATTTGTACGGCAATTGTAACCAGTAACTATACATATTATATAGGGACAGCAGCATCACTTCCATACTGATTAATTTAAGTGTCAGTTTAGGAGTTTTTCTACATTGGGATCACCATAGAAAAAATGGTACTCTTTGGCAGCCACTGTGAAATTTGTCTAATAAAAGTTGTATTTAATTTTATTTCATAACCACATACATACAGTATCTGTCATACATATTAATCATAGAGAATCATCTAATGAATTCATAAAAACATTCTAAACACTCGGAGCATACCCTGCACTGGCTTGAGGCCGTAAAGTTACAGCACCAAGTGTAACGGTGTTGAAAGGTTACATAGTAACATAGTACATAAGGCTAAAAAAAGAAATCTGTCCATACAGTTCGGCCTGTCATCCTGCTAGTTGATCCAGAGGAAGGCAAAAAAAAAAACCCTGTGAGGTAGATGCCAATTTTCCCCACTTAAGGGGAATAAAAAATTCCTTCCCGACTCCAATCAGGCAATCAGAATAACTCCCTGGATCAACGACCCATCTCTAGTAGCTATAGCCTGTAATATTATTACACTCCAGAAATACATCCAGGGCCCTCTTGAATTCCTTCATTGTACTCACCATCACCACCTCCTCAGGCAGAGAGTTCCATAGTCTCACTGCTCTTACCGTAAATAATCCTCTTCTATGTTTGTGTACAAACCTTCTTTCCTCCAGACGCAGAGGATGTCCCCTTGTCACAGTCACAGTCCTGGGGATAAATAGATGATGGGAGTGATCTCTGTACTGACCACTGATATATTTATACATAGTTATTAGATCTCCCCTCAGTCGTCTTTTTTCTAAAGTAAAGGTTCATATATGTAAACCACCCTTTCGAAATCCTATGTTTTGCCCCTGACCAGGTTCTACCAAGAACAATTTAATGGAAAGGAGGAATGTACATCTAAATACTTACTCATAAATTGTCTTTTATATTTGGAAGCCCCCATTACTTCCAGGTGTGTTCTTTTCCCCAAAGTACATTCATTTGTATACATTTCATTATAACATCAGCTTTAGTCTTATTTTGTATTATAAAATAAATGGGAGAAGTCTATTACCTTTCTGGATTGAGTTTCTTTATTTATGAGCTCAAACTATAATTAATGTTTGCCTGGTGTCCTGGGAACTAGAGAAGAGCTTCATGAATGAAGACAGCTGTGTTTGTTGTCAAAGTAAAACAACCTTTGTTAGCCTTACAAAAACCAAATCTTATAATTTGCTATATCATTGCGTTCTCATTTCAGCTTGGGCGGTACTCAAATTAGCAAAGTTTAACAATAAGGTTTTATGCATGCAACCGTATTTTTCATCCATGTGCTATCTGCATTTTTTTTGTAATGCACACTAAACCATTTATTTCTAGAGGGCCATGCACACATCTGAGTTTTTTCTGAATTATGTAATTATGTCCTATTATTTTCTGTATTGCGAATGAGAAAAGTCTTTACTATTGAAGTATTTGCATATCTGTTCTTTGCAGGCTGAAATATGGACACAATACACAAATGTTCAGCTTTTCTTAAATGCATTTATTATATAAAAATGGCACATGATAAGCTATTCAGATTCAGTAATTTCTGTAGGTATCAGTTCTGGTGGAAATTTGAAAAATTGGAAACAAATCTGAAACATAGGTTCATATTTTCTAAACAGCATCATTCAAGCACTGGCTAAAATTTAATTACATTTGGTGTGAATTGAGACTTTATGGATGAAAGTGTTGCCTGGAGAAAATGAATACACACAGTGGGCTAAATTTACTAATATAGGTGTACCACTGAAAGTTAAGTGCTTTGTAGCATGTATTAGAACCCATGTTCCTCAGTTCATCAACCATGGGCAGCATGGTGGCTCAGTGGCTAGCAGCATTGTTGTGCATTGCAAGACAACATCTCCATGGAGTTATCTATCTAAAAGTTTTTTATGGGTACTTTTAATTTCCTCCAATACTCCAAAACATATTCAAAGTTTAATCTGCTAAAGTGTGTTCCTAAAATTGGATTATGAGTCCCACCGGGAACAAGGACTGATGTGGAATAGGCTGGCACTGTATAAGTAACACCAAATACATTGTTGGAAAAGTATTGGGATAATATGTTTACAAATTTTTCCACAGAATATAATATTTGGTGCGATATGTATTTTTAGGTTAGGAATAACACACCTTAATTTAACTTTTTTCTTTTACAGCCAATTCTCTTTGTAATAATTTTTAATTCACAATCTCACGAGGAAATAAAAGGAATTGGTCAAACAATATTTACAGGAATGGAACAACCAGGATAGGTCATCAATGTCAGATAACAACATCCTGAACCACTTCCAATCAACTGTTTTAGGCAGCCGTCCACATTGGAAAATATAGTATGGATGGAGCCAGAAGCACAAGATAGAGCTCAATGTCTAGTGGCCATACTGGATGTACTGCGGTTCAGCTCCCATTTGAAGGGAATTGGAACTGAGCTGTAGTACACCAACACTGGAAACTTCACAGTGGATGCTTTCCAAAACCGGTGGCTGCCTAAAACAGCTTATCGGTGGGGGTGAAATTACATCTGCCTGTAGTAATGATAGCTGAGCTTATCACTGTGGGTAAGAGAAGCCAGACCTATGATAAACTATATAAACTGTTCTATATACAGTACTTTAAATAGTTACTTAATGTTTCCACTACTGTCAGCATTGTAATGGTATGACATGTGTCCAATAACAACAAAATATCATATATTTACTCACATTTTTTTTTAAATGAATTTTCATAAATGTAACCTATGACCTTTTCTATGCCCTGACCTCTTCCCACATAGGGAACAGATTTGGACTATTTCTCTCACTTTGATTTTAGTTAAGCCACGATGCCAACATACATCCAGGTAATAAATTAACAGCTCTCTATTGAACTGAAAATGCTTTCAATATTACCTTCCTTATGGATGATATATTTGTGAGAATCACAATATACCTGGCATGCAACTGTAGGGAGTACAGAGGTTGGAGTCACACCAAGGCTGTGGTGCTTCAGGGGGCCTCTTGGCGCTTCTGCCATATCAGAAGATACCAGTATTAGAAGTAGCACCATTCATTCCATTCATATGGTTGTTGATAAGCAAAGACAGCTCGGACATATATATTAGGGACTCATTGCATTACTATATGATTACCAAAACAGTACCCTGAGAAAAAAGATCAGATTTCAGGAATGTGTTAAAAATTATTTTGATCATTTTTATCTATTTTCTCTTACATATGTACATATGTGGCTCAACATCTTGTTTCAGTCCAAAAAAAGGCTATAGACCATGTAGATAAATAATTTCACGCTTAGTATTTTATATTTTTTCAGATAAATTGTGTTTTAGAGTTTTCTATGTAGCCTCACTGAAATAACCACTCTCTACTGGACCTGCCATAACTAAATCACACCCTTCTTCTATTTGAAACTGCCCACAAATTGAGCTCTGGTAAGCTGATACAGAAATCTTGTTCTATGGCTCCTTCTGGAGTGAGAAATTAAGAAGTAATTTTTCTCCTTCTTGAGAGGAACAAATTATACTTAATGTCACCAATAGGAATCTTATTTTTAAATTTGTTGATATAGTGAATTGCCTGAAAGTACATCATATTACTAGAATAAATAACTTATGTTAGAGTTTAGTATTATGTGATCTCTCAAAGGAATACCTCTTGACATGACTTTTATTTAAGAATTATATTTTAATCCCTAGTCCGAGACCACTTAAGTACTCAACTGACTGGTGGGCTTGATTTAACTTTAACTTTTAAATACTTGTCTTGAATCTCTTAGCCTTATGTTTGGTTTCCATTGAAAAGATTATGTGACACAAAAGAAAACTGATATGTGAACCATTCAAGGCTCAAGGGACCAGTCTTTCAAAAATGCAGTTTGAACTTACTTTCAAGAGCTGTCAACTTTATTGAATTAGAAATGAATGGGGAACAGCATTCAAACACAAGACAGGGTGATGTGCATATAGTTGAAATGAAATCCTCTAGAAGAGAAGTACAAAGTATGCAAAATAAACATAGACTGGAAGTTTTTATCTAATCCTAAGATTCTGTACACATAAAATATATTGAAGCAGTACACCTGCTGTAACATAAAGCCTGCTAAAAACAGTGTGTGACCCAAGAGTCTCACTTATAAAGCCAAAGTCAAATATAGAAAAATATAATGCTGGCGTTCAGGGGTCAGAGTTAGAGATGAGCGAATTTTTCAAAGATTTGGTTCAGCCGGTTTACCAAATTTTTAGAAAATTTTTTGTTCGATCCGAATTTATTCATGGCGAATAGCTTCAAAAAATGTCTATTTCCTGGCTGCAGAGAGCCTTTATAGTGGTGTAGAAAACTGTGCCTCGCATAGCGAGTCTGCTGTGGTAGTGAAACAATACTGTGAGTCAGTATGTAGATGACTGGCGTCGCTTTTAGAATCACTGCACACTTCACTTATTTGGGCATTTATGGGGCCAAAACTGACCAAATAACTCAAGTGTGAAGTCAGCCTTACAGGTCAATGTTAGCGTCAGGATGAAATACACTCCTTTAACACTGTCATCAGCTGATTCCACATAGATGTCTACAGAACCTGTTTTATTAAACGCCTATACAAGTAGACATCACTGATTATTTTGCCCTTCCTCTGAACCGTCAGAACAATAACCCCCAAAAAATGCATCCTGTCTGTTGAGCATCTGCCTTCACTCGGTCAGCATTTGGTCAGTAATCCATCAGTATTGCTAATGCCAAAAAACACGAGTGGATCCAAAATAGAGATGACCGAGTCAACCATTCAAGACCCGCTGGGTTGCTGGTCAAGATACGACCGCTAGATGACACCGAGAGCTTAGGCCTCTGGCTACGACTCCTGCTGCCATGCCCCCTTACTCTGCTGGTACCTGTGCCTGCGCCAGAAACATTAAGGCCTCTGCCACTCCGCTGTGCAGTGCCTGGCAATTCTCTGTCTGACATACTGTTAGATCAGATAAATAAATAAAAATTAAATTAAAACACCCCAAAAGTCTGTAATTTTCTCACTTCACCACACAACAGCTAATAGCCCTTTTTCCCACTAATACACACAAAAAGAGCTTTACAATATATAACTGCACCGCTGAACGGCAAATAGGCCCTTATTTTTTCCACTTATACATTCCACAACAAAAGGCTTTAGAACATATAACTGCACCGCTGAACAGCAAATATATTTTACTTTTGCCACTAATACACAACAAAAAAGGTTTTAAAATATATAACTACACAGCTGAATGGCAAATATATTTTTATTTTGCCACTATTACATGACAAAAAGGGCTTTATAACATATAACTGCATCGCTGAACGGCAAATATATTTTACTTTTGCCGCTAATACACGCTACAAAAGGTTTTAGAACATATAACTGCACCGCTGAATGGCAAATATATTTTACTTTTGCCACTAATACACAACAAAAAGGGCTTTAGAACATATAACTGCACTGCTGAATGGCAAATATATTTTTCTTTTGCCACTAATACACGGCACAAAAGGCTTTAGAACATATAACTGCATTTCTGAACTGCAAATATATTTTTCTTTTGCCACTAATGCACAACAAAAAGGGCTGTAATTTTCCCAGTTCACCACACAATGGCTAATAAGCCGCTTTTTCCCCTACTAATTCAAGCCAAAATATTCTTTACAACATTTAACTGCACTGCACAGGGGCAAATAAGACATATAAATATTTACTTGTAATAAATCCTTTTAATGGCTGTATCAAAAAGCACTTGCAACCCAATAACAAGAACAGTTTGCTGGAATGACAGAGCTGTATAATGGCAATTTGGATCCCCAGTCAGTGCAGCAATGTATAATAGGATTGTTCCTATTACCCAGTAGAGTTGAGCATGAATTTTCAAATTACAAATTTTTATCGCGAATATCGGCACTTCGAGAATTCACGAATATTTTGATTATAGTGATATATATTTGTAAAAACGAATATTCAGGTTTTTTTTGTTGTTGTTTTTTTTCATCTGAACCCATTACCTAGTATACCTACCTGCTTCTTGCTTGTGGGCCAATATGAAAAGGCTGCAATATTGTAGTCTGTAGTGAATTAGAATATTCTTCATTATTTAATTTATTTTCTCTTATGCAAAAAATTGGCAATGAAATGTTCACGTAATTCGAATATTCTAAAACACGAATATATAGCACTAGAGAATATAGTGCTATATATTAATGCTTAATATTCTAAAAAACTAATATATAGCACTATATTAAATATAGTGCTATATATCTGCAAATTTGAATATTGCCCCTGCCGCTCATCACTGTTACCCAGGCTGTAACCTCCCCTACTGAACCGTGTTCAACATAAATGCTGTGGGACGATTCCTCCCTATCCTTTCCTTACACCTTGAATATTCTTTCCCTGAACTTGTAAATTATTTTTTTAGCACAATGAAGTTTTTTTTCACTGTCCCTAGCACTAAGTACATCTCTCCCTGCACTAAGTACACTGGAAATTGGTAGAATCCAAGATGGCTCAGGGTATTCATAAGGCTGTAACATCACAGGGCTGGCTGCTGATTGGCTGCATGCATGGCATCATGGGTGATCCTTCCTTTCCAGAGTTCCATGTTCCACGTCCTCAAACGTGCCTTTTAGGAAAAAATGGTATTCGTTACCACGAAGCGTGAGGAAATTCAGATCGAATTCCACTTTGTCGACTTTGATTCGCTCATCTCTAGTCTAAGTGGCATCCTGCAACCTCAAATGGCATTAAGTAGTATCTAATGACAGAAGTATGGACATGCTTAATGGCTTTCTATTTTTACTGTGAATTTTGAATGCATTTTTAAGCTCTGTTTTGTAAAAAATTATATAGAAGACCTGTAGAAGGTTCAATGATGGACTACTAGATTAATAACATGGACTAGCAGGTTTTGTATTAAAAAAGGGAATCTAAAGAAGTAGAAAAAAAAAGTCTGATTAGCTATGGAAAGTTGATTTAGAGATGAGTTTATTACTATGTATTAATATATACATGGACATACCACGGAATTAAAAAAAATGAATGAAGCAGCAGGTTGAGCATGAACCCAGCCACTCATTTAATTCTCTGTGAGACTGCAGAAATTACCAAGCACTCTTCTTTGCTATCTTCAGAAATCCCATGGAGAATAAATGAAAAGGCAAGGCTCATGCTCACCGATTCATCTGGATGGGGGGACTTTAAGGCAGAGCCCCTTTAAGGCAAAAATGTCAGAAGAGGAACAAGCTAGACTCTAGACCTAAATTAAGAAAAAAAATTCCCTGGAGAGGTGGTTGTCATGTATGTAAGAGGGATAAACATGCCTCTACTATATATTGTAGACAATTCCACAATTGTCTACAATACAGGAGCTTCTTTGGGGCGTTTTGTCGCGCGTATTGTAATTGACGCAGAGTGGTCAATTATTTCCAAAAATGAGCTATAATACGCGCGGCTAAAACGCACGTAAAACGCGCGTATCAAATACGCTCAAGTGTGAACACAGGGTTAAGCCCAATGGCTACACTCACCCAGTCCTAATAAAATCTGGTCTTTCCCCATCCAGGGTGTCGCTGGCGCCAGTCATCGTAATTTAGTACCTACTTTACATACTACCTAAGTCTGTTTACCTCATTGTGGCATCATCATTCTCAAAGAGATTTATCTTTCCAGATGTGCTCTGTTGTGACAGGAATACATGGATATGTGATTTAATAAATGCATTAACATAATTTACTAGATTATTTTTGTTGTGCTAGATTGACTTGGGTGAAAAAAAACATGCTACTGGAGGCTATTTCACAATTACAGAGTAATGTCATGATTATCTTCTGTGGAGAAGAGTCAGTATGTCCAGGGATTCATAATTTGCACTATTTATTACATTACATGAATATACAGTGGAATATAAAAAGTCTACACACCCCTGTTAAAATGTCAGGTTTATGTGCTGTAAAAAATAGGACAAAGATACATATTTCAGAACTTTTTCCACCTTTAATGTGACCTATAAACTGTACAACTCAATTGAAAAACAAACAAACTAAGGTAGAGGAAAGAAAAAATATAAAAATAAAATAATATGGTTGCATAAGTGTGCACACACGTTAATAATTTGGTGAAGCACCTTTTGATTTTATTACAGCACTCAGTCTTTTCGGGTATGAGTCTATCAGCATGGCACATTTTGACTTGGCAAGATTTGCCCACTCCTCTTTGCAAAAACACCCCAAATCTGTCAGATTGCGAGGGCATCTCCTGTGCACAGCCCTCTTCAGATCACCCTACAAATTTTTAATCGGATTCAGGTCTGGGCTCTGGCTGGGCCATTCCAAAACATTAATCTTCTTCTGGTGAAGGCATTCCTTTGTTGATCTGGATGTATGCTTTGGGTCGTTGTCATGCTGACAGATGAAGTTCCTCTTCATGTTCAGCTTTCTAGCAGAAGCCTGAAGGTTTTGTGCCAATATTGACTGGTATTTGGAACTGTTCATAAGTCCCTCTATCTTAACTAAGACCCCAGTTACAGCTGAAGAAAAACAGCCCCAAAGCATGATGCTGCCACCACCATGCTTCACTGTGGGTATGGTGTTCTTTTGGTGATGTGCAGTGTTGTTTTTCACATAACATATCTTTTGGAATTATGGCCAAAGTTCAACCTTGGTTTCATCAGACCATAACACCTTTTCCCACACGCTTTTGGGAGACTTCAGATGTGTTTTAGCAAAATGTAGCCTGGCTTGGATGTTTTTCTTAGTAAGAAAAGGCTTTCGTCTTGCCACTCTACCCCCTAGCCCAGACATATGAAGAATACAGGAGATTGTTGTCACATGTACCACACAGCCAGTACTTGCCAGATATTCCTGCAGCTCCTTTAATGTTGCTGTAGACCTCTTAGTAGCCTCCCAGACCAGTTCTATTCTCGTCTTTTCATCAATTTTGGAGGGACGTCCAGTTCTTGGTAATGAAGGCAAATCCAGCCAGCGCTAGCTGCTGAAGGTCAGCGTTGCTGTGGGGAGGGGCGGGGCTCCACGTGGACAAAAGTCTAAGTAAACCCCGGCAACTGCTTGGATATGCTGAATCTTCTTCTTTTTATTTTGTATATACAAAAAGGTAGGAATAACAACGCGTTTCGGCACACTGCCTTTTTCAACAGGTACGTTCAACAAGTGTTACAAGATATATATAGACAAATCAATTACAAGCACAAGTGACGTCATCCACCCACTGTTAGGCGGGTATTCACTACCCACCAATCAGTCACCTAGTTTCTAGTTTCCATTCATCAACAGGAGCACCAGGAAACAGAGGGTACCCAGTGCCAGAGAATAAAGATTAGCGAGTCTGCTGTGTCTAAATAGAGAAAGAAAAAAGAAAAAGGGAGAAAGAAACATATATCATTAGTACTATCATAAGTTACAGTCTAGCAACCTCATAATCACGGTTTAAAGCTTTTGGATGCAATGTATCCAACGTATGTATCCAATAGGCTTTGCGGCAGAGGAGGAGTTTTTTGATATCCCCTCCTCGGTCTCATCACCTGTTCCAGGACCTGGAATCTCAACTGCGATATTCTGTGTCTGCACTTGTCAAAATGATAGGGTATTGGTAATAGGAGATTTTTAGTTCTAATCGTAGACTTGTGTTTACAAATCCTGTCCCTCACTGTCTGCATTGTCTCTCCCACATACCCCAGACCGCACGGACACTTAATCAAGTAGATCACGTTTTTCGATTCACAGGTAAAAAACCCTTTCACTTTAAACGCTTGACCTGTGCGTGGGTGGTGAAATTCAGGGCCTTTGATGATATGGGAACACTGCAGGCAGTGAAGGCACGGGAACCTTCCATTTTTCACGGTTCTCAATACATTTTGTCTAGGGGTCTCTTTCCCACTGCCTAGATCCGCATGTACCAGTTTGTCCCTCAAATTTGGATTTTTCCTTTAACAAATCAGAGGTGGACATTTAAATTAATCAACATTCGGAGAGGCCTTGGTTAGGATATTCCAGTGCTTCCTGACCACATTATCTAAATGTGCATTGTACGGATGGAATTTGTGTATGAACGCCACTCTCTGTTGTTTAATCCTAGGAGGATTTTGGGAAGAAAGATCTAATCTCATCCTATCTAATGTGGACCTAGGATATCCTCTTTTCTCAAATCTATCAGTCATCTCATCTAGTCTCTGCTTTTGTGTCTCTGAATCAGAGACTATGCGCTTAATCCTCTGACATTGAGCTTGTGGAATTGCCTTTTTAAGTGAGGGTGGATGGGCGCTAGAGAAATGCAAAATACTGTTCCCTTACGTCTTACCAGCAGCACAGATGGGGTTAACCACCCCCCGTGGACTGGCAGGACCGGCGGAATGTTTAATGAACCCAAGACTAATAACTCAATTTAACAATTAAGTATCTCCTAAAAAGGAGGAAGTCAACCCCCAGCCCACTGTGTTTTTTTCTGACCTCCCGGACAGGTGGACTAGGCGGTTTGTTCCCCCCTTTCTATGGAAAGTGCGGGGAGCCTTCTTTTCGTTTGGGTAATGGCGTTGCCCTTTCCTAGATACCTTGTCAGTTTGGCCGGCAGCTTACCCGCTGCCGGCACCGCGCAGTTGCGCCTGGCTGGGGTATTTTGGCGGCGTCCTTGGTCCAGGATTCTCGGTCCCTGGGCGCGCCATCTTCCGGAGGTGACGTGGGGATTCTCCTTTTGCGTCACTTCCGGGAAATCCGTCCGCGATTTTTTCACGGGCACAATTTTTTTCATAGATGCGATTTTTTTTTTTCGCGTTTTTATGCGAAAATTTTAAGTATTTTTTTCTTATGCAGGTCTCTGGCATATGCTTTTTCAGCTAGCTCCCAGAGTCCTAAAGTTGGTTGTTCCACTTGTGGTGTTTTTCCTCCGTTCCCCGTCTGCCTCCGGTCTGTTTTTCTATCTTTCCTGTGTAGATGGGTGGTTTACAAATGTTTTACTTGTCCCTTTTTTCCTGCAGTGATGTCTTCTCCGTGGGATTCCGAAGGCAGGAAAGTTGGTTCCAGGAGGAAGCATCTATCCTGCTACCATTGCAGCACAGATGCGGTTATTGTAAGCTGATCATACCTGCACTTGTGAGATCGCTGAAGGTAAACAGCTTAAGGCTGGGCAAATACCAGCTTGGGAGACCTCTGTCCTGTTAGAGAGACCTTCTTGGTCTCCTTAGTTCCTTCCTCCTCGGATGAGGAGTTGCTGACGTTGTTTTTTTTTCCCCCTGACAAGACACAGAAATTGCTCAAGTCCATCAGGTCGGGGGACCATCATGTTGACTGTGGGGAGCCTTCGGAGCCCGCTACCCGGGCACCTCGTGTCTTCGAAGCGGATGAGACCCTCTTCTCTGTCATGTTTACAGAGTGAAAAAAACCTGGAGGTTCCGGTTGTAACAAAGAAGTTTAAATCCATGTTCCTGATGGCTAAACCCTTGGTGGATTCATGGGGATCCATTCCCAAGGTGGACATGGCTATTGCCAAGTTGTCCAAGCTCACTCTGAATCCTGCAAACGATGGGTCTAGCCTGCAGGACCCCATTGCTGAGTGCACACTAAGACGGGGTCATACGGCAGCTGCGGCTTCCACTTCCACAGCCATAGCGGCTTCTGAAGACTCTACGTCCTCCAGTCTCGCCTGAATCAAATTCAAGTTGACGTGAACCAGAGGTTTTTTCCAGCACAACATACTGGCTTCCTTCAAGACCATCAACCTGGCTGCGGACTTCTTGTGCGATATCGCACAACTCCAGTTTGAAGCTACTGAGGGAGCCTCTCTGCTAGTAAAGCTTCCCTGGGAAAGAGGCCAAACACAGATCCTTGCTCCCGAAGCCAAACAGTAGGTCTGTGGCTGATGGGAGATCAAGTGCACCTTTGGCGCCCTGTGACAATACTATAAAATGACGTCAGGAGCCTATATTTAGCATGGCCCTGGGGTCGGCGGCCTTTTAGGCTTAAGCCTTGGGTCGCTGACAATTCCTCAAAATACAGCTTATGTGGCCTTCTACTCGATCCCAACCATTTGTTCGGTTCGGAGCTGGATAAGATCATGGAGGACTTTTCAGACAAGAAGGTGAAGAGCCTTCCCCAGCAGTCCTTTCGAGGGCAGGTCAGACAACACCGCGGTGGTAGGTCTGGCCAGCAAAAAAACTCTCGTAGTGACTGGAGAGCGCAGCGAAAGGGTTTGAGGCGCTCTCGTGGAGGAGCCAAAGATGGAAAATCCACCTCCTGACTATGGGCCTCTTCGAGGCTCTTGGTTATTTCCCGTTACTCCTGCCGTCCTGCCAATAAGCTTCCCCACTCCTATGCTTCATGTACCCGTCGGGGGTCGTCTATCCCACTACTGAGAAGAGTGGATCCGAGAGATCTTGGATCCCTAGGTCCTGAACATAATTTCCGAGGGTTATTTAGTCAACCTCACCTCTATTCCTCTGGACAGGTTTGTGAAGATCAACCTTCTACAAGCTGCCAAGGAGGCGATCCTAGAGGCCTACATTCAGGACTACATTTGCAAAGGGGCTCTGGAGGAGGTTCCGGCAGGAGAACGGGGCCTAGGGATCTATTCACCAGTTTTTTCTGGTTCCAAAGGCTTCAGGAGATCTCCGGATGATTATCGATCTGAGATATTTCAATCGGTTTATAAGGAAGGTGAAGTTTTGTGTAGAAACTATTAGGTCAGTAGTTTACGTCCTCAATCCTGGAGACGTGATGGCAACCCTGGACCTCAAGGATGCATATCTGAACACATCCCGATCCATCTTGCCAGGAAGTATCTCAGGATCACGGTCCAGGTGTCTGGTGTCGTCAGGCATCTTCTGTTTATTGCCCTTCCTTTTGGCATTTTTTCTGCCCCTCACACTTTTACCAAGGTGGTGGTTTCTGTGGTGGCGGCTTTGATGCTTCAAGGACTGACCATCATTACTTATCTGGACGACTGGCTTTGAAAGCCTCTGCTCTAGCGGTCCTAACCCAACTTCTTCAGGTAACAATCTCCTTTCTGTTCCACCTAGGTTGGATCATCAGCTGGCATGAGCCCCTGGCGTGAGCCCGTTGACTTCAGTAAGATATCTAGGCTTCATAATCGACTCCACTGGGATGTCGCTCCAGTTGACTCCAGAAAGAAGATCCGGGTTCAGAACATGGCAAGTTCCTTTCCGTTCCCCGGCGAGTTCCAATCCGGACTCTCATGAAAATGTTGGGGCTCATGTCAGTGTCTGCGGAAGCAGTCCCTTGGGCTCTATGGTACCTCCGCCCTCTACAGTCGGAGGTCCTCTCCAGATGGAATGGCAGCCCTGCTGGGCTAAACTCCCTCCCTGTCTTGGCGAACTCGGTATTCCCTAGATGGTGGTGCCATCTTTTAGATGGGAAGTCTATAACCCAGCCAACCAAGTAGGCTGGGACGCTCACCTAGACGACACTCCAGTTCACGGGACCTGGTTTCCACAGGAGTGGCTTCTTTCATCAAATCTCCACGAGATTCAAGCTATCCGGCTAGCCCTCCTTCACTTAGCCCCTCAGATCCGGGGCAAAGCGGTGAAAGTCTAGTCAGACAATATGACTGCGGTACTTTACATCAACAAGCAGAGAGGCACAAGATTACTTCCCCTCCTGACAGAGATCGGGGTGATTCTGGATTAGGCAGAGTTGTACCTTTCCCACTTATCTGCGATACACATCCAAGGCTCCCTCAATATGATAGTAGCTGAGCCGCAGTCTTCCGTCGGTGGATGGTCTTTACATCCGGAGATATTCAAGCAGATATTCCTCAAGTGGGGTATGCCAGAGGTGGATCTCATGGCAACAAGGTTCAATGCCATGTGGAGAGGTTTTGCTCCCTTTACATGGAGGACAACCCCCTGGCTTTAGACGCTCTATCAATATCCTGGAGGTTAAGGCTGGCATACATCTTCCCTCCGTTTTCCATGATTCCGAGGGAATTGATGAGAATCCGTCAGGATCAGGCCTCGGTGATAGCCATCATACTGTTTTGGCCGAAGAGATCCTGGTTTACCTAGCTCACCCAGTTGAGTCGAGGACAATATTGGAGGCTTCCCCCACAGCAGACCCTGGTGTCGTGGGACACTCACCTCTGCTCAGATCTGCACAGATTCAACCTGAAAGCCTGGAGGTTGATCACTGATCAGTCCCTTCCCAGAATAGAAGGGCTTTCAGAGTCGGTGCTGAGAATGCTGTCTCATTCTAGAGCGGACTCTACCAAGAGAGCCTACTCTCGTATTATGAGGATATTCTCATCCTGTTGTACCTCAACTGAGGTGGCGTCTGAAGATCCGCCCCTCTCCGCTATCCTTCAGTTCTTGCAAGATGGCCTTGATAGAGTCCTTGCCCTTCTACTCTGAAGGTTCAAGTTTCAGCCATGTCAGCTTGCCTTAACAGGCTTTTTTCTCAGGACCCGCTGATCAAACAATTCCTTAAAGGAGCTGAAAGATTAAAGCCTACAGTACTGAGACCCCTTTTTTCAATGGGATTTATCAGTAGTTCTCATGGGGTTAGCATCTCCCCCCTTTGAACCGTTAGAGGAGGTGGACATCAAGTTCGTCACTTGGAAGTTTGTGTTTCTCCTTGCAGTGACTTTGGCCAAGAGGGTCTCTGAGCTTCAAGCTCTCTCAGTACATGAGCCCTATACCATTTTCTTACATGACCGGGACCTTCTTAGATTCCTCCCGTATTGTAGGCCTAAAGTTCCTTCCTTCCAGAACATCAACCAGGTGATATTCCTCCCGGTTCTGTCGACATCTACCACCTCCTCCTAGGAACCTGCTAGACATCCTATGGACGTCTCGAGATGTTTCCGGATCTATGTGGATAGATCAAGGAGTTCAGGAAAGATGAGAATCTGCTAATCCTGTTGCCGGTAAGTTTAAAGGCTGTAAGGCATCCAAACCTTCCATCAGTCGGTGGATTGAGGAGGCTATTAAGGAATCCTTTGTTTCCACAATCTCTGGACCCTCCGGGATTCGTGAAGGCCCACTCTACTAGAGTTGTGGCTTCTTCTTTTGCCGAGAGGAGTCTTCTGCCTCTCAACATGATTTGCAAAGCTGCCTCCTGGAGCTCTGAATCGACATTCATCTCCCATTATAGACTAGATGCCAGTCTAGCTGAGTTTTCGGCCTTTGGGCAGACTTTTCTTAGTTCTGCCAGGCAGGAAGGCCCTCCCTAGGGGTTTCTTCTTGCTATCTCCCCATCTTTGCTGCTGGTAGGACGTAAGGGAATCGTTACTTTCTAACGATAATTTCTTTTCCCTTAGTCCTAACAGCAGCACACAAATTTCCCACCCTAGTCAGTCTAGTTTTTTTCTTGCTATAAACACAGTGGGCTGGGGGTTGACTTCCTCCTTTTAAGGAGATACTTAATTGTTAAATTGAGTTATTAGTTTTGGGCTCATTAAACATTCTGCCGGTCCTGACAGTCCACAGGGGGTGGTTATCCCCATCTGTGTTGCTGTTAGGACTAAGGGAAAACAAATTATCATTAGAAATTAACCTTTTTATCTGTTTCTTTCCTATATAGGTCAGTGGAAAGTTAGCCCTAATTATCCTTTCCCACTACCAAATCAAGAAAGCTCACTCTTTTCTTATCACAAGTCATAGTGACTAGTATATACATTATAAAAAGAAGAAGATTCAGCATATCCAAGCAGTTGCCGGGGTTTACTTTCACAGTTCTTGGTAATGTCACTGTTGTGCCATATTTTCTCCACTTGATGATGATTGGCTTCACTGTGTTCCATGGCATATCTAATGCCTTGGAAATTATTTTGTATCCTTCTCCTGACTGATACCTTTTAACAATGAGATCCCTCTGATGCTTTGGAAGCTCTCTGTGGACCATGGCTTTTGCTGTGGGATGTGACTAAGAAAATTTCAGGAAAGACCAACTAGAGCAGCTGAACCTTATTTGAGGTTAATCAGAGGCACTGTAAATGATGGCAGGTGTATGCTGACACCTATTTAACCACCTCCCGACCGCCTAACGCAGGGATGCGTCCTGCGGGCGGCCGGGATGTTCCTCCTTGACGCATTGGCGCGTCATCTCGTGAGAGGCGAGATTTCCTGTGAATGCGCGCGCGTTCACAGGATCGCGACGGCAGGAAGTTTAACTACAGCCTGCCAGTGCTTATCATGTGCTGGCAGGCTGTAGACGTTAAAAAAAAAATCTAAATTGCATATCAGACGCTGTTTTGTAAACAGCGTCTGATATGCCTGCTGCCTGCTCCTCTGGTGGTCCCTTTTGCTTGGGACCACCAGAGGACACTGGCAGCTATGTAAGTGCCCCAATCACCACACAACAACACCCCCACCCCGTCACTGATTAACCCCTGATCACCCCCTGTCAACGCCCCCTGTCACTAATTAACCCCCTATAAGGCTCATTCAGACGTCCGTATGTGTTTTGCGGATCCGCAAAACGCGGACACCGGCAATGTGCTTTCCGCATTTTGCGGATCCGCACATTGCCAGAACTATATAGAAAATGCCTTTTCTTGTCCGCAATTGCGGAGCAGTGGTTGGATGTTTCGGGGCCAAAACCCGGAAGTTCGCGGCCGCAGCTCCTCAAATGCTGATGCGGAGAGCACATAGTGTGCTCTCCGCATCACCGCCGTCCCCATTCACACTGAATGGGTCCGCATCTATTCCGCAGAATTGCGGAATAGATGCTGACATTTTTGCGGACGTGTGAATGGGGCCTTACTTCGCAAGCACTCCTATGTCCTTTCCCCTTTTTTTTTGCACATTTTTTGGCAGAGATTTTTTCATCCACATTGATCGATGCAAATGAAGAAATCTGTGCCGTTAATTTTTTTTTTTCAGCCCAGAGGCTGAACGGAAAAAAAAAATATCATTACCCGTATGCTCAATAGAAGGAGAATAGCAGAAACTCCTAATGCTGGCCATACCTGTAATGATTGCGGAGACCCTCAAATGCCAGGGCAGTATAAATACCCCACATGTGACCCCATTTTGGAAAGAAGACACCCCAAGGTACTCCGTGAGGGGCATGGCTAGTTCATAGAAGATTTTTTATTTTTTTTGGACAAGTTAGAGGAAATTGATTTTTTTTTCTTACAAAGTCTCATATTCCACTAACTTGTGACAAAAAATAAAATTTTACATGAATTCACCATACCCATCACACACAGTATGGGTATATGTAAAAATACACCCGAAAATGCCAGAGCAGTATAAATACCCCACAAGTGACCCGATTTTAGAAAGAAGACACTCCAGGGTATTCCGTGAGGGGCATGGCGAGTTCATAGAAGATTATTTTTTTGGCACAAGTTCGCGGAAATTGTTTTTTTTTTTTTTTTTTCTTACAACGTCTCATATTCCACTAACTTGTGACAAAAAATAAAATTTTACATGAACTCGCCATACCCCTCACGGAATACCTTGGGGTGTCTACTTTCTAAAATGGGGTTACTTGTGGGGTATTTATACTGCCCTGGCATTTTAGGGGTCTCTAAAGCGTGAGAAGAAGTCTGGAATCCAAATGCGCAAAAATGCCCTGTAAAATCCTAAAGGTACTCATTGGAATTTGGGCCCCTTTGCGCATCTTGGCTGCAAAAAAGTGTCACTCATGTGGTATCACCGTATTTAGGAGAAGTAGGGGAATGTGTTTTGGGGTGTGTTTTTACATATAACCATGCTGGGTGTGAGAAATATCTCTGTAAATTACAACTTTGTAAATTTTTTTATACAAAGTTGTCAGTTTACAGAGATATTTCTCTCACCCAGCATGGGTATATGTAAGAATACACCCAAAAAACATTGCCCTACTTCTTCTGAGTATGGCGATACCACATGTGTGCCACTTTTTTGCAGCCTAGGTGCGTAAAGGGGCGTAAAGTCCAATGAGTACCTTTAGGCGTAAAGTCCAACGAGTACCTTTAGGCGTAAAGTCCAACGAGTACCTTTAGGCTTTACTCATAATTTAGCCCTGCCCAAAATGCCAGAACAGTAAACACACCCTACAAATTACCCCATTTTGGAAAGTAGACACTCCAAGGTATTCACTGAGGGGCATAGTGAGTCCGTGGGAGATTTTTTTTTTTTTTTGCCAGAAGTTAGCAGAAATGGAAACTTTATTATTATTTTTTTCCTCAGAAAGTGTCATTTTCCGCTAGAGATGGCCCGAACTATTCGCCGGCGAACAGTTCCCGGCGAACATAGCTTGTTCGCGTTCGCCTCTGTCGGGCGAACATATGCGATGTTCGGTCCGCCCCCTATACATCATCATTGAGCAAACTTTGACCCTGTACCTCACAGTCAGCAGACACATTCCAGCCAATCAGCAGCATACCCTCCCTCCCAGACCCTCCCACCTCCTGCACAGCATCCATTTTAGATTCATTCGGAATTTGCAGTCTTAGTGAGAGGAGGGAGAGTGTAATTGCTGCTGATTTAATAGGGAAATTGATAGCTAGGCTAGTGAATTCAGTGTCCACTCCAGTCCTGAAAGACTCATCTGATCTCTGCTGTAAGGACAGCGTCCTGACAGCACCCCAAAAGCCCTTTTAGGGCTGCAACATTAGTCTGCTTTTTTTTTCCTTTATATGCATATTGCAGTTGCATGGCCTGCCTGTGTGTAAGGAGCTGCAGGCCCACAGACTGTAGTGTGCCCACTGCCAGTGCCCACCCCTGTCATCCCATGTGGCACAGGACTTTGCATCAAAAAAGGCATTTAATTTTTACACTTTAATCTAAGTTTAGTTGCCTGCCAGTGTGTGTCAGGCTGACTTCCAGTGACTGTAGTGTGCCCACTGCCAGTGCCTACCACTCATACCGGCTGGCAGAGGACTTTGCATCAAAATAGGCATTTAATTTTTACACTTTAATCTAAGGTTAGTTGCCTGCCAGTGTGTGTCAGGCTGACTTCCAGTGACTGTAGTGTGCCCACTGCCAGTGCCTACCACTCATACCAGCTGGCAGAGGACTTTGCATCAAAATAGGCATTTAATTTTTACACTTTAATCTAAGGTTAGTTGCCTGCCAGTGTGTGTCAGGCTGACTTCCAGTGACTGTAGTGTGCCCACTGCCAGTGCCTACCACTCATACCGGCTGGCACAGGACTTTGCATAAAAAAAGGCATTTAATTTTTACACATTAGTCTAATTTCATTTGCTTGCCTGCTGCCAGTGCGTGACAGGCCCACTTCCACTGACTGTAATGTGCCCACTGCCAGTGCCCACCCCTGTCATCCCGTGTGGCACAGGGCTTTGCATAAAAAAAGGCATTTAATTTTTACACTTTAATCTAAGGTTAGTTGCCTGCCAGTGTGTGTCAGGCTGACTTCCAGTGACTGTAGTGTGCCCACTGCCAGTGCCTACCACTCATACCGGCTGGCACAGGACTTTGCATAAAAAAAGGCATTTAATTTTTACACATTAGTCTAATTTCAGTTGCTTGCCTGCTGCCAGTGCGTGTCAGGCCCACTTCCACTGACTGTAGTGTGCCCACTGCCAGTGCCAACCACTGATACCGGGTGGCACAGTAGCTTGCCGATAAATAAGGCATTTCATTTTTACACATTAGTCTAATTTCAGTTGCTTGCCTCCTGCCAGTGTGTGTCAGGCCCACCTCCACAGACTGTAGTGTGCCCACTGACAGTGCCAACCACTGATACCGGGTGGCACAGTAGCTTGCCGATAAATAAGGCATTTCATTTTTACACATTAGTCTAATTTCAGTTGCTTGCCTGCTGCCAGTGTGTGTCAGGCCCACTTCCACAGACTGTAGTGTGCCCACTGCCAGTGCCCACCACTGATACAGGATGGCACAGTACCACTTATCGAAAAAAAAATGACAGGCAGAGGCAGGCCACCCCGCAGGGGCCGTCGTGGTCGTGGTGCTGTGATTTCCACTGTCCCTGGAATAATGCCTAGTGTTCAGAGGCCATGTACCCTGAACCCGAAAAATTATGAGGACGTAGTTGACTGGCTTAGACAGGACACCCAATCTTCAACAGCTTCCGCTAAGAACCTTGACGCACCATCTTCCTCCAGCTCAGCTTTGGTCACCTGCTCTCAAGTTACCACGCACCCGCCCGCCGCTGATAGGAATAGTACTAGTTAAGACACCACTCATATAGGGTGTCACAGCACATTGCTCTGTGCACTCGCAGTGCCCCAATTTGGAAGTATGAGGACCAACCAAGCTGCTTTTTCCATCTCCCGGTTCCTGAAATCAATTCAGTTTGGTGTATGAGAGTTTGGTCTGTCATTGTGAAGGCAGTCGAAGGTACCAGGCCTAAATTTTTTTTTCACAAAAGGCAATCCCTGATATGGGATGTAACAGGGAATAAACTGATGAGAATAGTACTACAGAAAATACCACTCATATCGAGTGTGACAGTAAATTGCACGGCGTAGACGCAGTCACCGTGGATTAAAACAGAGTGGAGGGAGCCAGCGTTTTTTTAACCATCTCCCCGTTCGAAAAATCTATTCAATAAATGGCTGCCAGATTGGGGACGTTAGAGGGATTAAACTGATGAGAATAGTACTACAGAAAATACCACTCATATGAGGTGTGACAGTAAATTGCACGGCGCAGACGCAGTCACCGTGGTTTAAAACAGAGTGGAGGGAGCCAGCGTTTTTTTAACCATCTCCCCGTTCTAAAAATCTATTTAATAAATGGCCCCCAGATTGGGGACGTTAGAGGGATTAAACTGATGAGAATAGTACTACAGAAAAATACCACTCATATCGGGTGTGAGAGTAAATTGCACGGCGCAGAAGCAGAAGCAGTGACCGTGGATTAAAACAAAGGGGAGGGAGCCAGCGTTTTTTTAACCATCTCCCCGTTCGAAAAATCAATTCAATTGACCTTTCGGGGACCCTTGGTGTTGTACGTGGCTGGGTGGAGGAAGAAACCTTCAATGACATCACCGGGACGTGGCTAGCTTGGTATCCAACCTTGTGCAAATGGGGAGTTTGCGGTTGTGCAAATGAACTGTTTGCGGTTGTTTGCGGTGCATTAAAAGAGGAGTTTGGTATGTCAATGTCTGAGAATCGGGCGTAACCCTTACACTACCTGATCGATACAACATCAGACCTGATCGTATACACACACAATTTAGGAATGTTACGTGATTTATGCCCTTTATGGATTAAAACCCGACTCTGCGTCCACTACGTAATTTTCCATGGGAGTTTTGCCATGGATCCCCCTCCGGCATGCCACAGTCCAGGTGTTAGTCCCCTTGAAACAACTTTTCCATCACTATTGTGGCCAGAAAGAGTCCCTTTGGTTTTTAAAATTCGCCTGTCTATTGAAGTCTATGGCGGTTCGCCCGGTTCGCCTGTTCGCAAACATTTGCGGAAGCTCGCGTTCGCTGTTCGCGAACTGAAAATTTTATGTTCGCGACATCACTATTTTCCGCTAACTTGTGAAAAAAAAAATAATGAAATGATACATGAACTCACCATGCCCCTCCGCGAATACTTTGGGGTGTCTTCTTTCTAAAATGGTCATTTGGGGGTTATTAATACTATCCTGACATTCTAGCACCTGAAGAAACATGACAGGTTCTCAGAAAGTCAGAGCTGCTTCAAAATGCGGAAATTCACTTTTTTGCACCATAGTTTGTAAACGCTATAACTTTTACCCAAACCAATAAATATACACTTATTGCATTTTTTTTTATCAAAGACAAAAAAAAATTTACAACAGAAAGCGAAAAATGATATTTTTTTGCAAAAATGGCGTTAAATTTTTATTAATAGCAAAAAAAGTAAAAATATCAGCAACAATTAAATACCAAAAAATGAAAGCTCTATTAGTGAGAAGAAAAGGAGTTAAAATTCATTTGGGTAGTAAGTTGTATGACGGAGCCATAAACCATGAAAATAGTGTAGTGTAGAATTGTAAAAAGTGGTCTGGTCATTAAGGGTGTTTAAGCTAGGGGGGCTGATGTGGTTAAGCTAGGGGGGCTGAGGTGGTTAACATGATTTTGAATGTGATTGCTTAATTCTGAACACAGCTACATCCCCAGTTATACAGCTGCAACCTCATTATTTTAGTTTTGTTTTTTTTTCTTCCCTCCACCTAAAAGATTTCAGTTTGTTTTTAAATTGAGTGGTACAGTTTATAGGTCACATTAAATGTGGAAAAAGTTCTGAAATTATTTATCTTTGTCTCATTTTTTTACAGCACAGAGACCTGACATTTTAACAGCGGTTTGTAGACCTTTTATGTCCACTCTAATATGTAGGCAGTAGTGATGAGCACCAGGGACAATATTTTAATTCGCAATATTTTGCAAATATTTGGTAGAATTTTCATCATGTATTCGCAAATTCGTGGTTATTTTCTTGATTGCGAAAATCGGCAGGGTAATATGCGTATAATGCGAGCAGCACAGGCGTGCGTCAACTATAGCAACATTTTTCAAACTGCTAGAAGTTTGCTGAGACTGGAAAAAATAGTTGGCACGGCAGAACATTACAATAGCTTTATAAGCAGATAGAGTGCTCCGATATATTCGCGATTGTGCAAATCAGCAATTAATGTTGCGCATATCTTTGCACAATATGGGCAACTTCACATTTTAGCAGGTCTGACTATATATTAGTGATTGGTGCACTAATTATTGATGTGAACTTGTGACATCACAGCACTATGTATGTATGTAGAGCACTATGTATGTACCATGTATGTATGTATTGACAGCAGAACCTATAACACTACCTAGCACCCTGCACTGGAACCTATCAGCTACACTATATCACAATCAAACCTACACTAACTATCTCCCACTAACTATCTGTAATATATATATATATATATATATATATATATATATATAAATATATATATATATATATATATATATATATATATATATATATTAACTATCTAATGTAATGAGTGGAAAGCAGAGAGCACAGCAATGACACTGCTGTCTCTCTCAGAACTGTAATAAACTGTAGAAAATTGCTGTGGGGAGGTTCTTATATACTAAAGGTGTAGGCAACTTTCCTATTGGTTGCTAGGGATGTTTCTAAGGTCAGACAAAGACATTGCAGCCTTCTCGTTGGCCCACAAGCAAAAAGGAGGTTACTGATGAAGAAAAATGTAGAATATAAAAAAATATGAATATATATCACTATATTTTAATATTCACGAATTCTCGAAGTTGCGGTATTCGCGATTCGAATATTCGCGCCCAACACTAGTAGGCACCACACATCATTGTATCTTCTGGCATCCATGCATTATTTATATGATTGCTTTCACTTTTATAAGATGATTTAGGGGGGTATCAGAGCCACAGAGGAATTTCTTATCTGTAAAACCAGTACCTATATGCATGACACATTTTTAAACCTGTTACTAGGCTTCCCATGAGACTGTGGATATGATGTCGGTGGGAGCAAGGAGACTGCAGTCATATTACTCAGGCAATATTATAATTGCATCTCAGTACCCATGTTACAGAATCAAATATAAGTTTAACAACTATATTGAGTAACTGCACACAGTGTCGGACTGGGGTGCCTAGGACCCACCAGTGGAATTGATTTTGGGGGCCCACTCTACCACTAGCATAAACAGAAATATTACTTGTATATTTTTCAGCCTTATCTGGGAGACTGACCTTAAGGGATCAGCCGATCTCTGCACATGTTCCCGCATTAAATGGGTGACAAGACAACCACTATAAATTTATTGAGTATGCCATAACTGTATGACCTGTAGGTTTGAGAATAAGTGTACGGATAATGACGATAATGCCGCCATCTCAAGATGGGTAAGGATGCAAGTGGTCAAAGAGGCCAAATATTCGGTTGATAAAGGATTATGGTACACAGTTCGAGCATAGTTCGGGTTCGTACCGAATTTTGGGGTGTTCGGGACCCGGACCCGAACATTTAAAAAAAGTTCGGGTCCGTTGTTCGGCGATTTCTTCCCGCTTTCTGAAGGGCTGCACAGGAGCCAATCAGCTAGCGTTTTACTTCTTGCTCTAAGAAGCCATCACAGCCATGCCTACTAATGGCATGGCTGTGATTGGCCAAGTGCAGCATGTGACCAAGCCTCTATTTAAGCTGGAGTCACGTAGCTCCGCACATCACACTGCTCTGGTTAGTGTAGGGAGAGGACACAGCTTCTGTGAGGGCGAGATCAGGCAGGGAAAAGTCAGCAACAGCACCTAATGAACTGATCTATCTACAGCTGTGAATCATTCAACTTCTGCTAGTTAATTGCTCACTGGTTTGTAGGCTGGAAAGAGCGTTTTTCAGTCACTTTTTTCTGGGGTGATTGGCGGCCATTTTGTGACTTGTGGTGGGGGTTAAGTTCAATTGCCAAAATAGCAATCCCCTAAATCTGGTGTCCCAGCAGTGGCTGGCAAAGGATATATTTTGTTCTAGGGTGAAATTCAATAGGCAAAATAGCAATACCATAAATCAGTGGTTTCAGCTGTGGCTGGCCAAATTTAATAGTGTCCTGCAAAGGATATATTTTGTTCTGGGGTGAAATTCAATTGCCAAAATAGCAATACCATAAATCAGTGGTTTCAGCTGTGGCTGGCCAAGTTTAATAGTGTACGGCAAAGGATATATTTTTTTCTGGGGTGAAATTCAATTGCCAAAATAGCAATACCGTAAATCTGGTGTCCCAGCAGTGGCTGGCCAAGTATAATAGTGTCCGGCATAGGATATATTTTGTTCTGGGGTGAAATTCAATTGCCAAAATAGCTATACCATAAATCAGTGGTTTCAGCTGTGGCTGGCCAAGTTTAATAGTGTCCGGCAAAGGATATATTATTTTCTGTGGTGAAATTCAGTTGCAAAAATAGAAATACAGTAAAACTGTTGTTCCAGCTGTTGCAGGCTTCGTTTAACCACTTAAGCCCCCCTAGCTTAAACACCCTTAATGACCAGGCCACTTTTTACAATTCCGCACTACACTACTTTCACCGTTTATTGCTCCGTCATGCAACTTACCACCCAAATGAATTTTACCTCCTTTTCTTCTCACTAATAGAGCTTTCATTTGGTGGTATTTCATTGTTGCTGACATTTTTACTTTTTTTGCCATTAATACAAATTTAACGAAATTTTTGCAAAAAAATGACATTTTTCACTTTCTGTTGTAAAATTTTTCAAAAAAAACTACATTTCTATATAAATTTTTCTCTAAATTTATTGTTCTACATGTCTTTGATTAAAAAAGTCCAATAAGTGTATATTTATTGGTTTGGGTAAAAGTTATAGCGTTTACAAACTATGGTGCAAAAAGTGAATTTCTGCATTTTGAAGCAGCTCTGACTTTCTGAGCACCTGTCCTGTTTCTTCAGGGGCTAGAATGTCAGAATAGTATAAATACCCCCAAATCACACCATTTTAGAAAGAAGACACCCCAAAGTATTCGCGGAGGGGCATGGTGAGTTCATGTATCATTTCATTTTTTTCACAAGTTAGCGGAAAATGACACTTTCTGAGAAAAAAAAAAAAAAAGTTTCAATTTCTGCTAACTTCTGGCAAAAAAAAAGAAATCTCAGACGGACTCACTATGCCCCTCAGTGAATACCTTAGGGTGTCTACTTTCAAAATGGGGTCATTTGTGGGGTGTTTGTACTGTTCTGGCATTTTGGGCGGGAGCTAAATTGTGAGCCGCCATGTAAAACCTAAAGGTACTCGTTGGAATTTGGGCCCTTTGCGCACCCAGGCTGCAAAAAGTGTCACTTATGTGGTATCGCCGTACTCAGGAGAAGTAGGGCAATGTGTTTTGGGGTGTATTTTACATATACCCATGTTGGGTGAGAAATATCTCTGTAAACTGACAACTTTGTATAAAATTTTTAAAAGTTGTCGTTTACAGAGATATTTTCACACACAGTATGGGTATATATAAAAATACACCCCAAAACACATTGCCCTACTTCTCCTGAGTACGGCGATACCCATGTGTCCACTTTTTGCAGGCTGAGTGCATAAAGCCCTAAAACCAATGAGTACCTTTAGAATTTCTAGGGCATTTTTACGCATTTGGATTCCAGACTTCTTCTCACGCTTTAGGGGCCCCTAAAATGCCAGGACAGTATAAAAACCCCACAAGTGACCCCATTGTGGAAAGAAGACACCCCAAGGTATTCCGTGAGGGGTATGGTGAGTTCATGTAAAATTTTATTTTTGTCACAAGTTAGTGGAATATGAGACTTTGTAAAAAACAAAATAAAAAAAAATATATATCAATTTCCGCTAACTTGTGCCAAAAATAAAAATTCTGTGAACTCGCCATGCCCCTCACGGAATACCTTGGGGTGTCTTCTTTCAAAATGGGGTCACATGTGGGGTATTTATACTGCCCTGGCATTTTAGGGGCCCCTAAAGCGTGAGAATCCAAATGCGTAAAAATGGCCTGTGAAATCCTAAAGGTACTCATTGGTTTTAGGGCCCTTTGTGCACCTTGGCTGCAAAAAGTGCCACTCATGTGGTATCGCCGAACTCAGGAGAAGTAGGGCAATGTGTTTTGGGGTGTATTTTTACATATACCCATGCTGCGTGTGAGAAATATTGCTGTAAACGACAACTTTTTACATTTTTTATTCAAAGTTGTCAATTTACAGAGATATTTCTCACACAAAGTATGGGTATATGTAAAAATACACCCCAAAACACATTGCCCGACTTCTCCTGAGTACAGCGATACCACATGTGTGCCACTTTTTGCAGCCAAGATGCGCAAAGGGCCCTAAAACCAATGAGTACCTTTTAGGAGGGCATTTTACGCATTTTTCTTCTCACGCTTTAGGGCCCCTAAAATGCCAGGGCAGTATAAATACCCCACATGTGACCCCATTTTGGAAAGAAGACACCCCAAGGTATTCTGTGAGGGGCATGGCGAGTTCATAGAAGATTTTTTGGCACAAGTTAGCGGAAATTGATTTTTATTGTTTTTCTCATAAAGTCTACCTTTCTGCTAACTTTTGACAAAAAGTTAAATTGTTCATGGACTCACTATGCCCCTCAGCGAATACCTTGGGGTGTCTTCTTTCCAAAATGGGGTCACATGTGAGGTATTTATACTGCCCTGGCATTTTAGGGGCCCTAAGCGTGAGAAGAAAAATGCGTAAAATGCCCTCCTAAAGGTACTCATTGGTTTTAGGGCCCTTTGCGCATCTTGGCTGCAAAAGTGGCACACGTGGTATCGCCGTACTCAGGAGAAGTCGGGCAATGTGTTTTGGGGTGTATTTTTACATATACCCATACTTTGTGTGAGAAATATCTCTGTAAATTGACAACTTTGAATAAAAAAATGTAAAAAGTTGTCGTTTACAGAGATATTTCTCACACCCAGCATGGGTATATATAAAAATACACCCCAAACACATTGCCCTACTTCTCCTGAGTACGGCGATACCACATGAGTGACACTTTTTGCAGCCAAGATGCGCAAAGGGGCCCTAAAACCAATGAGTACCTTTAGGATTTCACAGGCCATTTTTACGCATTTGGATTCTCACACTTTAGGACCCCTAAAATGCCAGGACAGTATAAATACCCCACAAGTGACCCCATTGTGGAAAGAAGACACCCCAAGGTATTCTGTGAGGGGCATGGCGAGTTCACAGAAAAAAAAATTTGGCACAAGTTAGCGGAAATTGATTTTTTTTTTTTACAGTCTCATATTTCACTAACTTGTGACAAAAATAAAATTTTGCATGAACTCGCCATACCCCTCACGGAATACCTTGGGGTGTCTTCTCTCTAAAATGGGGTCACATGTGAGGTTTTTGTACTGCCCTGGCATTTGAGGGTCTCCGCAATCATTACACGTATGGCCAGCATTAGGAGTTTCTGCGATTCTCCTTATATTGAGCATACGGGTAATGAGATTTTTTCCCGTTCAGCCTCTGCGCTGAAAAAAAAAAAATGAACGGCACAGATTTCTTCATTCGCATCAATCAATGTGGATGAAAAATCTCTGCCCAAAAATGTGCAAAAAAACAAAACTGCACAGATTTCCTCATTCGCATCGATCAATGTGGATGAATAAATCTCTGCCAAAAAATGTGCAAAAAAAAAGTAGTAAGGCCCCATTCACACGTCCGCAAAAATGTCCGCATCTATTCCGCAATTCTGCGGAATAGATGCGGACCCATTCAGTGTGAATGGGGCTGGCGGTGATGCGGAGAGCACACTATGCGCTCGCCGCATCAGCATTTGCGGAGCTGCGGCCGCAAACTTCCGGGTTTCGGCCCCCAAGCATCCGGCCGCAGCTCCGCAAAAGATAGAGCATGTCCTATTCTTGTCCGCAATTGCGGACAAGAAAAGGCATTTTCTATATAGTTCTGGCAATGTGCGGATCCGCAAAATGCGGAAAGCACATTGCTGGTGTCCGTGTTTTGCGGATCCGTGGATCCATGGATCCGCAAAACACATACTGGACATCTGAATGAACCTTACAGTGGGGTAATTAGTGTCAGGGGGTGACATGGGGTGATCGGGGTTAATCAGGGGTTAATCAGGGGTTAATCAGTGGGGGGGTGGGGGTGGGGTGGATGGGTGGGGGGTCTGTGTGGTGTTTTGGTGCACTTATAAAAGTTTCTTTGGTGGTCCCAAGCAAATGGGACCACCAAAGGAACGATCAGCAAGCATATCAGACGCTGTTAACAAAACAGCATCTGATATGCCATTTTTTTAACTTCTACAGCCTGACAGCGCACGATCAGCGCTGGCAGGCTGTAGCTTACCTTGTCCCCGACGTGATCCTGTGAACGCGCGCGCGCGCGCGTTCACAGGAAATCTCGCCTCTCGCGAGATGACGCGCGGGCGCGTCAGGAGGAACAGACCGACCGCCCGCAGGACGCAATCCTGCGTGAGGCGGTCGGCAAGAGGTTAAATCAGTCCGTAAACGGGTATATTATTTTCTGGGGTGAAAGTCAGTAGCAAAAATAGAAATACAGTAAATCTGCTGTCCCAGCAGTGGCTGGCCAAGTTTAATAGTGTTCTGCAAATGATATATTTTGTTCTGGGGTGAAATTCAATTGCCAAAATAGCAATACCATAAATCAGTGGTTTCAGCTGTGGCTGGCCAAGTTTAATAGTGTCCGGCAAAGGATAGATTTTGTTATGTGGTGAAATTCACTTGCCAATATAGCAATACCCTGAATCTGGTGTTCCAGCTGTTGCAGGCCAAGTGTTAATCTGTCCGTAAAAGGCTATATTACACTCAAGGTGTATATACAAGTGGTGAGAGGGTCATCCTCAATAATTCACATGCTACCGTGCATCTCCCATTGTATTTCTGTCCGTTAAAGGGTATATTACACAAAGTGTTAAAATACAATTGCTGAAGGCATAATCCTACATATTTTTTCACACGCTACTCTGCATCTCCAAGTGTAAATCTGTATCTGTCCATAAAAGGATACCTTTCATCCAGGGCCTAAATACTAGGCCTACAATTGATATTCCCCTAAATCAGTGGTTACTACTGTGCCTGGATTAGTGTAATACGGTACACATATAAATAGGCAGTTAGTGTTAGGTGCCTGTAAAAAAAGGCTTGAATTTGAAATCAATACATTGGGCCACAAATTTTTTTTCTTATTGTGGTGCTTGGTGAATGGTAACAATGAGGAAAACATCTAGTTAGGGACGCGGACGCGGTCGTGGTGGTGTTAGTGGACCCTCTGGTGCTGGGAGAGGACGTGGCTATTCTGCCACAGCCACATGTCCTAGTGAACCAACTCCCTCAGGTTCCAGTACCCGCCAGAATTTACAGCGTTATTTGGTGGGCCCAATGCCGTTCTAAGGATCGTAAGGCCTGAGCAGGTACAGACGCTAGTCAATTGGGTGGCCGACAGTGGATCCAGCACGTTCACAACATTATCTCCCACCCAGTCTTCTGCAGAAAGCGTACAGGTGGCGCCTGAAAACCAAGCCCATCAGTCTGTCACATCACCCCCATGCATATCAGGGAAACTGTCTGAGCCTCAAGTTATGCAGCAGTCTCTTATGCTGTCTGAAGTCTCTGCTGGCAGGCTTTCCCGAAGGAATCCACCGAGCCCTTCCCCAGTCGTGGAAGACATAGAATGCACTGATGCACAACCACTTATGTTTCCTGATAAAGAGGACATGGGAATACCACCTCATCAGAGTCCGCACGTCTCTGATGATGACGAAACACAGGTGTCAACTGCTGCGTCTTTTTGCAGTGTGTAGACCAAACAGGAGGCCAGGGAGGAAGACTGTGTGGAAGACGATGCAGGGGATGATGAGGTCCTAGACCCCACATGGAATGAAGGTCGTGCCACTGACTTTCATAGTTCAGAGGAAGAGGCAGTGGTGAGACCGAGCCAACAGCGTAGCAAAAGAGGGAGCAGGGGGCAAATACTGAACAGCTGCTGCCAAGAGAGTTCGCCTGCTACTGGCCACTGCCACCAGGGACTGAGCACCCCAAAGGCAGCTTCAAAGAGTTCCCTGGCATGGCACTTCTTTAAACAATGTGCTGACGACAAGACCCGAGTGGTTTGCACGCTGTGCCATCAGAGCCTGAAGCGAGGCAATAACGTTCTGAACCTTAGCACAACCTGCATGACCAGGCATCTACATGCAAAGCATGAACTGCAGTGGAGTAAACACCTTAAAAACAAGGAACTCACTCAGGCTCCCCCTGCTCCCTCTTCTGCTGCTGCCTCGGCCTCTTCCTCCGCCTTGGGAGGAATGTTTGTACCTGCCGCCCACCAAACAGAGGATGTGCCACCGACACCACCACCTGCTTCACCAAGCATCTCTACCATGTCACACGGCAGCGTTCAGCTCTCCATCTCACAAACCTTGGAGAGAAAGAGTAAATTCCCACGTAGTCACCCTCGAGCCCTGGGCCTGAATGCCAGCATTTCTAAACTACTGGCCTTTGAAATGCTGTCATTCAGGCTGGTGGATACAGACAGCTTCAAACAGCTGATGGCCATGGCTGTCCCACAGTATGTTGTTCCCAGCCGCCACTACTTCTCCAAGACAGCCGTGACTTCCCTGCACAACCAAGTATCCGATAAAATCAAGTGTGCACTGCGCAACGCCATCTGTGGCAAGGTCCACCTAACCACAGATACGTGGACCAGTAAGCATGGCCAGGGACGCTATATCTCCCTAACTGCACACTGGGTAAATGTAGTGGCGGCTGGGCCCCAGGTGGAGAGTTCCTTGGCGCACGTCCTTGCGCCGCCAAGGATCACAGGGCATCATTCTTTGCCTCCTGTAGCCTCCACCACCTACTCGGCTTCCTCCTCCTCTGCTTACACCAGCTCATCCAGTCAGCCACACACCTTCACCACCAACTTCAGCACAGCCCGGGGTAAATGTCAGCAGGCCATTCTGAAACTCATATGTTTGGGGGACAGGCCCCACACCGCGCAGGAGTTGTGGCGGGGTATTGAACAACAGACCGACGAGTGGTTTCTGCTGGTGGGCCTCAAGCCCGGCCTGGTGGTGTGCGGCCTGATGCGTCGCAGCTATGGGACTAGTCGGTTTAACGCACATCCCTTGCATGGCGCATGTGCTGAATTTGGTGGTGCAGAAGTTTATTCAGAACTACCCCGACATGTCAGAGCTGCTGCATAAAGTGCGGGCGGTCTGTGCGCGCTTCCGGAGTTCACATCCTGCCGCTGCTCGCCTGTCTGCGCTACAGCGGAACTTCGGCCTTCCCGCTCACCGCCTCATATGCGACGTGCCCACCAGGTGGAACTCCACCTTGCAAATGCTGGAGAGACTGTGCGAGCAGCAGCAGGCCAAAGTGGAGTTTCAGCTGCAGCACGCACGCGTCAGTCGCATTGCGGAACAGCACCACTTCACCACCAATGATTGGGCCTCCATGCGAGACCTGTGTGCCATGTTGCGCTGTTTCAAATACTCCACCAACTTGGCCAGTGGCGGTGACACCGTTATCAGCGTTACAATACCACTTCTATGTCTCCTTGAGAAAACGCTTAGGGCGATGATGGAAGAGGAGGTGGCCCAGGAGGAGGAGGAGGATGAGGTGTAATTTTTAGCACTGTCAGGCCAGTCTGTTAGAAGTGGCTCAGAGGGAGGTTTTTTGCAACAGCAGAGGCCAGGTTCAAATGTGGCCAGCCAGGGCCCACTACTGGAGGACAAGGAGGAGGATGAGGAGGAGGGGGAGGAGGATGAGGATGAAACAGGTTCACAGCTGGGTGGCACCCAACACAGCTCAGGCCAATCACTGGTGCGTGGCTGGGGGGATACGGAGGACGATGACGATACGCCTCCCACACAGGACAGCTTGTCCTTACCTCTGGGGAGCCTGGCACACATGAGTGACTACATGCTGCAGTGCCTGCGCAATGACAGCAGAGTTGCCCACATTTCAACGTGTGCGGACTACTGGGTTGTCAACCTGCTGGATCCCCGGTACAAAGACAATGTGCCCACCTTACTTCCTGCACTGGAGTGTGATAGGAAGATGTGCGAGTACAAGCGCACACTGGTAGACGCGTTCCTGAGAACTTTCACAAATGTCACAGAGGAACAAGTGTAAGCCCAAGGCGAAGGCAGAGGAGGAGCAAGAGGTCGCCAACACAGCTGTGTCACGGCCAGCTCCTCTGAGGGCAGGGTTAGCATGGCAGAAATGTGAAAAAATTTTGTCTCCACGCCACAGCTAACTGCACCACCACCTGATAAGGAACGTGTTAGCAGGAGGCATTTTTTTACTAACATGGTTGAACAGTACGTCTGCACATCCCTCCACGTACTGACTGATTGTACGGCCCCATTCAACTTCTGGGTCTCCAAATTGTCCACGCGGCCAGAGTTAGCCTTTTATGCCTTGGAGGTGCTGGCTTGCCCGACGGCCAGCGTTTTGTCTGAACGTGTATTCAGCACAGCAGGTGGCGTCATTACTGACAAATGCAGCCGCCTGTCCACAGCCAACGTGGACAAGCTGACGTTCATAAAAATGAACCAGGCATGGATCCCACAGGACCTGTCCCTCCCTCGTGCAGAATAGATATTTATAACTGCCTCCCCCTCAACCATGTATTCTTGTACTCCGGGGCACTTCTTTATTGAATCCTCATTTTTTTAACTTTACCATGATCTTGCGGTACAACCCAAAGTTGAATGAACCTCTCCTCAATCTGGGCGCCGGGGCCTAAATAACTGAAAGTGGCCTTCTCCAGTGGTGGGTTATATGACGCCTTATTCCTTGCTGTGGGACCTCTCTCCTCTGTCTACGTGCTGGGGCCTAAATAACTGAAAGTGGCCTTCTCCAGTGGTGGGTGATATGACGCCTGATTCTCTGCTGTGGGACCTCTCTCCTCTGTCTGGGTGCTGGGACCTAAATAACTGAAAGTGGCCGTCTCCAGTGGTGGGTGATATGATGCCTGATTCTCTGCTGTGGGACCTCTCTCCTCTGTCTGGGTGCTGGGGCCTAAATAACTGAAAGTGGCCTTCTCCAGTGGTGGGTGATATGATGCCTGATTCTCTGCTGTGGGACCTCTCTCCTCTGTCTGGGTGCTGGGGCCTAAATATCTCAAAGTGGCCATCTCCAGTGGTGGGTGATATGACGCCTTATTTCTTGCTGTGGGACCTCTCTACTCTGTCTGGGTGCTGAAGCCTAAGTAACTGAAAGTGGCCTTCTCCAGTGGTGGGTGATATGACGCCTTATTCCTTGCTGTGGGACCTCTCTCCTCTGTCTGGGTGCTGGGGCCTAAATAACTGAAAGTGGCCTTCTCCAGTGGTGGTTGATATGACGCCTGATTCTCTCCTGTGGGACCTCTCTCCTCTGTCTGGGTGCTAGAGCCTAAATAACTGAAAGTGGCCTTCTCTAGTGGTGGGTGATATGATGCCTTATTCCTTGCTGTGGGACCTCTCTCCTCTGTCTGGGTGCTGGGGCCTAAATAACTCAAAGTGGCCCTCTTCCAGTGGTGGTGATATGACGCCTGATTCTCTCCTGTGGGACCTCTCTCCTCTGTCTGGGTGCTAGAGCCTAAATAACTGAAAGTGGCCTTCTCTAGTGGTGGGTGATATGATGCCTTATTCCTTGCTGTGGGACCTCTCTCCTCTGTCTGGGTGCTAGTGATGAGCGGCAGGGGCAATATTCGAATTCGCGATATTTCGCGAATATTTGGGCGAATATTCGCCATATATTCGAAAATTCGCAAATTCGTAATCTCCAGACATTATTTTCTTGTTTGCGAAAATTCGCATAAAAAAATTGCATAAATTAGCATAAAAAATTGCATAAACTGTCATTTAAAAGATACCTTTTAAATACCAGCTTATGCGAATTTTTAGGCTAATTTATGTGAATTTTTATGCGAATTTTTGCAAACAAGAAACAAATGACATTAAAATTTGCATATAAAAAATTCGCATAAAGCGAATATTCGCAATTGCGAATATATATTGCGATATTCTAAATATTCGCGAATTCTCGAAGTGCTGATATTCGCGATTAAAATTCGCAATTCGAAAATTCGTGACCATCACTGCTGGGGCCTAAATAACTCAAAGTGGCCTACTTTAGTGGTAGGTGATATGACGCCTTATTCCTTGCTGTGGGACCTCTCGAGAAAATTTAGATTCAGTGGATAAAATATATAAATAAATTATGTATATATATATATATATATATATATATATATTATTTTTTTTTCTCTCACTCTTTGTCCTGACAACCCCCCCCCCCTCTCCCCTTCCACCTACCTGAGGTGGATTGGGTAGTTGTGGGTATAGGGTAAGGGGATAATGGGTAGGGAAGGGTGGGCGGGGGGATAAGAGGAGAGGGATAAGAAGGAATAAAGGGTTAAAAGTAAGATAAGCAATGTGATACTTATTGTTATGTACCGGATAAGTCAAGTATTTCCATGTAGAGGGTATTTAAGTTGGAGGGGAATGGATGCCCTACCACCCCTATTCATGTATTTGTCTTTATTACTCTGATCCTTCTCTGGTTGATGCTTGATATTTTTACTATGTAAGTGTAAAATGTATTGCTATTTTTATTTTTTGTAATTTTCTAATAAAATGAAAAAAAAAAAAAAAAAGGATGCCAGTGGTCAGGCTCATGGAAAATCTGTCACCACATACCTCTATAATAATCCAAGTCAAATGTCCCATGTGCTCTGGTCCCCTGATTCCAACGCTTTTTCCCCTATCCTGATCAGTGCTGGCATTTCTGAGAAATCATTGATTTTCTGATATGCAAATGAGCTGTTTGGTGCAATAAGGGTGTCAGCATTACACCAAAATGCCCACCCTTTGGTTCTGTTCTGGAATTGGTGCACGCACAGTAGAGTGCCCTTGTGGGACCCATCACTGAGAGCTGGGGGGCAGTGCTGGACACAATAAGTAGCAGAGGCTTTGGAAACACAGTGACCCCCTAATTGCCTCAAACCGCTTATTTGCATATGATACAAATCACCGATTTCCCAGGAATACAGCTGAAACCCACAGCCATAAGCAGCACATTTCTCCTGTTCCCCATAGCAAAGAGTGATCACGTGATACCCTCCAATGGTAGTCACTCTTTGCAGCAGCTCTCCACTCTGACTTTGTATAATGACATGGCACAGGGGACAGTCCTGCATACAAATACATAGGGGGTGACTAGTTCTACCAGTCCCTTTAAGAGAGCGCAACCTAGAAGCAATATACAGAATGGGGAGCTTTCCCTTTAAATGCTGTAAGGCTACTTTCAAACTAGCTTTTTTGCTAAATCCGGCAGGGCTCAGCAAAAAGGCTTCCATTACTGATGTGATACAACCATCTACATCCATTATGAACTGATCCTGTTGTATTATCTGTAACATAGTCAAGGCGGATCCGTCATGAACTCCATTGAAAGTGAATGGGGGACGGATCCCCTTTCTATTGTGTCAGATTGTGTCAGAGAAAACGGAACCTTCTCCATTGACTTACATTGTGGGTCATGACGGATCCATTTTGCTTCGCATCCCATGATGGAAAGAAAACTGCAGCTTGCTGCAGTTTGCTCTCCGGTATGGGAATGTAACCAAATGGAACGGAATGCATTTTGGAGCATTCCGTTCTGTTCAGTTACACTTTGTTCCCATTAACAATGAATTGGGGCTATGATTGGCCAGTGCTGCATGTGACCCAGCCTCTATATATGCTGGAGTCACGTAGCGCCGCTCGTCACGTCAGCTCTTACTAATTTAGGGATAGCATGCTGCTGCTGTGAGGGAGAGATAAGGAAATAATCTGATATCAGAGCTTGGTGTTAAGTCTGCGATCTACAGCGATTTTTTTTTATTGTGGGTGCAATGCAACATTTTTGTACCCTGCCCTGAGTCCAGTGACACAGAAAAATACGTTTTAATCCGTCTGTTAGTTAGGTGGGAATCGGTGGCAATTTTGTGCAAGTGCAGTGCACTTGCACCTGCATATGTGCCAGGGACAATAATTTAATCCTGTTCTTGTAGTTCAGTGGGCTGCATATGTGCCAGGGGAAAGGAAAATAATATAGGTAATCCATCTGTGAGTTCAGGGACCCAGGGGGTGACATATTTACATTTTTTTCTGTAAAGCACCCCTGTTCTGCATATGTGACAGTGTAATCAATTCAGTAAATCCATCTGTTAGATATTCTGGGGGGACAAATACATTTTTTTTTGCTAAAAAGTAAATTTTCCAGACTGTGTTGCATTTGTGATAGTGAAAGAAAATCAGTAAATCCATCTGTTTCATTGTGGGTGAAAAAAATCATCTTTTTTTTTTTTTTTGCCATAAAGTACCTTTGCAGCCTTCACTGCATTTGTGATAGAGAAAGAAAATCAGTAAATCCATCTGTTTCATTGTGCGTGAAAAAAAATCCCTTTTTTTTTCCATAATGTACCCTTGCGGCCTGTGCTGCATTTCTGATAGTAAAATATAGCACTGCATTTCAGTAAATCCAGCTCTTAGATTGTAGGTGGCAGGGCTGGGACAAGGCCCACCACCAACAGAGGCTGAGATGCCCAAGTGCGCCCCCCCCGGGGCGTTCCTTGTAATTTTACCTCATCCAGAACCCCATCAGACGGAAAAGAATATTCTTTATTTAAAAACTATCTTACTTCACTTCAGGGCAGACTCTCACGCTCTATCCCTGCTGGGGCCTGGGCTTGGTCGTGACACAGTGCTGTGCTGCTGCCTGCTGCTGCCCGCACTGCTCCTGGTCTCCAGAGGGCGCACATGTGACCGTTACTGTGTACAGTCCCTGTACACTGTCCCTGATACTAATTGATAGTAGCAGCCTCACCACAGGGCACTCATCCTGAAAAGGGACAGTATCAGGGACAATGTACAGCTTACAACAGGGCGCATTTAGGGACCCTACACGTGTGTTCCATGTTATGAGTATGTCCTGCAACCGTAGCATCAACCTGCATATTCCACATGTGATCCAGGTCTGCCTATGCTGGGAACAGTGAAGCTGCCGTCGCTCCGCAGATGTGGTCAGTGTAGGGTTGCCACCTTTTCTTCGAGCCAAACCCGAACAGGCCAGCCACGCCCATCGACGCACAGCGCTGGTCCATACAAGTTTCTCCTACAGAGCCGTACTTTAAGGGGCTGTCCACTCTGGACAAGCGTGGAGTAGATCTCCTGACAACAAGCAGATCTCCTAGATTCCAGCTCATAAAATGATTGGCTGCTACTGGTGAACCACTCAGCATGTGAAACACCTTAAAAAACCAATATATAGACACCAAGGAGCCTCCACAAAGACAACTGTAAAGTCTGTATAAGGAGGGGTGGTCCTCATCAGGGGGCTCTTTATTACTTGCATCATCCGACGTTTAGCTTTTTCTGAATGGTTGCCATGGCAGCCAGGATGCTAAAGTCCTGGTTGCCATGGTAAAGTGTAGTGGGGAGCAGGGGGAGAATTATACTTACCGCCCATGCGGCTCCTGGGGCGCTCCAGAATGACGTCAGAGCGTCCCACGCACATGGATCACGTGATCCATGCGCATGGGGTGCTCTGACATCATTCTGGAGCGCCCGGGAGCCGCACAGACTGTAAGTATAATTCTCCCCGCTCCTCACTACACTTTACCATGGCAACCAGTCCTGGCTGCCATGGTAACACTGAAAGCATTTTGAAGACTGATCCATCTTCAAATGCTTTCAGTTCTCTTAGCGTTGTGACGGATCCGGCGGGTACTTCCGCGACGGAAGTGCATGCTGGATCCTAACAACGCAAGTGTGAAAGGGGCCTTAGCATAATATAAAAGTATGAATTTTATTAAATAGAACAGGTAAGGGGCATATGGATAAATTCAGCTGACATTAGCAAATAGCTAATGTCAGCTGACAGCTAGTGAAAAAAATGATCAAATGGGGGGTGAGTGAACTACTAGTTTTGAAGCCCTGTCAGTGCAGTGTGTCAGACAGTAACAGTACATCAATGCTGAGGCTGAGCCTCTGACTGAGAGAGTGACAGTCAGTCTCACATACCTCCAGTCCTCTCCTCTCTCTCCTTGGCTGAGGCTGAGCCTCTGACTTAGAGAGTGACAGTCAGTCTCACATACCTCCAGTCCTCTCCTCTCTCTCCTTGGCTGAGGCTGAGCCTCTGACTGAGAGAGTGACAGTCAGTCTCACATACCTCCAGTCCTCTCCTCTCTCTCCTTGGCTGAGGCTGAGCCACTGAGGGATTTATCACCTTCATGTTATCAGACCTGCTGACTGAGTCCTGTCGGCTAGTGTGAGAGCAGCAGGAAATGATGTCACCACTGCTCTGCTACACACTACACAGAGATTGATTGAGAGAGGGAGGGGAGGAGTCTGGGGGAGCAGCAGCACGGCCATCCATCCAGGAAACATCGATGGCAGAGCAGACAGAGAGAGAGAGAGTAAGTTCTTTCACAGGGCAGGCTCACACAGCAGCTGATCGCAGCAGCCGGGTCCCGATGTGTCCCTGCGCCTGTGGCCACCAGCTCTCTCTCTGCCACTGCCATCTGCATTAATAATCATCTGCCTGGGTCTGAGAAAGCCTTGTCAACCCTAGGTCAGTGGCCTGCCTGCCGCCCAGAGGCTGGGGAGCTGGCCTGCGCCCTGACGCTGGAGCGCCCTGAGGCTGGAGCCTCCCCAGCCTCTGTGTCGGCCCGGCCCTGGTAGGTGGACATTTCCTGCTGCACTGCATACCTGACTGTGAAATATATTCTGTAAATTCTGCGGCGTTTAGATTGTTGGGTGATCTATACCCCAGTTTTCTGTCAAACTACCCCTGCACTGCATACCTGACAGGGAAATATATTCTATAAATTCGGCAGCGTTTAGATTGATGGGTGATCTGTACCCCTTTTTTCTTTCAAACTACCCCTGCACTGCATACCTGACTGGAAAATATATTCTGTAAATTCGGCGGCATTTACATTGTTGGGTGATCTATACCCCTTACAAGTGCACGCTGGTTGACGCACTGCTGATGGCATTCCCACCTGACACCAGGTCCTCAGTGGAAGCACAAGGCGAAGGGTCTCCAAATTGGCACATGGCCTGAGCTTGCCCTTTATGCCTTGGAGGTGCTGGCCTGCCCTGCAGCCGTGTATTGTCTGAACGTGTGTTTAGCACAGCAGGGGAGCGTTATCACAGACAAGCGCATTCGCCTTTCCACAGCCAATGTGGACAAGCTCACGTTCAAGTGAATCAAGCATGGATCTCATAGGACTAGTCTGTACCTTGTGCATAATAGACATCTATACTGGCCTCACCGAGCCTTTGTTATACTCCAGCACACGTTATCTTTGTTTTTTTTTCTATATTTCCCAATGTTTTGGGGTCTACCCAAAAAAAACAAAAAACAAAAAAACAAAACTAAAAACAAAACAGTGTTGGCGACTTCCTCCTCCACCACCGCTTCGACCTACACCATCACTTCTACCGCCTCCTCACCCTCTTACTCCATATGGACCTCCTCCTAATTCAAGATTATAATTTTTTATTTTATGTTATTTTAAGTAATTTTGAACCCTGCGAACCCGAACTTCCAGGTGTCCGCTCAACTCTAAACGGAAGCAATTTTCTCCAGTATTGAGATCCTATGATGAATCTCAATACCGGAAAAGAGAAACGCTAGTGTGAAAGTAGCGTAAGAGAGGCTGATAAAGGCACCATCCCTCCTATCACGGCGTACAGTATCATACATACTGTAGGGAGGCTGCTATCTACTGTAGGCTATATTTCAAAAGGCTGGTCCTGGTGGTCAGTGGTGTGGACTGTGTTCTACAGGGCTCATTTACTCTACTGGGAAATACAGGCCACACTATAGCATAATATACTGGAATCTACAGTATACACTGTAAATATATTAGCCCCCCCAACCAAATAATAACACCGCCATACAATGACCTGATAATGCCTCCATACAGGGACTGGATAATACCTACATACAGTCACTAGATGACACCACCATACAGTGACTGAATGACACCGCCATACAATGACTGGATAACACCTAAATACAGTGACTTGATAACATCGCCATATTGGATAACAATGCCATACAGTCACCGGATGACGCCACAATACAGTGACTGGATAACACCGCCATACAGTGACTGGATAACACCGCCATACAGTGACTGGATAACGCCACCATACAGTGACCGGATAACGCCTCCATACAGATACTGGGTAATGCGTCTATACAGTGACTGGATAACGCCTCCATACAATGATTCGATATAGGGTATGGAGTATTAGAGGGCACAGTACAGGGTATGGTAAGGGGGCACAATAGAGGGTATAAGAGGGCATAGTACAGGGTAGGAGGCACATTATAGTGTATAAGGGGGCATTGTAGAGGTTAGGAGACACAGTTGTATCCCCTTATACCCTTGTACTGTGCCACCAACAGTGTATGTTTAGGGGGCACAGTCTAGGATAAGGGGCACAGTCCAGGGTATCAGATTCACCAAAGCTGGCAGGGAGTCTGAAGCAGGAGGGTCCTGACTCCTGGCTCTGGCATGCAGGCAGGCAGCAGCAGTTCTCAGAGGTGGGTGTGGGCAGCAATTAAAGCTGCAGCTTGGCGGACATACAAATGTGTGGCTGGACGGGCAGCCATACAATATGTCTGGGTGGAAGGGCGGTCAGCCATTCAACTGTGCAGGGTGGCTGAGCAAGAAGGCAGGCAGCGACGGGGCATCGGAACTTAGGAGGGGGCCCAGGAGCAGCAGCAGTAGGGGGGGAGGGGGCATCAGGGCCCTATTAAATTCTTTAATTTTTTATTTTTATTTGGATATTCCAGGGCCGTCTGGGATTGGACATTTCTGCCACAGATCATCCCCCCACACCACCCTTGTACTTGTTCTGCTGATCCTCTCTGTACTTGCGAGCTGCGCGGGCATGAGTTCAGTTCAGTCACTTTGGTGCGCGACCCCGTCCCGCGATCCCGTGAGAACCGTGACCTCCCACAGGACGGGATTGCGCACCAAAGTGACTGAACTGAACTCATGCCTGCGCAGCCCGCATGTACGGAGCAGATCAGCGGAACAAGTACAAGAGTGGTGGGGGGATGATCTCTGGGGTTGCCCAGGGTCCAATCAATTAAAACGGCCCTGGAATAGCCAAATAAAAATAAAAAAATTATAGAATTTAATATTGCCCAGAGCTGCTGCTTGCCTCCATCATGCTGCGGCCTGCCTGCCAACATCTATAGTACCATATGTGTTCTGCTTCCGCCCCTTGCTCAGCTGCTACTCATCACTGCTAATCCTCTGCTGCCACAAGTATTGACACTACACATCTGCCACTACCACCAAAACCACTGTTACTACTATTACTGTTACCACTACTATCGATAGACAGTCGATCTACTGCCTTGCATGTTCCATGCTATGTTTCTTCTGCTGGTACTACTGCTCGTATCATGTGCCTCTTATATCCTACCCTTTCCACATCCACATTGCACTGCTGCTGCTCCTACTTATAGAAGAGACTTTTTCAAAGCTCATTACCAATGAGACCCTTTTTCTTCTCACTATTAATACTTGTTTTGTGCGTGTTGTACAGGCAGGCATTCTAATCCTGTCAAGGCAGAATTTTTGGACGCTTGGTCCCTAAACAATCCAAATTTTTTTTTCCCATAACACCGTGTGTGTTTAACCACTTGACAACTGCCCATAGACTATAAACGTCCTATGGGCGGTTGTCAATCTCTGAATGGGCATTTTGAAACGTGCAGATGCCGAGCGGGTTGCCTGCTGTCAGTGACAGCAGGGCAACCCAGAGAGAAGCCAGGGACAGGGCCAGGAGTGTGCAGGAACTGTCGGGTCTCTCACAGACTTCGATCAGCCCTGCACTGAGGCTGTATTTCACCTGTAACTGGGGCTACTATGTCAGCCCCAGTTACAGGAGAAATCAATAGTGAAAAAAAAAATGGAAGTTAAATGTCCCCCAGAGGTCTTATATGACCTTATGGGGGACGCAAAGTGTAAAATAAAAAATAAAAAAATTAAGTGTTTAAAAAAAAAAATTAATTAAAAAAAAAAGAAAAAGAGAAAAAAATAAAATAAATTGGACATATTTGGTATTTCCGCGTCCGTGACAGCCGGCTCTATAAATATATCACATCATCCACCCCGTCCGATAAACACCATAAAAAATAAAATAAAAATTGTGTAAAAAAAAAACATATTTGTCATCTTATATCACAAAAAGTGCAGCAACAAGCGATCAAAAACGCGTATGTCCCACAAAATAAATCCAATAAAACCATCACCTCATCCCGCAAAAAAATGAGACCCTACATAAGAAAATCGCTCAAAAAATAAAAAATGTATAGCTCTCAGAACATGGAGACATTACAACATAATTTTTTGTTTAAAAAAAGCTATTATTCTGTTAAAGTAAAATCAATTAAAAAAAGTATACATATTAGGTATCGCCGCATTCGTAAAAACCAGATCTATAAAAATATCACATGACCTTACCCCTCACATGAACACTATAATAAAAATAAAATAAAAACAGTGCTAAAAAAGCAATTTTCTTCACTTAACATCACATAAAGTGCTACACCAAGTTCCACCCCTTCAGGACTCTATAAAGACCTTCTTAGACTCCTTATCCCTCCCTAAGCTACGCCCGGAACACTATGACGCCCTCAAGGCCCCTTTTATCCCTGATGAATTAATAACTGCTATAAAACAACTCCCCAAAGGAAAGGCCCCAGGTCCTGATGGCCTACCTGCCCTTTATTACCGCACCTTTCAACATTCCCTCCTCCCCTTTCTTCTCAATGTGTGTAACCAAACATTAAAAGGGATCCCCCTTACGTCAGAGATGACAAAGGCCCACATCACGATCATCCCTAAGGAGGGAAAGGACCCAGCCCAATGCCCCAGCTACCGTCCCATTTCTCTTCTTAACCTTGATTTGAAATTAATTGCTAAAATGCTTGCTAACCGTCTCTCCCCTTTTCTGCCCTCTCTGATACATAGAGACCAAACTGGGTTCATGATGGGGAGGGAGGGCAGAGACAACTCGGTTAGGGTAGTCAATGCATTAATACATGCTAAAAGGAAAGGCCTGCCACTGGTGCTCCTCAGCACTGACGCCGAAAAAGCATTTGATAGAGTTAGCTGGGATTTCATACGACTATCCCTCATTAATCGAGGATTCCCCGACACATTTATAAGTGCTATATTTTCCATGTACCATAATGCCTCGGCGTCGGTGCTGGTGAACAATGCGGTTTCCCCCTCCTTCCTCATCACGAACGGTACACGTCAGGGATGCCCACTATCTCCCCTGTTATTTGTACTAGTTATGGAATCACTGCTCCAAACCATACGCCAAGAAAGCAAAATAGTGGGTATACAATTGGGTGATCAAGAACATAAAGTAGCGGCCTTCGCCGACGATCTTTTGATCATGACAACAAACCCCTCAATATCCCTGATGTGTATCTACAACATACTTGATAGATTCAGCCCACTTTCAAATTTTAAAATAAACATGTCCAAATCCCTTATTCTATCAGTAGGCCTCTCCCCATCCCTTAGACTTCAACTGACTAAAAACTCCCCTTTTAATTGGGATTCCCCCTACCTCACATATTTGGGCATAAAAATAACCCCGGACCCCTCTAACCTCTACCATCTTAATTTCACCCCTTTACTTCGGTCAATGAAAGACCAATTAGATTCCTTGCACCCCCACACATTGTCCTGGTTCGGTCGTAAAAATTTGGCTACTTCCTTAGTACTACCCAAGCTGACCTACCTCATGCAAGTCTTACCCATCCATATTCCCCCTACCTATTTTGATTCTCTGTCCGGCCACCTTAGGGAATTCATCTGGAACAAGTCCAAAGCAAGAATAGCCACATCAACTCTACAAAAACCCAAGTCTTTAGGTGGTATAGGCCTTCCCAACCCCAAGCTCTACAACCTCGCAGTCTTGCTTTCCAGATTTGTTGATTGGATTAGACAACCATACTCCAAATCCTGGGTAGCTATGGAATCATCTATCACACTTTTTTCCTTCCGCTCCTTATTAATAGGCCCAAATGTATCTCCTCTCAATTTCAATGCTTCTGATCTGTTAATCAATGCCACCTTGAAGTCCTGGCAATCCCTCCAAAAATCTTCTAAGGGCATCTCCTTACCCTCCCCCTTGATACAGGTTAGAGATCTGCTCTCTGTAGCCCCGCGTGCTCTAATCCAAAGCTTACTGCAAGAAGTTCGCACATCTCAAACACCAGTTGTTGCTCTGTTTGATGACCAAGGCATTCTGAAAAATGATGAGGCCATTCGTACTCTCCTATCCCATTCTACACCCCTTCCTTCCCTTACCTCCTTCTTGCGCTCATATATCTCCAAACATGTACCATACCAAGCTCTGCTTAGACCTCTAACGTGGTTTGAAAACCTTCTCACTTCAACATAACCCCACAAGAAACTTATCTCCCAATTATACAAATGGCTCAACTCCCCCATCTTACCCCCCAAGCCTGCTTTTGTAGGCCACTGGGAAAAAGATTTAAATACTAGCTTTTCCACGGATGAACTTCAACGCCTATTGATGGAACCCCATATATCCTCCAAATGTGTACGCATACAAGAAAATGGATACAAAATCCTTACTCGTTGGTACAGAACCCCCAACATAACCAAACTCTATTCTACAACACACTCGGATACTTGCTGGAGGTGTTTGGAGGAAAAAGGATCTTTCTTCCATATGGTGGTCAAATATTTTCAATATTTGCAATCAGATCTGCGGCACTTCCACCCCTCCCATACCATTGCTTCCCTTATTGGGCATCACTCCCTCAACCACCTCCACCAACCTACCTCACCTATTTAAAAAACTGCTGAGTGCTGCCCGCCTCCTAATTCCACGTTTTTGGCTCTCGCCAGACCTACCCCCATTAGATCACTGGTACAATAAGATAGACTCTATCTACAGGATGGAGGAATTAGCTGCCTGGGAAAACCGCTCACATCCCAAATTCCTAAGCATTTGGCTGAATTGGTCAAATTTTAGGTTACAGCCTTGCTGATATCATCCCAACTTAACTGATACTCTTGTGATGTTAGTTATTATGACTCATCGCATTGTGCATGGACTCTGTCTACCTATATTGTTCTACTTGTTTTACTTATTCTATTTGTACAACCGGAGATTTCTTCTCCCCCTTTTTTTTACTTTTATGCTTGTACTCATTTTATGATTACTGCTTGTAAACTGCAGATTTATTTTCAATAAAAAGTTGAAAATTAAAAAAAAAAAAAGTGCTACACCAAGTGATAAAAATGGCATATTCCCCCCAAAATAGTACCATACTGTCACCTCATCCTACAAAAAATGAGACCCTAACTAAGACAATCAGTCAAAAAATACAAAAGCTATGGCTACCAGACTATGGAGACACTAAAACATCAATTTTTTGGGTTTCAAAAATGCTATTATTGTGTAAAATTTAAATAAATAAGAAAAAGTATACATATTAGGTATTGCTGCATCTGTAACAACCTGCTCCCTAAAAAAACTCACATGATTCAACCCCTTAGGTGAACGCTGTAAAAATAAATAAATAAAAATATAAAAAAATTGGGAAATTTTATATTTTTTCATAATTAAAGGTGAAATATATTGACTCAAATTTATGACTATCATGAAGTACAATATGTCACAAGAAAACAATCTCAGAATGGCTTGGATAAGTAAAAGTGTTCTAAAGTTAACACCACATAAAGTGACAGGAAGGGGAAAATGGCCCGGACTGGAAGTGGTTAAACATCATCTGCCCCCATAAGGGACAATTTTTAGAAGCTTTGGAGTATGTAAAAGCATAACACACGCAATGTCATGGTGTGTTTTTAAACACAAAGTTCATTAATGCTGTCAAACATGCGTGTCACTTAGACAAGATTTACTATTGCTGTTATTGCATTCCTGGGAGACTAGAGGGTGTATATATATATATATATATATGTATATATATTGTAAGAGGGTGCAAGGTGTCATATTTGATGGCAGGTACGTGTCACCGAGGTTGCTGGCCTCGGTGAGGTAAGAGCCGGGTTTTTTTGTCTGCAGCAGCTAGTGCTGTTTGACTCTGTTAAATAGCATGGCTGCAAAGCCGATCCGGGCCGGCTCTTACCGGGAGCAGCTAAAGTGTAGGGTGGGTGGCTGCTCCCCACGATCCAGTCCTGGTTTTGGGCTGGGTATAAAACACAGCCAGCAGCTGTGTCTGAGGTGGTGATTATCCTGGAGCCTGCTAACAGGGCTCTGGAGTTCTCTGTCCTGGAGGAAAGAGCTCAGCAAGGAGGTGGCTTTTGTTCCTGGCTACCTGAAGGTGGATTCTCCTGCGGCTGGGCCGACAGCCTGGTGCGAACCTGCACCTACACCTCCCAGGTGACTGAACCTATGTTGGCCTGTTTTGTTTTGCCTCCTTGTTTCTGACATGTGTGAATTACCACCGAAAGACTGTTTGCTGTGTATTTTTGTGTCAGTGTGAATAAAACACTGTTTATTGCACATCCTGGACTCTTTGTTTTGCCTCGGTACTGCACCCGCACCGCTGTCTACCAGAGCGACTCCCCACATTTGGTGTCGGATGCGGGCATGCGCAGTGAGGCTGGCGTGAGCGCCGAAGTTTTTGCTAAAGTGCATGATATATATTAAGCCAGCAAAGTTGCAAGCAGGAATTTCTGGCAACATGGAGGCTGCTGTGAAGGCTCTCATAGAGGCTAACGTGCAGCAGCGGGAGACCAACCAGCTACTGCTACAACATGTGATGGCGTTACAGGCGGCAGGAGCGTCCCACCACGTCCATGATGCCCGGAAGCGGTCCGTGCGGCGATCCCAAAGATGACCCCCGCAGGCGGCGTGGAGACCTACCTGGCGGTCTTTGAGAAGGTCGCCGTGAGGGAAAAGTTACCCCGTGACCAGTGGGCCGAGGTGGTTGCTCCGTTCCTGGCATCCGGACCCCAGCAAGTTTTTTGATTTGGCAGATGACCAGGCTGCTGACTATTCCACGGTGAAGGGGAGATCCTGGCCAGACTGGGGGTAAGCGTGTTGGTCCGGGCTCAGCGGGTCCACCAGTGGGACTTTAAAGCGGCTGAACCCGCCAGGCCGCAGTACTATGAGTTGCTGCAACGGTTGCAAAAATGGCTGCAGCCTGACATTCTAAGTCCGACTGCTATGCTGGACCGTCTGCTGGCTGACATGTTCTGGAGGGCCTTGCCTTACCCCCTTCAACACTGGATCGGCCAGGTATCCCCCACCAATGCCCTTGAGATGGTCGACCTGGTGGAGCGATATGAGGCCACCAGAAACCTGCAGGGGTTCTTTTGGGAGGGCCAGTCAAACCCGGAAATCTCCACCCCAGTCCCGGCCGGCCAAACCCGCCCGGGATGTACCCCTTGCAGATCCATCCCCAGTGGTCTGCTGGCAGTGTCGGGAGCCTGGACACATAAGGGCCAACTGTCCCCATCGGGGGAACCCATGGAGACTAATTATGGGTACCGGGCTTCCATGTATGCCCGGAGACTGTGTGCGACCGGCACCCCGAGACAATAGACAATCGTCATCTGTGCCAGGTGCAAGTCGGGGATAACCTGGCAGTGGCGCTGTTGGACTCAGGGAGCCTGGTAACCCTGGTAAGTGCTGCCCTGGTACAGCCCACCCAGTATACGGGCCGGAAAGTGGGTGTGGTGTGCATTCACGGAGACTTAAAGGACTATCCCACTGCTGTAATGTCTCTGTCCACGGCGCGGCACCTGGACTTGTGAAGTGGCGATCTCCACAAAGCTACCCTATGAACTGATAATTGGGAGAGACTTCCCTGGTTTTCCGTCACTGTGGCCTGAGGTGAAAGTGTCTAATAGCCCTGAGACAGGGGTAACCCTAGCAGAGTGGCCTGATACCACTGGAAGGCCAGAACCCTGGGAGCCCGAGTCTGAAGGGCCAGCGGTAGGGGTGACCACTGCTGCAGCGGTAGTGGGGAGACAACCCCACTGAGTGTAATGGTGGGAGACACGGAGGACTTGCCACCGGGACCTGAGTTGGCAGACCTCAATGTCTCCGGGGAAAATTTTGGGACCGCACAACACCGGGACCAAACCCTAACCAGGGCCTGGGAGAATGTGCTGGAAATTGATGGTAAACCCCAGAAACCAGGGGCTGAATTAATGTTCCCACGATTTATTGTTCTGCAGGATATGTTGTATCGGGTGAACCAAATCCGAGGTGAACCTGTTGAACAGTTGGTGGTGCCCACAGCGTATCGCAAGCTCGTCATGGAGCTTGCCCACCAACATGTTCTTGGGGGACACCTGGGGTGGCAGAAAACCCAGGACCGCATTCTGCAGCGGTTTTATTGGCCCAGTGTGTTCAAGGAGGTAGAAAATTATTGTAAGTCCTGTCCAACCTGTCAGATAACTAGCCCCCAGCCACATTTCCGTAGTCCTCTGGTACCTCTGCCAATTATTGAAGTACCGTTTGAGCGAATCGCTATGGATTTAATTGGACCTGTACCAAAGTCTGCCAGGGGCCACCAACACATTCTGGTAGTTCTCGACTATGCCACTCGGTATCCGGAGGCGGTGCCTCTGCGACATACCTCAGCTAAGCTCATTGCCAAAGAGTTATTGGAGATGTTTTCCCGTGTGGGCCTGCCAAAGAGGTTCTGACAGACCAAGGGACCCCTTTTATGTCCAAAGTAATGAGGGAACTGTGTAAGTTGTTGCGTATAAAGCAGATTCACGGACGTCCGTTTACCATCCGCAAACAGACGGTCTTGTGGAGAGGTTTAACCAAACTCTAAAAAATATGCTAAAGAGGGTGGTGTCTAGAGATGGGAAGGACTGGGACCTGCTTCTGCCCTATCTCATGTTCGCAGTGCGAGAGGTGCCCCAGGCCTCTACTGGGTTCTCGCCCTTCGAACTGCTTTATAGCAGACACCCTCGGGGCCTGTTGGATATCGCCAAGGAAGCATGGGAACAACAGCCTGTCCCCCACAAAAGTGTCATTGAGTATGTCGCCCAGATGCAGGAACGGATGGAAAGGGTGTTGCCTTTGGTCCGGGAGCATATGGAGGCAGCGCAACAGGCCCAGAGTAGGGTGTACAATCGTCAGGCTCGGGTGCGGGACTTCAATCCGGGAGATCGGGTTTTGGTTCTGGTACCCACCCTTGACAGCAAATTCCTAGCTAGGTGGCAGGGCCCCTATGAGGTGATCGAGAAGGTAGGGAAGTAAATTACAAGGTACACCAGCCAGGGCGGCGCAAGCCGGAGCAGGTGTACCACGTGAATTTACTTAAGCCGTGGAAAGATAGGGACGCGGCCGACGACCACAGCCCCCGACCAGGGCTTCTAGGTGAAAAGGGTCCAGCCCCACAGTTCGAGGCCTGTGAAGCCGTAACCACGGTAAAAATTGCAGACAGCCTGTCTTCCAAACAAGTTCAGGAAGTCAGGGAGTTCCTCAGTCGGAACACGGATGTGTTCTCAGACCTCCCTGGCCGCACGTCTCTCATCCGACATGACATCGTCACTGAGCCTCAGGCCAAGGTCGGTTAAAACCATACCGGGTACCCGAGGCTCGGCGGCGGGCCATCGCGGAGGAAGTGCAGTTAATGTTGAAGCTCGATGTCATTGAGGAGTCGAAAAGTGAGTGGGCCAGTCCCATAGTCCTAATACCCAAGCCGGATGGGACGTTGCGGTTCTGCAACGACTTTCGCAAGTTAAGCGAAGTATCCAAGTTTGGCGCGTATCCCATGCCCGAGTGGGCGAGCTTGTTGAAAATTTAGGACAAGCCCGTTATTTTTCTGTGCTGGACCTCACTAAAGGGTACTGGCAGGTACCCTTAACGAGTCGGCTAAGGAAAAACCGCGTTTGTTACCCCGCAGGGCCTGTATCACTACAAGGTGTTACCCTTTGGCCTGCATGGCGCCCCGCCACTTTCCAAGGTTAATGGACATAGTGCTGCGACCACATCGTCGGTGCGCCTCGGCCTACTTAGATGATGTAGTCATCCACAGCACCGACTGGGAAAGCCATTTACCCAAGGTGCAGGCGGTAGTGGATGCCCTGAGGAAAGCTGGACTAACCGCCAATCCAAAAAGTGTGCGATTGGGTTGGAAGAGACCAAATATCTGGGATATGTAATCGGGCGGGGAGTCATCAAACCTCAGGTAACTAAGGTAGAGGCCATTCGTAACTGGCCCGACCGGTCACCACCAGGCAGGTAAAGTCGTTCCTGGGGATTGTAGGATACTACATGAGGTTTGTGCCCCACTTTGCCACAATAGCAGCGCCATTGACAGACCTGTTGAAGGGCGAAAGTCTGGGAGGGTTAGCTGGAGTGAGAAGGCGGAGGAGGCTTTCTCCGCGTTGAAGTCGGCCCTGTGTGGGTCCCCGGTTTTGGTGACACCCGACTTCAACAAGGAGTTTGTCGTACAGACGGATGCCTCGGAGGTAGGCCTCGGTGCGGTACTGTCTCAGGAGGTCAACGGGGAAGAACATCCCGTTGTCTTCCTGAGCCGTATGCTCAGTCCCGCCGAGTCCAGATATAGTATAGTGGAGAGGGAGTGCCTGGCTATCAAGTGGGCACTCGAATCTCTCCGCTACTACCTGTTAGGGAGGAGGTTCCGTCTGGTGACCGACCATTCCCCTCTCAAGTGGATGAGTCAGGCCAAGGAGAGGAATGCTCGGGTCACCAGGTGGTTCCTATCCCTTCAAAATTTCAAATTCTCCGTGGAACACAGGGCAGGCCGCTTGCAGGGTAACGCAGATGCCCTGTCCCGCGTCCACTGCCTCACGTGTGTTCACCCCCTCAGGGTTGAACAAAGGGGGGGGTGTGTAAGAGGGTGCAAGGTGTCATATTTGATGGCAGGTACGTGTCACCGAGGTTGCTGGCCTCGGTGAGGTAAAGCCGGGTTTTTGTCTGCAGCAGCTAGTGCTGTTTGACTCTGTTAAATAGCATGGCTGCAAAGCCGATCGGGCCGGCTCTTACCGGGAGCAGCTAAAGTGTAGGGTGGGTGGCTGCTCCCCACGATCCAGTCCTGGTTTTGGGCTGGGTATAAAACACAGCCAGCAGCTGTGTCTGAGGTGGTGATTATCCTGGAGCCTGCTAACAGGGCTCTGGAGTTCTCTGTCCTGGAGGAAAGAGCTCAGCAAGGAGGTGGCTTTTGTTCCTGGCTACCTGAAGGTGGATTCTCCTGCGGCTGAGCCGACAGCCTGGTGCGAACCTGCACCTACACCTCCCAGGTGACTGAACCTATGTTGGCCTGTTTTGTTTTGCCTCCTTGTTTCTGACATGTGTGAATTACCACCGAAAGACTGTTTGCTGTGTATTTTTGTGTCAGTGTGAATAAAACACTGTTTATTGCACATCCTGGACTCTTTGTTTTGCCTCGGTACTGCACCCGCACCGCTGTCTACCAGAGCGACTCCCCACAATATATATATATATATATATATATAATATCCCTATAGAATGTATATACTGAACAGTGAGCATTCTATTGCTAAAACACAGACATTTTTTTTGTTACAGATACATTCTTCAGTGAACCGCTATGGCTTTGTGTCAGAAATAAATAAAACCATTGTTTTTAAATAGTGGTAAATGATTTATTCCTGATAAATGTGAGGGAAGTACTTTATCCAAAACTTTCCATATGAGGACGTGTGCAAGAAGCAGATTTGGTGTTGCTCCAGGAAGTAGTGGTTTTGCTATAAGCTTTTGTTGCCAGAAGTATAGTAGACAGCTGTGGTTCTTGAAGGCTTGATAAATATTTTTTTACAAAAATGCATCTTTGAATTTTATAACATGTTATAAATAACATGACATTAAGTGTTAGAATCAAGAGAACATGATGGGACTTTTCTACAGGACATACTCATCTGTAGTGTTGAGCGCGAATATTCGAATAGCGAATTTTTTTAGCGAATATCGGCACTTTGCTAATTCGCAAATATTTCGAATATAGCGCTATAAATTCGCTATTTCGAATATTCTTTTTTTTTTTAGTTATATTTTTTTCTTTCCCACTTCCCAAAAATAGTTCTTACCTGTCCTGAGGATTCCTGGCTTCCTGGCTGCTCCAGTCAGTGCCCGTTGCTGCTTCTGCCGACTTCCGTGCTCATGGAGCGTCCCCATCACCATGGGAACGTCTCCATTCTAAAATGTACTGTCGGATTTGAGAATTACGTTGAAATCGCAATGCGATTAATTCAAGTTATATTAATTGCATTGTGATTACAACTTAGCAGTGCACTGCTATCTTACATATTAGGCTAGAATTAACGAATATGGAATATAGCAGCAGTGCTAAGTAGAAATCGCAATGAGATTACTCCAAGTTATATTAATCGCATTGCGATTTCAACTTAGCACTGCTATATTCCATATTCGTTAACTTCGTTAATTCTAGCAAGCTGACCCATTATAAACCCAGCTTTAAGTTGAAATCACAATGCGATTAATATAACTTGAATTAATCGCATTGCGATTTCAACAGACATGGTTTACTATGGTCGCTAAAACGAAGATGGAGAATACTTCATTATCTTTCTTTTGAGGAATATGACGAATGTATTCATCATATTCCTCAAAACGAAGATAACGAAGTATTCTCCATCTTCGTTTTAGCGACCATAGTAAATTCTACCAAGCCAACCATAGTAAACCAGGTCTAAGTAGAAATCGCAATGCAATTAATTTAAGTTATATTAATCGCATTGCGATTTCAACGTAATTCTCAAATCCGACAGTACATTTTGGTATGGAGACGTTCCCATGTATGGTTGGCTTGGTAGAATTAGCGAAAATGACGAATGTATTCATCATATTCCTCAAAACGAAGATAACGAAGTATTCTCTATCTTCGTTTTAGCTACCTATTCGTCAAATTCGCTAATTCTAGCAATTTAAATAGGAAGGTTGACTATAGAAACAGCCGTGTTTAATTCGCTATGCAATTATATTATTATTATTTTTAATAAATAGAATAATTATAATAATTATCAAGAATTATAATTATTCTATTTATTTTAAAAAAAAGCAAAGTAATATAATCGCATAGCGAATTAAACACAGATGTCTCTATAGTCAACCTTCCTATTTGATTGCAAGAATTAGCGAAGTTGACGAATAGATAGCTAAAACGAAGATGGAGAATACTTCGTTATCTTCGTTTTGAGGAATATGACGAATACAATTCTCTAATATTGCCCCTGCCGATCATTACTGGCAGCCAAACCGTAGTGCCTGAGAGTGCCCAAAAGGTATCTGCAATATACTGTCATCTTTTCGACTGCTGTATTCTAAGATTGATTTTTTTGTTGTTGTTTTTGAGTCATTATGTAAATTTGGAGTGGATATCAATACATTTTCGAAAAGGTAACAGAAATAGCGAAAAATGCAGTTTTTCCCAAAAATTTTAAAGTTCTGTTTTAAGGTAGCTAGTTTAATAAATAATATTTAGCCCAAAAATAAATTATCTAATTCTCCCGTGTACAACAATATCAGATATATATATACATTATATAACACATGACATCACTATAGAGCCAAAAATTTAAATCCTGTTATAGCTTTACTTTTATTGCTCTCCTGTAGCTTTAGAATCTCTGCACACGGATGATAATTGATAATTATCCCAGTACAGAAATTTTTCATCAAAGGCATAAAAGTAGATATGGTGGGGTAGAATAAGCAAATATTATACCCAGAAGTGACAATTAAATTTGGCACAATGCATATTCTGCTTAACAGTAATGTAATTAATGTCTGAACATCTGACGCCTACGTTTATGTCAAAAAGAATATCCAAAACTGTGCATGTAAGGTGAAAGAGTTGTGAACTTTTGGAGGTGTAAGGTACTTATTCATTAATTAATTTAATTTTATATATTTTGTTTGTTATGCGGGCATCTGATAGCAGGAAACACATTATCTGTGTGTTCCCTAATATCCCCATATGCTGAACACTGATATAATTGTTCTAAGGGTAACAACCCATAGATCACTTTTCCCAGCGATCTAAATAGGACTGACATGCAGAGATGTAGTACATTGATTATTTTCTGCATTTCTTCAAATTCCATCTGCAGGGACAATCTACTAACAGGTCATGAAGGACGTGAATGGCTTTCTGGGACTTACATTTTAATGACCTATCATCAGGCTAGGTCACCAATATCCAGTGACATAACTACAACTGACCTGGTGCCGCACAGCAAATTTTAGAACGCCCCCCTTCCCCAGCAACTTCTTTGTAACCCCCCAACTCACGTTCAACCCCTACTCCTGTGGCTAGCAAGGTTAAGCTCTCAGACAAGGCTTGGTAGCTGCTCCGTCCATTACCTACGGAGTCACTGTATATAATGTCATTGTATAATACTGTTGAGGGGGCCCTGACAATAAAAAACGTTTTGTCTTACTCTTGAGGAGGCCCTTATGGGTATGTGCTCTAAAGCAGCCGCTTCCCCTGCTTCCACCATAGCTACGCTCCTGCCAATATTTGATAGGAAGGGGGCTGTCTCTTGGCACCCCTGACAATCAGCTGTTGGCAGGGACTATGGTTTTTGGGTCAAAGGATGTGGCCTTTTTTTTGGCTCTGTGGCCACTTAAATCAGCTGATTGGTGTCAGACCCCCACCCATGAAGATATATCACCAATAATTAATTTGGGGAAAAAAAAAACTTATAGAGGTTGTCCCATGAAACAGCATATCCCCAATCCACAGGATAGGAACTAAGTGCTTAACCACTGGGTCTCCTGCCGATCACTAGAACTGGGACCTGTGCTGACCATTTAAATAGAGCAGAATCTTGCGGGTGTGTCTGCTGATCAATTCAAAGCGGGAACTTTGCCCCAATTCACATAATTAGTGGGAGCCTCATTGAACAACTCCTTAAACACTATACCTTACTTCTTTTACCTTTAGGCATCAAATTAATTTGCTGTAATGTTTGGTCATTTTCACAAAAACTAAATTGCTGAATTTCTGGATGTTTTTCTGAAAATACAGTACTTATAGTATGTAAATACAGTACTTACAGTATGTTTTATATGTGTAGTTTTATGTTACCCCCTAGTTTTAGGCATTCTGGTAGTTTGTCTCCTGATCTGATCTTAAAGTTCTCCCATGATGAGGATACATATCTTTTCTTTGTGGATTTTTTTTTCATTGCTTGGATCACAGATGAATGATATAAGATGAAGTCTCTTCTCTGCCTTTTCTGCAAAAGAATAAAAAATGCTTATCTTTCTTTACAGCAGTAGAAATCGAATGGAATGCAGTTAGACATATTGTTGTCAGTGTTAACCTTAACAGATACTATGTATTATATGCACCTATTTCACTCAGTTGGCAGATATGATTTGTGTTCTACTTGCTTCGCTCCCCTGAAAGCTGAATGTAATTGTTTGTGTTCGTAAGACGCATAATATACTGTAAGTAAATACAGATGTTCTGCTCTAGGAAAAATTACAAATATGAAGTCAAACCTTTTATTTCGACATTTTTGCCAATTTTGTTCGGGCCTAACCAGCTGCATATCTGTTTATCTGACACTTGTAACTGCCCTTAAGCTGAACTTGAGTGTAGCATAATAAAATAACCCTTATGATATTGTCACGAAGTATGGTGGACAGCAAGTTATGATTAGCATGTTCATTAAACATTCACATCATAATAAATAGAGTTATACAAGATTACATAGCTCTTTTCTTTCAGAAAAAGGACAACTAATGTCCATGGGCCAATTTTGGTATGGCAGTTCACTTGAATGGGGATGAGCTTTACCTGCATCTCTCATGTTCAGATGGAGCAGTGCAAAACTTGATTGTAATATCATGTCATAAAAGCCGTTGAAATCCATTCAAAGAGTCAATTAAAATTGTTGACCCATCACTCACAATGATGGCATATCGCTAGGATATACCACCAATGTCAGATAGCAGATAGGTGTGGATCCCACCTCTAAATGCTGAAAATAGTCAAGCACCAGCTCAGTTATTTCCAGAACTCCCATAGAGGTGAATGGAGAGGTGGCCACTCCTGAGTGGTGGGCTTTCCTTTCACTTCTATGGGAGTTCCGGAAATAGCTGAGCGTGCTAACTCAACTGTTTTCGAAACCCCTATAGAAGTTAATTAAGAGCACACCTCGCATGCTCAGTGCACTCTCCTTCACTTTGGGGGGTCCGTTCTAAAGATAGATGTGGGTCCCAGAGGTGGGACATGCACCTATCCGACATTGGTGGCATACCCGAGTAATATGCCACCAATGTATGAGATGGGCCAATCCCTTTAAAAGTTATTTGCCATTGTTTACTTATAAAGAATCAAGATGAGGACTGATAGATTTGTAATAACAATTCTGGAGCATATTGTTGTATAACTGTATGTTGTACCTTCCCTTTATTATTCGTATTAGGCCTCATTCACACTTGCGTTGTTAGGATCCGGCGTGCACTTCCGTCGAGAGAGATAGCTGTTTGGACAAATCAACATTTATCTCAAGTCCATGACCAGGACTTTTCAAGTATGTGTCTGTTTTAATTCTAAAAATCTGTTCTGAGGTTTTATAAAAGTTGTGTCTCAGATTAAAAAGTAACAGTAACAATAAGTGGTGAAACTTTAATAATAAGTTTTTTTTTATTTTTACCCCAAAGGTTGCTTCAAGTATCAACGTACCAATCTTACCAAAATTAACAGTACTAACTGTTTCATGTGGTAAGCCAACAAGCATTTCTTGAATTGACAAAAGAGCAAGTCAAATCCTGTTCATAAATTATTTTCATTTTTGATGATGTGTCTCTTATGAAAACTGATAAATGTTAAAGAAACGCATACACACCCTAACATTGAAATGCCAAGAAGGAAGAATCATGGAATTATGGAAATCACAAGATTGATAGAGATGTTAAAGGTGTTATCCAAGGCTATAAACTGCCCCCCATGTGCCAGGCCCCTCACATTGAATATACTTACCCCGCTCCTTGCGCTGCGCCTGGTCCCTGTATCACCACTGCTCCCCGTGTGCAGATGAAAACATCCGGTGTCAAAGGGGAGCAGCCAATGGCAGGTGGGGATGGGGACAAACCTCCCTAGCATCGTGAGTGACAGAGTATATAAAGAAACCAATAAGAAAAAGTAAGCTATTGCCCTGTCCATGTTATTCGGTGTACTTAAAGGATCACTAAACCTAAGAAATTAATAACAAAAGTAAGGAAAAGATAAATGTGCTCAAATTTTTCATTCTGCAGGATTGCTTGCATGTTCCTGAAAAAAACAGAGAACATGTGTGGGAAGGCTGCAATGATGATGGCTATTGCAAAGACAGGGAAGATGCATATGACAATAAGTGGTGGTGTCTTATGTCAGATGTTAAGCATCATTGCCATACTCACCAGGAAAATCTACAAGGCAATCCATTGCTTATGGCAATGTGTGCTCTCACATATTAGTGGAAAAAGGGGCTCTTGTTTTGGAGCCCAAAGGAATTCAGGGACAATGGGTTTGAAGTAACTGGTCTATCCATAATAAGTTGTGGTTTTGTTTCCCTTAAGTAAGCTTTTAGTCTAAATGTACTGTTCTGCTTGGTAGGGGCAGAAAAAAAAATCTCTTTTGCAAGGCTGTTGCTAGATCAACTGAAGAGTTGTTTATAACCAGGTTTTCCACAGGTTTTCCAAACTTGTCTGCTTTTTCCCATGTGGTCCATTTCATGATGGTACTCCATATTGGTCTCATAATGGGCCCATTTGTTGTCGAAGGATGTCCTCAAAAATGAGACCTTCTGTAATCCATAAAAGCATCACTTTTGGAACTGGTTTTACCAGTTGGAGTAGTGCTGTATATCCCATACTCTTCACTCGTAGTGAAGACTTTAATCTTAAGTATCACATAGAAATTCTTGCTACATTCTTTGTTCTGAATTCTTCTTGTATTCTGCTAATGAATTTGCAGTCTTATCCTTAGTTGTGGGCCACTTGTCAGATGGTTGGGTAAAAGCTAACTGGATCTATGTTGTTTGCTTTTCAGATATTGTGCCAGTACTAAAAAAGCACACTTATGTGTGCCAGTAAAAAAATGCCCCTTTTTAGTGCTCTCAGTAGAACCAAATGTCCCCATAGTGCTCCTCTAGTTTTAATAATGACCATCACACCATAGTGGCTCAACACCATGCCGTCAGAGAAAAATTACAAACTCAATTACTTACCTCCATGATGTGGCACAGACCTCATGTTATCTGTGTCCTGAGCTGTATGCTGCCTGGCTCAGGTGGTGTGGTGATAATGACGTCATTGCATCTCCTGCGCCGACCTCTGATAGGCTAGATAATAAATGATGGGGCAGGGAGACACTGCTCCTGTGCCTCGCTGCAGCATTCAATTGTATCACCATCCTAAGGATGGTGATACAGTTTAATATCTAGAGATGAGCACCTCCCTAATGGAAGCATCCACCACTTTTACTAGTTAGCGCCGCCTGAGGCAATTGCCTTACCACCTTTCCTCACCAGGCCCCTGGACCTAGTCTTCAACTGGATAAATTCTGCTCAGTAAAAGCAGAATTTATGCATAGTTCTTCTTTTGCAGAAATGTAATAAAGAAAGCTTAGTGAATCTACAGGTACAGTTGTGTTCAAAATTATTCAACCCCCAATGCTGTAAAGGGTTTTAGGCAATTTAGTGTACATTTGTAATTGTGTTCAGAATGAAATCTTACAAGGACTTTTTAAAGAACCAAATGCAACTAAAACGACATCAATTGTTTTTGTAATACAGTATTAAATGTTTTTTTTTTGTGATTTCTTCATTGACACAATTATTCAACCCCTTAACCACTTCAGCCCCCCTAGCTTAAACACCCTTAAAGACCAGGCCACTTTTTACAATTCTGCACTACGCTACTTTCACCGTTTATTGCTCCGTCATACAACTTACCACCCAAATGAATTTTACCTCCTTTTCTTCTCACTAATAGAGCTTTCATTTGGTGCTATTTCATTGCTGCTGACATTTTTACTTTTTTTGCTATTAATCAAAAATTACCGACATTTTTGCAAAAAAATGATATTTTTCACTTTATGTTGGAAAATTTGTCAAATAAAACTACATTTCTCTAAAAATTTTTCTCTAAATTTATTGTTCTACATGTCTTTGATAAAAAAAAATGCAATAAGTGTATATTTATTGGTTTGGGTAAAAGTTATAGCGTTTACAAACTATGGTGCAAAAAAGTGAATTTCCGCACTTTGACTTTCTGAGCACCTGTCCTGTTTCCTGACGTACTACAATGCCCAGACAGTAGAAATACCCCATAAATGACCCCATTTCCGAAAGTAGACACCCTAAGGTATTCACTGAGGGCATAGTGAGTTCATGGAAGTTTTTATTTTTGTCACAAGTTAGCGGAAATGGATTTTTTTTTTTTTTTTACAAAGTCTCATATTCTACTAACTTGTGCCAAAAATACAATTTTACATGAACTCACCATACCCCTCACAGAATACCTTGGTGTGTCTTCTTTCCGAAATGGGGTCACTTGTGGGGTATTTATACTGCCCTGGCATTTTAGGGGCCCCTAAAGCGTGAGAATCCAAATGCGTAAAAATGCCCTGTAAAATCCTAAAGGTACTCATTGGATTTAGGGCCCATTTGCGCATCTTGGATGCAAAAAAGTGGCACACATGGGGTATCGCCGTACTCAGGAGAAGTAGAGCAATGTGTTTTGGGGTGTATTTTTACATTTACCCCTACTGGGTGTGAAAAATATCTCTGTAAATGACAACTTTGTATAAATTTTTTTAAAAAGTTGTCATTTACAGAAGATATTTCTCACACCCTGCATGGTATATGTAAAATACACCCAAACACATGCCTACTTCTCCTGAGTACGACGATACCATGTGTGCCACTTTGCATCCAAGATGCGCAAATGAGCCCTAAATCAATGAGTACCTTAGATTTTACAGGGCATTTACGCATTTAGATTCCAAACTGCTTTGACGTTTAGGGGCCCCTAAAATGCCAGGGCAGTAAAAATACCACACAAGTGACCCCATTTCGGAAAGTAGACACCCCAAGGTATTCGCTGATGGGCATAGTGAGTTCATGGAAGTTTTTATTTTTGGCACAAGTTTGCGGAAATTGATTTTTTTTTTTTTTTTACAAAGTCTCATATTCCACTAACTTGTGCCAAAAATAAAATTTTACATGAACTCACCATACCCCTCACGGAATACCTTGGGGTGTCTTCTTTCCGAAATGGGGTCACTTGTGGGGTATTTATACTGCCCTGGCATTTGAGGGCCCCTAAACATCAGAAGCAGTTTGGAATCCAAATGCGTAAAAATGTCCTGTGAAATCCTAAAGGTACTCATTGGATTTAGGGCCCCTTTGCGCATCTTGGCTGCAAAAAGTGGCACACATGGGGTATCGCCGTACTCGGGAGAAGTAGGGCAATGAGTTTTGGGGTGTCTTTTTACATATACCCCTACTGGGTGTGAAAAATATCTCTGTAAATGACAACTTTGTATAAAAATTTTTAAAAGTTGTCATTTACAGAGATATTCTCTCACCCAGCATGGGTATATGTAAAATACACCCCAAACACATTGCCCTACTTCTCCTGATGCGGCGATACCCATGTGTGCCACTTTGCAGCCAAATGCAAAGCCTAAATCAATGGTACCTGTAGATTTCTGGGACATTTTTACGCATTTGAATTCAAACTGCTCTGACGTTAGGGCCCCTAAAATGCCAGGGCAGTAAATACCACACAAGTGACCCCATTTCGGAAAGTAGACACCCCAAGGTATTTGCTGATGGGCATAGTGAGTTCATGGAAGTTTTATTTTTGGCACAAGTTAGCGGAAATGGATATTTTTTTTTTTTTTTTTTTTACAAAGTCTCATATTCCACTAACTTGTGCCAAAAAATAAAATTTTACATGAACTCACCATACCCCTCACGGAATACCTTGGGGTGTCTTCTTTATAATATGGGGTCACTTGTGTGGTATTTTTACTGCCCTGCCATTTTAGGGGCCCCTAAACTTCAGAAGCAGTTTGGAATCCAAATGCGTAAAAAATGTCCTGTGAAATCCTATAAGGTACTCATTGGATTTAGGGCCCCTTTGCGCATCTTGGCTGCAAAAAAGTGGCACACATGGGGTATCGACGTATTCGGGAGAAGTAGGGCAATGTGTTTTGGGGCGTATTTTTACCTATACCCCTACTGGGTGTGAAAAATATCTCTGTAAATGACAACTTTGTATAATTTTTTTTAAAAGTTGTCATTTACAGAGATATTTTCACACCCAGTATGAGTATATGTAAAGTACACCCCAAAACACATTGCCCTACTTCTCCTGAGTACAGAGATACCACATGTGTGACACTTTTGCAGCCAAGCTGCACAATTCGGCCCTAAATCCAATGAGTACCTTTTAGGATGGCATTTTTACGCATTTTTCTTCTCACGCTTCAGGGCCCCTAAAATGCCAGGGCAGTATAAATACCCACATGTGACCCCATTTTGGAAAGAAGACACCCCAAGGTATTCTGTGAGGGGTATGGTGAGTTCATAGAAGATTTTTTTTGCCCAAGTTAGCGGAATTTGATTTTTTGTTTTTTTCACAAAGTCTCCCTTTCCGCTAACTTGTGACAAAAGTTCAATCTTTCATGGACTCAATATGCCCCTCAGCGAATACCTTGGGGCGTCTTCTTTCCAAAATGGGGTCACATGTGAGGTTTTTGTACTGCTCTGGCATTTGAGGGTCTCCGCAATCATTACACGTATGGCCAGCATTAGGAGTTTCTGCTATTCTCCTTATATGGAGCATACAGGTAATGAGATTTTTTCCGTTCAGCCTCTGGGCTGAAAGAAAAAATGAGCGGCACAGATTTCCTCATTCGCATCGATCGATGTGGATGAAAAAATCTCTGCCAAAAAATATGCAAGAAAAAAAGAGGGGCCTGGCGATTGCCAGGACATAGGAGCTCCGCCCAAACATCCATACCCACTCAGCTCCTATGTCCTGGCAAACGTGATTTCTCCATTCACATCGATCAATCCATCGGTGTGGAGGAAGATATCTTTGCCAGATTTTTGATACAAAGTGTTTGCCAAAGCATATGAACTCCAACACCTCTCCTCAGCTCACATGCCAGGGCAAGCGTACCTGTCCTGCAGAGGAGAAATCTCGTCTTGCAGCGCCGCATACACTGACTTCACGTGTCTTCTGATAGCAGCGCAGTGCTTCTCTCAGAATTCACATCAGTGCTGCGGCGTTTTCGTCGGTTGGTCCGTTGGTCTGTTGGTATACCTGGAAAATAAAGGGTGGTTATGGGGGGGGAAAAAAAAAAAAAGAAGAAAAAACAGGCAGCAGGCACATGACTTGAACGTTGCAAACTTTATAAAACCAGAACATTTTAAAACTTTTATAAAACATGAACATAAAAACCTGAACTAACTCAAGATTTTTTTTCTTGCTACCTGTTTAATTTTTATTTTTTTACCATTTCACTCTTTATTTTCCTAGCAGAAACCTCTCCTTTCCCATGGGACAATGTGTAAAGTGTAAATCACACAGAGATGGTGCGAAGTACATTATACGCGTTATCCCAAGTGAAAGGAGAGGTTTCTACCGTTTCACACTTCTGCTGTAGCACACCAGCACCGTCCCTATGTGTTAGGGTCTCTCAAAACCTAGTGTCCTGAGAGACCCTAGAGCCTCAGTGGAAAAAAAAACTACCTGTGTAGTGCTGTCCCTAGGTCCCTAAGTGTACCTGAGTGTGGTACTTTCGGAAACACTCTCCAAGGCATAGGGCAGGGTGGTCAGGACAGTCAGGACAGAAATAACGGGTGTCACGCCTTATTCCACTCCTGCTACAGACACGACATTTTTTTCGGGGTGGCGGTTGGTTTGAGGTACCCGGCTAGCGCTAGGGAAGTGCCGCTCGTGTAGACGGCTAACTACACTGGTGGATGGGGCCACGGAACCTCCTGGATACAGGAGGTTCTCGACGATCTCTTCCTGGAATTTTAGGAAAGATCCAGTTCTCCCAGCCTTACTGTAGAGAACGTAACTATTATATAGAGCCAATTGAATCAGATAAACAGACACTTTTTTATACCAGCGTCTGGTCTTTCGGGAAACCAAATAAGGGGCCAACATCTGGTCGTTGAAGTCCACCCCTCCCATGTGGAGGTTATAGTCGTGGACTGAGAGGGGCTTTCAACGACACTGGTTGCCCGTTGAATTTGTACTGTCGTGTCTGCGTGAATGGAGGAGAGCATGTAAGCGTCACGCTTGTCTCTCCATTTCACCGCGAGCAGTTCGTCGTTACACAGTGCAGCCCTCTGCCCCCTTGCAAGTCGGGTGGTAAGAAGCCGTTGGGGGTAGCCCGGCGACTAGGTCGCGCGGTGCCGCAGCAGCCAATCTGTTCTAGGAACAAATGCTTGAAGAGGGCCACACTTGTGTAAAAGTTGTCCACGTAAAGATGGTACCCCTTGCCGAATAAGGGTGACACCAAGTCCCAGACTATCTTCCCACTGCTCCCCAGGTAGTCAGGGCAACCGACCGGCTCCAGGGTCTGATCTTTTCCCTCATAGATCCGAAATTTGTGCGTATAGCCTGTGGCCCTTTCACAGAGCTTATACAATTTGACCCCATACCGGGCGCGCTTGCTCGGGATGTACTGCTTGAAGCCAAGGCGCCCGGTAAAATGTACAAGGGACTCGTCTACGCAGATGTTTTGAGCAGGGGTGTACAAATCTGCAAATTTCTGGTTGAAATGGTCTATGAGGGCCGAATTTTATGGAGCCGGTCAAAAGCTGGGTGGCCTCTGGGACGGGAGGTGGTGTTGTCACTAAAGTGCAGGAAACGCAGGATGGTCTCAAAACGTGTCCTGGACATGGCAGCAGAGTACATGGGCATGTGATGAATTGGGTTCGTGGACCAATATGACCGCAATTCATGTTTTTGGTTATGCCCATGCTGAGGAGAAGGCCCAGAAAAGTTCTAAGTTCGGAAACTTGGACTGGTTTCCACCGGAAAGGCTGGGCATAAGAGCTTCCCGGGTTGTCGGCGATAAATTGAGTGGCATATCTGTTTGTTTCTGCCACGACTAAGTCAGAGAGCTCCGCAGTGAAAAACAGCTCAAAAAACCCCAGCGCCGATCCTATTTGAGCTGTTTCCACCCGAACTCCTGACTGGGCGGTGAAAGGGGAACTACTGGTGCGGCTGAAGATGGGGGCTGCCAATCAGGGTTTGCCAGCACCTCAGGGACTCTAGGGGCTCTACGGGCCTGTTGTCTTTGCGGTGGCTGCGGCGGGAAACTATTGCACGTGCCACCGTACCAGCTTCTACTGCCCTTCTGGTGCTCGCCACTTCACCATGTTATGCGGCAGTGCTGGTAGAAGGTCCAGGACGGGCTGCGCTGCTGGTGTATGCCTCACCACGTAATCCGGCAGCGCCAGCCCCACTCTGCTGCCCTTGAAGCGGATCCTGCGCAACCTGCGGTCTAGCAACACGGGGCCGGAGTACGCCTGCTTCTATCAGGGACCTCCACCTCCTCGTCAGAACTTTGGGTCAGAGAGCCACTGCTTTCTACAGGTTGGTATTCTGACCCGCTAGATTCGTCAGATGAGGGTTCCCATTCCTCATCCGACTGGGTCAGAATCCTGTAGGCCTCTTCAGAGGAATACCCCTTGTTTGACATTTGGCCGTCTAAATTTAGGGGTATTCCCTGAGACTACCCAAGAAAAAAGCAAGCCTGTCTTACAATTGAGAGGGTAGCGAAGTACAGAAGCCGCTGCGATTGATAAAAATATCAAAACTGATTTTTTATCGCCGCAGCGCTTGTGAAGAGATTGTGCAGTGATTACAAAAAAAAATTTTTTGTCACTGCGGCGGGGTGGCGTGGGTGAGCGCAGGTGTGGGCGACCGATCGGGTCTGATCGGGCAAACACTGCGTTTGGGGTGGAGGGCGAACTAAAGTGACACTAGTACTATTATATATCTGACCGTGATCAGTTCTGATCACTTACAGATACTATAAAAGTACAAGCGCTGATTAGCGCTACGCTAATCAGCGAACCAGTGATCTGCGGTGCGGTGGGCTTGGCGCTAACGCTAACTACCTACCAAAGGGGACTAAACTAAGCTAAACCTAACAGTCAATCTTAGTGAAAAAAAAAAGTGACAGTTTACACTGATCACTTTTTCCCTTTCACTGGATGATTGACAGGTGCTGAAGGGGTGATCAAGGGGTTAATTTGGGTGATGGGGGGCTGATCAGGGGGCTATGTGTGGTGCTTGGTGTACTTACTGTAGAGGTGTGCTCTCTCCTGGGTCCAACCGACGAAAAGGACCCAGGAGAGAGCACAAGCTCATTTAATCCATCATATTTACTAATATGATGGGTTAAATGGCTCCTGATTCGTTTTTTTGAATGTCATCAGCCCGCCAGCGATGCCGATTGGCTGGCAGGCTGATGACCAAGTTCTTTTAAATCCACTGCTATGCGCGATCTGCGCATGCGCGGGCGCTTGTGCCCGAAATCTCGCGCATCGCGAGAGGACGCCCCGATGCGTCCAAACAGAAGATCCCGGCCGCCCGCAGGACGCAATCCTGCGTACGGCGGTCGGGGACTGGTTAAAGAAAGCAGTTGCAGCGCGCAAGCCTAAGAATGTGACTGAACTGGAGGCTTTTGCCCATGAAGAATGGGCGAAGATACCCGTAGATCGCTGCAAGACACTTGTGTCAAGCTATGCTTCACGTTAAAAAGCTGTTATAACTGGAAAAGGATGTTGTACTAAGTACTAAGATTGAATGTCACTTGGGGGTTGAATAAAACTGATAATGATGTGAGCACAGAAAATACATTTGTGGTTATTTCATTATAAATGTTATGTTATATTTGTCTGACTTACAAGTGCCTCTTTGATTTAATTGTAAACAAGATGACTGAAATGATCAAAATCAATGTCAAACTGGCCAAAACACTAAATTTCAGTGGGGGTTGAATAATTTTGAACACAACTGTATCAGTTAACAGTAACTCCCTATTGTAGTCTAACACATACTTCCTGAGTTGAAAAGAAGGCAAGTCAAAGCTCATTCATAAATGTCTTCATGGGAATGTGTCTAAGAGATGCATGTATTTATATCTCTTAAAAACTTAACAAATCTACAAATTTTATTAGAAACCAATGGGAAATTTACAGCTACTGAACAATGTAGATTGCCAATGTCTAACATTTGTTACAGTAATGTAGTCAGTACAAATGAAAAATCTCGGAATGTCTAAACGCTTAATTATTTTGAAGAATGTTTGAAAAGGTATTTGAAAGTCCACACACTAAGTGCCCTACACTTTAAATATATATTGTATATTCAAGAAGTATAACCACACATACTTCCCCAGGGGATTTCAACACCTTCAGTTCCTGCAATTTTAAATCAAACTTTTTTTCAGAAGTTGTACAGACAGTGCACTTTCTGTTTGGTAATGTTCATTTTTTTTCAATAGTTGTTATTTTGCTTGTATATTTGTGTATTTCTTACCTGATTAGAAAACATGGAATATAGGGGAGCTTTATAAATAACGGTTATATACACACAGTGCTCAGCGTAAATTAGTACAACCCCATAGAAAAGTAAGACTTTAATTAATATCTCACTGAATGCAAAAAAAATTTCCCAAATTTTGATAAATTTGAGTTTCATGGAACATATGTTAACCCATAACATGTAAAGGTTAATAATATAACTTACGGTAGGTTTTAAAATCTTCAGTTTTACTCAAATTAGTTAATGCAAAAATGAATAAATTTTAGTTGATGCAAAAATAAGTACATTTCCACATCACAAACTACTACATCTAGTATTTTGTATGACCTCCATGACTTTTACGGACAGCTCCAAGCCTTAAAACATGTTGGTGACATATTTTAACATCTATATTTTTCTATTTTTCAAGAATGACCTCTTTTAAAGCCTGCATGCTGGATGGAGAGTTATGCTCAAAGTGTCTCTTCAGAATACCCCATAGGTGTTTAATTGGGTTAAGATCAGTAGACATACTTGGCCACTGAATCACTTTTGCTCTGTTCTTCTTTATAAATGCAAAAGTTTGCTTAAATGTGTGTTTTGAATCATTGTCATGTTGGAAAAGTGCACGACAACCAAGAACACCAAGTGATGGTAGCATCTTCTTTTTTAATACAGAGCAGTACATCGGTAAATTCATAATACCATCAATGAAATGCAGCTCTCCGACACCAGCAGCACTTATGAAGCTCTACATAAGGACACTGTCACCATCATGTTTCATTGTAGGCACGCATTCTTCTGAGTAATCTTAAATTTTGTGACACCATATAGCTTTGTAGCCATCAGTTCCAAAAACATGTATCTTGGTCTTATAACTCCAGATTTCCAGTAGTCTTCATCTTTATCAGAATGGGCCCTTGCAAATTATTGGGGGGCCTTTTATGTGCATGAGCTTTAGAATAGGCTTAATTTGTGGACCACACCCATGTAGGCCATTCCTCTGCAGTTTATGCCATATTGTGTCACGGGAAACAATTACACAGTTTGGCTTTCTACTTTTTTAGTTAACTGCAGTCAACTTGCATGACAATTTTTTGCTCATCAGAAGATGTTCCGGTTTAGGTGTTAACTTTAGTAGACAGCTTGGACATCTCTAAGAAGAATAGAGCACTCTTTACATTCATTTTCCAGGTCAGTATAAGGAATAAGCGGACCCGTGTGGACCACACCCATGTAGGCCATTCCTCTGCAGTTTATGCCATATTGTGTCACGGGAAACACTCACACAGTTTGGCTTTCTACTTTTTTAGTTAACTGCTGTCAACTTGCATGACAATTTTTTGCTCATCAGAAGACATCTTGGACATCTCTGAGAAGAATAGAGCACTCTTTACTTTCATTTTCCAGGTCAGTATTAGGAATAAGCGGACCCGTGGATGTTCAGGTTCACTGGGTTCGCTGAACTTCGGGTCAAAGTTCGGGTCTGGGAACCGAACTTGACCTGAATTCAAACCCGAACCTGAACCCCATTGAAGTCAATGGGGATCCGAACTTTGGTGCACTAAAATGGCTGTAAAATAGTCATAGTACGGGCTAGAGGGCTGCAAAAGTGCGGGTAAGAGCAGGACAATTGCCATGCAAACAAATGTGGATAGGGAAATGACTTAGAATAACATAGAATAGAAAAAATAAAATAATAATAATCTTGAACTAAGAGGTAGAGGTCAAAGTGGAGTAGGAGGTTGAGGTGGCGGTAGATGTGGCGGTGTAGGTTAAAGCGGTGGTGGAGGATGAGGAGATAGCCAAGACAGTTTTAGTTTTTTTACTTTTTTCCCCCTGGCTCTGCTGAAGTTGGTGGTGCAGATGTTTCACTGACCGGATGAGGAGGCGGTAGAGGAGGAAGCAGAGTAGGAGGAAGAGGCAACAGGAGGGGAAACAAAAAATGTCCTGCAATCCTCGGTGGTGTAAGGACTAGTGATGAGCGAGCACCAAAGTGTTCGGGTGTTCGGATACTCGGTCCGAACACATAGCAATATTCGTGCGCTCGGCCGATCACCCGAGTATAATGGAAGTCAATGGGAAACAAACAGGCACCCCTTGCTCGGATGAGGGGAGGGTGCCTGGCAGTGGCATAGCGTGGGTTACCAGCACCCAGGGCAGGCAAAGTATTGCGCTCCCTCATCTGTGGACACACTCCTTTTTATAAAAACCATACCCAAATTATACAAAGACCAACATTACCAATAACACTATATAAAGGCTAAATAATACTAATACCACATGATCACATATGATCAGAATATTACCACAATACTGAATAATAATGCAAGACTATACCAAAACCAGTATTACCAACACTAAACACTATAGGCTACCTACAGCTTGACTTTTGTGCACATGTATTAAGGCGGGTTCACACTAGTGTTGTGGATTCCATTATGGCTTTAACGGAATGGCCAGAAAATAACGGAATGCCCAGACGAAATGCAAAACGAAAGCCTTTAAAAGGCATTCCGTTTTGCTTTCAGTCCTAATAGAAGTCTATGGGAAACTGATCCGTCTGGGTCACGTTAAGCAAGACAAAAAACAAAATCCTCTTTCTTCTCCGTTTTGCATTATGGAGACCAGACGTATCTGCTTTGCTTTCCCACAGACTTCTATTAGGACTGAAAGTAAAACTGAATGCCTTTTTTAATTCTGTCATAATGCAAGTCTATGGGCAGCAGAACGGATCCGTCCTTCAGTCTTATAAATTCAGTTATTTTCCTTTATAAACCCTGTTATAACGGAAAGCTATAACAGAGTCTCTAACACTAGTGTGAACCCACCCTAACTTGTGGTTTTTATTTCATATTTCATGCTCATTTTTAACAGATCTCATCCTTCTATTGAAAAGGGTGAAATCCACATAAAAAATTGCAGACAATTAACATGCTGCAGATATCAAAATCCACACAGCAGGTTAATTTCCACACAGAGCCATGAACACTTACTATCACCTCATAGTGATTGAATATTACACCAGACTGATACTGGGAGTTTCTTTCCATCAATCTGATGAAGTGACTGCTCTATTCATTCTCTATGGGACTGCCGGACATAGCCATTTCTGACAGTCCCATAGTGAATGACTGGAGTGGCAGAGAGCAAGCCTGACCTGTCACTCCATCAGATTGAGGGAACAGGAGTCCGTTTCCTGGGATCAGTGGGGCCCCTTTAGTCAGAACCCCACTAATCAGTTATATAACCTCCAATTCGGCACAACCACATGAATTCATTCCCAATCCATATATACATGGATACATACAATATAGACATTTGTGTGTACATGTGTATATATATATATATATATATATATATATATATATAATGTACATGTGTGAGCGATAGACAAGCAGCAACTTACATGCTGGATAACACTGGGGCCAGGATGGTAGGGGTTACCTGTAGTCTGGAAGAAGCTGATGGCAGGGGAAGTAGGAGATCTGCCTCTTCAGTGCTGGGCTGTCTGCTGCTGTCAGAAGGTCAGAGGGCACAGTGAGGTGATTAGAAACAGTAAAACTTGTGTGGCCTGCCTCCATCCCTATGACCTGCAGTGCTAGAAGGTGCTGTGTGACTGGGCAACCACACAGGGACTGAGACAGAAACAACATACGGTCAGCAGACACAGCACTGTAAATGAAATTCCCGCTCTGCCTGCGTCTGTCCGTCTGCCTCAGAGAATCTGCAGCCACCACTTCCGGGTCCTGTATAGAGGGAGAGGGACTGGCATCAGGAGCCACTGCAGCTAGGAAATAGCAAGTACCTGCTTGGAGCGCGGAGTAGGAGGCTGTCAGGTAACACAATCTCTCTCCTTTGCTCCCAGGTTGTAGTTGTAGTTGTAGCGTAGGGCAAACTAATAATGCTGCGTCCTGCCATAGCGCAGCTGTTGTGGGTGGCGGGTGCAGTGACTGCTGGAAACATTCACTGACTGCTGGGCGCCCCCTTGCAGATTGGCGCCCGGGGCAACAGCCCCCCTGGCCCCCCCACGCTACGCCTCTGGTGCCTGGTCCATTGGAAAAGGTCAGAAAGTGACAGAAACACCACCGAAATGGATATGGAACCGCATGGGGACCATGTCTGGGTGCATCTTGGACTCCAATGTCCTTCTGGGAACCATATTGTCCAAGTTGTAGGCCACTTTTACATAGCGAAAAAATCACACCCAAAATCCCGCCCCCTCAAAAAAAAAAAAAAACATTTTTAGAGGTAAAATTGTTAGAAAACTTTATTTCCTGGATATTCAATTGTATATACAGTACAAATACTGCCAAAAATTACAAGGAAAAAGCACTCCGATACAGCCTGTATATCACATAAAGGAGGCCCTCATTCACATGGTGCTACAATTGTTCAGGTACACTGCTGCACTCATAAAGCCTATGCAGTAAGTGAAAGGGCTGCCAAAAATTACAAGGAACCGGCACTCCAATACACCCTTTATTACACATAAAGGAGGGCATCATACACAACCTTGAAAAATTATCATTGATGGCCTACTGGTGACCCTCAAAAACATTTGGAGCAAGGGCGTGCTGGTTACCCTCTAAAACATTATAGTTGAGGGCCTGAAGGTGAGCAGACCCAATAAAAAATTGGAGTGAGGGCCTGAAGGTGAGCGAAACCCATAAAACATTGCAGTGATGACCTGCAGGTGAGCAGATTTTACAAAGCATTGGAGGTGAGTGCCTGAAGACTAGAGAACCCCATAAAACATTGCAGTGATGGGCTACAGGTAAGCAGACTGTATAAAGCATTGGAGGTGAGGACCTGAAGCCTAGTGAACCCCATAAATCATTGCAGTGATGACCTACAGGTGAGCAGACAGTATAAAGCATTGGAGATGAGGGCCTTAAGCCTAGCGAACCCCATAAATCATTGCAGTGATGGCCTACAGGTGAGCAGATGGTATAAAGCATTAGAGGTGAGGGCCTGAAGCCGAACCCTACAAAAGATTGTAGTGAGGACATATATTTTCTGTATGGAAGAGGAGTCGGAGGAGGAGGCAGATGAGAAAACAAGATTTAAACATATTCACTTTTTTGCAGTGAAAGGGGTAAAAAAATCAGAATCTTGTGGATTGAGTACATTATAAAGCATACATTTAAATAGCGTTTTTGTTCCTCATTAGCTCAGCTTTCCTCTGGTGGAGTGGAGAAGTCAGGGGCAATCCAGGCCTTGTCAGTGGACAAGCGGATACGCTTATCTGTTATAATGCCACCAGCAGCACAAAATACACGCTCAGACAATACGCTGGCTGCAGGGCAGGCCAGCACCTCCACAGTGTAGAACGCAAGCTCGTGCCACGTGTCCAGCTTTGACATCCAGTTGTTGTAAGCACTGAGGGATCATTTAGAACGCTGACACGGTCTGCATTCACCCACTGCTTTATGATGGTGCAGTGTATATCTCAGAACTAAGGAACACTGTAGTGAATAAGTCCTTTTTGATAATATCTGCCCAACACACTAAGCATGTTGAAATAGTTTCAATAATACATAAAGCCTACAAGGACAGCTGACTCAAGAATATCTTTTATTGCAAATTTTTACCATACAGGATTGTAACAAAATGTTTCAACTTTGACTTTGTTATTGCAATTACTACAAAACATGCAAAGGAAATTACCTCTTGTACCCTCCTTACAAGATTATTTATTCTATTCACCGTCCATATAAGGATATTTATTTTGTATACACAGATTTATTCATCACTCAGATGAGATGAGAAAAATAATAGGTAGAATTTATTCACTCATAACTGAAATCAGTTTTGCTTTAGTCTGCTTTGGTATCACATGTTGTTTGTCAAATTTGGTGCATCTTTACACACTTTTGTCTAGAATTCTACTCTAGCTTTTTTACACCACCCCTCAACTGGATTGAGATTGCCACTTTTTAGCAACTTTTTTTTTTTAAGTCCCAATGATAAATCTAGGGTGAAACTGATTAACATAGCTAACCACACCCACCTATTTATCAAACTGGAGTGGTTAAAAAAATGCAAAAAGTTGTACTTTTTATTTTGCGCAAGTAAGCCACAAAAGTCTCAAAGCCATATGTTACAACTTTTTGAAGCCAGAATTCTGGAGGGCAGGGCTTGATAAATTCCCTAAATAATGAATGTCTTTTTCTTACATCATAGACATTTTCTGTTTTTTTAACTAGCATGTGGGCATGGCTAGCTTTTTTCAATCTTTTTGATACAGCCACAATTCTGTTGCGAAAATTTGGCACACATGAAATCAATTTAGAGTTGGTCTAAAATTTTTGCTAGACAAAATTTTTGCAATTTGGGACAGATTTTTGTTGCATTTGAGAAAGAATTTTGCCAATAATCGGGCAGATTTAAAGGCACTGTATATATTTTGAAGCCAACAAATAGGTGTTAGAAAGTTTAACGATGCACCACATTTGTCATCCAGTATCAGCAACTATGATAAATTTGGCACATTTTACGAATGTCTGTCTAGGGTTACTCTGTCTACGAATTATACTGGATTAGTAAATCTGGGCCATTGTGTTAATGGTTCTACTTCAAATTTGCATTTAGTAATATACTTTCCTATGTGATTCATAGAATACATCAATTACTATATTGGGTTATGTAGAGGAAATGTGAGTTTAGTTCATGGCATTGACAAAGTATCATTTGTGAGCTATTCAATCTGCTAAAATGTTGGGCAGAGGAGCAATGCAGTTAAAGGAAGGTAAGGAAGATTGAACAACAAGAGCTAGAGCAATTAAGAAAAATAATGGATTCAGGTAACCTCCAACAATAAGGTGTTTTGTAATTGGAACATTTCTATTTTAATATAAAACCAATGAAGTGTGCATGAATTAATCGACAGAGACATAAATCATTAAAGCTCCAGCATAAGATAATTTCTGTTACAGTTAATAAAAAGAACATTTTGCTAGTGGCTGGGTTATGACTTTCAGAAGATATGAATTGCCTTTGAAATGTCTGTGTTGTAAAAGTCGGTTGTGTATGTCTACAATAGATTTTGTAAAAAAAGTGTATTTTAGTAAAGACAATTAGCTGATTTTTGTAATACTAAATAAACTGTGACACTTACGTTATTAACTATAATAATGTTTTAATTTACATTTCTGTCACATTTCTATTTCAACTATTTTTTTTTTTTTGCTGTTCATCTTGCAGAATAAATAGTGGAATTATTTAAATATCTGGGTCATTAGAGATGCAGCAGTACCTACTATGCATATTTTTATATTTAATTTTTTTCTGTTTTGTCATATTTTATAGCTGTCAGTTTAAAAACCTCTATAATGTAGGTGGTACATGCTAGTAATGGCTTGGGCAGAGCTCCTAAGCATGTACTTTCACTGGGCTGTAATAGTACACTGACCCCACTGACTATATGCTTACCACAATGTATTATTACAACATAGATGGGAAGGGATTAAAATACCATCTATTGAAATAATTAAATCCCATATTAAAATTTCTACTGCACATCATTCCTTATTTTTGGCTGATGTCGTACCAATATTTAAGAAAGGTAAAAAGGTGGAACCGTGTAACTACGGTCTGGTAAGTTTGACATCTGTAATATATAAAATAGTTGAAGGTATTTTAAGAGATGAGCTACAGAGTATATAGTAGTGAATAAATTAATAACTGATACGGCAAGTTTCACATCTGCTGCAGAAATCTCCGCCAGGCTGTTTCTGCAGAGAACAGTTTGCTAAAGTTCTACCTATCCAACAGGTGCCAGATACTGCCACCTGCCCACCAGACTCCATTGACCATAATGGGGTTTAGCAGAGATCCTGCCACTTCTTGGCAAATATGCTAGGAATTGGACGGACAAATGTGACTGCACGCAGCAGTCTTTGTCCGACCAATTCCAGACATTTTATGCCGGAATAGCTTGTCAGAGAGCACAGCTGCAGATGTGAAACTAGCCTAACCAGCATGGATTCATGCAAAATAGGTAATAATTAGAGTTGAGCGGACACCTGGAAGTTCGGGCTTGACAGGTTCAGCCGAACTTCACAAAAAAGTTCAGGATCGTGATCCGAATTTTACCCCGAACTCCATTGAAGTCTATGGGGACCCCGAACTTTTGGGCACTTAAATGGCCCTAATAATGTAATGGAAAGGGCTAGATGGCTGCAAAAGGCAGCAAAATGTGCTTAAGAGCATGGCAAGTGCTCTGCAAACAAATGCGGATAGGGAAATAACTTAAAATAAAATAAATAAAAATTAAAAATTATTAACCTGCAACTCGGAGGAGGAGGAGGTGGATGTGGAGTCGGAGGTTGAGAAGGCGGTGAATTTGGTATTGTAGGTGGAAGCGGCGATAATGTTTATTTATTTATTTTTTTATAAATTGGGGTAGTCCCCCAAATAATGTGACAAATATAAAATAAGAAATCAAAGAATAAGTGCACTTGAGTACAAGAATGTATGGTTGAGGCAGGTATGAATGTCTATTCTGCACAAGGTACAGACAAGTCTTGTGGGATCCAAGCCTGGTTTATTTTAATGAACGTGAACTTGTCCACGTTGGCTGTGGACAGGTGGCTGCGATTGTCTGTAATGACACCCCTGCCGTGCTAAATACACGTTCACACAATAAACTTGCTGCAGGGCAGGCCATCACCTCCAAGGCATAAAGGGCAAGCTCAGGCCATGTGAACAATTTGGAGACCCAGAAGCTGAATGTGGCATAACCATCAGTCAGTACGTGTAGGTGTGTGCACACGTACTGTTCCACCATGTTGTTCAAATGCTGCCTCCTGCTAAGACGTTCCATATCAGCTGATGGTGTCGGTTGCTGTGGCATGGTGACAAAGCTTTTCCACATGTCGGCCATGCTAACTCTGCCTTCTGAGGTGCTGGCTGTGACCCAGCTGCGTTGGCGACCTCTTCCTCCTCCTTCTACTCTGCCTTCGACTTGTGCTTCCACTTGTCCCCCGGTGTCAGTTGGGAATGCCCTCAGAAGCGCGCCTACCAGAGTGCGCTTGGAGTCGCGCATCTTCTGATCATGCTCCAGAGAGGGAATTAAGGACGGCACATTGTCTTTGTAATGGGGATCCAGCAGGGTGGCCGCCCAGCAGTCAGCACAAGTTAAAATGTGGGCAACTCTTTGGTCATTGCGCAAGCACTGGAGCATGTAGTCGCTCATGTGTGCCAGACTGCCCAGAGGAAAGGATAAGCTGTCCTCTGTATGTGGTGTATCGTCTGTGTCCTCCATATCCTCCAAGCCACGCTCCAGTGATGGCCATGAGCTGCGTTTTGCGCAACCCTGCTGTGAACCCGATTCCTCCTCCTCCTCCACCTCCTCCTCCTCCTCCACCTCATCCTCCTCCTCCTCCAGAACTGTGCCCTGGCTGGCCACCTGTGTACCTGGCCCCTGCCACTTCTAAATGACTGGCCTAAAACCTTGTGAAATGCCCCTCTTCCTCCTGTGCCACATCCTTTTCCATCATCGCCCTAAGTGTTTTTTCAAGGAGACATAGAAGTGGTATTGTAAAGCTAAGAATGGAGTCATCGGCACTGGACATGTTGGTTTAGTACTCGAAACACCGCAACATGGCACACAGGTCTCGCATGGAGGCCCACTCATTGTTGGTGAAGTGGTGCTGTTCCGCGGAGAGACTGACCCGTGCATGCTGCAGATGAAACTCCACTATCGCCTGCTGCTGCTCGCACAGTCTCTCCAGCATATGCAAGGTGGAGTTCCACTTGGTGGTCATAAGAGGCGGTGAGCCGGAAGGCCAAAATTACGCTAGAGTGCATACAGGCAGGCAGCAGCTGGGTGAGAACGCCGAAAGTGCCCACGGACAGACTGCACTTTCTGCAGCAGCTCTGACATGTCTGGGTAGTTTTTAAGGAATTTCTGCACCACCAATTTCAGCACATGCACCAGGCAAGGGATGTGCGTCAAACTGGCTAGTCCCAGAGCTGCTACGAGATTTCGCCCATTATCGCACACCACCAGGCCGGGATTGAGGCTCATTGGCAGCAACCACTCGATGGTCTGTTCTTCTATGCCCCTCCATAGCTCCTGTGCGGTGTGGGGTTTGTCCCCCAATCACATAAGTTTTAAAACTGGTGTTCCAGTTGTTGCAGGCCTAGTTTAAATCTGTCTGTAAAAGGGTATATTTTTTTCTGGTGTGAAATTCAATTGCCAAAATAGCAATACCATAAATCAGTGGTTTCAGCTGTGGCTGGCCAAGTTTAATAGTGTCCGTCAAACGAAAGATTTTGTTCTGGGGTGAAATTCAATTGCCAAAATAGCAATACCATAAATCTGTTGTTCCAGCTGTGGCTGGGCAAGTTTAATAGTGTCCGGCAAAGGATATATTTTTATCTAGGGTGGGATTCAATTGCCAAAATAGCAATACTATAAATCAGTGGTTTCAGCTATGGCCAAGTTTATTAGTGTCCGTCACAGGATAGATTTTGTTCTGGGGTGAAATTTAATTGCCAAAATAGAAATACCCTGAATCTGGTGTTCCAGCTGTGAGTGGACAATTTCCCTAGTGTCCGTCAATGGATATATTATTTTCTGGGGTGAAAGTCAGTAGCAAAAATAGAAATACAGAAAATCTGGTGTTCCAGCTGTTGCAGGCCTAGTTTAAATCTGTCCGTAAAAGGTTATATTTTTTTCTGGGGTGAAATTTTATTGTCAAAATAGCAATACCCTGAATCTGGTGTTCCAGCTGTTGCAGGCCTAGTTTAAATCTGTCCGTAAAAGGGTATATTTTTTTTCTGGGGTGAAATTTCATTGTCAAAATAGCAATACCCTGAATCTGGTGTTCCAGCTGTTGCAGACCTAGTTTAAATCTGTCCGTAAAAGGGTATATTTTTTTCTGGTGTGAAATTCAATTGCCAAAATAGCAATACCATAAATCAGTGGTTTCAGCTATGGCTGGCCAAGTTTAATAGTGTGCGTCACAGGAAAGATTTTGTTCTGGGGTGAAATTTAATTGCCATATTAGCAATACCATAAATCAGTGGTTTCAGCTGTGGCTGGATATCTATCACAGGATAGATATTGTTCTGGGGTAAAATTTCATTGTCAAAATAGCAATACCCTGAATCTGGTGTTCCAGCTGTTGCAGGACTAGTTTAAATCTGTCCGTAAAAGGGTATATATTTTTTCTGGGGTGAAATTTTATTGTCAAAATAGCAATACCCTGAATCTGATGTTCCAGCTGTTGCAGGCCTAGTTTAAATCTGTCCAAAAAAGGGTATATTTTTTTCTGGTGTGAAATTCAATTACCAAAATAGCAATACCATAAATCAGTGGTTTCAGCGGTGGCTGGCCAAGTTTAATAGTGTCCGGCAAAGGATATATTTTGTTCTGGGGTGAAATTCAATTGCCAAAATAGCAATCCCCAAAATCTGGTGTCCCGGCAGTGGCTGGCCAAGTTTAATAGTGTCCGTCACAGGATAGATATTGTTCTGGGGTGAAATTTAATTGCCAAAATAGCAATACCCTGAATCTGGTGTTCCACCTGTTGCAGGCCTAGTTTAAATCTGTCTGTAAAAGGGTATTTTTTTTTCTGGTGTGAAATTCAATTGCCAAAAGAGCAATACCATAAATCAGTGGTTTTAGCTGTGGCTGGCCATGTTTAATTGTGTGCGTCACAGGAGAGATTTTGTTCTGGGGTGAAATTCAATTGCCAAATTAGCAATACCATAAATCAGTGGTTTCAGCTGTGGCTGGCCAAGTTTAAAAGTGTCCGTCACAGGATAGATATTGTTCTGGGGTTAAATTTAATTGCCAAAATAGCAATACCCTGAATCTGGTGTTCCAGCTGTTGCAGGCCTAGTTTTAATCTGTCGGTAAAAGGGTAAAAAAAATTCTGGTGTGAAATTCAATTGCCAAAATAGCAATACCATAAATCAGTGGTTTCAGCTGTGACCAAGTTTAATGGTGTCCGTCACAGGAAAGATTTTGTTCTGGTGTGAAATTCAATTGCCAGAATAGCAATACCAAAAATCTGTGGTTTCAGCTGTGGCCAAGTTTGATAGTGTCCGTCACAGGATAGATTTTGTTCTGGGGTGAAATTTAATTGTCAAAATAGCAATACCCTGAATCTGATGTTCCAGCTGTGAGTGGACAATTTCCCTCGTGTCCGTCAAATGATATATTATTTTCTGGGGTAAAAGTCAGTAGCAAAAATAGAAATACAGTAAATCTGGTGTTCCAACTGTTGCAGGCCTAGTTTAAATCTGTCTGTAAAAGGGTATATTTTTTCTGGGGTGAAATTTTATTGCCAAAATAGCAATACCCTGAATCTGGTTTTCCAGCTGTTGCAGGCCTAGTTTAAATCTGTCCGTAAAAGGGTATGTTTTTTTTCTGGTGTGAAATTCAAGTGCCAAAATAGCAATACCATAAATCAGTGGTTTCAGCTGTGGCTGGCCAAGTGTAATAGTGTCCGTCACAGGATAGATTTTGTTCTGGGGTGAAATTTAATTGCCAAAATAGCAATACCCTGAATCTGGTGTTCCAGCTGTGACTGGACAATTTCCCTAGTGTCCGTCAAAGGATATATTATTTCCTGGGGTGAAAGTCAGTAGCAAAAATAGAAATACAGTAAATCTGGTGTTCAAAGTGTTGCAGGCCTAGTTTAAATCTGTCCGTAAAAGGGTATATTTTTTTCTGGGGTGAAATTCAATTGCCAATATAGCAATACCATAAATCAGTGGTTTCAGCTGTGGCTGGCCAAGTTTAATAGTGTCCGGCAAAGGATATATTTTGTTCTGGGGTGAAATTAAATTGCCAAAATAGCAATCCCCTAAATCTGATGTCCCAGCTGTGGCTGGCCAAGATTAATAGCGTCCTGCAAAGGATAGATTTTGTTCTGGCGTGAAATTCAATTGTCAAAATAGCAATACCTTTAATCAGTGGTTCCAGCTGTGGCTTACCAAGTTTAATACTGTCCGGCAAAGGATAGATTTTAAATTGTTGGGTGAAATATTACCATTTTTGCCAGGTACAAACCCCTGCACTGCATAACTGACAGGGAACTTACAATTGGCTGTTACATTCTTGCATGTAATAAAGCCTTTTTGGGCTGTGAAGCCAAAGGTAGTCGCCAATAACAGTTTTTTTATTTTTAATTTTTTAAAATAAATTATTGTAGACCCCAAAACATTGGGAAAATATAAAAAATAAAATAAAGTGTAAGTGCACGGTAGCATAACAGTGGTTTGGTGAGGCCGGTATACATGTCTATTCTACATAAGGTACAAACAAGTCCTGTGGGATCCATGCCTGGTTCTTTTTAATAAACAAAAGCTTGCCCACATTGTCGAAGGACAGGCGGCTGCGCTTGTCTGTGATAATGCCACCAGCCATGCTAAACACACGTTCAGACAATACAGTGGCTGCAGGGTAGGCCAGCACCTCCAAGGCATAAAGGGCAACCTCAGGACATGTGCACAATTTGATGACCCAGAAGTTGATTGGGGCAGACACAGTGGCATAGCTAGAAATGATTGGGCACCACAGCAAATTTTGGAATGGGTCCCCCCTCCCCCAGAAATTTTTGCACAACCCCTTCCTTTCATGCCGCCATCCCTGTGGCTACTAAAGATCGCTCTCTCAGACCAGGCCCAGCAGCTGTTCCATTCACTTTTTACACTGTCTATACTGACACTGTATATAATTTCATTGTATAATATTGTTAGTCATCCTCCTCCTACTAGATGGGCCCTTTCTAGGTCACGGCCCCAAAGCAGTTGCTTCCTCTGCTTCCCCTGTAGCTATTTTCCTAGGCAGACCCATCAGTCAGTACGTGTACTGTTCCAAGATGTTGATGAAATGCTGCCTCCTGCTAAGATGTTCCAGATCTGCTGGTTTTGCAGGTTGTTGTGGAGTGATGACAAAGCTTTTCCACATTTTGCCCATGCTAACCCTTCCTTCTGAGGTGTTTCTGGTGACCCAGCTGCATTGGCAAATTCTTCCTCCTCCTCCTCTGCCTTCACCTTGTGTTTCCACTGCCATCAGCAGCGTGTCTACTAACGGGCTCATCTTCCTATTACACTCCAGTGAGGGAATTAAGGACGGCACGTTGTCCTTGTAGTGGGGATGCAGCAGGGTGGCCACCCAGTAATCGTTGCGCAGGCACTCCAGCATGTAGTCGCTCATGTCTGCCAGGCAGCCCAGAGGCAAGGACAAGCTATCCGCTTTGAGGGAGGTATATCTTCTGTGTCCTCTGTATTGCCAAGCGTTCCTCCTACTCCTCTTCCTCTTCATCCTCCAGAACTGTGCCTTGGCTGGACAATTGTGTTCCAGGCCAGGGCCTATGTTAGTGCAGATACCCACCCTCCGAGCCACTTGTATTTGGTTGGCCTTTAGTTAAGGATAAGGCGTGTATATAGTTTTGTTTCTTTATATGGTTAGTTTAGCTGCCTTATAGTTATATTAATATGTTTTTAAGTGAATTTGTAAATAGTTTGTTAATGGTTTGAGTGAAAAGGGGGGGGGGGGTGTTGAGTGTGTAGGGTGTGAGGTGTGAGGCTGTTTGGGTTTATTTTCCATCCGCTTTCTACACTGTCTATACTGTCACTGTATCTAATTTCATTGTATAATACTGTTGAGGGGGCCCTGACAAAGTCTTTTAGTCCTCCTCCTCCTCCTGGATGGGCCCCTTCTAGGTCAGGGGCCCAACACAGTGGCTTCCCACGCTTCCCTGTAGCTTTGTCCCTGGGCAAACCCATCAGTCAGTACGTGAACTCTTCCACCATGTTGCTGAAATGCTGCCTTCTGCTAAGACGTCCAGATCTGCTGGTGGTGCAGGTTGTTGTGGCGTAATGACAAAGCTTTCCCACATTTCGCCAATGCTAACCCAGCCTTCTGAGGTGCTGATGGTGACCCAGCTGCCCGTGAGCTGGCTTGGGTGCCACCCTGCTGAGAACACGGTTCCTCCTACTCCTGCTTATCCTACTTATCCTCCTCATCCTCCAGAACTGTGCCCTGGCTGGACAATTGTGTTCCAGGCCAGGGACTATATTGGTGCAGGAACCCACCCTTCGAGCCACTTGGATGTCACTGGCCTTAAGTTAGGGATAAGGCGTGTATAGAGTTTTTTTTGTTTATATAGTAAGTTTAGCTGCATTATAGTTATTTTAATATGTTTTTAAGTAAATTTGTAAATAGTTTGTTAATGGTTTGAGTGAAAGGGGGGGTGGGGGTGTTGTGTGTGTTCGATTAACTGAATTGATTTTCACTGTCTGGTGTTTAGGAATTTCTGTACCCCAAATTCAACACATGTGGCAGGCAGGGGATGTGTGCCAAACCGGCTAGGCCCAGACCTGCTAGTATATTTTGCCCATTAGCGCACAACACCAGGCCGGGCTGGAGGCTCAGTGGCACCAACCAATTATCGGTCTGTTGCTCCATGCCTGTCCACAGCATCTGCGCGGTGCGGGGTTTGTCCCACAAACACACAAGTTTTAAAACAACCTTCTGTCGTTTCCTCCTGGCTGTGCTGCTGTGGGTGGTGAAGGTGTTATGCTGAGTGGAAGAGGAGGAGGTAGAGGAGATGGAAGCCGAGTAGGAGGAGGAGGTAACAGGATACAAAGAGAAATGCCCAGCAATCCTCGAGGGCGGAAGGACATTCGCAAAAATACTATCCGCCTTTGGGCCAGCCGCTACATTTACCCACTGTGTTGTTGGTTATGTAGACGTTGCCACAGATAACGTCGCAGTGCTCACTTGATTTTGTCCACCACTTGGTTGTGCAGGGAAGGCATGGCTCGCCTGCAAAAGTAGTGGTGGCTGGGATACACGTACTGTGGGATAGCCACCGCCATAAGGTTTTTAAAACTGTCCACCAGACAGAATGACAGCATTTCAAAGGACCAGGAAGTTTGAAATAAGGCATTTAGAGCCATGGGTAGGGGGGTACTTCCTCTTTCTATTTCTTTTTTTCTCCAGTGTTTGCGAGATGGACAGCTGATAGCTGAACACTTCCATGGGATTTGGTGGAGATGCTTGGTGACAATGACAGATGTGGTGGTGTTGCTGCCACATCCTCTGTTTCCTGGGTGACAGGTGCCACTGTCACTTACTTGGGCTCAAGTTTAGAATGTTTATTTATTATTTTTCTGTATTTTATTTTATTTTAAGTCATTTCCCTATTCACATATGTTTGCAGGGCATTTACCTACATTTTGCCTTTTGCAGCCCTCTAGCCCTTTCCAGGGCAATTTTACTGCCATTTAAGTGCCCAAAAGTTCGGGTCCCCATTGACTTCAATGGGGTTCGGGGTGAAGTTCGGGTCGAGTTCGGATCCCGAACATTTCCGTGAAGTTCGGCCGAACTTCTCGAACCCGAACATCCAGGTGTTCGCTCAACTCTACAACTGAACGCTTGTGTGTGACATGGTGGAGATGCTTGGTGATGATGATGGAGGTGGTGGTTTTGGTGGCACATTCTCTGGTTGCTGGGTGGCAGGTGCCACTGTGACTCCAGAGGTGGCACAACGTGCAAACCACTTGTGTATTGTCTTTAGGACATTGTCTGAAGAACTGCCACGCCAATGAACTCCTTGGAGCTGGCTTTGGTGTGCTAGGTCCCTGGGTGCAGTGGGCAGTAGCAGGTGTACTGTCTCAGGGACGGCCGCCCCGCTTTTGCACCCTGCTCCCTCTTCTGCTGTGCTGTTGCCTCTGTGCGACCAACGCCTCTTCCTCAGAACTGCACACGTCACTAGAACAACCTTCAGTCCAGTCTGGGTCTAGGACCTCATCATCCTCCACATAATCTTCCACCCATTTTACCCCTGCCCTCCTCGTCGTTCTGCACACTACAGAGAGCTGCAGCAGTTGGCAACTGTGTTTCGTCATCATCAGAGACGTGTTGTGGTGGTATTCCCATGTCCTCATCCTGCAACATAAGTGGTTGGGCATCAGTGCATTCAATGTATTCCACTTCTGGAGCTATGTGGATGGCCAGGGGAAACCCTGCCAGCAGAGTCATCAAGAAGCATAAGAGTCTGCTGCATGACTTGGAGCTCAGACTGCTTGACTGATTTGCAAGGGGGTTAGATTAAAGACTTATGGGCATGGGCTGTAGGTCCCAAATCTCACCTTTGAAGAGGACTGGGTTGGAAATACTGTGAAAGAACTGGAGCCACTGTCAGCCATCCAATCTACTATTGCCTGTACTTGTTCTGGCCTCACCATCTGTAAGGCGGCATTCGAGCTGCAGGTTCTGTCGCCTACCCACACCTGAGGAAGGTGTTTCACTTGGACCTGTAGCTGGCGCAGAATGGCCACGTCCTATCCCAGCAACAGGAGCTCCACCAACACCACCACGACCATGTCCTCGTCCCCTAGTTCATGTTCTCCTCATTATTTGCGTTCACCCACCAAATTAACAGATGGTTTATCTCAGGTGTCAATTTAACTGCCAAAAGCAAACAATTAAGTTCACTAACAGTAAGGCAGTGCCTGTGTCATAAACAGAATACATTTCTTTAGGTCACACAAGAGTGTACTAAACAAAGAAAAAAGTGTATGGGTACACGTTCCGCTCTCTTCTGCATTCAACAAAAATACTTGCGTGAACGTTAAAATGAAACAAAAAAGTCTTTATTTAATCATCATAATTAAAAACATGTGGGTGTAACTCATGTTAATATTATACGGCTGTCGGCCCTAGTGGTGAAACTAAAAGTGTAACCTGAGGCTGGATTGCCCTATACTGTGATTGTGGATGCCAAACGCAGTATCTGATGGCGGTTGTCTATTATTAGCAGCAGAGTTCAAAGCCTCAGCAACAGTTTAGGCTGGGCAATATAATTACTAACCCTGGAGACCGGCTGTGCACACGCCGATCCCACAGGGAAAAATAATACAGATAGTCTCAATGCACCCCCTTAAGTCCCTCTGAAGCCGGCACAAGAGTCCGTGCCTGTATTTTCTGTCTCCAGGAGAGAGGGGTGTGTAAGAGAAAATAGGTGAATCTCGGCTCAACGCGTTTCTGTGTGGTGACGATCACCACACTTCCTCAGGAGCCACAGTTCTGTATTAGATGGAATATTTCTGCCTAAGCCAGTCTCCCTAGGTGTGGGAGCTGGCGTTCACAGCTGAAAGCTAATGCCTGCCTAAGCCGCGCACTCTAGGTCTGAGAGCCGGCGTGCTGTGTAGCTTAGTGTGAGCACCGGCACTAGGATGGCCATTAGCTACCACAAAACCGGTGTGTTTGCAACCAACTGTGTAAATGCGGAGTTCCACAGGTTATTAAAATGAATAAAATAAAGGGTAGGCCTCAGATCTGTTTTTTAACAAACTACAGAAATGCAGTATGTCACCCCAAAAATTATAAAACAGATTTTTTAGCATTGTACGCAAACGTGCTCTGTGGCACAGCAGTTCGGGTTTATTCACCCAACTACAGCAATGCAGTTTTTCACCGCAAAATTTTAAAACATTTTTTTTCAGTGTTCTATGCAAAAGTGCTCTGTGGCATGGCAGTATGGTTTTATTCCCCCAACTACAGAAATGCATGATGTAACCGCAAAATTATAAAACAGGTTTTTTAGCATTGTACGCAAACGTGCTCTGTGGCACAACAGTTCGGGTTTATTCACCCAACTACAGCAATGCTGTTTTTCTCCGCAAAATTTTAAAACATTTTTTTCAGTGTTCTATGCAAAAGTGCTCTGTGGCACGGCAGTATGGTTTTATTCCCCCAACTACAGAAATGCACGATGTAACCGCAAAATTTTAAAACATTTTTTTCAGCGTTCTATGCAAAATTGCTCTGTGGCACAACAGTACGGGTTTATTCCCCCAATTACAGAAATGCAGTATGTCACTGTAAAATTTTAAAACAGTTTTTTCAGCATTGCATGCGAACGTACTCTGTGGTACGACAGTATGGGTTTATTCTCCCAACTAAAGGAATGCAGTGTTTCACTGCAAAATTATAAAGCAGGTTTTTCAGCGTTCTATGCAAAAGTGCCCTGTGGCACAACAGTACGAATTTATTCACCCAACTACAGAAATGCAGTATGTCACTGCAAAATTATAAAACAGTTTTTTCAGCGTTGTATGCAAACATGCTCTGTGGTAGGACAGTACGGGTTTGTTCCCCCAACGACAAAAAAGCAGTGTTTCACAGCAAAATTATAAAACAGGTGTTTCAGCATTGTATGCAAAAGTGCTCTGTTCCACAACAGTACGAGTTTATTCCCCCAACAACAGAAATGCAGTTTTTCACCACAAAATTTTAAAACAGTTTTTTCAGCGTTCTATGCAAAAGTGCTCTATGGCACAACAGTACAGGTTTATTCCCCCAAATACAGAAATGCAGTATGTCACCACAAAATTATACAACAGTTTGTTCAGCGTCGTATGCAAACGTGTTCTGTGGCACAACAGTACGGGTTTATTCCCCCAACTACAGAAATGCAGTCTTTCACCGCAAAATTTTAAAACAGTTTTTTCAGCGTTCTATGCAAAAGTGCTCTATGGGACAACAGTACAGGTTTATTCCCCAAAATACAGAAATGCAGTATGTCACCACAAAATTATAAAACAGTTTGTTCAGCGTCGTATGCAAACTTGCTCTGTGGCACAACAGTACGGGTTTATTCCCCCAACTACATAAATGCAGTTTTTCACTGCAAAATTTTAAAAGAGTTTTTTTTTGCGTTCTATGCAAAACTGCACTGTGGCACAATAGTACAGGTTTATTCCCCCAAATACAGAAATGCACTATGTCACTGTAAAATTTTCAAACTGTTTTTTCAGCATTGTATGCGAACGTGATCTGTGGTACGACAGTATGGGTTTATTCCCCCAACTTCAGGAATGCAGTGTTTCACAGCAAAATTATAAAACAGGTTTTTCAGCGTTCTATGCAAAAGTGCTCTGTGGTACGACAGTACGTGTTTATTCCCCCAATGACAGAAAAGCAGTGTTTCACAGCAAAATTATAAAACAGGGTTTTCAGCATTGTATGCAAATGTGCTCTGCAAATGTGCTCTATGTGCACAACAGTACAGATTTATTCCCCCAACTACCAAAATGCAGTTTTTCTCCGCAAAATTTTAAACAGTTTTTTCAGCGTTGTACGCAAAAGTGCTCTATGGCACAACAGTACGGGTTTATACCCCCAACTACAGAAATGCAGTTTTTAACTGCAAAATTTTAAAACAGTTTTTTCAGCGTGCTATGCAAAAGTGCTCTATGGCACAACAGTACGGGTTTATTCCCCCAACTACAGAAATGCACTGTTTTTTCAGCATTGTAGGCGAACGTGCTCTGTGGTACTACAGTATGGGATTATTCCCCCAACTACAGGAATACAGTGTTTCACCGCAAAATTATAAAACAGGTTTTTCAGCGATCTATGCAAAAGTGCTCTGTGGCACAACAGTACGGGTTTATTCACCCAACTACAGAAATGCAGTATGTCACTGTAAAATTTTTTAATTATTTTTTCAGCATTGTATGCGAACGTGCTCTGTGGTATGACAGTATGGGTTTATTCCTCCAACTACAGGAATGCGGTGTTTCACCGCAAAATTATAAAACAGGTTTTTCAGTGATCTATGCAAAAGTGCTCTGTGGCACAACAGTACGGGTTTATTCACCCAACTACAGAAATGCAGTATGTCACTGTAAAATTTTAAAACAGTTTTTTCAGCGTTGTATGCGAATGTGCTCTGTGGTACGACAGTACGGGGTTTATTCCCCCAACTACAGGAATGCAGTGTTTCACCGCAAAATAATAAAACAGGTTTTTCAGCGATCTATGCAAAAGTGCTCTGTGGCACAACAGTACGGGTTTATTCACCCAACTACAGAAATGCAGTATGTCACTGTAAAATTTTAAAATTATTTTTTCAGCATTGTATGCGAACGTGCTCTGTGGTACGACAGTATGGGTTTATTTCCCCCAACTACAGGAATGCAGTGTTTCACCGCAAAATTATAAAACAGGTTTTTCAGCGTTCTATGCAAAAGTGCCCTGTGGCATAACAGTACGGGTTTATTCACCCAACTACAGAAATGCGGTATGTCACCGCAAAATTATAAAACAGTTTTTTAAGCTTTGTATGCAAACGTGCTCTGTGATACGACAGTACGGGTTATTCCCCCAACTACCAAAATGCAGTTTTTCACCGCAAAATTTTAAACAGTTTTTTCAGCGTTGTACGCAAAAGTGCTCTATGGCACAACAGTATGGGTTTATACCCCCAACTACAGAAATGCAGTTTTTAACCGCAAAATTTTAAAACAGTTTTTTCAGCATTCTATGCAAAAGTTCTCTATGGCACAACAGTACTGGTTTATTCCCCCAACTACAGAAATGCAGTATGTGACTGTAAAATTTTCAAACTGTTTTTTCAGCATTTTATTCGAACGTGCTCTGTGGTACGACAGTATGGGTTTATTCCCCCAACTACAGGAATGCAGTGTTTCACCGCAAAATTATAAAACAGGTTTTTTAGCGTTCTATGCAAAAGTGCTCTGTGGCACAACAGTACGGGTTTATTCCCCCAACTACAGAAATGCAGTATGTCACTGTAAAATTTTAAAACTGTTTTTTAAGCGTTGTATGCAAACGTGCTCTGTGGTACGACAGTATGGGTTTATTCCCCCAACTACAGGAATGCAGTGTTTCACCGCAAAATTATAAAACAGGTTTTTCAGCGTTCTATGCAAAAGTGCCCTGTGGCATAACAGTACGGGTTTATTCACCCAACTACAGAAATGCGGTATGTCACCGCAAAATTATAAAACAGTTTTTTAAGCGTTGTATGCAAACGTGCTCTATGGTACGACAGTACGGGTTTATTCCCCCAATTACCAAAATGCAGTTTTTCACCGCAAAGTTTTAAACAGTTTTTTCAGCGTTGTACGCAAAAGTGCTCTATGGCACAACAGTACGGGTTTATACCCCCAACTACAGAAATGCAGTTTTTAACCGCAAAATTTTAAAACTGTTTTTTCAGCATTCTATGCAAAAGTGCTCTATGGCACAACAGTACTGGTTTATTCCCCCAACTACAGAAATGCAGTATGTGACTGTAAAATTTTCAAACTGTTTTTTAAGCATTTTATTCGAACGTGCTCTGTGGTACGACAGTATGGGTTTATTCCCCCAACTACAGGAATGCAGTGTTTCACCGCAAAATTATAAAACAGGTTTTTTAGAGTTCTATGCAAAAGTGCTCTGTGGCACAACAGTACGGGTTTATTCCCCCAACTACAGAAATGCACTATGTCACCGTACAATTATAAAACAGTTTTTTCAGCGTTGTATGCAAAAGTGCTCTGTGGCACAACAGTACAGGTTTATTCCCCAAACTACAGAAATGCACTGTTTTTTCAGCATTGTAGGCGAACGTGCTCTGTGGTACGACAGTATGGGTTTATTCCCCCAACTACAGGAATGCAGTGTTTCACCGCAAAATTATAATACAGGTTTTTCAGCGTTCTATGTAAAAGTGCTGTATGGCACAACAGTACAGGTTTATTCCCCCAAATACAGAAATTCAGTATGTCACCACAAAATTATAAAACAGTTTGTTCAGCGTCGAATGCAAAAGTGCTCTGTGGCACAACAGTACGGGTTTATTCCCCCAACGACAGAAATGCAGTTTTTCACTGCAAAATTTTAAAAGAGTTTTTTTTTGCTTTCTATGCAAAAGTGCTCTGTGGCACAATAATACAGGTTTATTCCCCCAATGAGAGGAAAGCAGTGTTTCACAGTAAAATTATAAAACAGGTTTTTCAGCATTGTATGCAAATGTGCTCTGTGGCACAACAGTACAGATTTTTTCCCCCAACTACAGAAATGCAGTTTTTCACCACAAAATTTTAAACAGTTTTTTCAGCATTGTATGCAAAAGTGCTCTATGGCACAACAGTACGAGTTTATTCCCCCAACTACAGAAATGCAGCTTTTCACAGCAAAACTTTAAAAGAGTTTTTTTTTTTTGCGTTCTATGCAAAAGTGCTCTAAAGGCACAATAGTACAGGTTTATTCCCCCAAATACAGAAATGCAGTATGTCACCGCAAAATTTTAAAACAGTTCTTTCAGCGTTGTATGCAAAAAGGCTCTGTGGTACAACAGTACGGGTTTATTCCCCCAACGACAGAAATGCAGTGTTTCACTGCACAATTATAAAACAGGTTTTTCAGCATTCTATGCAAAAGTGCTCTGTGTCACAACAGTATGGGTTTATTTCCTGAACTACAGAAATGCATTTTTTCACTTCAAAATTTTAAAACAGTTTTTTCAGCGTTGTATGCAAAAGTGCTCTGTGGCACAACAGTACAGGTTTATTCCCCTAAATACAGAAATTCAGTATGTCACCGTAAAATTAGGAAACAGTTTTTTCAGCGTTGTATGCAAATGTGCTCTGTGGTACGACAGTACAGGTTTATTCCCCCAACTACATAAATGCAGTGTTTCAACGCAAAATTATAAAACTGTTTTTTCAGCGTTGTATTGTAACGTGCTCTGTGGTATGACAGTACGGGGTTATTCCCTCAACTACAGAAATGCGGTGTTTCACTGCAAAATTATAGAACAGGTTTTTCAGCGTTGTATGCAAAAGTGCTGTGTGGCACAACAGTACGAGTTTATTTCCCCAACTACAGAAATGCACTATGTCATCCCTACATTACAAGATACGTAATGTTGGGGGACTTCAACTGCCAGAAAAATAAATTTCCTCCACTTAGCTACCAAAAATTTTTTTGACTGATGTCCCTGGCAGGCTGCCACATATGCAGGTCACATGCAGTTCCAAGGACACTGCAGTTGCTAAAATGGCTGCTGACCCCCACCTTAGTAACAGATGGATTAATAATTATGTTGCAGTATCACTGGGTTCAGGGCTGGGTACAAATATGTAGCATAGCACCCTCAATAATTGCTGTAATTTGAAGATTTAACACCATCAATTCAACAGATTTCTTCCCTAATCTCTCCCTCACAGCAGCAGCAACCTGTCCCTACACTAAGAGCAGCAGAGTGATGTGCGGCACTATGTGACTCCAGCTTATATAGAGAGTGGGTCACATGCTGCACTTAGCCAATCACAGCCATGCCAATAGTAGGCATGTCTGTGGTGGCTTCTTAGGACAAAGTAGCAAAGCGGAAAGAAATCGCCGAACAACGAACCCGAACCCGAACTTTTATGATAATGTTCGGGTTCAGGTCCAGGTGCGGAAAATCATAAAGTTCGGTACGAACCCGAACTATACGGTTCAGGTTGGCTCAACTCTAGTAATAATTAACCAATATGCTGGCCTTCTATGAGAAGTTAAGTGCAAATCTTGATGTTGGTCATGGTACATATGTGAAATTTCTGGATTTTCCAAAAGCATTTGATACAGTGCCACCCAAGAAGTTTGTGCTGAAGCTAGGGACCAATATGGACAATATATGCACATGGGTAAAGAACTGGTTACGGGACAGACAATAAGGAGTTGCTGTAACATACATATTCAAAATCAGCTAAAGTCAGCAGCGGAGTACCAAAAAGATCTGCTTTAGGCTAATTCTCTTTATCAATCCACCTGTGGGATTAAGAATAAAGTGTCAGTTTTTACTAATGACAAAAAACTGTGTGGAATACTTAAAGCCCAGCATAATTGTCAAACATTATAGAAAGACCTACATAATCTGGCAGCATGGGCAAGAACGCGACAGATGCATTTCAGTGTTTATAAATGTAAAGAAATGCACCTAGACCACAGAAATTGTATGACTGCATATACTGTATATTATATAAGACAAGAGAACAAGAAAAGGACTTGGGTATTCTGGTTATAAGTACACAAAGCATCAGTACTCAATGACAGCAGCAGCAAAAGTAAGATTAAAGTTGTATAATAAGAGAGGTGAAATCTGTAATCTCAATGTAATCTTACCCCTTTATAAATCCCTCCTGAAGCCATACCTTGAATATGAGATTCAGGTTTGGGCTCCATATGCTATAAAGGATATAGGGGAGCTAGAAAGGGTTCAGAGACGGTTAACCAGATTATTAACGAGAACCTTACTAAATTGGTCTTGATCATCTTAAAGTAAGATGCCTTAGAAGTTATTAAATTAAATATATAAATATATGTGTGTTCAACACAAAGAACGGGCACATTACTTATTAATTCCAAGGACTTTACAAATGACATGGGAGGAAAGGTGATTTAACCATTAATACAGGGAATGATTCTTTGCAGTAAGTGTAGACAAACTGTGGAATTCTTCACACCATGAGGTAGTAATAGCTAACAGATACCATATCGGCTAGATGCTTTTTAAATTGCAAACGACATTGAGAGTTATAATTAATCTAACAATTACTGTTGTATAAAAAAGGTTGAACTTGATGAACCTGTCTTTTTTCAAGCTGTGTCACTATAAAATAATTTTGCAGTCAAATCGGATGACCATTGGAAGCCACAGGGGGACAAAGATTGGCCATATGTGGCCAGCTGCACTGTCGCTCTGTACCCTTAAGAATAAACTAACATCAGGATAACATAAAGTTGTGACATGCATAATAACATTCTGGCTTATGTGTACAGATCCCACTTGCCGCTGCAAATGTCACCAGAACATTATGCACTGCCTTATACAGTATAATAATAACTCCTGCCTTTTTCATTTTTAGAATTGTTTCTAGCAAACTGAAAACATAATTTTTATGAAATCTCATTAACTGGGGAATTTTGACATCCAAAATCAGTATAATTGTTCACCCAAATCTAATTGTGTATAATATTTGTGGTAACTGAAAAATCAGTGACAGATGCTGTTTAAGAGTAGAAGTGCAGAGATTGCAGAAGGGCTATGGAATAAAGAAATATGGAATATACTAGTGTTGAGTGAATCAACGTATCTGAAGTGGACTTTGATCCAAACTTCAGGAAAAATTCCATTTGCAGCAAAGCCGAATTTCTTCGTGCCTCGTGGCAACAAATCAATTTTGCCTGAAATAGTAGTAAAAAAAATAAAAATCATACTCGCCTCATTCATTTGAGTGTTAAGAAGCCGCCATGGCCATTTTGAAGATTCCAGGCAAAATCTTGTGCGCGGTGATGTATGACGTTACCACACCAACTGACCAGCAGGATGATGTCATCAGGCACTGTGCGAGATTTCACACTGGAACCTCAGGCAAGATGGCTGTGGCAGCCTCTTTGTGGTCAAATGGATAAGGTAAGTACAATTTAATTGTTTTTTAAATGTTAACCCCTGTAAGGCCATGATATTAATCTTAGATGCCGTGATCAGCGATGAATGTGGCATTTGAGGGGTTCAATGACAGGGGCGATGCATTCCTCTTCATTATGCCCGCTACTTACAAAGAAATGCACTTCGTGACAAAGTAATTCGTCACAGAGCTATTTTTTTTGTAAAATTCCCTCATCTCCAGTTTATACACAGGATGAACAGAATTTATTTTTCTTTGGCAGTAGGCAACCATATAGAAGGCAGTAAAGGGAGCTTAGTAGGGATTTCATAGTTTGGCAAGTGTGACCTAGGGGCAGGGAGGTTTTAATTTTTGAAATAATTCTGAATATTGGCTTCCCATTGACTGTGAGAATATGCCAGGCAATCAAATCAACTTTCTGTATAAATGTCTATAAACATATTCATGCTTGTGATTTGAATGATTGGAAAAATTGACTGTGACCTTGAGGCAAGTAAAGATTGGGTTGTGTAGTCATCAAAGTAACAAATTCAATCTGAGCTTTTGCTCCAATTGGGGCTTTAGTCATGAATTTTAATTCTTAGGAAACTTTTCTATTTAGATCATTGTTTTAGAATAATTAGTTACTACAGGGACCCTATCAGGGAAGGGTTCTTAACACATCAAAAACACCATTGCTCGCTACGATAATACTGCAAATAGCTGCTCTAGAGTGGATTAGGCAGAGCTAAAACCAGTAGGATCCGTTCCCCAACATGTTTCGCCAGTAAACTCCTGCGTCTTCAGGGGTTTGGACAGACTTAACAGACTTGAGTGTTAGGGGATGGATCCTAATGGTTTTAGCTCTGCCTATACTTTAACCACCTCCCTTTTGCTTGGGACCACCAGAGGAGCAGGCAGCTATGTAAGTTGACCAAACACCACACTACCCCCCCTGTCACTGATTAACCCCTGATCACCCAATATTAACTCCCTGATTACCCCCCTGTCACCTCCCTGCCATTGATCACCCCCCCTGTAAGGCTCCATTCAGGCGTCCGTATGTGTTTTGCGGATCCGCAAAACACGGACACCGGCAATGTGCTTTCCACATTTTGCGGATCCGCACATTGCCAGAACTATATACAAAATGCCTTTTCTTCTCCGCAATTGTGGACAAGAATAGGACATGTTCTATATTTTTGCAGGTCCGGAAGTGCGGATCCGCAATTCCGGATCCGAGCGGGACAAAGTCTGTCCACATAGAATTGAATGGATCCGCAATTACGTTCCGCAAAATTTTGCAGAACAGAATTGCGGACGTGTGAATGAGGCCTAAGGGTCTTAGCGATCGCAGCTTTACAAGCATGTCTTTTCCCCTCCTTTTTATTTTTTGCACATTTTTTTTGTAGAGATTTTTTCATCCACATTGATCAATGTGAATAAAGAAATCTGTGCCGTTCATTTTTTCTTTCAGCACAGAGGCTGAACGAAAAAAAAAATATCTCATTACCCGTATGCTCAATATAATTAGAATAGCAGAAACTCCTAATGCTGGCCATACATGTAATGATTGCAGTGACCTTCAAATGCCAGGGCAGTACAAACACCCCACAAGTGACCCCATTTTAGAAAGTAGACACCCCAAGGTACTCACTGAGGGGCATAGTGAGTTCATGGAAGTTTTTATTTTTTGTCACAAGTTAGCGGAAAATGAAATTTTCTGAAAAAAAATCCCATTTCCGCTAACTTGTGACAAAAAATAAAAACTTCCATGAACTCACTATGCCCATCTGCGAATACCTTAGGGTGTCTACTTTCCGAAAAGGGGTCATTTGTGGGGTATTTCTACTGTCTGGGCATTGTAGTACCTCAGGAAACATGACAGGTGCTCAGAAAGTCAAAGTGCGGAAATTCACTTTTTTGCACCATAGTTTGTAACCGCTATATCTTTTACCCGAACCAATAAGTATACACTTATTGCATTTTTTTTATCAAAGACATGTAGAACAATAAACTTAGAGAAAAAATTATATAGAAATGTAGTGTTATTTGAAAAATTTTACAACAGAAAGCGAAAAATGTAGTTTTTTTGCAAAAATTTCGTTGATTTTTTATTAATATCAAAAAAAGTAAAAATGTCAGCAACAATGAAATAGCACCAAATGAAAGCTCTATTAGTGAGAAGAAAAGGAGGTAAAATTCATTTGGGTGGTAAGTTGTATGACCGAGCAATAAACAGTAAAAGTAGTGTAGTGCAGAATTGTAAAAAGTGGTCTGGTCATTAAGGGGGTTTAAGCTAGGGGGGCTGAAGTGGTTAAATTGGTGTTAAAAAGTTGCAGGTGCAGTTGCTCCGCTTTTCTAAAAGGTGGTGTGGAAAGGGTGGTGAAGGGGGTGTGGCAAGAGGTAGCAACAAATTAATGTTCATTTACCCCAGTTTTCTGGTGTACATGAAGACAGAAACCTACGGCAGTTATGAGCTGTTGTAGATTTCTGGTGAGGCACATGGACTGCAGGAGGGTGCTCCTAATTTATGATGAGCATACACCTCGTCATAAATTATGCTCATCTTCCGGCAGTGCAGAGGATATCAAGACAGGCGCAGAAAGTGTCAATCTTGATAAATCTCACCCACAGTCTTCAGGAAGTCTAAGGTTTATTATGACTAGCCTGGATCATTAAAACTTTCAGCACACTAAGGAAAATGCTTGAGTGGGGGAAGGGCCCCAACATCTTAAGCTATACATACATGTCTAATCCTCATTGAATGAGTTAAACTGTCTATGCTACTCCATTGCATACAACCATGCATTAACAGGGCATGATCACCTAGTGGTCTTCTTAGTGAACAAATACCAAACATCTGATTTTCATTACAAAGTCTCCTTTGTCATGTCCACCCTAATTTATAGCCTCTCACCCAAGTGAGTCCCACCTCCCACTTGTGGAACGTGTACATCTGTAAAGAAATTGAGAATGTAATATCTGACATAACAGGCTGCATTATCCTACATATTTATTTTATTTCTCGTTCTCCTTGTGACCCACAAAAATGGCCTTACCTGGCCTATTTTCTGGCCTATTCGAAAATATTTTGTTATTAGAGAGAGATGCCCTATTCAGAACCCTTATACAATATCTAGGTGGACAGAAGCTAAGAAAACGAACATTTGGTGCATGTTTTTTTCATAGCAATATAATAATTCAGATACATATTATTATTTATAGTTAATACTAGTTTTAAAAAATTTGATTTAGCAGCTTTGCAAAACTTCGACAAGAAATTTGATTTGTTACTAAATACTTTGTAACAAATTGCATTCCATTGTATGGAGCGGGCTCAATAACGAGGAACGGTGATCATGACGCTCTCCTCCATTTAACCCCTTCATATTCAATGCTGATCCTGGCATCTGAGAGTTACATTCAGTCTATCAGAGGTTAGAACAAAAAGATACATATTGTACTGACCTCAACCATTTGATCGCAGAGAGGCCGTCGTGGCCATCTTGATTGAAGAAAACACGCCAATTATCACATGCGCTGAAGTGATGACGTCAAACTTCAGCGTGCGTGAGAATTGGCTCATTTCCTTCAATCAAGATGGCCGCGACGGCCTCTCCGTGATCGAATAGATGTGAGTATGCTTATTTTTTAACTGCCATTTCTGGAAAATGTCATTTGTTACCAAAAAGCACCAAGAAATTCGGATTCATGGTGAATAGAATTTTTCCTGAAATTGGATTGAATACTGCTTTGTAACTTTGATTCACTCAACACTACTTAATACATAAACAACTACTTCTGCAGGAGCCATTCACTAAATTGATCAAATGACCTGTGTATTTTTTTTAAACAGGGCAGAATTGTACTGCTAAATACTGAGACATCAACAAAGTATTTCACTTCAAGCCATGGGCAACTAGCCAGCAAAGCATAACTCTTGTTTTCTAAGAACAAGATATTTAATGTTCTATAGCTTGGGGCATAAGAAGAAGATAGAGACTGCATGTGTTGTCCTACCACAGAGTCTAAGATGATTACGTATGACAGAGGGGAGGAAAGGGACATATAACAGATTATCTGTCTCATGTTCACAATCATGCCTTGTTTAAAAGAAAATTATCCCCTCTAGCAAGACACATGACCCAGAATGCATTAATGTTTGTTGGCAGAGTATAAGTAGACTTGAGCCAAAAACTGTGAGTGTTTGCCTAAAAGGTCATTTTATTGTAATTGTGTCTTACCATGCGTCTTCCAGAAAGACCCTCTGCCCCACTGCTGCTGCATACTCTATCTTGAATTTATAATTACTTTCAGAAATGACTTTAACTAATAAATAAATAACTGATATTAATGATCATGATATTTAAGTTTTATCCTCCTTTTACATGTCTAATAACTTGATGTTTTTTTTTTCATTCGGAGTAGTAACTGATGGAACAGATATAGCAACAACAGTACTAGCCTTAATATAGCTTAGCAATAAGGTAAAAAATATTAAGGGCCCTTACACACTTGCGTTTGGAAGATTCGGCATAGAGTTCCATCGTCGAGGCTCTATGTTGGAAGAATACTGATCAGGATTATCCCTATGCATTCTGAATGGAGAGAAATCCATTTAGTATGCATTAGGATGTCTTTAGTTCAGTCACTGAACGTTTTTTGGATGGAGAAAATACCGCAGCATGCTGCGGTATTCTTTCCGTCCTGGGATTCGGAGCAAAATGGATCCGCCATGACCCCCAAAGCAAGTCAATGGGCACGGATCCATTTTCTCTAGCACAATCTGCTACAATAGAAAACGGATCCGTCCTCCATTGACTTTCAATGGAGTTCAAAACGGATCCATTTTGGCAATGTTAAAATTTTTTTAAAGTTAATACAAGTGGATACGTTCAAACGGATGCATGCGGTTGTATTATCTGTAACTGAAGCGTTTGTTTCCAGCATAGAGCCCCGACAACGGAACTCTATGCCAGATCTTCCAAACACAAGTATAGTATAGTCTAGTATAGCTAGTATAAAGATGCTTTAAAGTGGGCAGACACATTTTTAGGAGGATTATAAGTGACTCAACGGTCTTATACTAGCCAGGAAAAAGTATTACTAACTACTGTATTTAATTAAATCTTATTTAAAGGAGTACTCCAGTTGTAACAAGTGTGAGGCAGTGACAGGCCTCATATATGAAGAGGGAAGTTATGTGTCTCTTAGAATGGCGCAGGAAACCTATTAGAGGAGATGTATGGTATGATTTGCTGTGTTTTCCCCATGATCATCTGGCCTGAGGTGCAATTATCACTTGGGGATAAAGCAATCCTCAGTGTGTGAGAGGAGGAGTTAGGCCCGAGGGAACAGACCTGCAGAGGGCCTGTGTGGTCCCAGCCAGGAGGGTTGGGGGGCAACAAGGCTGAGGAAGCCTGAGTTTGGGGGGACCCAGCGGCGCCTGGAGAAGAGAGGTGTCGCATGGTCAGTCAGTAGGACTGTTGGACCATATCCCCCCAAGGTATTTTGCTGCTTTCACCAGGAGGACCGGTGGGTTGCACTGGTCACAGCTAGGAGGCTGTCTGATCAAAGCCAAATACCGCAGTGTGAACACTGACCTAGAGGTGAGTTAGGGAGAACTTTGTATAGTAATTACCTAGCCGGGCAAGCATTTGTTGTTTTGTGTTGATGTAACACATTGTGATGTGAAGCTGCAACTTCATTGTGCCAAGTGACCCCAAACTTGGAAGCATGAAGTGCTGTGTTACAAATAAAGCACTGTTTGAGTCAACAGGACTTGTGGCACCTAGGTGGTTTAGATTGAGGGAATTCCCTCTCTCTGGTATGTCTGTACATGGCGGCTAGGGGGCCTAATGAAGGCCACCAGGTCTGCCTTCCGAGTCTTTCTATCAGGCTATCCCAGAGGGGCAGCCTGATAGTGCCTGTCCCAGAGGGGCAGCCTGATAGTGCCTGTCAGTAAGCTACTGACAGTATAATACACTGTTCCACAGAAGTAGTACAGTATATTTGCATGTCAAAAGAGTCCCCTTGTGGGACTAATAAGTGGTAAAAAAAAGAAATAATAAAAGTTTTATTTAAGAAACAAATGTTCAAGTGGCCCACTCCCTTGACAGTGACCCCCCCCAGAACCCTGCCCCTTGAAGATTTTAAGGTGCTGTAGGGGAAGGGAGGTCACTGTTAAGGGGTGGGCCACTGTAAAGGTTACTTTTAAGAGGGTGTGGTGTTATGGAGTTTACATTTTAAGGGGAGCACTATAAGGTGCAGGCCGCTTTGGAGGTCAATGTTAAGGAGACAAGGTGCTATGGAGGTCACTGTTAAGGGGACAAGCTGCTGTGGAGGTCAATATTAGTGTTGATCATGAATTTTCGAATTGCGAATTTTAATCGCAAATATCAGCACTTCGAGAATTCACGAATATTTAGAATATCGCAAAATATATTCGCAATTGCGAATATTTGTTTTATGCGAATTTTTTATATGCAAATTTTCGCAAGCAAGAAAATAATGTCATTATTTTCTTGTTTGCGAAAATTCGCATACAAATTGGCATTCATTAGCATAAAAATTCCCATAATCTGGTATTTAAAAGGTCTTTTAGATGCCAGTTTATGCGAATGTTTATGCTAATTTATGCGAATTTTTTATGCGAATTTTCGCAAACAAGAAAATAATGTCTGGAGATTACGAATTTGCAAATCTTCGAATATATGGCGAATATTTGCCCAAATATTCGCGAAATATCGCAAATTCGAATATTGCCCCTGCCGCTCATCACTAGTCAATATAAAGGGAACAGGATATTGTGGAGGTCACTGTTAAGGGGGTGGGGCATTGTAGAAGTCACTGAGGACTTGTCAGGAGAGGCGACAGGTCCTCTTCAAGGGGGTGGGGCACTCTGGATGGGAACACTGTGGATATCTTTTAATCATCATTAATATACCTTTGCGAAGCTGGGTCATTCTGCTAGTAGCTAATAAATCTTAGAGGCTATTATCCATTGTAGCTACACTGAACAAAAGAGTAACAATGTTGAACTCTTGACTTTTAGGCTCCATATCTCACCATTCACTACAGCTTTGAATGTGAGACTACCATCACTTTATAGACAATCATCTTGGCTATCTCATACATAACTTGGACTTGCAACTATTCATGTGAATAGATATGCAGATTATTATCATGTAACTGCATTGTTTCTGTTTTGCTCCTAAAATTCTGAATTTTCATTTTCATTTTGTTTTAGTATTTTGTAAATCCACATATGGCTTTCAACACTACCTGAATCTTGATTAGATTCAAACATTTCTCGACCGGAATCTGTTCTTAGGTCTCTAATACACATTCACAATTTTGGTGCATACTGGTCGACTCACTTGGGTACAAATACAGTTTGTTCTTCAATTCTACCATTCTACCGTTCTACCATTTCTTCACCAATCTTGACGTATTCTTCGAGACGTTGTCCTGCTGGAACACTATGTTGTCCAGGGGTGTTGCTAGGGTCTCAAAAGATCCAGGGCCCAAGCCCCAATGCATATGGCCCAATTCTCTAAGTCGACCCCATACACCGCATTTTATTGTACTTGCTATACAGCAGCACATACCTCTCATATCCAGTGCCTCCAGGTGACCTCTCCTCTGATGTAAATCTTCTCTGTCATCATCTTCTCCATTCGGTCCAGATAACTTCTTTCAGCTACACCTTGTCTCTGCAGAGTTTGACACACAGACATCTTAGGTTACTCACTTTTCTATCATCATCCCCCAACCTCAAGTCCCAGCAGTGTTATCCTGCTGCTCACTGTGCTCCACAATACCCCCAAATACTATCCTGAAGAACAATTAGTGCCATACAGATAGTCCCCCTCATAGTAATAGTGCTCCTCAAAGTCCCACCAATAGTAATTCCCTTTTAGAATGTCCTTATTAGTAATACTGCCCCCTACAGTGCCCCCAACAGTGATAATGCTTCACAAGAGTTCCTCCATTAGTAGAAGAGCCCTCCAGTATAAATAATGCCCTCACAGAGCCCCCAGTAGAAATAAGGTCCCCCTATCATTCCCCTAGTGGTAATAAAGCTCTGTACATACCCCTCAGTAGTAATAAGGCCTCCCATAGGGGTCTTAATAGAAATAAGGCGGATCAATAAGTCACAACTATAGAGACTCCAAGAAGTAATAAGAGCACCTATAATGCCCCCAGGATTTATAATGCCCCTTGCAATGCCCCCTGTAGTTTTATTCCTCCCTTTAGTGCTCTCAGAAATGATAATTCCTCAGACCCTCCACCAAACAGTCCCATGTACATAACATCACCCGCTCCCCAGCCACCTTCAACATACAGTCCCATATAAATAACATCAATCCCTCCCACAGCAGCCTTCAACATACAATCCCATGTAAGTAACATCCCCCCTTCCCCAACCACCTCCACTACACAGTCCCATGTAAATAACATCCATTCCTCCCTCAGCCCCCTTCAACATACAGCCCCATGTAAAAAAAAAAAAAAACTCCCTCCAACACACAGCCCCATGTAAATAACATCCCTCCCTTCAGCCCTAACATACAGTCCCAGTTAAATAACCACAAGTCCTAGCATTACTCTGCCTCTCACCCTGAGAATCTATCCCTTCACTTACCTCTCCTCATGTCACAGACCTCACCATAGTTTTTTCCCAGGACTTCTCCTCTTCATTGCTGAGCCTCTCCTGCAATGGTTACATGACACAGGTCCTTCTCAACAACTGCCTTTATCACTAAACACATGACTGTGATGACATCAAGGCCCCAAATGTTTTAGCTGAAAAACATCCCTGATGTCATTCTTTTCATACCCATAGTACTTAAGTGTACGAAGTAACTCATCTTGTAGGATACTCACATATAGTTCAGCACTGAGACCACCATCGATCCTGGTCAAGTATCCAACACCTTTTGCTGTAAAACTACCCCATATCATCAGGCTTCCTCCACCGAACTTGACAGTTTCTTCAGTTTCTTAATCAATTAGCCCCATTTTGCCTTGTGTCTTCTAGAACCCTTTGCAGCTATCAGAGCTCAGTCTAATGACTTTCACCTTATCACTGTCTTCTGCCTTCTATTGTCCATTGTTCATACTTTTTTTGCAAATTCAAGCCAATGCTTATTATGACGATATTGAAGTTGAGGCTTCTTCACCTTTTTTCGGGCCACCACTCCAGCCTTGTGTAATGTATGTCACGCGGTGCTTGCATGAGCAACTGTGATCTCACTATTATGAAGCATACGAGCCACCTCCACTGCCATGTTTGTCACGCCAGAACTGATAGACCTTGTGATGGGCCAACTTGTTGACTCCGATATTTTGCCTGGACGTCCAGCTCTTGGCTTTGGACAGGATAGAGGGAGTTCATTTCATATTCTTCCAACTGTCATTGCTCTCACATGATGTAATTTTCTTCGCCGAGATACTGTTATGAGCTCGATGATGCTGTTTCTTTTTTCTTGGGAAATCTTCTTCATGGCTGCTTCTGGATTCAAACCAGTGACATTTCACTTGGGAATCAACCTAATATCACATTGAGGGAATGTGAGAATACAAGTAGTAGTAGTATACAAGTAGAAAATGATTATTCCACCACCATGAGTAAAATAGTTATATAACAAGAATTTGCATAACTAATCATATGCTAAATAGTTGCAAGTCAAATTTATGTATGAGATAGCTAAGATGATTGTCTAAAAATGTAGGTAGTCTCACAATGGTACAACTGCAAAAAGGGTGTCAGTCAGCACATCCCAATGTGCAGGTACACGCTGCCATTGTTAAAAAAAAAGACAATGCAGCAGCACTCTGAAAACACAAATAAAGTGCAATAATTCCATAATTATAGAAAACATTGTGGTGCTAATGCTATGCTTATTTTGCAAATTTGAGATTCTTGGCAAATACAGTTTTTTACAAAATTATTTGAGCCCGTCTGCCAAAAGTCAAGACGAACTCTATAAGACGGAAACCTAACACTAAATCCTCCCTGTTATGTGCCATAATGGCCACCATAAAATTCAGGGAGTGCTGGTTCCACATGCATGCTGGGTCCACTCTGCTTTACCATTTTTGGTGCCATAATAGCCTCCATTAAATCCAGGGATACAGGTACCAACATGCATGCTGAGCCCACTTTATACCTCTCCTGGTGCCAAATGGCTTCCAATAAATACAATGAGAGCAGGCTACAGCTCTGGGAATCAGGGACCAACAATTCTTGGCTCATAATACCTTTGTTCTTGAACTGCTGAATTTTGTCTTATCCAGTAACTTTTTTCTGTTCGATCGATGGCTGGATCTACCACCAGCTCAGGGGCACCGCAATGGGCAGATCATGTGTGCCGTCCTATGCGAATTTGCTCCTGGGCTGGTGGGAAGAGTCTATAGTGTTCGGGGAACCATCACAATGGCACACTGAGTACATTGCCCTCTGGTCCTGCATTGATGACATCTTTGTACAGTCGTGGCCAAAAGTTTTGAGAATGACACAAATATTAGTTTTCACAAAGTTTGCTGCAAAATTGCTTTTAGATCTTTGTTTCAGTTGTTTCTGTGATGTACTGAAATATAATTACACGCACGCTATACGTTTCAAAGAATTTTATCGACAATTACATGACATTTATGCAAAGAGTCAATATTTGCAGTGTTGGCCCTTCTTTTTCAGGATCTCTGCAATTCGACTGGGCATGCTCTCAATCAACTTCTGGGCCAATTCCTGACTGATAGCAACCCATTCTTTCATAATCACTTCTTAGAGTTTGTCAGAATTAGTGGGTTTTTGTTAGTCCACCCGCCTCTTGAGGATTGGCCACAAGTTCTCAATGGGATTAAGATCTGGGGAGTGTCCAGGTCATGGACCCAAAATGTCAACGTTTTGGTCTCCAAGCCACTTAGTTATCACTTTGCCTTTTGGCACGGTGCTCCATCGTGCTGGAAAATGCATTGTTCTTCACCAAACTGTTGTTGGATTGTTGGAAGAAGTTGCTGTTGGAGGGTGTTTTGGTACCATTCTTTATTCATGGCTGTGTTTTTGGGCAAAATTGTGAGTGAGCCCACTCTCTTGGATGAGAAGCAACCCCACACATGAATCGTCTCAGGATGCTTTACCTTTTCTTCTCCGGACAAGCCTTTTTCCAGATGCCCCAGACAATCGGAAAGAGGCTTCATCGGAGAATATGACTTTGCCCCAGTCCTCAGCAGTCCATTCATCATACTTTCTGCAGAAGATCAATCTGTCCCTGATGTTTTTTTTGGAGAGAAGTGGCTTCTTTGCTGCCCTTCTTGACACCAGGCCATCTTCCAAAAGTCTTCACCCCACTGTGCGTGCAGATGCGCTCACACGTGCCTGCTGCCATTCCTGAGCAAGCTCTGCACTGGTGGTACTCCGATCCCGCAGCTAAATCCTCTTTAGGAGACGATCCTGGCGCTTGCTGGACTTTCTTGGACACCCTGAAGCCTTCTTAACAAGAATTGAACCTCTTTCCTTGAAGTTCTTGATGATCCTATAAATTGTTGATTGAGGTGCAATCTTAGTAGCCACAATATCCTTTTTATGCAACGCAATGTTGCTGCACGCGTTTCTTTGCAGGTCACCATGGTTAACAATGGAAGAACAATGATTTCAAGCATCACCATCCTTTTAACATGTCAAGTCTGCCATTTTAACCCAATCAGCCTGATATAATGATCTCCAGCCGTGTGCTTGTCAACATTCTCACCTGAGTTAACAAGACGATTACTGAAATGATCTCAGCAGGTCCTTTAACCGCCTCAGCCCCCCTAGCTTAAACACCCTTAATGACCAGACCACTTTTTACAATTCTGCACTACACTACTTTCACCGTTTATTGCTCCGTCATACAACTTACCACCTAAATGAATTTTACCTCCTTTTCTTCTCACTAATAGAGCTTTCATTTGATGGTATTTCATTGTTGCTGACATTTTTACTTTTTTTGCTATTAATTAAAATTTAACGACATTTTTGCAAAAAAATGAAATTTTTCGCTTTCTGTTGTAAAATTTAAAAAAAAACTACATTTCTATATAAATTTTTCTATTAATTTATTGTTCTACATGTCTTTGATAAAAAAAAATCCAATAAGTGTATATTTATTGGTTTGGGTAAAAGTTATAGCATTTATAACCTATGGAGAAAAAAAGTGAATTTCCGCATTTTGAAGCAGCTCTGACTTTCTGAGCACCTGTCATGTTTATTCAGGTGCTAGAATGTCAGGATAGTATAAATACCCCCCAAATGACACCATTTTAGAAAGAAGACACCCCAAAGTATTCGCAGAGGGGCATGGTGAGTTCATGTATTATTTAATTTTTTTTCACAAGTTAGCGGAAAATGACACTTTCTGAGGAAAAAAAATAACAAAGTTTCCATTTCTGCTAACTTCTGTCAAAAAAAAAAAAATCTCCCACGGATTCACTATGCCCCTCAGTGAATACCTTGGGGTGTCTACTTTCCGAAATGGGGTCATTTGTGGGGTGTGTTTACTGTTCTGGCATTTTGGGTGGTGCTAAATTGTGAGCATCTCAGTAAAGCCTAAAGGTACTTGTTGGACTTTCCGCCCCTTTACGCACCAAGGCTGCAAAAAAGTGTCACCCATGTGGTATCGCCGTACTCAGGAGATGTAGGTATCTGGTATTTCGTGAGGGGCATGGCGAGTTCATAAAAAAAATAAATGTTGGGCACAAGTTAGCGGAAATTGATATATATATATTTTTTTTCTTTACAAAGTCTCATATTCCACTAACTTGTGACAAAAAATAAAATTTTACATGAAATCACCATACCCCTCACTTAATACCTTGGGATGTTTTCTTTCCAAAATGGGGTCACTTGTGGGGTGTTTGTACTGCCCTGGCATTTGTGGGTCTCTGCAATCATTACATGTATGGCTAGCATTAGGAGTTTCTGCTATTCTCCTTATATTGATCATACTGGTAATGAGATTTTTTTTTTCCGTTCAGCCTCTGGGCTAAATGAAAAAATGAACGGCACAGATTTCTTCATTCACATCGATCAATGTGGATGAAAAAATCTCTGCAAAAATCAGTTACTGCGGTGCGGTGGGCTGGGCGCTAACTACCTAACAAGTAGCTAACTAACTGGCGGTGATAAGGGACCCGTATGCCCCATTCACACGTCGGCAATTCTGTTTGCGGAACGGAATTGCGGACCCATTCATTTCTGTGGGGACAGACTTTGTCCCGCTCGGATCCGGAATTGTGGATCTGCACTTCTGGGTCTGCACTTCCGTTCCACAAAAATATAGAACATGTCCTGTTCTTGTCCGCAATTGCGGACAAGAAAAGGCATTTTCTATATAGTTCTGGCAATGTGGGGATATGCAAAATGCGGAAAGCACATTGCCGGTGTCCGTGTTTTGCGGATATATGGATCCACGAATCCGTGGATCCGCAAAACACATATGGACGTCTGAATGGAGCCTTACAGGGGGGTGATCAATGACAGGAGGGTGATCAGGGAGTCTATATGGGGTGATCAGGGGTTAATAAGAGGTTAATAATAAGTGACAAGGAGGGGGGTGTAGTGTGGTGCTTGGTGCTACTTTACAGAGCTACCTGGTCCTCTGGTGGTCGATGCCATCAAATGGTACCACCAGAGGACCAGGTAACAGGTATATCAGACGCTGTTAACAAAACAGCGTCTGATATACCTGTTTGATTCAATTTATTTTACTTCTACAGCCTGCCAGCGCGTTCACAGCAAATCTCGCATTTTGCGAGATGACGCACGGATGCGTCCACCCAGAACAACACGACCACCCGCCGGAATCATCGGTTCGATAGGTGGTCGTGGAGTGGTTAATGACAGCAATGAAATGCAGTGGAAAGGTTTTTTTGGGATTAAGTTAATTTTAATGGCAAAGAAGGACTATGCAATTCATCTGATTACTCTTCATAACATTCTGGAGTATATGCAAATTGCTATTATAAAAACTTAAGCAGCAACTTTTCCAATTTCCAATATTTATGTAATTCTCATAACTTTTGGCCACGACTTTACTATGGAGTGGACCAGAGGCCGAATTCAATAGGTTTGTGTCCGAGCTCAATCACAACTCAGTCATTTATTGTGAAGGATTACCTCCCCTTTCTGGATGTCACTATCTCCAGGGATGGGGAGGGTGGGTTGCAAACAACCATTTACCGTAAACCCACAGCGACAAATTCCTTTCTTAGCTGGGATAGTTGTCATCCTATTCCGCTTAAGAAAGGTATACCAATGGGACAGTATCTGAGGCTCAAACGGAACTGTTCTACTAAAAGTGAATTCACACATCAGGCTAAGGATTTGAGGATGAGTTTCAAGGAGAGGGGGTATCCGGACAGGATACTTAGATCGGCCTACCAACGAGCACAGGGGTAAACACGCACTTTTCTTCTTCATCCAGTGACTGGCGCAGCAAAGGTCCCTCAAGAAAATCTACGCATCATAGTAACTTTTGATGCGCCGGCATCTCAAGTCAAAGACATTCTTAACCTTCTCTGGACCGCCGCACGCAGGATCGCGTGCGCGCGCGTTCACAGCACTTTGCAGCTCAGAAGTTATACTACAGCCGGCCAGCGATGATCAATCGCTGGCAGGCTGTAGAAGTTAAATAAATTAAATCAAACAGGTATATCAGACGCTGTTTTGTTAACAGCGTCTGATATACAGTACCTGCTACCTGGTCCTCTGGTGGTCCCATTTGCTGGGATCGACCACCAGAGGACCAGGTAGCTATGTAAAGTAGCACCAAGCACCACACTACACCCGCCCCCCTTGTCACTTGTTAACCCCTGATCACCCCATATAGACTCCCTGATCATCCCCCTGTCATTGATCACCCCCCTGTAAGGCTCCATTCACATGTACATATGTGTTTTGCATATCCACGGATCCGGAAAACACGGACACCGGCAATGTGCTTTCCGCATTTTGCATATCCGCACATTGCCAGAACTATATAGAAAATGCCTTTTCTTGTCCGCAATTGCGGACAAGAACAGGACATGTTCTATATTTTCTGCGGAACGGAAGTGCAAATCTGCAATTCCGGATCCAAGCGGGACAAAGTCTGTCCCCATAGAAATGAATGGGTCCGCTATTCCGTTCCGCAAACAGAATTGCGGACGTGTGAATGGGGCATAAGGGTCCCTTTTCACCGCCAGTTAGTTAGCTACTTGTTAGGTAGTTAGCGCCCAGCCCACCGCACCACAGTCACTGATTTTGGCAGAGATTTTTTCATCCACATTGATCGATGCAAATGAAAAAATCTGTACCGTTCATTTTTTTTTTTTTCAGCCCAGAGGCTGAACGGGAAAAAAAAAAAAATCTCCTTACCCGTATGCTCAATATAAGAAGAATAGCAAAAACTCCTAATGCTGGCCATACATGTAATGATTGCAGAGACCCTCAAATGCCATGGCAGTACAAACACCTCACATGTGACCCCATTTTAGAAAGAAGACACACCAAGGTATTCCGTGAGGGGTATGGTGAGTTCATGTAAAATTTTATTTTTTGTCACAAGTTAGTGGAATATGAGACTTTGTAAAAAATATATATATATATCAATTTCCGCTAACTTGTGCCAAATTTTTTTTTTTTCTGTGAACTCGCCTGAGAATCCAAATGCATAAAAATGCCCTGTGAAATCCTAAAGGTACTCATTGGAATTTGGGCCCCTTTGCGCACCCAGACTGCAAAAAGGTGTCACACATGTGATATCTCCGTACTCAGGAGAAGTAGGGCAATGTGTTTTGTGGTGTATTTTTACATATACCCATGCTAGGTGGGAGAAATATCTCTGTAAATGACAACTTTTTAAAAAATGTTATACAAAGTTGTCAGTTTACAGAGATATTTCTCTCATCCTACATGGTTATATGTAAAAATACACCCCAAAACACATTGCCCTACTTCTCCTGAGTACGGTGATACCACATGAGTGACACTTTTTTGCAGCCTGGTCTGCGCAAAGGGGTCCAAATTCCAACGAGTACCTTTAGGTTTTACAGGGATGCTCACAAGTTAGCCCCACCCAAAATGCCAGAACAGTAAACACACCCCACAAATGACCCCATTTCGGAAAGTAGACACCCAAGGTATTCACTGACGGGCATAGTGAGTCCATGGGAGATTTTTTTGATTTTTTTTGCCAGAAGTTAGCAGAAATGTAAACTTTATTATTATTATTTTTTTCCTCAGAAAGTGTCATTTTCCGCTACATGAACTCACCATGCCCCTCCGCAAATACTTTGGGGTGTCTTCTTTCTAAAATGGTGTCATTTGGGGGGTATTTATACTATCCTGGCATTCTAGCACCTGAAAAAAAATGACAGGTGCTCAGAAAGTCAGAGCTGCTTCAAAATGCGGAAATTCACTTTTTTGCACCATAGTTTGTAAACGCTATAACTTTTACCCAAACCAATAAATATACACTTATTGGATTTTTTTTTTATCAAAGACATGTAGAACATTTAATTTAGAGAAAAATTATATAGAAATGTAGTTTTTTTAGAAATTTTACAACAGAAAGTGAAAAATGTCATTTTTTTGCAAACATTTCGGTAATTTTTGATTAATAGCAAAAAAAGTAAAAAAGTCAGCAGCAATGAAATACCACCAAATGAAAGCTCTATTAATGAGAAGAAAAGGAGGTAAAATTCATTTGGGTGGTAAGTTGTATGACGGAGTGAAACGGTGAAAGTAGTGTAGTGCAGAATTGTAAAAAGTGGCCTGGTCATTAAGGGTGTTTAAGCTAGGGGGGCTGATGTGGTTAAACGCCATTGGGATACTTTGTTGATTGACCCCGACTTGGCCGAAGTACTCAGTTCCTATACTTCCGTGACATTCCGGAGCGGTTGTAACCTGTGGGATAGACTTGTACACAGTCACTTCCGTCCCCCAGAGAGACCCTGGACATGACTTGAAAGACATGTAACTGGGTGTGATAGATGTGGCCACTGTAGCTACTGTGACTGTTTGATACAAGGAAAATCATTCAGAGGGGAGTCTGATGACTCCATACTACATACGTGACTTCATTAATTGTTGGAGTACAGGTGTGATTTACCTAATCACCTGCGAATGCAGTCTATGCTATATGGGTAAAACTCGAAGGGAATTATGTAAAAGCATGTGTGAACACTTTGGCGATATACGCAACAATAGGGACACTCCTATTATATGACCTGTGTAGTCTTCCCACTCTGGCCGTGCTACAGCAATTCGCTTTATGGCAATTGAACGTGTCAAAACCAACTTACTTGGGGGTTATGGGGGTTGGATTGGGATTAGCATATCCTCCAGAGGGAGTGCTGGTGGATATTTAGGCTCAATACCCCCACCCCCTCTGGTTTGAATGAGCAGCTCAACTTTAGCTGCTTTTTATGACCAGTTGACCACCTTGTGGGCCCAGCTTGGCCCTCTTGAGTTGTACCATTTTGGCCCTTTCATTTTTCCCCCTTTTGTTTGAACTCTTTTACCCCCATCACTCTATAGGTAGTGAGGGATTGTACACCATCCAGTACACCACTGGGGTGTTCGCTCTCCCCCTTATGTTTATTTCACTAGTGACCGTATGATCTCCTGGTGGCTCTTATTTATTTATACCTCTTTAGCCACCAGAGGACTCTCTCTTTGTCCGCACCAGGTAGCACCCAATGGCTGTAATAAATGGCTTATATAATTTGCGAGCTTGCGCATCTCTCAGGGCGTCCCTACCTTATGACGTCACTCAGGCTGCACTCGTCTCTGGCACTTTCATGCTTGCCAGTTCTTTACTTGACTTTATGCGCAGGCACGTACTTGCGCCTTCGGCATGCATCATCACATCCTGCGGCCCGCTGACGTCCCGATCGGGCACTGCATCACGTGATGTGCGCCTTAATGCGGCCCCTTTATAACCAGGCAGCGAGATCCATATGTTGCCGGACCATTACTCTGGTGTTCTCCCCTCCTGGGTTACAGCCATACGCTGACCTCTAGGCCATCTTCTAGTAAGTATTATGTGTTCCTCCCCATATCAGTTTCAATTTGTTTTGGTCACCTCACTTACCTGCATTATATCCACTTGTTTCTTTTAGGCTTCAAAACCGTGCCTTGCCACACGCTGCCCGGTAGTATTCACCTGTTGGTTTACTGGCCCCTGTATCCCCTGAAGAGTCGTGGGAACCTTTTGATGAAACATGTCGGGTTACAAGTATTTTTCTAATTTCTTCTTGTACACCATTAGACAAGTTCTTTACCACTGTTCAGGTACCCACCATTATCCTTAACATCACGTGGGGAGGGCCTTTATAGGGCCAGTTGATCAGGATCAGGTTCCAGCCGGGGCCACCCCTTGCGGGTTTTTTTTTTAACCCCGTACCTAGGAAACATTATAGGGTGGACTAGCCAAGTAGGGTACAACAGGGGCAGCTTCTCTTCCTGTGGTCCACGTTCACTAGTCACCCTTTGATTGTGTTGAACATTGTTTGTCATATTTTCTCTATACCGCATTCTGTGTCTTTACCATAGGATAAGAACTGTGTTTTTTAACTATCAGGTAGTTCTGATTACCCACAGGACCCCTGATGGAAAGATCCCTTGCTCCCGTCCGCTCTGTTGCAGCAGTCTGTTGGGCTCTTGATCTACCGTACACGTAATTTGTTTGTTTTTGTTGGTCATTAGGGGCTTTTTGTTTTCTTTTATGGATATCAGTAAAAGCTAAGTTTTATTTTCATGTGACTGCCCCTCCTCCATTCTTGTGAGCCCATTCTATACTTCTGGTGCCAAATGGCTTCCAATAAAAACAATGAGAGAAAGCTACAGCTTTATACTTACTCTAATTAAGGTCAGGCTATGGGGCAGACATGCTAATCAGGGGTACAAGACCAACAGGAGTCAGCCACACCTCCAGCTCCAGTACAACTGCAAAAAAAGGGGGTCAGTCAGCACATCCCAATGTGCAGGTGCACGCTGCCATAGCTAGAAACATACAGGACAAAAAAATGCATCAGCACTCTACAAACACAAATAAAGTACAATAATGACATAATTATAGAAAAGATTCTGGTGCTAATGCTACTCTTATTTTGCAAATTTGAGATTCTTGGCAAATACATTTTGTATAAAATTATTTGGGCCAGTCTGCCAAACGTGGCGATCTCTAGGCGATCTCTATAAGACGGGAACCTAACATTAAATCCTACCTGTTATGTGCCATAATGGCCACAATAAATTTCAGGGAGTGCAGGTTCCACATACATGTTGGGTCCACTCTGCTTTTTACCATTTCTGGCATTATTGGACTTTATTTGAGATATGGAGCCTAAAAGTCAAAAGTTCAAAACATTGTTATCCTTTTGCTCATCACTGTAGACCTCTTTTAGCTATTGCTTATAGCTTCCATGGCCATTGTTAAGACTCAGAACTGAGGTTTCAGGGATTTGAATTCTTCTCACAGGTTTGTTAATTGATATTGAATAATAGGCTGTATTATACTCCAAAAATTTAGAATAACATTGACTGGAGAAATAATGACAAATGTGCAAGATAGAGAGCAAATTTATTGAAATTTCATTTAGGTCCTATTCGGCCAAATCAGCCCAGGGAAGTGTCCCAGTTGCAGAAAAACTGTATAGACTTCTCTTGATCTATTTCTATCTTCGATAATCTTGAATCAAATCACATAAAATTTATATTTGTTAGAATCAGAACTTTTTGAAAAATTTGGGTTTGAATTTCTGAATTTTAAAATGAATTCACTCATCTCTCTAGTTCTACATGTGTAACTAGTGTTTATCACGAAATTTCGAATTGCGAATTTTAATCGCGAATATCGGCACTTCGAGAATTTGCCAATATTTAGAGTATCGCAAAATATATTCGCAATCGCGAATATATTTTTTTTTAAATACCAATTTATGAGAATTTTTATGCAAATTTTTTATATGCAAATTTTCGCGATCAAGAAAATAATGTCATTATTTTCTTGATTGCAAAAATTCGCATAAAAATTTGCATAAACTGGTATTTAAAAGATACGTCATGACGTATCTTTTAAATACCAGTTTATGCAAATGTTATTAACATTTTTATGCAACTTTTTATATGCAAATGTTCGCAATCAAGAAAATAATGACTGGAGATTACGAATTCGCGAATTTTCGAATATATGGCGAATATTAGCCCGAATATTTGCGAAATATCGCAAATTCGAATATTGCCTCTGCCGCTCATCACTATGTGTAACCCGTTCCCCTGGATGTACTTAGGGCCTTAGTCTAGAAAGTAAAATCAGGGAGATGGAGTCTATGGTACTAGAGGAACATGTAGATGTAGTTGGTGTGGCTGAGATGTGGGTGGACTCTTCACACGACTGGGCTGTTAATATTCAGGGATTTATACTATTTAGGAAAGACTATTTGGGGCCTATAGAAAAGGTGGTGGCATGTACCTTTATGTGAGGAGAGATATGAAGATTAGTGTGAAAGAGGCAATTGGGGATAAGGATGGTAAGGATGTTGAAAACTTATGGGTATTATTACTAATGGAAATAAACTCTTGAAAAATAATACTTGGTGTAATCTATAGACATGCTAACATTCCAGAGGAGAGGAAATTCAGTTGTATAAGCAAATATAACGGGCTTCACCGGTGGGCACAGTTTTCATAACAGGCAATTTTAACATCCTAGACATTGACTGGGGTCATGATTCTGCCTAAACAGCAAAGGAAAGAAAATTCCTCATCTTGCTGCAGGACCACTTTATAGGACAGTTAGTAGAAGATCCCTCTAGAGGTGTTGCTCTGTTAGATCTAGTAATTTCTAACAATGCAGAGCGTTTTGGAAATGTTATGGTACCTGCACATGGTGCAGATTTGTGTGCAGTAAATCAACATGAAATTCACAAAAAAAATAAACTGCACATAAATCTGCACTATTTATTGTGATTTTGATACTTTTTTAATATGTTTTTGTTGATGATTTTTGTGAAGATTTTCTGTTTATTTTAACTCCATTGAAGTCTATGGGGAAAACAACTCTACATAAGAATGACAGTCTGCAGATTTTTAAATTCCGCACAACAGATCAACAGCTACACTGATGAAAAAAGCAAAGTGTATATGAGATTTGTCAAATCTTATTCACTTAGTTGACATTGTATTATGCTGCAGTTTTTCTGCATGAAAATCTGTGCAGAAAAGCTGAATGTAATCTGCATTGTGTGCCGTTACCCTTACTATTCACCCATTACTGCATAGTAATACTGACCACAATATAATTTTATTCCCTCTGAACTATAAAAAACAAACTCTGTCTGGGAGTGCAAAAACACGTAGAGGGGTCATTTTCAAACAGATATATGCCACTTTTGTGGCATATCTCTAGCGCAGATTCTGTCACATGCCATGTTGTGGCATAATCTGTGACTTCTTCCCTGCTCACACAGGTCTAAAAAAGGGGATGTGGCATGGGAATGGAAAGGGACGGGCCGGTAGGCTCGTTTCATTCATCATTTTCTTTGACTGGTTTAGGCATAGAAAATGGTCTAAATATAAAGCAGCAAGGAAGCTGTCTTACAGTTAGAATTGGCGGTGGATATTTAGATGTTATATAGAGGCATAGGGGGTGCAGGGGCTTATTAAGACCGGAGTTTAATAAAATAAATGTGCCCCTTAATTTTAAAAGGCCAATTTCCCCTGGTTGAGGGCAGCATTTCAAGGCACAGACTGGGAGCAGCTATGTCACATAATATTACAGGATAAATGGGAGAGCTTTAAACCTACATTTGTTAAGTATACTATTTATACTGCAAAATGTATTCCTGTAAGTAGAGTTGAGCAAAACACTCGAGATTTGTTTCGGGGTCCAGTTCGCCAAATTTTGGGAAAAGTTCAGTTCGGACCTACATCTATTTTGGTTGAACCGAAGTTGCTCCAAATGTCCTGAATGTTGGTATATAACCCCCTCCAGCCTTCTAGGACTCATAGGGGCACATTTATTAAGACCGTTAAGTTTTAGATGCTGGTCTTAATAAAGCCCCATAGCTGGAGGAGGATTTGCCGAATTTTTGAAAAGGCGCAGGCCTATCCATAACTTCGGCGCATCCAGCGCCAGTCTAAATGTAAGACAGCTTTCGTGCTATCTTACATTTAGACCATTTTCTACGCCTAAAACAGGTATAAAAAAATTATAAATGAGATGGGCCTACCTGCCTGCATTAACATACAGCATATTTAAAAACACAAAGCAACAGCAGTAGGTGTGCAGAACAAAATGGTTGGCAGGTTGTATTAGTGGCATGATGGAGGTGGCAGCAGCAGATGTACAGAAAGTGATGGTTGAACGGTCGCATTAGTGGCATGATGAAGGCGGCAGCAGCAGACATACAGAAAGTGATGGTAAACAGAAAGCAGTGGCATGATGCAGGTGTCAGCAACAGCCGTACAGAACGTGATGGTTGGCAGGTTGCATTAGTGGCATGATGGAGGAGGCAGAAGCAGCCATACAGAAAGTGACAGTAAACAGGCAGGCATGATGGCAGGCGGGTTGCATTAGTGGCATGATGGAGGTGGTGGCTGCAGCCGTATAGAATGTGATGGTAGGCAGGTTACAGCATATGTATGATAGCAGTGGCAGCAGCAGTCGTACAGAACGTGATGAAAGGCAGGTCACATTATTGGCATGATGCAGGTTGCAGCAGCAGCCATACAGAACATCATGGTAGGCAGACAGACGGCAACAGTGGCAACTTGAGGCACCACCGGCATGGCGAAATCTCTACATCAGAATCAGCTGGAGGAGTTTGAAAATCCTCCTGAATCCAGGCTTGGTTAGTTTTGATAAGTGATGTTTTAGACACTGGCGCGCGATAACTTGGAACATTTGGGCGACAACACACCCCTGCGCCCCTGAAAACCCTTCCCAATATCACAGTGGAAGCTGGGAAAGAAAGAAGAAAGAAAGTGGTTTGCCAGTTTGGGCTACTGTTCCAGTCTACCAGCCCAGAAATCCATGGTGTCAGGGAACAGGGTATGCTTCAGAGACTGGCCAGAGTTTAGATAGGCCTGAACCTGGCTTTTTGACTGGCCTCAGCCTGGAGAGGCACATGCAAAAACTGCTCTATCATGTTGGGGAGACTGAAATTATTGGCGCTTTTGCTGCTGCGGTTTCTGGTGGTGGTAGAGGCTGACTCTGCGAGGGGCGGAAAGGGGCCTCCCTTTCAGATATGCTTGTGGCAGGCCTCTGCTTGCCATAAGCTGCGACAAGCTGCGTATTCAGTGATTCCTGTTAATTAAGTAATTTGACCTCCCTTTCTGCAAGAGGAAAACATTAACCCATTTTGCCTAGATAGCGAGGGTCTATAAGCATGGCTATCCAGTAATCATCAGACTGCTTGATGTCAATAATACACCTATCACTGCATAAGCAAGCAGGTATACAGGTCCCCATTTCTGACCATCGCACCCGAGAAGCCAGTTCTTTCTGGCTACACCCCCAAGGAGATGAGTGGGAGGGTTGGCTGATGCCATCCTCATCATCGTCTTCTTGCTCCTCCACCTCTTGAAGTGGCAGCTCCTCATCTTCATCATCTTCTTCATTAACATCCTCCTCCTCCTCCATGGCAGATTCCCTTTCTGTGTTAGCAATAAGATGGACAGCAAGATGTGTTAGCTGTTCTTCTTCTGGTGTAGTCCTCTGCTGCATGAGCATCAGTGTCTGTTTTAAGATAAATATGAGAGGGAGGACGTTGTTCATGCCGCAGTTGTGCCTACTGACAAAATTTGTGATCTCTTCAAAGGGCTGCAGCACCCGACAGGTATCTTGTATTAGCTGCCACTGCCTGACCTCGAAACAACACATGCTCCCTGCTGCTGAGGCTGTCTGCTGCATGACAAAATTGTTCACGGCTGATCGTACAGATGCTGAAACATGCACAATGTCAAATTCTAGTGAGTTGGCACGTCATGGATAAGGTAGTATAGCGGCAGGCCATTCTAACGCTGTCTAGGAGAGCATTCCTCACCACGTAAGAGTGGCTGGTGTGAGAGCCAGGCCGACAAAATCACAGGAAGGGGGGGGTGAAAGGGACCTGGCCTCCTTGCCCGGGTGCTGTCTCGCTGTTGACAGAAAAAACACTCACTATCGGATTGCTGGGCGTGGAGCGGAGGAGGAGTCTGAGCTGGAGAAGTGGAAAGAGATGATGACAATGTGAACATCATACTGCCTGTGGATGCAGCCTGGCTGCCACAAGGTGGACCAGGAATAGGAGGAAACTTCTGTGGTGGCTGGCTGCCACCTCTGTTTGCCCACAGGATGGGGTGATCTGCTTCATGTGGTTCAATAGAGATGTCTGTCCACATCTTATTTTCCTCTTGCACAGATTGCACAAGGCAATGCTTTTGTCTTCCAGCATCATGGAGAAAAAATGCCAAACAGGAGACTTGCACAGCAGAGACAGAGGAAGCCAAGCTGGGCTTAGGTCTGGCATGTATTGGGCCTAAGCCACCATCAGCGGCATCACCAGATGTCAAAGCAGACGTGGCCCTAGCTGTTCTTTGGGAGGTACATGTCCTATGCTCTTTATTGCTCATTGCATCACCCTCCTCCTCTGATGTTATCTACTCCTTAACAGCTCGATCCAACTCCCAGGTCCTGTTCAACACACAGTCCTCATCCTCCCTTTCGCTTTTATCAGACTTTGGGATATCATGGTGGGTTCTTTGGCCATCCTCCCCTGCTCTTCCTCAACTGCCACTGTTGCTATCCCCAATGCCAATGCCGTGGCAACAGGTACCACCACTACTACTACTAACACAGCAATGCCGGAAGTCTGCAGCCTCCTCCTTCACCTTCTTCTCAGGGCATTACAAATGCTGACTGCTCTCAAACAAGTCATCAAAAGGGAGTTTATCTGGACTGTCTTAGGGAGTGGTGGGGTTTTCTTGCAATGTCTTAGGAAAAAGGAAGGTGCTCCTCTAGGAATAGGCAGTAAAGACTGAGAGACCTCCACTGAAAGCCTTCTTTGATGCTGCAAGGAGGTGGAGCAGGAGGAACACTATGATTCCTGACTCCACATTACGGTGTCAAACTCTAAAGTCACCTCCACATCAATCTGCTGGACTGAGAGGATGAGTGAGCCATCCAATCTACAATCTCATCCTTTCTCCTCAACTATAATGTTCCCCCTTTCCGAAGCCAGCAGTGACAACGGTGCCCTACTACTACTACTTTTCCTTATGGCCGGATAGTTAGTTCTGCTATTACCCACATTCTGGCTCTGTGTCTTTCATAGCCTGGACATTTTGAGCTTCCCAGATAATGTTTTGTACTACCCTGTGCATTGGTTTAGTAGTCACATATATATGCTGCTAGTTTCAATCTAATCAACAACCCTTTTGAAAATTGATTGGAAATGTGTTTGTGAACACAGAAATAAAGGGAAAAGGATTTTGGCCTAAATTCGTTAGTCCTCACAGATATTTTTGTGTGCTGGTCTTTGTATTGGTATTTATTAGACATAAGTGAATTTTTAAAAAAATTGATTCAGACGGTTCGCCGGATTTCCCAAAGGGATTCGATTCAATACGAATTTATTAAAACATCTATTTCCTGGCTGCTGAGAGCCTGTGTAGTAGTGTAGAACACTGTGCATTGCAGAAATATGCATAGGGAGTCCGCTGTGCTAGTGAAACAGTACTGTGAGTCAGTATGAAACGCAGATGACAGGCATCACTCTTAGAATCACTTCACTCATTTGGTCAGTTACGGACCAAAACTCACCAAATAACTCAAGTGTGAACTCAGCCTTACAGGTCAATGTTAACGTCAGGAATAGAAAATCGTGCAGTGACCCAATATTCTACTATAGAGTGAAATAGCACACTCCTTTTACAGTGTCTTCAGATAAGTCCACATAGATTTCTAGAGAACCTGTTCTGTTACACACTGAGACAAGTAGTGTCCCCCTGACAGAGTAGAGAGGAGGTCAGGAGTAAGTTTGTATTAACATCACTGTTTATTTTTCCCTTCTTCTCATCTGTCATAAGAACAACCCTAACAGAAGGGATCCTGTCTTTTGAGGATCCCCTTCACATGGTAAGCCTTTGCTCAGTAATCCATCAGAATTGCTAAGGCCAAAAAAAAAAACTGATGTGGATCCAAAACAGAGATGACACATGAACAGAATATTTGCATGTCTTCTGTGATTTGTACCCACTCCTGCTTTTGGCTTTCAGATCATGATCCAATCCTGATGCAAAATAGGGAACATGTGATACAGGCCTTATTGGCTGCTCCAAAGCCAGGATCCATTGTGTTTCTCATTTTTCCATACTTCTGACAAATGAGAAGAAATGTAAAATAAATGTCGATGTCAACAAGGCCAAACAAGAACAATAGCGGCCCAGTGACAGAGGGGCAACAGCAAGAGGAGTCAACATAGTGGCCCAGTGACAGAGTGGTGAGGGTGGCAACAGCATGAGAAGTCAACACAGTGGCCCAGTCACAGATTCATGAGGTGGCAGCAGCATGAGGAGTCAACACAGTGGCCCAGTCAAAGAGTGGTGAGGTGGCAATAGCATGAGTATTCAACAACCCAAGCACTTCTGCCCCAAAAGCAAGGATTACTGGAAGTACTTTTATATATGAAATAAACACACCCCAAAACTGGTTCTATCAGACCATACTTTCACACTAAAAGCAAGGACGAATGGACCTACTTTGATATATTTGAAATAAACACACCCCAAAACTGTTTGTATCAGACTGTAAATTCACCCCAAAAGCAAGGATGAATGGAAGTACCTTTATATATTTAAAATAAATACATTCAAAATTGGTTGTATCAGACAGCACTTTCAACCCAACAACAGATGCCAGGATCACTGCAATTACTGTTTAAAACAACCTAAAATCTGTAGTGGTCATGGTCGTGGTGCTGTGATTTTCTTTGGCCCTAGAATAATGCCCTGTGTTCAGAGGCCACATACCCTGAACTCGAAAAATTCTGAGCACATAGTTGACTGGCTTACACAGGACACCCAATCTTCTACAGCTTCCGCTCAGAACTTTGACGCACCATCCTCCTCCAGCTCAGCTTCGGGCACCTCTCAAGTTACCACTCGCCCGCCCGCCGCCACCACCAACACTAGCACCACAGCTGCTTCATTTGATCTGTCAGAGAATTTATTTACACATCAGTTGGAAGAAATGAGTGATGCACAACCACTATTGCCAGAGGATGTAGATAACAGGGATATGTCTTAGTCAGGCAGCATTACACACATGGACGTACGTTGTGATGATGATCATGTTGTACCCGCTGCTGCTTCCTTTGCTGAGTTGTCAGATACAAGTGAAGCGGTTGATGATGACGATGTGTCCGTGGATGTCACATGGGTGCCTGCTCGAAGAGAAAAAGAACAGGGGGAAAGTTCAGATGGGGAGATAGAGAGGAGGAGGAGACAAGTTGGAAGCAGGGGGAGGTCATCGCAAGGAGCTAGTGGCACAGTCAGACAGCATGTATCGGCACCTGGGGTCAGCCAGACAGCATGCCAATCAACGCATGCTGTTGCCACCACCAGAATGCCGTCATTGCAAAGCTCAGCAGTGTGGCATTTTTTGTGAGTGTCTGCCTCTGATAACAGCGATGCCATTTGCAACCTGTGCCAAAAGAAACTGAGTCGTGGAAAGTCCAACACCCACCTAGGTACAACTGCTTTGCGAAGGCACATGATCTCACATCACAAACATGAGTACAAGCAGAACACAAACTCAAAGCCACCATCCTCCTCCTGGTCCAGCATCTTCAGCCACATCAACCACTGCTGTCCTCCTTGCCCCCTCTCAACCACCCGCCACTCCGCCTCTCACCTTCAGCAGTTCCTGCTCATCTGCCCACAGTCAGGTGTCTGTCAAGGAAATGTTTGAGCGTAAGAAGCCAATGTCACAGAGTCACCCCCTTGCCCGGCGTCTGACAACTGGCTTGTCGGAACTCTTAGCCTGCCAGCTTTTACCATACAAGCTGGTGGAGTCTGAGGCCTTCAAAAAATGTGTAGCTATTGGGAAACCGCAGTGGAAGGTACCCGGACAATTTTTTTTTTTTACAAAAGGCAATCCCCAACCTGTACTCTATTGTGGAAAATGAAGTCATGGCATGTCTGGCACACAGTGTTGGGGCAAGGGTCCATCTGACCACTGATACCTGGTCTGCAAAGCATGGTCAGGGAAGATATATATATATCACGTACACTGTGCATTGGGTAAACCTGCTGATGGCTGCCAAGCATGGAATGCGTGGCTATGCAGCGGAGTTGGTGACACCGCCACGACTTGCAGGCAGGCTTGCTGCCACCTCCTCTACTCCTCCTACTCCATTCTCTTCACTAACCTCCTCGGCTGAGTCCTCTTCTGCTGCTGCGTCTTGCTCCACATCAACTGCACCCCCCCAGCTCCCGGGGGCTATTCCACATACCGGATACGACAGTGTCACGCCGTCTTGGGGTTGACTTGCCTGAAAGCAAAGAGTCACACCGGACCCGCACTCCTGTCCGCCCTGAACGCACAGGTGGATCAGTGGCTGACCCTGCACCAACTGGAGATCGGCAAAGTGGTGTGTGACAACGGAAGCAATCTGTTGGCGGTATTGAATTTGGCATGTTGACACATGTGCCGTGCATTGCACATGTGTTGAATCTGATCGTACAATGCTTTGTGTGTAGCCAGTTTAAATATTAAATGGACCGCGCAGAAAGTACTTCTTTTCTCACACCAAAGGGAATACTCTTTGATCGATCTTTGACATCAAGCTCACACTGCTTCCTTTCTTATGTATCGATCTGTACAGATTAAAAGGAACCACACATAGTGAAGTATTGCCAGTTAAAACCTGCAGACACTCTGGAATTGCACTCACCGTGCTCTAGTTGTAACACTAGCTTATCAAGATATTTAAACACAGGTCACCGGCTTGCTTTCCTTCATCCTATGTGGAAATAACTTCTTCCATAGTGAAGACCGTAACACAGCATATAAAATATCCAATTTTAATCTACTTACAAACTGGTGAATAAAATCACAGCTTCGTCAGGGGCGTCACGGTGTTACGGTCTTCACTATGGAAGAAGTTATTTCCACATAGGATGAAGGAAAGCAAGCCGGTGACCTGTGTTTAAACATCTTGATACGCTAGTGTTACAACTAGAGCACGGTGAGTGCAATTCCAGAGTGTCTGCAGGTTTTAACTGGCAATACTTCACTATGTGTGGTTCCTTTTAATCTGTACAGATCGATACATAAGAAAGGAAGCAGTGTGAGCTTGATGTCAAAGATCGATCAAAGAGTATTCCCTTTGGTGTGAGAAAAGAAGTACTTTCTGCGCGGTCCATTTAATATTTAAACTTGTTGACTAGAGACCTACCCACCTCTTCATAAGGACTGCAGCATTTTGGAAGATACGTATATTGGAATTATTTCTTTCATTGTGACTTTGTGTGTAGCCAGGCTTACAGGACGTCCTCAAGTAGGCCAGGAAGGTGTATGGCCATTTCAGGAGTTCCTACACGGCCATGGCGCACTTTTCCGATATTCAGCGGCGAATCAACATGCCAGTGAGGCTCTTTATTTGCGACAGCCCGACATGTTGCAATTCAACACTTCTAATGTTTGACTGCCTGCTCCAACAATAAAAAGCCATCAACGAGTTTTTGTATGACCGGGGTGCTAGGACAGCCTCTGCGGAGCTGGGAATTTTTTTGCCACGTTATTGGACGCTTATGCGCAATGCCTCGCTCATGCGTCCTTTTGAGGAGGTGACAAACCTTGTCAGTCGCACCGAAGGCACCATCAGCGACCTAACCCCATTTGTTTTCTTCCTGGAGCATGCCCAGCGAAGAGTGCTGGATTAGGCCGTAGATGAGCGTGAAGAGGAAGAGTTGTGGTCATCACCAAGAGAAACAGCTTTATCATCATCGCTTGCTGGACCTGCGGCAACGCTGGAAGAGGAGTCTGAGGAAGAGGAGTCAGAGGAGGAATGTGGCTTTGAGGAGGAGGAAGACCAACCACAGCAGGAATCCCAGGGTGCTCGTTGTTGTCACCTATCTGGGACCCGTGGTGTTGTACGTGGTGGGGGGTAAGATCAGACCTTCAATGACATCAGTGAGGTCGAGGAACGGGAGATGAGTAGCTCGAGATCCAACCTTGTGCAAATGGGGTCTTTCATGCTCTCATGTCTGTTGAGGGACCCTCATATAAAAAGGCTGAAAGATAACGACCTGTACTGGGTGGCCACGCTACTAGACCCCCGGTATAAGCAGAAAGTGCCTGAAATGTTTCCAAATTCCCGGAAGTCGGAAAGGATGCAGCACTTCCAAAACAAGTTAAAAAGTATGCTTTACACAGCGTATACGGGTGATGTCACAGCACAACGGGAATCTAACAGGGGAAGAGGTGAAAGTAATCCTCCTCCTACCATGACCACACCGGCAAGGACAGGACGCTTTACAGACGCGTTGTTGATGGAGGACATGCAGAGCTTTTTAAGTCCTACGCATCGCCACAGCCCTTCGGGGTCCACCCTCAGAGAACGACTCAACTGACAGGTAGCAGACTACCTCGCCTTAACTGCAGATATCGATACTCTGAGGAGCGATGAACCCCTTGACTGGGTGTGCAGGCTTGACCTGTGGCCTGAGCTATGCCAATTTGCGATAGAACTTCTGGCATGCCCCGCTTCATGTGTCCTGTCAGAAAGGACCTTCAGTGCAGCAGGAGGTATTGTCACTGACAAGAGAAGTCGCCTAGGTCAAAAAAGTGTACATTACCTTACCTTTATTAAGATGAATGAGGTGTTGATACTGAAGAGACTGACAGTGGAGGATACATTTGACTAAAAAAAGGCCTGATTAGATACCTTGGGCTAAAAATGGTCCCCACGCTGCTGTATTTAATCTCTGCATGCCGTATGACTTGCGTGACTTCTCCGCCACCAACTAGAGTTCAAGGCCCAAATGTTTTAGTACACTTTCTGCCGGGAAAACTACAGCAGCGGCTGCAACAATAAACCTAACTTTTCAGGCATGTGTACCAGCCTCATTTTTCTGGCATCTGGTGCTGCACTGTGGCTGCAAAAACAAAACAAAAAAAAAAGGCACATACATGTGTCAATTCCCCTTCGTGATCGTTACCTTGTTGTGGTGAAGGGGCTTGCGTATCACAATGAAGCGATCACCTCTATGAGTGTGTTGGCAATGTTGGCACACCCCAGATGATAACTGCTTCATTGTGATCAGACCAAAAGCGATCGGCTGGATAATTTTTCATAGAAAAAACATTAATTTTCTTTGTGAATAGTTTTTTTTTTCAACTTGTATGGGTTTCTAATACATAAAATAAAAAAAATCTAAATAAAGTCTCTTAATAGTTTACTAGAAATAATGCAGACAATTAAAAAAATTCCCATCAATTTCAATACATCTTAGGCTTTTCACCCGATTAAAGAAATAAAACAAACTAAGCGGTATAGTGTATTAACATTTTTACGCTTTCCTTATTAATATATACTGTGAGTCTTTGACAGTGCAAATACAATTTGGTCTAAATGTACAGACTGATGAGAGAAACAATGTACAGCTGTTTACACTCTTCCAAGGTGGAAATGCAAAGGGTCAGACCAATTGTACAGGAATCATGTTTACAAATAGGACAGTCTCAGAACCTCACTTTGCATCCAAAAACCCCAAATCATTGCATAAAGAAGCACAACTACTGAAGGAAATCTGTGACTTAAAGTCTACTGGGTATTACTAGGAACATATGTAACTAATAATAGGGGTGTATCTTGATGTCAGTGTTAAAATGAACTGCAATTCCCTTAGATCAAATTAATTTTTTTTTATGTATAAAGAGTTTCAGATTTGGTTTCTGTAGATCATGTGCTTTTTCAGTGACAATGGAAAAACTACAGAACTCATTCCCTTGGCAGAGCAAGTACAGAGCTCAGAACAGTATAGCTGGATACTTAATGTACTTCAGAGGAACAAAATTATTATTTCATGATGTCGTAATGGTTCTCTCTGTAGTGCCCCAAATTAGAAGGTAGCGGACAGAGCAAGCTTTTTTCTGTATCTCCCCATGCAAGGATTCAATTCAATTCAATCTCCCGAACGTGCGTATGAGCTCAGTCATCACTACAACAAGATTGATGCACACACAGATTGATACAAATTCTGCAATCAGTTTGTCAACTTTTGCCAACTCTTTGTGGTTGTCTAAAATCCATTCAATACACGTCCCCTCATAGTGGACGTAACAGGGATTAAACTGATAGGAATAGTACTACTTAACACACCACTCATATAGGGTGGCACAGTACATTGTACAGCGCATGTGCAGTGCCCCAAATTGGAAGTAAGAGGACTGACCAAGCTTCTTTTTCCATCTCCCAGTTCCTAAAATCTATTTGATACATGTTCCCTGATAGGGGACGTAACAGGGATTAAACTGATAAAAATAGTACTACTGATTACTGAACACACCACTCATATAGTTTGGCACAGTACATTGCGCGAGGAAGAGAGCTTTAATGACGTCAGTGAGGACAAGGAACGGGACATGGCTAGCTTGGTATCCAACCTTGTGCAAATGGGGAGTTTGCGGTTGTGCAAATGGACTGTTTGCGGTTGTTTGCGGTGCGTTAAGCGGGGAGTTTGGTCTGTCACAGTTAGGTCTGTCACTGTGAAGTGGGCGTAACCTTTACACTACCTGATCGATACAACATCATACTTGATTGTATACACACTCTGGATGTTTTAAAGCACGTTATTCCAAACAATTTAGGAATGTTAGGTGATTTATGCCCTTTATGGATTAAAACCCGACTCTGCGTCCACTACGTAATTTTCCATGGGAGTTTTGCCATGGATCCCCCTCCGGCATGCCACAGTCCAGGTGTTAGTCCCCTTGAAACAACTTTTCCATCACTACTGTGGCCAGAAAGAGTCCCTGTGGGTTTTAAAATTCACCTGCCTATGAAAGTCTATGGCGGTTCGCCCGGTTCGCCCGTTCGCGAACAAGTTAGCGTTCGCGACGGAAAATTTTATGTTTGCGACATCTCTACACACTAGGAAAAGGCAATCTAGGCATGTAGAGTACATCTATTCATATATAGAACCATCAGAGTAAAAGTTTTAAGTAAAATATAAAGTAAATTAACTAATAAAGTTTAGCGGGTTCGGCCGAACTTCGTCGCAAAGTTCGAGTTCGGGACCGGAACTTGACCGGAACTTGACCCCGAACCCGAACAGTTAATGGGGACCCGATCTTTTGGGCTCTAAAATGGCTCTAATTATTAGTGATGAGCGGCAGGTGCCATATTCGATTTTGACGAAATTCGTCGAAATCGAATATTCGTCATTATTCTAGTTATCGCGATTAATATGCGATTTAAATAATCGTGTATTGCGATTTTAACTTCGGCTACTTTCCTATTGGTTTCATATCTAGAATTATAGCGAAGATGACGAATATGACGAATGTATTCGTCATATTCCTCAAAACGAAGATAACGAAGTATTCTACATCTTCGTTTTAGCAACCTATTCGTCAACTTCGCTAATTCTAGCAATCAAATAGGAAGGTTGACAATAGAGACAGCTGTGTTAAATTCGCTATGCGATTTTTTTTAATTTTTTTTTAATAGAATAATTATATTACTTGATAATTATTATAATTATTCTATTTATTAAAAAAAAAAAATTATATAATCGCATAGTGAATTAAACACAGTTGTCTTTATAGTCAACCTTCCTATTTGATTGCTAGAATTAGCGAAGTTGACAAATAGGTTGCTAAAACGAAGATGTAGAATACTTAGTTATCTTCGTTTTGAGGAATATGACGAATACATTCGTCATATTCGCAAATACTACCAAGCCAACCATAGTAAACCAGGTCTAAGTAGAAATCGCAATGCGATTAATTCAAGTTATATTAATCGCATTGCGATTTCAACTTAGAGATGGGTTTATAATGGGTCAGCTTGCTAGAATTTACGAAGTTAACGAATATGGAATATAGCAGCAGTGCTAAGTTGAAATCGCAATGCGATTAATTTAACTTGAAGTAATCGCATTGCGATTTCAACTTAGCACTGCTAGTGCTATATTCCATATTTGTTAATTCTAGCCTATGTAAGATAGCAGTGCTAAGTTGTAATCGCAATGCGATTAATATAACTTGAATTAATCGCATTGCGATTTCAACGTAATTCCTCAAATCCGACAGTACATTTTAGTATATGGAGACGTTCTCATGGTGATGGGGACGCTCCATGAGCACGGAAGTCGGCAGAAGCGGCAACGGGCACTGACTAGAACAGCCAGGAAGCCAGGAATCCTCAGGACAGGTAAGAACTACTTTTGGGAAGTGGGAAAGAAAAAAATATAACTAAAAAAAAAAAAAAAAAAAACAATATTCAAAATAGCGAATTTATAGCGCTATATTCGAAATATTCGTGAATTAGCGAAGTGCCGCTATTCGCTAAAAAAATTCGCTATTCGAATATTCGCGCTCAACACTACTAATTATATCATGGAAAGGGCTTGAGGGCTGCCAAAGGCAGCAAAATGTGCTTAAGAGCATGGCAAGTGCTCTGCAAACATATGTGGACAGGGAAATAACTTAAAATAAAATAAATAAAAATAACAATCTTGAACTAGGAGGAGGAGGTGGATGTGGAGTGGGAGGTTGAGGAGGCGGTGACTGTGGAGGTGGAAGCGGGGGTGTAGATCGAGGAGGTGCCAACACAGTTTTTTTTTTTTTATTGGGGTAGCCCCCCAAATATTGGGACATATAAAAAAATAAAACAATGAATAAGTGCACTTGAGTACAAGAATGGATGGTTGAGGCTGGTATAAATGTCTATTCTGCACAAGGTACAGAACATTTGCGTAAATTCGCGTTCGCCGTTCGCGAACTGAAAGTTTTATGTTAGCGACATCACTATTGATATTGTGCGGCATAGATGTTTAATAGGTAAAATAAGGCTTAAAAAAAATAGTTTGTAATTGGATTGAAAGTTGGACAGTGTCCATAGAGTTGGGGTGTCAATGATTCCTATTCCGAATGGTCCCTGTTATAAGTGGTGTACCCCTAGGTACAGTGCTGGATCCACTATTGTTTAACTTCTTTATTTGTGCAGATGACAACAAGCTATTTATTACTGTGTATTCTATGGATGTCCATGAACTACGAGCTGACTTGGACAGTCTGAGTGTTAGGGGAATCAACGTGGCAAATGAGGTTCAATGTGGATAAATATAAAGTTATGCATCTGGGTAGTAATAATCTAAGTGCATCATTTTTAGAGAAGGATTTGGGTGTACTTATAGATCATAGATTAAATAACAGCAAGCAATATCAATAATCTACTTCTAAGGCTAGCAGGATATTGTCTTGTATTAAAAGAGGTATGGACTCTTGGGACAGGTGTGTATTAAAACCACTTTACAAAGCTTTCGTGATCGTGATGCCTGACCTAGAATATTCAGTTTTGAACACCCATCCATAGAAAGGATGCCTTGGAGCTGGAAAAAGGACATAGGAGAGCAACTGAAGTCATTCACAACCTGTATATTACCTTTTTAGAGGTTTGTTAATTGATACACTAATTGGTTTAATTACACATTTTTGGTGTCAATCTAGTTATTTGCGAATTATAGGTAGGGCTTGTTTTTTACTAACCTACAGTATATACACCATTTCCCATGTTTAAAAGTCTGGTTGATACACCTGTGCAAGTCTCTGTTTTGCAGGGGCTTAGTGTGGGGCTTTTTATATAGTGTCCGCCCTGTTTTTTCACCTTTTTATATGATGTATTATGATGTCTCAATAAAATTATTTTGATATATTTTATATAGTACTTTTTGATTATTGAGTTGAGCCTATTAGTTAGGTTTGCATTTTTTTGGAGTGTTCTGTAGTTTATTACTAGGCCTCTGTATAAATCTTCATAGTATCTGAGGTACTGTTTGGTTTGATACATAGAATGTATAAACAGACACAGGCTAAGGCATATGAGAATTCAGAAACTAAAACACAGGGCACAGACAGTCTCCAAAGGGATCAAAGGAAGACATGTTGCACAAGAAGGGCAGGTCACAGTACTGAAGAGACAAATATCACTCGGACACAGAAGTCCGGAACATATATAGCAAAGTTAACAAACTCATTAGATGAACAGATAAACCCACACAGCCAGAGAATTATTAACCTCAGATCTGAGAAGAAATACAAGCACATTGGCACAATTCAAATCAAAAGAAATTGACGCTAATACACATGGAGCAGTGGAAACATGAACCATTATTGAACACAATGGCCCAAGTCCCCAATTCAAACCCACAAGCAGCCAACGCTGGCCCACTGGTGAATAATGTTAAAAGTGAAATGTCATTGTAATACCTAAGAGAATGCAGCAAGGTAGTTAAGCCTAAATTGCACATACAATACAAATAGATATACAAATACAATAAATCAGAACACTTCAATTAACAATATAACATCCAAGCAATTACCCTTTTGCAGTAATCCTGTTCTAGAGTACTGCACATGTGTCAAAAAATATTCCTAAGATAAATGATTTAGTATACAAGTGAGGTTAAAACTATTAATTTATAAACTAATGTCTTTATTTCTATTATTATGTAGAAGAAAATTAACAATTAAAGAAAAATGGCTAATTCAGATGGGGAAACTTTGGTCATTTAAAAAAAGTTTTATCCAGTTATAGGGTTACTACAAGTTAATTAGGGCAGAAAAGCATTGGTTAATAATGAAATATTATGCTTTTGGTCACTTACTATCATTGATTTATGTAATGATAATTCTTAAAAACTTAACTAAGGCTTTATACTTCTATGACATGTTTGATGATTAATGTAAAAATATATTAACAGAATAAACTGTCTGCAATAGAGTGAACAGGACACATTGATTATGAAAGATGTAGCCAAAATTTGCACAGTTCAGCATCAAAATGTGGTTTTTCAACCCTCCTGCTACTTTGCTGATGACAATTATTCTTCCTACAACACTACAAAGTGGACCATGGCATAAAATTTAACATCCCCAATCCACTTACTTCTTTTCTAGCAACCCTAGTCATTGCCCACCCAATCCAGGCTGTGATTGAAAGCAGAATTGGCCAGTATTTCAGAAATATCCATACTTGCTACACTGTTTCCGTGCCTCACATTTACTTCTATATGAGTTACAGAAACAGTGTAGCACATTGATGTTTCCATAATATTGGCCACCTTGGCAGTCAACCATATCCTGGAGGTGGCAGTCAGTGTCAGTGACTGTCAGGATCAGGTCCGGACCTTTGTTCTCAAGAAATTGTCAGGTGCCAGAAGATGGTACACAACTTTTAGACATTTATTGAATATCCTTTCAATATACCATAAAGTTCTAAGATGGGTAAACCCATTTAAGATACTCCCATGAGTCATGGAAGTGAAAAAAACTCTCAATACTCATGGTTAAGGGTAAGGCCAAATAATGCGATTGATTGCACACACAGAGCATGCTCATCTGTGGTAATCAATGGCTGTAAGATTTTTCATGTTACCACTAGTGTTGGGTGCGAATATTCGAATCGCGAAATTTAATCGCAAATATCGCTACTTCGAGAATTTGCGAAGATTCAGAATATAGTGCTTTATATTTGTATTCGTGAATATTCTAGATTTTTTTTTCCTCTGAACCGATGATCCCTCCCTGCTTCTTACTTGTGGGCCAATGAGAAGGCTGCAATGTCTTTGTCTGTGCTTAGCAACATCCCTAGCAACCAATAGGAAAGTTGCCTACCCCTACCTCCCCCGCTGCCATTTTCTGCTGTTTTTTTTGCTGTGATTGCTGTGCTCTGTGCTTTGCTGTGTCACATAACATTAGATAGTTAGTTAGTTAGTTAGTTAGCTCATACAGTATATATAATACACATAGTTAGCGGGAGATAGTCAGTGTAGGTTAGATAGTGATATAGTGTAGCTGTAGCTGTAGGTTCCAGTGCAGGGTGTTAGGTAGTGTGATAGGTTCTGCTGTCCATACATACATGCTATATACATAGTGCTGTGATGTTACAAGTTCACAACAATATTTAGTGCACCAATCACGAATATGTAGTCAGACCTGCTAAAATGTAAAGTTGCACGTATTGCGCAAAAATATACGCATCATTAATTGCCGATTAGCGCAATTGCGAATATATAGGTGCACTCTATCTGCATATAAAACTATTCTAATCAGTGCTGGACTGGGTATGAAAACTAGCCCTGGAAACATTTACATACCAGCCCCATAGCATTGCGTAATTATCCTCCGCTGACAGCAAGCCGCATAAGCAGCGGCCAGTGTGGTTTCGGCCGCATAGACTCTAACAGGAAACAACATTATGTGGCTGTAAGTGCCGGCACATCCATAGGGCCCCGATGCAAAAATGATCCATGGGTTCCCCCCCCCCTCATCGCCACCCCAGTGGCGGATCCAGAGTCTGGTCTCGGGAGGGGAACTTCCCCAGGCAATAGGAAATCATTGGGCCCCTGTGTCCCCGCCAGCCCTCAAGCCATACCCAGAGACAGCCCCACCCATATATCACGCCAATACCTCTTACATCCAATGACATCTCCTTTGATGTAGATGTTCTCTGTCCTCATCTTCTCCTTTCAGACATTCAGACCAGACCACCATTTTGTCGCCATTTTCCGTCTCTGCAGTTTGACAACAAAAAAAATCTTCGTAAACTACTTTTCCATTATCCTCCCCTCTTCTGGACAAATCATCCTACTACCGCCAATACTGTGCCACTGTGCTCACCAATACTATACTGCAGAAACAGATAAACCCTCTTATAATACTAGTACCACACAGAGCCCCCCATATAAAATAGCCCTTCTTTGTGGCCTCAGTAGATGCCCCCATAGTGCCCAATAATAATGTGCCAGTAACAAGTGCCTCTTTTCCCCCCATGTTCCAGTAACAAGTGCCTCTCTTCCCCTACCCATGTGCCAATAACAAGTGCCTCTCCATGCCCCCCCATGTGCCAGTAACAAGTGCCAACCCCACATGTGCTAGTATCAAGTGCCAAACCCCCATGTGCCAGTATCATGTGCCAACCCCCCCATGTGCCGGTATCAAGTGCCAAACCCCCCATGTGCCAGTATCAAGTGCCAAACCCCCCATGTGCCAGTATCAAGTGCCAACCCCCCATGTGCCAGTATTAAGTGCCAACCCCACAACTGCCAACCCCCCCATGTGCCGGTAACAAGTTCCAACCCCCCATGTGCCAGTATCAAGTTCCAAACCCCCCATGTGCCAGTATCAAGTGCCAACCACCGCATGTGCCAGTATCAAGTGCTAAATCCCCCACGTGCAGGATCAACTGCCAAACCCCCCATGTGCCAGTATCAAGTGCCAAACCCCCCATGTGCCAGTATCAAGTGCCAACCCACCAGGTGCCAGTATCAAGTGCTTAACCCCCCATTTGCAAGTATCAAGTGCCAAACCCCCCATGTGCCAGTATCAAGTGCTAAACCCCCCATGTGCCAGTATCAAGTGCCAACCCACCAGGTGCCAGTATCAAGTGCCAAACCCCCCATGTGCAAGTATCAAGTGCCAAACCCCCATGTGCCAGTATCAAGTGCCAACTCCCCCATGTGCAAGTATCAAGTGCCAAACCCCCATGTGCCAGTATCAAGTGCCAACCCCCATGTGCCAGTATCAAGAGCCAACCCCCCATGTGCCAGTATCAAGTGCCAAACCCCCCATGTGCCAGTATCAAGTGCCAAACCCACCCATGTGCCAGTATCAAGTGCCAACCCCCATGTGCCAGTATCAAGTGCCAACCCCCCCATGTGCCAGTATCAAGTTCCTCCCCTGCCCCACAACATAGCCACCTGTATCACTGTCCTGAGGACGGCGATACAGATGACTATGGAGATGAACGCTTTCACAGTGGAAGCGTTCATCTCCCTGTGACCTGCCGCCGCGGGCCCCTTTCCCGGAGTCAGAGCGAGGCCCTCACCAGCGTGAGGCCTTAGGCAGCAAGCTAAGTGGACTAATGGAAGAGCCGCCTCTGCCTGTATGTACGCCCCTCTTAAAGCGGCCCCAGGGCCAGCAGCCTACTGAGAAATTTACAGATATTCCAGTAGGCCAGTCCGGCCCTGATTGTAATGTTCTGCCATGCCAACCATTTTCTCAAGCCTCGAGAAACTTCTAGCAGCTTGAAAAATGTAGCAATAGTGACCCACGCCTGTATTGCACATGCAATACGCGCATATTACATTACCAATTTTTGCAATCAAGAAAATTATCGCAAATTCGAGTATTTGTGAATTTATGATGAATATTCATGAAATATCGTGAATTCGAATATTGCTCCTGCCTCTCATCACTAGTGACCATTGGCTGCCAAGGGTGGACATGGCATACCATGTACAGCAGGACTGACTATGGTTGGACTGTTTTGTTTTACCTTCAGGCCTACCCTACACACAGAATTTCTATAGCAAGATGTTTCCAGTTTTAACTATGGAGTTACAGCTCTTGCACAAGGGAACACATTAAGCTGCACTACAGTTGTCACTTAAGTTCATCTTTTAGCACTACAAAAAGTTTAGGTAAAGTGTTAGCGTGTTACCAGACCCTATCAGGGGAAATTAGTCTTTAACTGTATGATGTATACTTAATGCTGAAAGTCAAGGTACTGTTCACTTTCAGTATGGTCCATGGAATTCTGTGGATTCATTTTGCAACTTTTCCTGTATAAGTTTGCAGAAAGTAAGAAGTGTAAGCACATGACATTATTTCTGCCTCCAAGTCATTCATTTCTATGGGGCCACAGAAAATAGGGACAGCACACGAATGTCATCCGTGTGCTGTTCGCATCCATGCAGCTAATCTGTAAATTATGCAACATGTCATATTCTTGACGGTTTTGAGACAAGAATATACATTTTTACAATGGAGCCTGCGAAAAGTGTGAGATGCACATGGATTGCATCTGAATTTTGCGGATCCACGATTAGCGGATCACGAAAATGATACGGTTATGTGAATGCAGTGGTTTTTGCAGGAGGAAACATTAATTCTGAGGGTACGGCCACATGTGGCATAAACACAGGATTTTCTTCAGTGGAATTTGGTGCAGAAAATCTACACCATTTTATACAGTAGTAGAAACAAACTGGATGATATTTAAAACTCATCCACACACTGCACAAAAATCTGCAATTTAAATTGACCTGCGGTGCAGGTTTTAAGTTTGCAGCATGTCAATTTATACTGAGGATTTTTAATGTGGGCTTTTCTCATTGCAACGCATATAGTGAGATCTATATGGTGAGAACTATTTGACGTTTGCCATTTGGATGAAGAATTCGAAGACAAAGCTAGTAGTAGATTAAAAAAGTAAAATGTTTCCTTTATCTTTCCTATATAAATTCATCACTGACATTAGCTTAAAAAAATTGGATGCACTTTTTAAGCCAATGACCTTATTCGCATTTCAATGATACCTATATAGTGGTATGCAAAAGTCTGGGCACCCCTGGTCAAAATTACTGTTCCTGTGAACAGTTAAGCAAATTGAAGATGAATTGATCTCCAAAAGGTATCAAGTTTAAGATGACACATTCATTTTGTATTTTAAGCAAAAACTATTTTTTATTTTCATCTTTTACATTTTACAACTTTTACAAAACAAAAATAAGGAAAAGGGCCCGGAGCAAAACTTTGGGCATCCTACATGGTTAGTACCTAGTAGCATCCCTTTCGGCAAGTATCACAGTTTCTAAATGCTTTTTGTAACCAGCCAAGAGTCTTTCAATTCTTGTTTGAGGGATATCATCCATTCTTCCATGTAAAATTCTTCCTGTGATATTTCTGAGACATCTTGCATGTAATGCTTTTTTGAGGTCAATCCACAGATTTTCAATGATCAGGGAACTGGCAGTGAGGGCCATGGTAAAACCTTCAGGTTGCATCAATTGAGGTAGTCTATTGAGGATTTTGAGGTATGTGTAGGATCATTATCCATTTGTAGAAGTCATCCTCTTTTCAACTTCAGCTTTTTTTACAGTTGGTAGTATGTTTGCTTCCAAAATTTGCTGGAATTTCATTGAATCCATTTTTCCATCTACATATGAAATTTTGCCCATTCCATTCGCTGCAACACAACCCCAAAGCATGATTGATCCACCCCCATGCTTAATGGTTGGAAAGGTGTTCTTTTTATGAAATTCTGTGTACTCTTTTCTCCAAACATACCATTGCTCATTGTGGCCCTAGAGTTCTACATTAATCTCATCAGTCCACAGGACTTATTTCCAAAATGCATAAGGATTGTTTAGATGCTCTTTTGGAAACTTCTAACACTGAATTTTGTGGTGAGGATGTAGGAGAGGTTTTCTTTGATGGTTCTTCCAAGAATTTTTGTGCAGTTGTTGCTAAACAGGAGAACAATATACTACAGCTTCAGATTTTTTTTAAATATTCCTGAAATTCTTTTGCAGCCAAGCAGGGGGTCTGAGTTGCCTTTCTGTAAATCCCACCAGTAAGTGTCTCTGAAGTTTTTCTTACTCTTCCAGTTCTTCTATTGACCTCCTTTGACTTAACTGCTATTTCTTAAGTAAATTTCAAACTGAGGAAATGTCAACCGAAACCTACCTAAAAGGCGCAAGCTGCAGGTTTTACCCTCAAAGTTCCGTGATCTGAACACCGTTGAAAATCTGTGGATAGACCTCAAAAGAGCAGTGTATGGAAGATGGCACAGGAATCTTACAGAACTGGAAGTATTCTGTAAGGAAAAATGGATAAAAATCGCTCAAACAAGAAGTGAAAGACTCTTGGCTGGCTAGTGGCTACAAAAAGTGTGTATGTGGGGGGGTGCTACTAGGTAATAACCATACAGGGTGGCCAAAGTTTTGCTATAGACCCCGTTTCCATTTTTGTTATTTTGAAAATGTAAAAGATGAAAATAATAAAATTGTTTTTGCTTAAAATACAAAGAGAATGTGTCATCTTTAATGTTATGCCTTTTGGAGATCATTTCATCTTCAACATGCCTAACTGTTGTTCACAGTAACAGTAATTGTGACCAGGGGCGCCTAAACTTTTGTATACCACTGTATGTATTTTCCACAGTAGCACTACTTTCATCCATTTTACAGACAGATCTATTTGATGGATCAGTGAAAAAAAATTGACAACACTCAGATATCATCTTTGTGTTGTCCAATTTCACTTATCTATGGCATAAAAAAAAAATCAATGCGACCTTTGCAAAAAAAAAAGTTATCACAGATGCAGAGAATAGATTAACCGTGGTGAAAAAACACTGATGCTTGACCTGGACTCTGATGCAATTCAGGTGCAAAGCAATCAAGATTTGTGCTTCCACAAAACGAACACAGACGTGTGAATAAGCCCTAATACGGTCCATTTTTTAGATCCCATTCTGGATTTGGCAAAAAAATTCTTGAAAAACAGTACTTTGGGTACATTTTATTTGACTAAATATGTAGTTGAAAGTTCAACCCAATACTGCAGTGTTGTGCATGTCTTTCACCTGACAGAAGATCTAAGCATTAATTTGTATCTATTAGGCTGCATTTTAAACTGATAAATCCCATCGGGGTGGAACTGACAAGACTGTGATCAATCTGAAAACAGCAAATGTCATGATTTTTAAAATGATTGTTAAATGGTCTCATGATTTTGCTGGAAAAAACTGTTCCTCTCGTAAAACTACACAATTGACCTCATGCTTTTGCGGGTCAGAAAGCTTTTCTGACAAAATCATGTGGCTATTTAAAAGAAACTATAAAAAAAAAAAATTCACAAATGCCACTATTGTTTCCTGTGGCAACCCATCTGTGTTACTGCATGCGGCCTCACCCTGAGATCTTCAATATATTGCTTTTTATCACTGTGATTAGAGATGAGAAAAGTATTTGAAAATTTGATTTGGCTGCTTCGCCAAATTTTATTTAAAAAGAGTGGCAATGCTCCCCGGTCATTGTACCCTTCACATGCCACGTTCATACATGATTGCGGCATCTGATGTACATAACACAGTGTAAAATTAAAAAAAAATAATAATCATACTTACTTGCTCTCTTTGCTCGTGATGGGTCGGCCACCACCATCTTGCTGACGCGAAATCTCCCGTGGTCCAAGATGAAGCAGGCACATCATCATACATCACTGCGCACAGGATTTTGGACAAGATCTTCAAGCAAGAGAGCAGCGGCCCACCCAATGCAAGCAAATAGAGCAGATAAGTATGGTTTGGTTTTTGCAGGTTAAATTGATTCGCTACCATGAAGCACAAGGAAATTCGGATCCTCGATTGGAAAACAATATATGATGAAGTTATAAAATAAAAAAGTGATATAAATTCAATTAATCTGGATACATATGTCTGTAGGATGTACAGCAAGTCATCTTTATCAGATTCAAAGGTTATTCAAACTGTAAATGCATTAATGTGAGACATAAATACTTTTACACTTAGGGTTTTACTGTTTTTCATTACTTTTCAGTGCAGAAAAAAAACTACAAAATGTGGAACGGTCACAGTAAATAAGGAATCTGAAGCAAAGTCATAAACATTACTTAAAGGAAGGATATGAAACTTAACGGCTATGATCACCTTTGACAAGAAAAACAACAGTTTCCATATGTTTGTGGTTAACTTGGATTAAAAGAAAAGTTTCACTGAGTTTTAGGCTGGAATCCTTATTTCTTCTTGATTTTCAGACCCCAATTTGCAACCTGCTTGTACTCTTACACTTGGCGCGATTGTCTTTCCCAGTAATTTGTGCATGAAATGTATTCCCTGAATCCAAAATTCTGATGCTTTCACTAGCTCAAAACTAGTACAAAATAATTCTTGTTCTGCTTTCTCCTTATAATACAGGCCCATGGGATCACCTCTTCCCAGTGCTGACAGACTTAGATGCTGTATTTGCGGCATCTCTCCAGGGGTGGGATTCAAATTTTTAACAACAGGTTTCCTACTCAAAGGCAGACATGTGGCGTCACGACACATGTTTACATATACATACACCATATATATGCAACACAAATACACTATATACATGTTACACATACATACATACACCATATATACACTACACACACATACCACTCAACTTTTAAAAAACCCTAAGGAGCTAAACTTTGGAATGGAAGTACTCATCTCCAACTGCCACTGTAATTTTAACAACTGGATCTGGAGAACCTGAGGGAACTGGCTGAATCCCATGCCTGCATCTCTCCAAGTGCAGATTATCCTGTAGATTCTCCTTTCTCTCTCTACAATGATGCTGCCTGTGCGATCTCTCTTTTTATCACTGTAGAATTTGGAAATTCTCTTTCCTGCCTAATAAAGTTTGTTTACAACCTCCTCCCCTTCTCACTCTACTGGTATGTCAAATGCTGTACTACTACAAGAAGAATAATGGGTAGAGCCAGGGCATATGCCCTACTAGGAAGGGGTGTGAAGCCTTAGCTGAGGGCAGCAGATTCTGATTCCTGAAGGCCAAACATCTTCCCAGCTTCAGGACCAGGTCCAATTCTGTCTCTGCTCACACAACACGGGCTGACAGAAGGTATTACTTTTTGGGGTAATAAGGGAAATTCTGTTCATGCAACATTGAGGACATCATTTTATCAGTTACATGTGTAGAGCCAAATTTAATTATGGGGTATAGAGTAGAACCCACAGTTAAATCAGCGGTCACAGCATGCAGAATTGTTTTTTCAGTGGCATAGAGTGGCCCATTATTTATTAAGCATGGGGCATATTCTTATTCTTGACGACAGGAAGGGCCTATTTCTATTTAAGGGGGCCCCATAGCAAGAGTCTGAATTGGGCTCCCATTCCTCATACCTATCTAATTTCACTAGTCTCTTCTGTCCCCTCCCATACCGACCACATTTTTGACAGTAAACATAAAAAAAAAATTACTATAAATAACCTAATTAAACAGTTAGGGTTTAAAATACATTGGTTTATTGCACACTCCCCCATGAACTCAGCCTGGTGCTGCTGTTATTATGTAGTGTAGCTCACTAAGGTTTCCCTGCTCAGCAGCAAGCTTCTAATGCTGATTGGCCGGCACCCAGCAGGGAGGAGAGAGATTGAGCGCTTGTAGGGACTCGGGCTGCTATGGAGTGACTGTTTGCCACTGATGGGCTGCGTAAGGATGGGACTGTGTACAGGGGTAGCAGGGAGCAGAAAGGCAGGGTCTGGCTGGGAGCCAAGGTATTAAGTGAAATTATTGGGCAGAGCCATTTATCTGCGCCACTCCACGGGCCCCATGGCAGCTGCGTGGTCTGCCTCCATTGGATGTACTCCACCGCACACTTTCTAAAATGCCATTTAGAAATGCCAATATAAATGTTAATTGCTAATTGTGCATGGGGTCAGAGGTAGAGCAGAGTCAGAGGGACATACATTGATGCCACAGAAACGATGCAGTGTATTTCATGACAAATCATTCCTACATTTCTAAGCAACTCACTGGTAAATTAGATTACTAGTAAGCACATATCATAATTTAGTACTTTATCAAGGGATACTGGTGGTTTGGTAAATAGAAATTTAGGTAGGATAGTCATGCAATTTTTGTTTCTTAATCAATTTGAAAATAACAATTCTGTTTCATGGAAATTACAAAATTCCCCAGTGATGTAAACAAAGCATTTTAATAAACAAAAGTGACAGGATTACTCATCATAACTAACGTTTCAGTGCCTAAAAATGTGTTTGTTTGATGCATCTCCAGTAACTGAATGTCTTAGAATTTCTTCACATCAAAATACAATCGATACTGTTCTTCATTTACCAATTTATTAGACTAATACATCTTTGATTACTGTCAGACAGATGGTGTTGCAGGTAAACATAGCAATAAGTGCTCAAGAAACATGAGATTGCAGAGGATCAGTGGTCAAGTGTCATTCTTGCACACATGCAAATGGCTTAAAATAAACAGAGAAACAGAGCCTTACAGGGTAATAATGTTTACACATGTTAGTACAGTGTCTGATGAATCTTCTGCAATTGTACTCACCTTTAGAAATTGGTGGGGTTTGTAGGCAGAGATTCTCCCAGAGTTATTGGAAGTAGCTCAGTAAAACAGTTCAGCAGATACAAACTAAATAATTATGGAAAGCAACTCCTATTTTTTCTATGAGGAGACAACAGAGTGGCCCAGTGACATAAAGGTGAGGTGACAGCAGCATAAGGAGACCACAGTGGCCCAGTGATAGAGTGAGGAGGTGTGTGTGTGTGTGTGTGTGGGGGGGGGGGGGGGTAATACTAGTACCAGTTGGAGATGGTGGCTGGCAGTAAGAGCACCTGGCAGCAGGTTTGGAATCAGGTGATGGCAGCATCAGAATAGTAGCTAAAACAGGCAGCCAGAAGAAACAGGTTTCTTTTCTCAAGGTATCGCTCCATGGATGATCCAGACTGATGCATCAGGCAACGGTGTTTGAGAATCCTGGCTGATCCACGCCTGATTCATCTTCACAAAGGTCAGTTTCTCTACATTTTGGGTAGACAGGCGAGTTCTCCTTGGGGTAACTATGGCCCCCGCTGCACTAAACACCCCTTCTGATGCCACACTGCTGGCCAGGCAGAAAAGCTTGTCCAGGGCAAACTCGGCCCGTTGCGGCCACAAATCGAGTTTTGCTGCCCAGTAGTCCAGGGGATCTTAATGTGGGGTGACAGGGTGCACTCCAAGTATGCCACAACCTGCTGGTTCAGGGGGGTGAAGAAATCTGCTCATCAGCGAATCTAGACTTAAGTTGCTGCTGATTGAGCTGGTACTGCTCCAGACCCCACTCCCAGCAGCCATGGCAGTGGAACGTGACTGCAGAGGGAAGCATGTGCTCCAGGACATGAAACAATGGAATGACGTTGTTCATCCGGTAGTCCTGGTGACTGACATATAAAGTAGCCTTCTCAAAGGACCCAAGCAAATGGCAGGTGTCACACATGAGCTGCCAGTGGCTTACATGGAAGTTACAAAGGGCAGTACCTCTGTCCGCCTGTATCATCAAGAAATCGTTTATGGCCTTTCTGTATTCATATAATTCGTCCAACTTATGAAGGGTGGAATTCCAACATGTTGAAATGTCGCACATCAGCCTATGTTGGGGGATGCCGTTCTGCTGCTGCAACTCAAGGAGGGTGTGCTTTGCGGTGTACTAGTGGCTGAAGTGCATGAAAAGTTTCCTGGACATTTTCAGGATGTCTTGCAGATGGGGTGAAGACTTCAGGAACCACTTGACAACCCGATTGAACACGTGTGCCATGCCAAGTCGACACAATGTTCTTCCCGTTGTCGGTCACCATGGTTCCGATTTTGAGTTGTCACGGAGAAAGCCAGAATTAAATTTATTTATGAAGGACATGGAGCAGTTCCTCCCTTTTGCGACTTCGTTCGCCCAGGCAAACGAGGTGTGGAACAGCGTGACACCGCCTTGCCTGCACATGTGGTATGCTGGAGGAGCACTGTAAATTGTCCCTGCAGTGGAGGCTGAGGACACAGTGGTGGCTGAGGAGGCAAAGGCGGATATTGTCGCAGGACCAACGGCATGAGAACTCGGAGGCGAAAGCAGCGTCACCTGGCCAAGTTGTTAGTGTGGCTGTGCAGGAACAACATTCACCCAGTGGGCCGTAATGGACATGTATTTTTCCTGACCATAGTTATAGCTCCACATGTCGGCGTTGCCATGCACTTTGGCAGACACCAACAAGCTCAAGGACTGGCCAACCTCCTGTCTCTACATGTGTGTGCAGGGCTGGTATTGCCTTTTGGCCAAAAAATGACGGCTTGGGCCTCTCTACCTCAGCTCGGAACAAGCCATCAGTTCTCTGAAAGGTGCAGTGTCCACCACTTGGAAAGGGAGGGACTGCAGTAACAGCAACTTGGCCAGGAGCATGTTCAGCTTCTGCACCGTTGGATGAGAGCACGCATACTGTTGTCTCTTGGCAATCGCTTCGGTGATCGATTGCTGACATAATGACTGACAAGGAGTAGGAGGAAGAGGAGCAGAAGCAACAGGACCCCAGCAGATGATGGGAAGGACAGACAGCTCCCTTTGGCTGAGGTGGTGGAGCCTTGACTGCCTGAAATCAGCTGTGTGCCACTGAGTGATGCAACGGTTGCTGTGGCAGGCTTGACCACCACATCGGAGCTACAGTTCTCCCAGGCCACTTTATGGTGACGCTGCATATGTTGATGCAGTGCCATGGTGCCAATATTGGCATATGGGCCACGCTTCACCTTCTGCCCACAGATTCTACGTATGGCCATGTTCACCTCCTCAGGCGGCTTTGTGAACCTGCGCACTGCTACTTCCCAGGCAGGTAGGCTCCTGAGAAGCGAGTGGTCTACGCCGGGCACGATTGACTACCGGCCTCCCACTGCTGCCACCCTGCTAACTCACAGCCACCCTGCTGGCCCAGCTGCTGCCTCACATGCAACCTGCCACCCTCTTCTCCTGATGATGATGATGAAGCCCCTTCTTCACCCAGCTCCCAAGTGCGATCGGCTACATCATCATCATCGAGTACTGTCTGCACATCACTGATTTCCCCCTCAACGGTCTCAGGGCCAGGAGCCTGATCGCAACACGCTCCCACGCAACTCTCATTATCACTACTTGCCCACCTACCAGAAGGAGTGGCGAATGTCTCCTCCAGACCTCAGCTGGGCAGTAGCTGCTGACTGTCCTCTAGTAGCTCGTCCTGGCTGAAAAGTGGAGCCTAGCCTACGGCATATGATACTTCTAGCGATGAGGGTACTTAAAATGACAGAGGAAGGTTCAGGACAGATGGGGGCACAGGGTCTTCTCCCGGGCCATGCTAACTAAGCATCATGTCAGAGGAACCCACCAACCCTAGGCTGGGGGTGTCTAATGTCACTTGCAATGAAGTCAAAGACCGAGTGAACCATTCAAGCACTGCTGGGTTGTTTGCCAAGACACGACAGCTAGGTGACACTGGGAGCTCAGGCCTCTCTCTTTTTTTTTTTTTTATAAATTAACTCCCCCTCCCTAAATTTTTTTTTTATAACAATCAAAATTCACCGTAGAAGGTCAATTAAGATATATTCTTTTTCCTACTACTACACCCCAAAAAAAGAAATATAACAATCACAATTCACTGCAAAAGGACAAATAAGACGCATTCTTTTTTCTATAACTTTACCTCAAAAAAAGAAATATAACAATCACAATCACATATATTTTCTTTTCCTACACCATGTAAATGGCTGTAGTACAATGTAACTTCACCAGTGAACACCAATTATGACATATATTTTTTCCTTTTTTTTACTATTTCTACACCCCAAAAAATGAAATATAACAATCACAATACACTGCAGAACGGCTAATGGGATGTACATATATTTCCTTTTTATACACCACGTAAATGGCTGTAGTACAATGTTATTTCACCGCTGAACGGCAATTAAGACATATTTTTTTTCCTGATTAATAAACTCCCCCCCCCTAAAAAAACATATAATAATCACAATTCACCGTAGAATGGCAATTAAGACGTATTCTTTTTCCTATAACTACACCCTCAAAACAATTCACCGCAGAACGGCTAATGGAACGTACGTATATTTTCATTTAATACACCACGTAAATGGCTGTAGTAAATTCACCGCCAAACGGCACTTATGACATATTTTTTCCTTTTATTTTCCAATAATACACCCCCTCCCCCCAAAAAAACGTAAAACAATGTAAAATCAACGCAGGACGGCTACTATGACGTACATATCTATCCTGTTAATATACCCCTTAAATAGCTGTAGTACAATGTAACTTCAACGCTGAATGACAATTATGACATATATTTTTTCCTATAAATACACCGCCCTCAAAAAATAAAACAATGTAAAATCAACGCACAATGGCTAATAGGACGTACGTATCATTCCTGTTAATACTCCCAGTAAATGGCTGTAGTACAATTTTTCACCGCTGAACAGCAATTATGACGTATATTTTTTCTTTATTTTTTCCTATAAATACACCCCCCCCCAAAAAAAAAATGTAAAATCAACGCAAGACGGCTAATAGGACGTATGTATCTATCCTATTAATACACCCCGCAAATGGCTGTAGTACAATGTAACTTCACTGCAGAACGGCAATTAAGACGTATTCTTTTTCCTATTACTACACCCCCAAAAAAGAAATATAACAATCACGATTCACCGCAGAACAGCTAATGGTATGTACGTATATTTCCTTTTAATACACCACATCATTAGCTGTAGTACAATGTAACTTCACCACCGAACCGCACTTATGACATATACTTTTTTTCTTTTTTTCCCCTATTAATACGCCCCCCCCCCAAAAAAAAAAAGTAAAACAATGTAATATCAACACAGAAAGGCTAATAGGACATATGTATATTTCCTATTAATACACCCAGTAAATGGCTGTATCACACAGAACTTGCACCACAATCACAAGCAAGGTTTGTTGGAATTAGTGATGTATCATAAAGTGCAAACAACCTAAAAGCAGCAGTATAACACCAATTTAGATCCCCAATTAGTGCAACAAGGTGTAATAGAATCGCTCCTATTACCCAGGCTGTACACTCTCCTTTTGTACCCTGTTCTCATTTTATTGTGTAGATGATGCCTCCTTATCCTTTCCCTACACCTTGACTAATCTTTCCCTGAACTTGTAAATCGTTTTGTCAGCACAATGAAGTATTTCCTAGCACTGTCTCTAGCGCCTGCTAACATCTCTCCCTTCACTAAGCACACTGGAAAATGGCAGAATCCAAGATGGCTGAGGCTATTTATAGTGCTGTGACATCACAGGGACTGGCTGGCTGCTGATTGGCTTCATGCATGGCATTATGGGTGATCCCTCATTCCTTGAGTTCTTTGCTCCATGTCCTAACATGTGCAGCAGCCATTGTGATTCGTTAACATGAAGCGCGAGGAAATTCGGATTCAGAACTAATTTAATTTTTCCTGAAATTTAGATCAAATTCCACTTCACCAACTTCAATTTGTTCATCTATAATTATATAAATAATTGCAAAGTAAATAATTTAACTACAAGTAATATGCGTTATAAATGTGAACCAGATTGGTGCATTGTTTTGATCATTTATCTAAACAAAATAAACAAGTGGGTCACAAATTCATTACATATAAACTGATTACAGTATTCTTTGAAGAACAGAACTTTCTTACTGTAAAATTAGAAAGAATCAAAATTAACCATGATAAAATCAATTTAAGGGCTCTTGCAGACGAGCCAAGCTGCGCAGTGGACATCAGAGGCACGAAGCAGTAACATGATAGATACTACTCCGTGCCTCTTTGTGACCCTTTCACTACAAAATCAACTTTATCTCAGTGATTTTGTAGTGAAAGGGTCACAAAGAGGCACGGAGCAGAATCTATTGTGTTACTGCTTCGTGCCTCTGATATCCACCGCGCAGCTTGGCTCTCATTCTGCAGATAACACACAGGAGATCCGCTCGTCTGCAAGAGTCCTAAAAGAATAAAAATCAACATTTTCTGTCCTGGAGCTTTTAAGCTTTAACAAATTACAAATTTGTTGTTAACATTTATGACGTGATCAGTACGCCGTTGCTTTGTTAAGGCTACTTTCACACTTGTGTTCTTGGATTCGGAAATCAGTATGCAAACGGATTGCATTTTCATCCAGATCTGGATGCGGATCTGGCTGACAAATACATTGAAACACTGGATCCATCTCTCCGATGTCATCCGGAAAAACGCATCTGGTATTTATTTTTTTCACATCTTTAAAGGTCTGCGCATGCGCAGATCGGGAAACCAGATCTGTCTTTCCAGAACACTTGGTATCGGATCCGGCATTAATACATTTAGATGGAAATGAATGCCGAATATAGTATTCCCGTAAGTGTTCCGGAATTTTTGCCAGATAAAATACAGCAGCATGCTGGGTTATTTTCTCTGGCCAAATACCGTAAAGGGACTGAACTAAAGACATCCTGATGCATACTGAATGGAATGCTTTCCATTCAGAATGCATTAGGTTAAAACTGAAGCGTTTTTTCCGGTATTGAGCCCCTGTGATGGAACTCAATACCTGAAAACTGTAACGCTTGTGTGAAAGTACCCTAATTCTGTTAAATATATGTTTTTTTCTTAATAGTAAAAATAGAATATCTAATAATGGTTGATCGATTCTTCTTTTAGAATGAAGCAGTCCCAGCAATCAGCGAAATCATCTAAGGCCCAGGTTGTCTACACTCCCGTGAATAGATTTTATGTTAACGTGTAACTGTTGTTTAATTATTTTTATTTATTTTATTTTTATTTTATTTTTTGCTAAATGTGTAGGGCAAGCGATTCTGATTATTTTTGCAATATACTTTATTTATTGATTGTGTATTTTTTCATGACAAAACTGCCTCTGACATTTTCCCTAATCTGTCTTTCTAGCACAATAAAGACACTCTCTGCTCACTGCTGCTACCCTCACTGCCTCCCTTAAATATAGCTAAAACTGTCTGTCAGAGTTGAGTACTTACAGTGTATATGCGATCTGTATGCCCAGTGTGCTGAATAACTAAAGAGCCGCCAGGGAATGCATGAGATGGGTAGTGATCTCATATATCTCCCAGAGGTTAGTTAGTCAGCGCTCCAGGTATACAGATCGCATGTGACGTATAACGATGTCAACCAGACTGGACTATATATATATATATATATATATAAACATCACTCTTAGCGATATATACACGGTATGAGGAAGGCAGAAAGGGAAACTGCAGTAAGTAGAAAGTGTCTTTACTGTTCAATACTGAGCTGTTCTGGAAAGTGAAGACTGGTCTTCCACGGTAATAGAGTGGGGCCTCCAAGTACTAAAGTACGTAGTGTATAAAAATCATCTGTGCTCTGCTGACTCAACAAATTGCAAAGTTCCAAACCCTCCCTAGTATTAATATCGGCACAAAAACTGTGTAGGAGTTTTATGGCATGAGTTTTCATCATCAAGCAGCAGCAAGCAAGCCTTTCACCACCAAGCAAAATGCCAATCATTAAATGAAGCCATGTAAAGCACTCTGCCAGTGTACTTTAGAGCAGTGGAAACGGGTTCTGTGGAGAGACAAATCATGCTTTATATGCCAGTGATGTATGAGTCAGAGTTTGAAGAATTACCTGCCTGACCACATTGTGCCAACTGTAAAGTTTGGAAGTGCAGGGGAAATTCTGTGGAGTTCAGGGGTTGGCCTAGTCATCTTAGTTCCAGTGAAGGGAATTCTTAAAGCTTCAGCATACCAATACATTTGGACAACTGTATGCTTCCAACTGTGTGGGAAAAGTTTAGCAAAGCAAAGTTCTATAAAGACATGGTTGGGTGATTTTGATGTGGTGACACACATACACTCTCGTGTAGAAAACCTTTTCAGAACAGGGAAACAAACTCCATATTAATGGTTATGGATTTAGAATAGATTTTTATTAAAACTCTTGTAGGTGCAATGTGTTAGTATCCCAATACTTTTGTCCATTTATGTACAACATCACAGACAGCCCAGATTTGAAGAACATGTGGTTAGCTGGAAGATCCACCCAATTTGCTCACACATGTTACTGATAAAATATGAGCATTTCTGAAGTGCAAGCGCTGATGGGCTGCCAGTAGCACCTCTCTGGAGTATAGCTTGGTACTACATGTCCTGTACTGGTCTTTATCTGTACTCTTTTGGACTCTATATAAGTGTGGCTGCTTTTTATTTTTCTGGTACATTGTGTACTGTACTTGACCCTACAGAAGCCTTGGTCCTCAATATAGAACATGATTTAAAGCTTTCAGCAGCTACAGTATTTCTGACATGTATATGTAAAACTTGCTCTATCTGTATTAGTGATCTGCTTATTTTTATTCAATATTTGCTTTTTTTATTTTTGGATGACATTTTGTTGTTTTCAGAACAATAAGTCATTTTCCATAGAGTTATGGTCTCTAATTACAATATTTTCAACTGGCAATGATCATTCCAGAACATGTTAACATTGTACAGTGCCTTGAAAAACCAGAGTATCTGAGTAAGGGCTCATTCACACGAATGTGTGCAGTCCATGCATTTGTCCCCAATGCATGGGCACCATCCTTGTGGCTTTCGCTGGTGGATGCAGACCCATTCAGCTTAAATAGGTACGCGAGCGTGTTCTATGTTTTTGTGGTGCAAGGGCACGGACCAAAATACCAGGGAAGCTTCCGTGGCCTTCCGATCATTGCCTCCACTCTATGTCTTCCAGATTGCAGACCCATTCAAGTGAATGGGTTAAAGTTAGGGTTAGTGGGCCACAATACGGGCAAGGCCGGCAAATGTTTCTTTGCATAAACCCTAAAGCTGCTTGAAGTAGTTGTCACAGAGTTTTGCTTAAGACCCTCAAAATAGACCCTTGACTTCAACAATAAACTGTAAAGTATGTGATTTCACTCATGGCTGAACACTTGATGAATTCAGTCTATCATCAGTAGTGATGAGCGGCAGGGGCAATATTCGAATTTGCGATATTTCGTATTCAAGATCATTCTATTGTTTGCGAAAAATCAGCAATGTAATATTCGCGTAATGTGAATATTCTAAAACACGAATATATAGCACTATAGAATATAGTGCTATATATTAATTTTTTAGAATATTCGTCATTTATTTCCATCTGAAGTCATGATTCCTCCCTACTTAAGTTGCCTTTGGGCCAATGACTGTTCACATTAAATTAGAAAAAATGACGCATATTCTGAAAAAGGAATATATAGCACTATATTCTATAGTGCTATATATTCGTGTTTTTGAATATTCTCATGATGCGAATATTACATTGCTGATTTTTCGCAAAAGAGAAAATAAATTAAATAATGAAGAGTATTCTAATTCACTACAGACTACAATATTGCAGCCTTCTCACATTGGCCCACAAGCAAGAAGAAGGTAGGTATACTACAGTAGGTAATGGTTTCAGATGAAGAAAAAAAAATATTCGTTTTTTGCGAATATATATCACTATATTCGAAATATTCGCGAATTTTTGAAGTGCCGATATTCGCAATAAAAATTTGCAATACAAATATTTGTGCTCAACACTAATCATCAGGGAGCGCTCCTAACAAAAATTGGTTATTTAAAGCAATCTCAATTTAGTACTTTAATCCATCCATTTCTACAGACACTTGAATAGAAGAAACTTCACTACCATTCTTCAGGACCTTTCTCACTGTGGTGCCACAGTCAAGAAGTTTATTGCTTTGGGGTATACAGTTATAGATGCAATTTACACTGTGGCTGATAGAAATAAGAAGGGGAAATTTGTTTAGCAATGATGAACATGGAACACTTCATCAATATTTTTTAATATGGCAAACATTTCCTGATTCTGTGTAAGGCTGTTGGAAAAGTCTGTATACCAAATAGCTGACGTTTAAATATACAGCTTTCATACAGTTACTACCTATGAGGTTTTGGAGTTCTAGGAAGGGTTTCAATTTTTGCTGCAGGTATGTTTTAATCCAACCATAATAAAATTGGTTTTATTTGTCTGCCATGTAGTTTTTGTGACAAACACTAATTTCCATGGTCTGTTAAAGACAATGGGGGTCAATTATGGAGTTGAAATATGCTTATTTTAGGCATATTTTAGGCGCAGATTGTGGCGCTACGTTTAGTTGCACAACAATCTGTCACTTTTTCCTGCTCACGGCAGGTCTAAAAATGGGCGTGGCGTTAGCAGGGAAGCGGACAGGCCTATAGGTCCATCTCATTTACCAAAGGTCTAAATTTAAGAAGCTGTCTTACATTTAGAAGTGGTGGTGGATCCGCCAAAGTTATAAAGAGACCAGCAACTCTACATAACTCCAGAGGATCCACTGCCAACTCGGGGATTATTAAGACCGGCGTCTAAAACACCGGTCTTAATAAATGACCCCCAATGTGCTCTAAAAATAAATATATACACAAACAGAAACATTCAACTTTCTTTGGAAAATTTGTAGGCAAACTGCAGATGTGAATTATTAATCTAAAACCTGAAGTAAATCCGTTTCGGAAACGGTCTTTCTGAAGGAATTTGCAAATGTCCAGGCATAAGATTAAAAAAACTACAGACACATTGAGCTCTGTTCGTTGTGCTTTCATTTGTTTGTGTTACTGCGCATTAATAATCCTTGATTAGAAATGTGTCTGGACATCAGTTTTTTGTATGTAAATGTTTATTTATATTTTCATTGATCTCTGATGGTCATATTGAATATATTTAAAATGTGGCAATAGTTCTACAAACATTTTAAGTCTGTCTATGCTTGATGCTCCCTCTTAGTAGTGGTAAAACTTAACTTATCATTAAATAACAGTAAGCAAAAAGAGTAGAAAAACTTCTGAAATTACTCCTGTTAATGTTATCCTGCTACTAATAATTTAATTCTAAGACTAATTAACCCTTTCAAATCCCGGGCCAGTTTTCAACTTCCTGCCCAGGCCATTTTTTGCAAATCTGACATGTGTCACTTTATGTGGTAATAACCTTGGAAAAATTTTATTTATCCAAGCCATTCTGAGATTGTTTTCTCGTGACACATTGTACTTCATGATAGTCATAAGTTTGAGTCATTATATTTCACCTTTATTTATTAAGAAAAAACCAAATTTACCAAAAATTTTGAAAAATTAGCAATTTTCTAAATTTCAATTTCTCTGCTTTTAAAACAGAAAGTGATACCTCATAAAATATTTATTACTTAACATTCCCCATATGTCTACTTTATGTTGGTATCATTTTTTAAATGTCATTTTAATTTTTTAGGACGTTAGAAGGCTTAGAAATTTAGAAGCAATTCTTAAAATGCTTAAGAAAAGTTCCAAAACCCACTTTTTAAGGACCAGTTCAGGTCTGAAGTCACTATGTAGGGCTTACATAGTGGAAACCACCCATAAATGACCCCACTGTAGAAACTACACCCCTCAAGCTACTCAAAACTGATTTTACAAACTTTGTTAACCCTTTAGGTGTTCCAAAAGAATTAAAGGAAAAAGGAGATGAAATTTCAAAATTTCACTTTTTTGGTAGATTTTACTATTTAATATTTATTACCATGATTCTGCAGTTTACGCAGTTTACATAAACACCCCACATGTGGTCGTAAACTGATGTATGGGCATACAGCAGGGCGCAGAAGAAAAGGAGCGCCATGTGGTTTTTGGAAGGCAGATTTTGCTGAACTGGTTTTCAGATGCCTTGTCCCATTTGAAGCCCTCCGATGCACCTTGCAGTAGAAACTCTCAAAAAGTGACCCCATTTTAGAAACTAGGGGATAAGGTGCCAGTTGTATTGGTACTATTTTGGGGTACATATGATTTTTTATTGCTCTATACTATGTTTTTTTGTGAGGCAAGGTAACCAAAAAATGGCTGTTTTGGCACAGTTTTTATTTTTTACAACATTTATCTGACAGGGTAGATTATGTGCTATTTTTATAGAGCAGATTGTTACTGATGCAATGATATCAAATATGTCTACTTTCTTTATTTTTTGTTTCAGTTTTGCATAATAAAGCATTTTTGAAAAAAAATATGTTTTTGTGTCTCTATTTTCTGAACGTCTTATTTTTTTTTTCTGCCAATCGTCTTGTGCAGGGCTTGTTTTTTGCAGGAAAATGTACTTTTAGGTACATATGATTTAACTATTACACTTCATGGGGCAAGGTGACCAAAAAATTGGTAATTTTGGCACAGTTTTTATTTTTATACTTTTACAGCGTTCGCCTGGGGGGTTAGGTCATGTGATATTTTTTCATGATTTATATAGCAGATCGTACCAGACGTGGCAATACCTAATATGTGTACTTTGTCTTATTTATTTAAGTTTTACACAATAATAGCATATTTGAAAGCAAAAAAAATGATATTTTAATGGTTCCATTGTCTGAGAGTGATAGTAGGGTCTCATTTTTTGCGGGGCATAAGCCTTTTTGATCGCTTGGTGTTGCAATTTTTGTGATGTAGGGTGACAAAAAATGGCTTTTTATATACCGTTAATATTTTTACGGTGTTTACCTCTTTTTATGGTAATGAATAGACCTGGGTTCTCCAGGTTTGGCTGAACTTCGCCGCGAAGTTCTGTGGGATCCATGCCTGGTTCATTTTAATGAACGTGAGCTTGCCCACATTGGCTGTGGACAGGCGGCTGCGCTTGTCTGTGATAACGCCCCCTGCCATACTAAACACACGTTCTGACAATACACTGGCTGCAGGGCAGGCCAGCACCTCCAAGGCGTAAAGGGCAAGCTCAGGACATGTGCCCAATTTGGAGACCCAGAAGTTGAATGGGGCAGACCCATCAGTCAGTACTAGAGATGTCGCGAACATAAAATTTTCCGTTCGCAAACGGCAAACGCGAATTTCCCCAAATGTTCGCGAACATGCGAACAGGGCGAACCGCCATAGACTTCAATAGACAGGCGAATTTTAAAACCCACAGGGACTCCTTCTGGCCACAATAGTGATGGAAAGTTGTTTCAAGGGGACTAAAACCTGGACTGTGGCATGCCGGAGCGGGATCCATGGCAAAACTCCCATGAAAAATTACGTAGTTGACACAGAGTGTGGAAAGTTGAATTCGCAATGCGATTAATATAACCTGCATTAATCGCATTGCGAATTCAACTTAGAGCTGAGTTCCTAATGGTTGTATTGCTATAATAAAACAAAGATTGAATTTGGTTGCATATTTACATTTGGTATAGGCAAATATGGTAGTCTAGATCATTACTCTGCCCAAATCTATATTCAGCTACATGGCTTAGAAAATATGCTGTCAAACAATGATCCTAGGTTTTGGTATAGACACATGAACTAGACTACCATATTTTCCTATACCAAATGTAAATATGCAACCAAATGTGGCAAAATACACAAAAATAAAAAATAAAAAAATTATAAAAACGCAGATGCGTTTTTGATGCGTTTTCTATCAAAAACGCCCAAATGGCCCCTGGGGGGTTCAGATATTTTGCCTCGGAGGCAGCAGAACGTTGGTAGTAGTCAACCGTCATATACAATCAAATAGAGGCATCAAATGGATTCGCAAAGCGATTAATAATATTAAGTATTATTCGCATTGCGATTACAACTTAGAGCTGAGTTCCTAATGGTTGTATTATTGCTAGAATATAACGAAGATTGTGAATACAATCTTCGTAATATTCTAGCAATACAACCATTAGGAACTCAGCTCTAAGTTGAATTCGCAATGAGATTATTGCAGGTTATATTAATCGCATTGCGAAATAAACTTAGATCTGAGTTCCTAATGGTTGTTGTATTGCTAGAATATAACGAAGATTGAGAATATAGTGCTATTTTCGTTATCTTCGTTATATTCTAGCAATACAACCATTAGGAACTCAGATCTAAGTTGTAATCGCAATGCGAATAATACAGGTTATATTAATCGCATTGCGATTGACAATTACTAACACTGCAGCTTCAGAATGAATCTAAGATGGATGCTGTCCTTGTGTTTAGATAGGAGGTGGGAGGGTCTGGGAGGGAGGGTTTGCTGATTGGCTGGAATGTGTCTGCTGACTGTGAGGTACAGGGTCAAAGTTTGCTCAATGATAAAGTATAGGGGCGAACGCGAACATCGCATATATTCGCCCACCGTGGCGGACACGAACAAGCTATGTTAACCAGGAACTGTTCGCCGGCGAATAGTTCGGGACATTTCTAGTCAGTACGTGTAGACGTGTGCACATATACTGTTCCACCATGTTGCTGAAATGCTGCCTCCTGCTAAGACTTTCCATATCAGCTGGTGGTGCTGGTTCTTGTAGCGTGCTGACAAAGCTTTTCCACATTTCAGCCATGCTAACCCTGCCTTCTGAGGTGCTAGCGGCGCCCCAGTTGCATTGGCGACTACTTCCTCTGCCTTCGCCTTGTGCCTCCACTGAGGCCCGGTGTCAAGTGGGAATGCCATTAGCAGCGCGTCTACCAGCGTGCGCTTGTAGTCACACATCTTCCAATCACGCTACAGTGAGGGAATTAAGGACGGCACGTTGTCCTTGTAACGGAGATCCAGCAGGGTGGCCACCCAGTATTCAGCACTGGTTAGAATGTGGGCAAATCAGCGGTCATTGCACAGGCACTGCAGCATGTAGTCGCTCATGTGTGCCAGGCTTCCGAGAGGCAACAACAAGCTGTCCTCTGTGGACATTTGTGTCCTCCGTGTCCCCCCAGCCACGCTGCAGTGATGGCCCAAAGCTGCTTTGGGTGCCACCCTGCTGTGAACACAGTTCCTACTCCCTCTCCTCCTCCTTATCCTCCAGAATTGTGCCCTGGCTGGACAATTGTGTACCTGGCCTATGTTGGTGCAGGAACCCACCCTGCAAGTCACTTGTGAATGACTGGCCTGATAACCGTGGAAATGATCCCTCTTCCTCCTCCTCTTCCTCCTGTGCCACATCCTCTTCCATCATCACCCAAAGCATTTTTTCAAGGAGACATAGAAGTGGGATACTAACGCTGATCACGGCATCATCGGCACTGGCCATGTTGGTGGAGTACTCAAAACAGCGCAACATGGCACACATGGAGGCCCACTCCTTGGTGGTAAAGTGGTGCTGTTTCGCAGAGCAACTCACCTGTGCATGCTGCAGCTGAAACTCCACTATCGCCTGCTGCTTGCACAGTCTCTCCACTCTTTACCCCTGCCCTTCTTGTCGGTCTGCACACTGCAGAAAGCCTCAGTATTTGGCACCTGTGTTTCATCATCATCAGAGACGTGCTGCGGTGGTCCTCCCATGTCCACATCCTGAAACATAAGTGGTTGGGCATCGATGCACTCAATCTCTTCCACTTCTGGGGCAGGGCTAGGAGGACGGCCCATGGAAACCCCACCACCAGAGTCAAATGCAAAATGCATAAGAGACTGCTGCATGATTAGGGGCTCAGACTGCTTGGCTGATTTGCAAGGGGGTGAGGTGAAAGACAAATGCCCATGGGCTGCAGGTGCCAACTCTGAGCTTTCTGCAGGGGACCGGGGGGGGGGGGGTACAATGTGAAGGAACTGGAGGCACTGTCAGCCACCCAATCTACTATCGCCTGTACTTGTTCTGGCCATTGGTAGAGCGGCATTCGGGCATACAAAATGAAGATGAACGTTCTTTGACCTACGAGCACCTGAGGAAGGTGTTTTATTTAGGTGTGTAGCTAGCACAGATCGACAACGTCCTCTCCTTGCAACAGTAGCTCCACCACTAGCAGCACCACGACCAGGCCCACCTCTCTTATTTGACGCTCTGCTCATTCTTTGCATTCACCCACCAAACTAACAGACGGATTTACAAATATTTTTTTTCAGGTACTTTCAAAGAAAAAAGGGGTATAGATAACCCAACAATCTAAACTTTGCCTAATTTACTGAATAGATTTCCCTATCAGGTATGAAGTGCAGCAGGGACACACCCTCCAAGCCACTTGTGAATAACTGGCCTGATAACCGTGGAAATGTCCACCCACAATCTAAGAGCTGTATTTACTGAATATATTTCATTCTCAGAAATATAGTGAAGGCCACAAATGTACTTTATGGCAAAAAATATGTGTTTTTTTTCACCAACAATGTCACAGTAGCATTTACTGGTTATATTTCACTCTCAGAAATACAGTGCAGGCCACAAATGAACTTTATGGCAAAAAATAATAATATTTTGTCCCCCCCATAATCTAACAGATGGATTTACCGAATTGCTTACACTGTTACATATGCAGCACAGGGGTACTTTACAGAAAAAAATGTGTTACCCCCTGGGTCCCTGAACTCACAGACGGATTACCTATATTATTTTCTCTTCCACTGGCACATATACAGTGCAGGTGCACCTAATAAAATGGGTGTATTTCGCCTACTGAACTACAAGAAAAGGATTAAATTATTGTCCCTGGCAATATTGTCACTTGCAAAAAATGGCCGCCAACGCCCACCTAACTAACAGATGGATTAAAACTTATTTTTCAGTGTCACTGGGCAAAGGGCAGATACAAAAATGTTGCATTGCACCCACACAAAAAATCGCTGTAGATCGCAGACTTAACACAAACCTCTGATATCAGATTCTTTCCTAGTCTCTCCCTCACAGCAGCAGCATCCTAGCCCTACACTTGTAAGAACTGACGTGACATGCGGCGCTACATGACTCCAGCTTATATAGAGGCTGGGTCACATGCTGCACTGGCCAATCACAGCCATGCCTTTAGTAGGCATACCTGTGATGGCTTCTAAGGGCACACATCTTGAATGCTTGTTGATTGGCTGCCCTGCAGGATACCACAGAGTGGCAAGGTGACATAGTGTGGAGGTTGCAGCAGCATCAGGAGACCACAGACTGGCAAGGTGACATAGTGTGGAGGTGGCAGCAGCATCAGTAGACCACAGAGTGACCCGGTGACAGAGTGGGGAGGTGGGTGGCAATACCAGTACCAGCTGAAGATGGTGGGTGAAAGAGGAAGCACTTGGCATTAGATGTGTGGCATCAGGTGGGTGGCAGCAGCAGAATAGTACTGAGGCAAGTAGCCAGAAGAAACTAGTCTCTTTTATCAAAATGTTGGTTGCAGGCACAGAGGGATCACTGAGGACGCTGACACAGTTTGCTATGTACTCCTTCACCATCTTCCAAAATGTTTCCCGCCTGGTGAAACTAGGCCGGCACATCAGGGTGAGGGTGCTGGCGGGGTGTCATGAAACTGTTCCAGGCCTTGGAGAGTGTTGTCCTGCCTCTGTTGGAACTGCTGTGTGTTCCCCTCATCTCCCCTCCTGGGTTGCACAAGGAACTACGTGCTCTGCCGCCAGCGTTGTCACCTGTAAATTTATGACATTCCGTTTTATTATTATTATGGTTTGTGATTGTATTATTGTTGGTATTATTATTATCATGATTATTATTATTATTATGGTTTATAGTTGTAAAATATGTTATGGTTATTTATGAGTTAATTAATAGGTCATGCCATTGGTTTACCTCCACTCTCGTGTTTTATGTTTTTAGTTATATTAATGTATAAGTTTGGGATGTTTGTTGTGCATGGGACATATATGCTGTATGATTTCCATGTGTGTGAGCTTGCCAAGCTCCAAAGCTGCCAACAAGTTACGGCCAATATCAGACACAACAACCAACCATGCCTGGTTGTAGGTTGAGTGGCAAGAGCCACAGCTCAGTCTGGTCCCTTATACAGCTCTGCGACAGTGTGCTGTTTGTCACCTAAGCAAATTAGTTTCAGCACGGCTTGTTGCCGCTTCCCCACTGCCATACTACACTGCTTACAGCTACTGACTGATGGCTGACTGGTGCTGCAAGATTAGAAATCAGAGGTGAAAGTGGGGTAGGAGTATGAGAAGGGGGGTTTGATGCAACTAACGTAGGTGGTGGTGAAAATCCTGATGGAATGGGGGCCCACAATCCTTGGCGTTGGTAGCACCTGTGCCATCCCAGGGTACGACTAGCTACCGGCCTCCACAAGGTTGACCCAGTGTGCTGTCATGGAAATGTAGCGTCCCTGGCCAAAGCACTTGTCCGTGTGTCAATCGTTAAGTGGACCTTACCAATAACTGCGTTGGTCAGGGCATGGGTGATGTTACGGGACACAATTGCTGGGGTGATGCGGGGACGGAACTCCGAGAAAAATAGTGGCAGCAGGGGACTGAGTAACGAGAGATGTCTGCCGCCATTTCCAGGGCCAACAATTTTTAAAGGTGTGCATTTAGTGCTATGGCCTGTAGGTGGATGGCTGGGTATTTGCGCTTACGTTTAAAGGCCTGGGTTAAAGACATCTGTACGCGGGCCTATTTGGTGTGGCCCACCTTCTCCCTTTTGCCATCCCACAGCCTCTTCCAGCCTGTTGTGGTGCTGTGGATCAATCCCCCTCTGTACTGCTGTCCTCTCTTGGCTTGTCACCTTCCCAGGTTTGGTCAGTGATTTCATCGTCCACCACCCCCTCTTCCACTTCCTCATTCGGGTCATCCTCCTGACTTGTGTTATTGACCTAACAAGCCCCTTACTTATTGACAACTGTGTCTCATCTGCATCATCCACCTCATGAAACAATAATTGCCATTCCCCACCGTCATCATCTTCTGACTTTGGATGCTGAAGAGTTTGGGAATCAGTGCACAAGATCTCTTCATATCCCTCTTTAGGGAGGGTCAGCTCACCTGCAGGCCCTTACCTACAATATTTTAGAGGGTCAGATCACTTGCAGGCCCTCACCTACAATATTTGAGAGGGTCAGCTCACCTGCAGGCCCTTACGTACAATATTTTCCAGGGTCAGTTCAGCAGCAGGCACTCGCCCATCATTTTTTCAATGGTCAGCTAAGCAGCAGGCACTCGCCCTTCATTTTCTGCAATGCTCAGCAGCAGGCCCTTGCCCCTAATGTTTTGAATGGTCAACAGCAGGATCTTGCTCCTAATGTTTTGGAGGGTCACCAGCAGGCAATCAATGATAATTTTTCAAGGGTGTGTATGATGCCCTCCTTTATGTGTAACAAAGGTTGTTTTGGAGTGCCGGTTCCTTGTAAATTTTGGCAGCCCTTTCACTACCTGAACAATTGTACCACAATGTGAATGAGGTTCTCCTTTATGTGATATACAGGCTGTTTCGGAGTGCCTCTTGATTGTACCTATTTGCAGCAATTGCGCTTTATATACAATTGAATATACAGGAAAGAATGTTTTTTTTGGGGGTTTTGTGCGTATGTTTGTCAGACTGTAAAAGTGGCGTACAACTCAGACAACATGGTTCCCAGCACCGACCTGGGAGTCCAAGATGCATCCTGTCATCGTCCTTGACAAGGAAGCAGTGGAACATCTGTATGTCAGCCATAAATGCTACAGAATCTCTGCGGAAGTGGAGAAGTACCTCCAAAAGTCTGTTTTTGAGGTCTGGACCAGACAGTAAGACATCATTTAGCAAGATGCCTTTGCACCTGGCATGCTACTTTTATCTGCCCTGCTTTTTTAGGATGATACACGCCAAATATGGGTAAGTACCAACACTGTTCGGAGTCTTGGAGCACAGGTGCCATTTTTGCATGGTTGTTCTGGAATATTCTTTCCATGAATGTAAAGAAATGTTCTTTCATCTCTGATGTCCTCTGAAGTCTGTGTTTAAGGGAAATAAATCGACTGTAGACAAGTTCATTGTTATTAGGTAAGCGTCATCTCCGGGATTTAAACGGTAAAGGTCTGACCGAGCATTTTGACTTGTCTTATACTATTCCTTGATACATGATATCCAAGAACAGCCTGTCTTCTATGGACATTGTAGCCCTGTTGTCTTCTCTTTTCCTGTGGAAGACGGTGCACCCTAAGTAATCTTGCTCACCATCCCAGGGGTGGTCTTCACATGAGGTATCTGCGAAAGGACAAGGTACAGGAGCACTGTATCGCAATTCATTTATCAGGAAACTGCTCTGACATGGCTGGAATAGGGAAGGACATCCATTTTCAAGCATGTTGATGAGCATACTGTTGATTGAGGTCGGTTTGTGTGCTCCTCCAAGGCAGACGTCTACTATGATGATGACCCATCCTAGGTCAAGTTTCTGGCCATATGGGGAACATTAATCTGGCCTTATGAACTTGTTGTATGTCTCTTCCAAGGAGTAAGACTATCGGGGCTTCTGGGTCCAGTTTTGGTATCAGGTGAGCTATACACCTCAGGTGGGGGTGTTATGCCGCTACCTCTAGTGTTAGGTATCTCAGACCGCTTGTCAGGAATGTGATTGCACTCCAGTATGGTTGGCAGGGACAAGCAGGTCTGACCATCCATGGACTCTACCTTGTACCCAGTTGCTTTCCTACCCACTGTCTTAACGGTACCAGCCCATGTCCTTATGGAGTAGGGAGAATCGGGGCCGTATTATGAGGATATTCTCATACCGAGGGTATCCTGTTTTTTTTTGCCTTTAGCAATACTGATAGATTATTGAGCAAATTCTGACAAAGTGAAGGTGTATGCTTCAGAGACAGGATCCGTTTTTTCTGGCTAATTTTTCTGACGGATCAAAGAATGGTGAAGATTAATCAGTGACGACAGAGACAGGATCCGTTTTTTCTGGCTAATTTTTCTGACGGATCAAAGAATGGTGAAGATTAATCAGTGACGACAACACAAACTTACTGTTGACACCCTGTCCACTCTGTCAGTGGGCTCCACTTGCATAAGCATTTAATAGAACAGGTTCTGTAGACATGTATGTGGAATCAGCTGACGAGGGTGTAAAAGTACTGAGCTACTTCTTGACGCTAACATCTACCTGTAAGGCTGAGTTGACACTTGAGTTATTTAGTCAGTTTTGGCCCCGTGACTGCCCAAAAAAGTGAAGTATGGAGTGATTCTAAGAGTGACACCTGTCATCTACATGTCATATTTACTCACAGTATTATTTCACTATCACAGCAGACTCCCTATGCGTGTTACTGCAAGGATCCTACTCCACACTGATGAGGGGCAACACCCCGAAACAGCTGTCTGTGGATGGATAACTGGCTTAGGTTTTCCCCGTCACATCCTTAAAGCTTGTAAAAAAGCAGGATCTTGACATAGGGGCCACTTAATATGGTGGATTTGGTGATCTCTGTAAGGGAGACTCCCCTTTGCTCGGTTTTCCTTCCTTTGAGGGATATCTGGCTTTCATTGTGTTGTAAACCCAATACTGGGGCTCCACATTTATCTTGCATATTACTGTTTTCCAGGGAGCTTTGCTCTTTGGATTGCTGTGTTGAGACTCTTAAATGAGGCTCTGCGGTGTTTTCTGTAGCTGGTCTCCTTGCGATAAGCTATTATTTTGTTTGTGTTACTGCAAGGCACAGTGTTCTACACCCTTATAAAGGCTTTCTGCAGCCCGGAAATAGACGTTCCCTTACGTCCTACCAGCAGCACAGATGGGGTTAACCACCCCCCGTGGACTTGCAGGATCGGCGGAATGTTATTTAATTAAGTATCTCCTTAAAAGGGGGAAGTCAACCCCCAGCCCACTGTGTTTTTTTCTGTCCTCTCGGACAGGTGGACTAGGCATTTTGCTCCCCCTTTTCTCTTGAAAGTGCGGGGAGCCTCCTTTTCGTTTGGGTAATGGCGTTGCCCTTTTCCTAGGTACCTTGTCAGTTTGGCCGGAAGCTTATCTGCTGCCGGCCCCGTACAGTTGCGCCTGGCTGGGGTATTTTGGCAGCATGCTCGGTCCAGGATTCTCGGTCCCTGGGCGCCACCATCTTCCGGAGGTGACGCGGGGATTCTCCTTTGCGTCACTTCTGGATAATCCGACGCGATTTATTTTCGTGGATGCAATTTTTTTTGCGTTTTCATGCAAAAAAATTTAAGTATTTTTTTCTATGCTTCTTCCTGTGGAGTATTTACTGGGGGGAGTGTGGATAGCCCATAGGAAGCTATTTTTAGAAAGCAGTGTTCTCCAGTTTGGTCTCTGGCTGCATATGTTTTTTCAGCTAGCTTCCTAAAGTGTTTCCTCTTGTGGTGTTTTTTTCCTCCGGTCCTCAGCTGCCTCCGGTCTGTTTTTCTACCTTTCCTGCGGAGATAGGTGGTTTACAAATATTTTACTTGTCCCTTTTTTTCCACAGTGATGTCTTCTCCGCGGGATTAAGAAGGCAGGAAAGTGGATTCCAAGAGGAAGCATCTATCCTGCTACCATTGCAGAAGTCAATAGTTATTGTAAGCTGTTCATACCTGCACTCGTGAGATCGCAGAAAATAAGTAGCTTAAAGCTGGGCTAATACCAGCTTGGGAGACTGGTTGGGAATACCTGGGTCTGTTGACTTAACCTACACCAGAGGTTACAGCTGCCGTTAGAGGGTTCTGCTCTCTAGTGAACCTACGTTGCAGGATATGTATCAATGGCTCTATTAAAGGAGTCATAGGCCTGCTGGATGAAAAGGCTTCCTATGCCTGCCCTGGCCCCTATGGAGACCTCTGTCCTAGTAGAGAGACCTTCTTGGTCTCCTTAGCTTCTTCCTCCTCGGATGAGGAGGAGCTGACATTGTGTTTTCTCCCCTGGAAAGACACAGAAATTGCTCAAGTCCATCAGGTCGGGGGACCATGATGTTGACAGCGGGGAGCCTCCCGATCCCGCTACTTGGGCACCTCGTGTCTTTAAAGCGGATGAGACCCTCATCTCTGTCATGTTATAGAGTGGAAAAAACCTGGAAAAGGTCTGGTTTTAACAAAGAAGTTTAAATCCATGTTCCACCCTTGGTGGATTCATGGGGATCCATTCCCAAGGTGGATATGGCTATTGCCAAGTTGTCCAAGCGCACTCTGGACCCCCTTGCAGAGTGCACACTAAGACGGGGTGTTACGGCAGCTGCAGCTTCCGCTTCCACAGCCATAGCGGCTTCTGAAGTCTCTACGTTCCTCCGGTCTCGCCTGAATCAAATTCAAGTTGACGTGAACCAGAGGTTTTTTCCAGGACGACATACTGGCTGTCTTCAAGACCATCAACCTGGCTACGGACTTCTTGTGGGATACCACACAGCTCCAGTTGAAGCTAGCGAGAGGAGCTTCTTCCCCTCTTGCAAAGCAAGCCCTGGGAACGAGGCCAAACAGAGATCCTTGCTCACAAAGCTAAGCAGCAGGTCTGTGGTTCATGGGAAACCAAGTGCGCCTTTGGCACCCAGTGACAATACTGTCAAATAATGTCAGGGGCCTATATTTAGCATGGCCCTGGAATCGGCGGCCCATATTCCATTTTGGCTTAAGCCTTTGGTCGCTGACAATTCCTCAAAATACAGCTTATATGGCCTTCCATTCGATCCCAACCGTTTGTTCGGTTCGGAGCTAGATAAGATCATGGAGGGCCTTTCAGACTAGAAGGTGAAGAGCCTTCCCCAGCAGTCCTTTCGAGGGCAGGGCAGACAAGACCGCGGTGGCAGGTCTGGCCAGCAAACAAGCTCTTGTAGTGACTGGAGAGCGCAGCGAAAGGGTTTGAGGTGCTCTCGTGGAGGAGCCAAAGATGGAAAATCCACCTCCTGACTACGGGCCTCTTCGAGGCTCTTGGTTAATTCCCATTACTCCTGCCGTCCTGCCAATAAGCTTCCCCATTCCTAAGCTTCATGTACCTGTCGGGAGTCGTCTCTCCCACTTCTGTGAATAATGGATCCGAGAGATCTCGGATCCCTGGGTCCTGAATATCATTTCCGACGTTAATTTAGTCAACCTCACCTCTATTCCTCTGGACAGGTTTGTCAAGATCAACCTTCTGCAAGCTGCCAATTAGTTGATCCTAGAGACCTACATTCAGGACTACATTTGCAAAGGGGCTCTGGAGGAGGTTCCAGCAGGAGAACGGGGCCTAGGGATCTATTCACCAGTTTTTCTGGTTCCCAAGGCTTCAGGAGATCTCCGGATGATTATCGATCTGAGATATTTCAATCGATTTATAAGGAAGGTGAAGTTTCGTATAGAAACCATCAGGTCAGTAGTTCATGTCGTCAATCCTGGAGACGTGATGGCAACCCTGGACCTCAAGAATGTATATCTGCACATCCCGATCCATCCTGGTTCCAGGAAGTATATCAGGATCACGGTCCTGGTGTCCTGTGCCATCAGTCATCTTCTGTTAGTTGCCCTTCCCTTTGGCATTTCTTCTGCCCCTCACACTTTTACCAAGTTGGTGGTTCTGTGGTGGCGGCTTTGAGGCTTCAAGGACTGACCATCATTCCTTATTTGAACGACTGGCTTTGAAAGCCTCTGCTCTAGCGGTCCTAACCCAACTTCTTCAGGTAACAATCTCCTTTCTGTTCCACCTAGTTTGGATCTTTAGCTGGTAGAAGTCGAGGCTTCATAATCGACTCCACTGGGATGTCGCTCCACTTGACTCCAGAAAGAAGATTCCGGGTTCAGAACTCAGCAAGTTCCTTTCCCCGGCGAGTTCCAATCCGGACTTTAATGAAAATGTTGGGGCTCATGTCAGCGTCTGCGGAAGCAGTCCCTTGGGCTCTATGGCACCTCCGCCCACTACAGTCGGAGGTCCTCTCCTAATGGAATGGCAGCCCTGCTGGGCTAAACTCCCTGTGCTCCCTGACTTGGCGAACTCGGTATTCCCTCAGATGGTGGTGCCATCTTTTAGACGGGAAGTCTATGACCCAGCCAATCTGGGTCATATTGACTACGGATGCGTCCCAAGTAGGCTGGGACGCTCACCTTGACGACACTCCAGTTCACGGGACCTAGTTTCCTCAAGAGTGGCTTCTTTCATCCAATCTCCATGAGATTCAAGCTATCCGGCTAGCCCTCCCTTACTTAGCCCCTCAGATCCGGGGCAAAGCGGTGAAAGTCCAGTCAGACAATATGACTGCGGTACTTTACATCAACAAGCAGGGAGGCACAAGATCACTTCCCCTCCTGTCAGAGATCGGGGTGATTCTGGATTAGGCAGAGTTGTACCTTTCCCACTTATCTGCGATCCACATCCACGGCTCCCTCAATATGATAGCGGCTGAGCCGCGGTCTTCCGTCGGTGGAGTGGTCTTTACATCCGGAGATATACAAGCAGATATTCCTCAAGTGGAGTATGCCAGAGGTGGATCTCATGGCAATAAGGTTCAATGCCAAGGTGGAGAGTTTCTGCTCCCTTTACAGGGAGGACAACCCCCTGCGTTAGACGCCCTGTCAATATCCTGGAGGTTCAGGATGGCTTACATCTTCCCTCCCTTTTCCTTGATACCGAGGGTATTGATGAAAATCCGTCAGGATCAGGCCTCGGTGATAGCCATCATACTGTTTTGGCCGAAGAGATCCTGGTTTACCTAGCTCACCCAGTTGAGTCGAGGACAATATTGGAGGCTCCCCCCACAGCAGACCCTGGTGTCGTGGGACACTCACCTCTGCTCAGATCTGCACAGATTCAACCTGACAGCCTGGAGGTTGATCCGTCCCTTCCCAGAATAGAAGGGCTTTCAGAGTCGGTCCTGAGAACGCTGTCTCATTCTAGAGCGGACTCTACCAAAAGAGCCTACTCTCGTATTATGAGGATATTCTCATCCTGTTGTACCTCAACTGAGGTGGCGTCTGCAGATCCGCCCCTCTCCGCTATCCTTCAGTTCCTGCAAGATGGCCTTGATATAGGCCTTGCCCTTCTACTCTGAAGGTTCAGCCATCTCAGCTTGCCTTAACAGGCTTTTTTCTCAGGACCCGCTGATCAAACGGTTCCTTAAAGGAGCTGAAAGATTAAAGCCTACAGTACTGAGACCCCTTTTTTCAATGGGATTTATCAGTAGTTCTCAGGGGGTTAGCATCTCCCCCCTTTGAACCGTTAGAGGAGGTGGACATCAAGTTCGTCACTTGGAAGTTTGTGTTTCTCCTTGCAGTGACTTTCTCTCAGCACATGAGCCCTATACCATTTTCTTACATGACCGGGACCTTCTTAGATTCCTCCCGTATTGTAGGCCTAAAGTTCCTTCCTTCCAGAACATCAACCAGGTGATATTCCTCCCGGTTCTGTCAACATCTACCACCTCCTCCTAGGAACCTGCTAGACATCCTCTGGACGTCTCGAGATGTCTCCGGATCTATGTGGATAGATCAAGGAGTTCAGGAAAGATAAGAATCTGCTAATCCTGTTTCCGGTAAGTTTAAAGGCTGTAAGGCATCCAAACCTTCCATCAGTCGGTGGATTGAGGAGGCTATTAAGAAATCCTTTGTTTCCACAATCTCTGGACCCTCCGCGATTCGTTAAGGCCCACTCTACTAGAGTTGTGGCTTCTTCTTTTGCCGAGAGGGGTCTTCTGCCTCTCAACATGATTTGCAAAGCTGCCTCCTGGAGCTCTGAATCGACATTCATCTCCCATTATAGACTAGATGGCTGTCTAGCTGAGTTTTTCAGCCTTGGGCAGAATATTCTTAGTTCTGCCAGGCAGGAAGGCCCTCCCTAGGGGTTTCTTCTTGCTATCTCCCCATCTGTGCTGCTGGTAGGATGTAAGGGAATCGTTAATTTCTAACGATAATTTGTTTTCCCTTAGTCCTAACAGCAGCACACAAATTTACCACCCTAGTAAGTCTAGTTTTTTTCTTACTATAAACACAATGGGCTGGGGGTTGACTTCCCCCTTTTAAGGAGAGACTTAATTGTTAAATTGAGTTATTAGTCTTGGGCTCATTAAACATTCCGCCAGTCCTGCCAGTCCACGGGGGGTGGTTAACCCCATCTGTGCTGCTGTTAGGACTAAGGGAAAACAAATTATCGTTAGAAATTAACGATTTTTTAACACGATTCACCGCAAATAAATTCGGATCAATGCAAATTTTTCCGGCCGAATCGAATAACTGAAAAATTCGCTCATCTCTAATCATAAGTCCTTTGGTAACCAGCTCCCATTTAACAAAGAACTTACCAAAGTCCTAGGCAGTCTGGTTAGTGCTTATACTATCCGGTGTGCTGTTGTTATGCTGCGTGTGTGGTGTATCACCATACCTTTTTAGGGTTTCTGGCTTAGGGCAGTCTGAATAGTACTGTTCAGATGCAAAGGGTGTCCCTTTAAGTTGAAGCAAAAGTTGTAGCTTTTGTTCTGTAGTGCAGTAGTTGTGGCCAGCATCGGTTTGTTGTATACTGTCCTGCTCGAGGTACTGCGGTTCAAGGTAGGATCTTTGGCACCCCTTATAAGCTGGCTGATATAGAAACATAGAAACATAGAATGTGTCGGCAGGTAAGAACCATTTGGCCCATCTAGTCTGCCTAATATACTGAATACTATGAATAGCCCCTGGCCCTATCTTATATGAAGGATGGCCTTATGCCTATCCCATGCATGCTTAAACTCCTTCACTGTATTTGCAGCTACCACTTCTGCAGGAAGGCTATTCCATGCGTCCACTACTCTCTCAGTAAAGTAATGCTTTCTGATATTACTTTTAAACCTTTGCCCCTCTAATTTAAAACTATGTCCTCTTGTAGCAGTTTTTCTTCTTTTAAATATTCTCTCCTCTTTTGCCGTGTTGATTCCCTTTATGTATTTAAAAGTTTCTATCATATCCCCTCTCTCTCTTCTTACTTCTAAGCTATATATGTTAAGGTCCTTTAACCTTGCGTGGTAAGTTTTGTCCTGCAATCCATGTACTAGTTTAGTAGCTCTTCTCTGAACTCTCTCCAAAGTTTCAATATCCTTCTGCAGATATGGTCTCCAGTACTGCACACAATACTCCAAATGAAGTCTCACTAGTGCTCTGTAGAGCGGCACGAGCACCTCCATCTTTCTACTGTTAATGCCTCTCCCTATACACCCAAGCATTCTGCTGGCATTACCTGCTGCTCCATGACATTGTCTGCCCACCATTAGGTCTTCTGATATAATGACCACCTAAATCCCTTTCCTCAGATACTGAGGTTAGTACTGTATCACTGATTTTATATTCTGCTCTTGGTTTTTTTTACGCCCCAGGTGCATTATCTTGCACTTATCGACATTAAATTTCAGTTGCCAGATTTTTGACCATTCCTCTAGTTTTCCTAAATCCTTTTCCATTTGGTGTATTCCTCCAGGAACATCAATCCTATTACAAATCTTTGTGTCATCAGCAAAAAGACACACCTTACCATTGAGGCCTTCTGCAATTTGCCGATAAAGATATTAAACAATATGGGTCCCAGAACAGATCCCTGAGGTACCCCACTGGTAACAATACCATGGTCTGAATATACTCCATTGACTACAACCCTCTGTTTTCTGTCCTTCAGCCACTGCCTAATCCATTCAACAATATGTAAGCCCAAGCTCAAAGACTGCAGTTTATTGATAAGCCTTCTATGTGGTACAGTATCAAAAGCCTTACTAAAGTCCAGATAAGCGATGTCTACTGCACCTCCGCCATCTATTATTTTAGTCACCCAATCAAAAAAGTCAATAAGATTAGTTTGACATGATCTCCCTGAAGTAAAGCCATGCTGTTTTTTTTATCAATCAACCCATGGGTTTTTAGATGTTCCACAATCCTCTCCTTGAGTATGGTTTCCATTAATTTCCCCACTATTGATGTCAAGCTTACTGGCCTATAGTTGCCTGATTCCTCTCTACTACCTTTCTTGAATTGGCACAACGTTTGCTAATTTCCAATCTTCTGGGACGACACCTGTTACCAAAGATTGGTTAAATAAATCTGTTAATGGTACACCTCTAAGCTCTTTTAATAGCTTTGGGTGTATCCCATCAGGCCCCTGTGATTTATTTGTATTAATTTTAGACAGCTGACTTAGAACCTCTTCCTCTGTAAAGACACATGCATCAAAGGATTCATTAGTCTTCCTCCCTAACTGATGTCCTTCTTCTTCATTTTCCTCTGTAAAAACTGAACAGAAGTATTCATTGAGGCAGTCAGCTAGTTCTTTATCCTCTTCTATATACCTTCCTTCTTTTCTTTTTAATTTGGTAATTCCTTGTTTTAATTTCCTTTTTTCATTTATGTATCTGAAGAATGTCTTACCACCTTTTTTCACTGACTGAGCTAATTTCTCTTCTGCCTGAGCTTTAGAAGCTCTTATAACTTGCTTGGCCTCTCTCTGCCTCATCTTATAGATTTCCTTGTCATCCTCGTTTTGGGTGTTTTTATACTTTTATACAAAACTTTTATACAAAATGCCATCTTTTTGTTTTTAATGATTTTGGCCAATTCTGCTGAGTACCACAGTGGTCTCTTCCTTTTTTTGCTTTTACTGACAAGCCTAATGCACTTTTCTGTTGCCTTCAATAGTGCCACTTTTAAGTAGTCCCGTTTCTCTTGGACTCCATTGAAATTGTTCCAGTCTGATAGGGACTCGCACACTACTGATCTCATTTTAGAAAAGTCTGTTTTCCGAAAATGTAAAACTTTTGTTTTTGTGTGAAGTGACTCAGTCACTGTACTTATAGTAAACCACACTGACTGGTGATCACTAGATCCTAAGCTTTCCCCTTCAGTAATATCAGATACCAAATTGCCATTTGTGAATACCAAATCTAAAATGGCCTCCTTCCGGGTTGGCTCCTCAACTACTTGCTGTAGAGATAATCCCAGTAGGGAATTTAGAATGTCTGTACTCCTGGCAGAACTAGCTATTTTGGTTTTCCAGTTTATATCAGGAGGATTAAAGTCTCCCATAATGACAACTTCCCCTTTCAATGTCATTTTAGCCATTTCCTCAACTAGTAGATCATCTAATTCTTTGACTTGGCTAGGTGGTCTATATATGACACCTACACGAGTTACCTTATAATTACCAAGCTGCAATGTAACCCAAACTGACTCTAAATTGGTTTCGCTGACTTGTATTAGATTAGATTTTATGCTTTCTTTCTCTGTCTTTCCTATATAGAGAAAACCCAGGTATTGTTATATCCCAGGCATTACTCTCATTGAACCATGTCTCAGTAACAGCCACTAAATCTATATTCTCAGATGCCATTATAGACTCATGGCCAGCATCGGTTTGTTGTATACCGTCCTGCTCGAGGTACTGCGGTTAAAGGTAGGATCTTTGGCACCACTTATAAGCTGGCTGATATACTGGATCATATTTGGCATCTGTCTTGGGATGCTAATGGACATATTCTGAGATGTTCTGTGCTGGATCTTGTTGATCTAGTTCTGGCCCAAATACTTTGCTGTGTTTCTTGGATCCGGGGAAGTCAATGGCTTCTAGGAACTCTATTTTGGCTATTGCGGCTGCCGCTTCTTTTTCTGCGTGAGTTTTTCCAGTGACGCTTGCAGGCACAAAAAATGCGGATCAGATGCGGAAAATAAATGCGGACGTGTGAATGGACCCTAACAGTGAAGACACATGGTAAAATATCTTCCTATACATAGGATTACATATCTATCTAACAGTCACAACAATTCCCTTAGTACCAATTACAACTAACTGAACAGCTCTGCATAACATGATGTCCCTGAAAAAAAAGGTAGATCTCTCACCAGATATGATTTTTTAAGGATGGTGGAGTTTGAGAAGGAGACATGCATAGGACAGCTCTGTATTGTGTCCTGGAGACTTCTCTTTCCCAGGATGCTTTGCAATAACCCACAATGGAATGCACTACCCACAATGCAGTAGTCATGTAACAAGAAAACAAAGTGTAATACAATTTAACACCGTAAGATGGTGCTATAACCACACTAAACACTTCTGAATACCCTGACTGTGGCAGAACAACCTTAAAATGCTACTTTTGGAACCAAAATAACATGTAGGCATGGGGAAATCAATGTAAAACTAGTTGGGGTTATTTTATTTTTAATTATTGTCATTGGACAATACCCTTTAACTTTTGTGGGGAGTCGCTCTGGTAGACAGCGGTGCGGGTGCAGTTTAGAGGCAAAACAAGGAGTCCAGATTGTGCATCAAACAGTGTTTTATTCACACTTGCACACCAGAAATGAAAACAGTCTCTTGGTGACAGTTCACACACAACAGAAAACATGTGGCAAAACCAAAAACAGGCCAACACAGGGTCCAGTCACCTTGGGTGGTTTAAGTGCGGGTTCACACCTAGCAGTCGGTTCAGCCGCAGGCGATTCCTCCTTCAGGTTGCAGGAAACACCACCTTGCTGAGCTCCGTCCTCCAGCACAGAGAACTCCTCAGCCCTGTTAGCAGGCTCCAGGATAATCACCTCAGACACAGCTGATGGCTGTGTTTTATACCCAGCCCAAAACTCGGACTGGACCGTGGGAGCAGCCACCCACCCTACTCTTTAGCTGCTCCCAGTAAGAGCCGGCCCGGATCGGCTTTGCAGCCATGCTATTTAAAAGAGTCAAACAGCACTAGCTGCTGCAGACAAAAACCCGGCTCTCACCTCACCGAGGCCAGCAACCTCGGTGACACGTACCTGCCATCGCATATGACACCTTGCACCTTACCACATACCCCCCTTTGTTCAACCCTGAGGGGTGAACACACGTGAGACAGTGGGCGCGGGACAGGGCATCTGCGTTGCCCTGCAAGCGGCCTGCCCTGTGTTCCACGGAAAACTTGAAATTTTGAAGAGATAGGAACCACCTGGTGACCCGAGCATTCCTCTCCTTGGCCTGACTCATCCATTTGAGGGGAATGGTCGGTCACCAGACGGAACCTCCTCCTAACAGGTAGTAGCGGAGAGATTCGAGTGCCCACTTGATAGCCAGGCACTCCCTCTCCACTATACTATATCTGGACTCGGCGGGACTGAGCTTACGGCTCAGGAAGACAACGGGATGTTCTTCCCCGTTGACCTCCTGCGACAGTACCGCACCGAGGCCTACCTCCGAGGCGTCGGTCTGTACGACAAACTCCTTGTTGAAGTCGGGTGTCACCAAAACCGGGGACCCACACAGGGCCGACTTCAACGCGGAGAAAGCCTCCTCTGCCTTCTCACTCCAGCTAACCCTCCCAGACTTTCGCCCCTTCAACAGGTCTGTCAATGGCGCTGCTATTGTGGCAAAGTGGGGCACAAACCTCATGTAGTAACCTACAATCCCCAGGAACGACTTTACCTGCCTGGTGGTGACCGGTCGGGGCCAGTTACGAATGGCCTCTACCTTAGTTACCTGAGGTTTGATGACTCCCGCCCAATTATATATCCCAGATATTTTGTCTCCTCTAACCCTATGGAGCACTTCTTTGGGTTAGCGGTCAGTCCGGCTTTCCTCAGGGCATCCACTACCGCCTGCACCTTGGGCAAATGGCTTTCCCAGTCGGTGCTGTGGATGACTACATCATCTAAGTAGGCCGAGGCGTGATCGCAGCACTATGCCATTAACCTTTGGAAAGTGGCGGGGCGCCATGCAGGCCAAAGGGTAACACCTTGTAGTGATACAGGCCCTGCGGGTAACAAATGCCGTTTTTCCTTAGCCGACTCCGTTAAGGGTACCTGCCAGTACCCTTTAGTGAGGTCCAGCACAGAAAAATAACGGGCTTGTCCTAAACTTTCAACCAGCTCGTCTACTCGGGGCATGGGATACGCGTCAAACTTGGATACTTCATTTAACTTGCGAAAGTCGTTGCAGAACCGCAGCGTCCCATCCGGCTTGGGTATTAGGACTATGGGACTGGCCCACTCACTTTTCGACTCCTCAATGACCTCGAGCTTCAACATTAACTGTACTTCCTCCGCGATGGCCCGTCGCCGAGCCTCGGGTACCCGGTATGGTTTTAACCGGATCTTGGCCTGAGGCTCAGTGGCGATGTCATGTTGGATGAGAGACGTGCGGCCAGGGAGGTCCGAGAACACATCCGTGTTCCGACTGATGAACTCCCTGACTTCCTGAACTTGTTTGGAAGACAGGCTGTCTGCAATTTTTACCGTGGTTACTGCTTCACAGGCCTCGAACTGTGGGGCTGGACCCTTTCACCTAGAAGCCCTGGCCGGGGGCTGTGGTCGTCGGCTGTGTCCCTATCTTTCCACGGCTTAAGTAAATTCACGTGGTACACCTGCTCCGGCTTGCGCCGCCTGGCTGGTGTACTTTGTAATTTACTTCCCCTACTTTCTCGATCACCTCATAGGGGCCCTGCCACCTAGCTAGGAATTTGCTGTCAAGGGTGGGTACCAGAACCAAAACCCGATCTCCCGGATTGAAGTCCCGTACCCGAGCCTGACGATTGTACACCCTACTCTGGGCTTGTTGCGCTGCCTCCATATGCTCCCGGACCAGCGGCAACACCCTTTCTATCCGTTCCTGCATCTGGGTGACATACTCAATGACACTTTTGTGGGGGACAGGCTGTTGTTCCCATGCTTCCTTGGCGATATCCAACAGGCCCCGAGGGTGTCTGCCATAAAGCAGTTCGAAGGGCGAGAACCCAGTAGAGGCCTGGGGTACCTCTCGCACTGCGAACATGAGATAGGGCAGAAGCAGGTCCCAGTCCTTCCCATCTCTAGACACCACCCTTTTTAACATATTTTTTAGAGTTTGGTTAAACCTCTCAACAAGACCGTCTGTTTGCGGATGGTAAGCGGACGTCCGTAACTGCTTTATACGCAACAATTTACACAGTTCCTTCATTACTTTGGACATAAAAGGGGTCCCTTGGTCTGTCAGAACCTCTTTTGGCAGGCCCACACGGGAAAACATCTCCATTAACTCTTTGGCAATGAGCCTAGCTGAGGTATGTCGCAGAGGCACCGCCTCCGGATACCGAGTGGCATAGTCGAGAACTACCAGAATGTGTTGGTGGCCCCTGGCAGACTTTGGTACAGGCCCAATTAAATCCATAGCGATTCGCTCAAGCGGTACTTCAATAATTGGCAGAGGTACCAGAGGACTACGGAAATGAGGCTGGGGGCTAGTTATCTGACAGGTTGGACAGGACTTACAATAATTTTCTACCTCCTTGAACACACTGGGCCAATAAAACCGCTGCAGTATGCGGTCCTGGGTTTTCTGCCACCCCAGGTGTCCCCCAAGAACATGTTGGTGGGCAAGCTCCATGACAAGCTTGCGATACGCTGTGGGCACCACCAACTGTTCAACAGGTTCACCTCGGACTTGGTTCACCCGATACAACATATCCTGTAGAACAATAAATCAGTGGGAACATTAATTCAGCCCCTGGTTTCTGGGGTTTACCATCAATTTCCAGCACATTCTCCCAGGCCCTGGTTAGGGTTTGGTCCCGGTGTTGTGCGGTCCCAAAATTTTCCCGGAGACATTGAGGTCTGCCAACTCAGGTCCCGGTGGCAAGTCCTCCGTGTCTCCCACCATTACACTCAGTGGGGTTGTCTCCCCCTCTACCGCTGGAGCAGTGGTCACCCCTACCGCCGGCCCTTCAGACTCGGGCTCCCAGGGTTCTGGCCTTCCAGCGGTATCAGGCCACTCTACTAGGGTCACCCCTGTCTCAGGTCCCTCAGATACCTTTATTGCCGGCCACAGCGCCGGAAAACCGAGGAAGTCCCTCCCAAGTATTAGTTCATGTGGGAGTTTAGTAGCGACAGCCACCTCGTGGGTCCACCTACCAGCCGCTGTGGACAAAGTCACTAGTGCAGTGGGGTAGTCTTTCAGGTCTCCGTGGATGCACAGGACCCCGACTTTACGGCCAGTATACTCCACAGGCCGTACAAGGGCAGCCCTTACCAGGGAGACAAAACTCCCGGAGTCCAGCAGAGCCACCGCCAGCGAATCTCCCACCTCTACCTGACACAGGTGGTTATGGTCTTGCACCTCACGGGTGCCAGTTGCGCACAGCTTCCGTGCATACAAGGAGTGGCGACCCCCGTAGTTCACCTCCATCGGCTCATCCCGATGCGGACAGTCGGCCCTGATGTGGCCTGGCTCCTGACACCTCCAGCATACCACAGGAGGCGGACTCGCAGGGGGTATATTCCGTACAGGCCGCTCTGTCGCCGGACGTCGGAACTGGGGCAGAGGCCTCCGGGGTTTGACTGACCCCTTCCCAGCAAGACTCCCCTGCAGGTTTCTGGTGGCCTCGTACCGCTCCACCAGGTCGACCATCTCCAGGGCATTGGTGGGCGATACCTGGCCGATCCAGTGCTGGAGAGGGTAAGGCAAAGCCCTCCAGAAGACATCGGCTAACAGACGGTCGAGCATAGCAGTGGGAGTCAGTATGTCTGGCTGCAGCCATTTTGCAACCGTTGTAGCAAGTCATAGTATTGTGGCCTGGCGGGTTCAGCCACGTTAAAGTCCCACTGGTGGACACGCTGAGCCCGGACCAAAACATTCACCCCCAGTCTTGCCAGGATCTCACCTTTCACAGTCGGGTAGTCAGCTGCTTGGTCACCTGGGAGGTCAAAAATACTTGCTGGGGTCCAGACGCCAGGAACGGAGCGACGACCTCTGCCCACTGTTCTCGGGGTAATTTCTCCCTCACGGCCACCTTCTCGAACACCGCCAGATAGGTCTCCACATCATCCGAGGGGTCATCTTAGGGATCGCGGCACGGACAGCTTTCCGGGCATCGTGGGCGCGGTGGGACGCTCCTGCCGCTTGCAACGCCATCACGTGCTGTAGCAGTAGCTGGTTGGTCTCCCGCTGCTGCACGTTAGCCTCTATGAGGGCTTTCACAGCTGCCTCCATTTTGTCGGGGATCACAGGCTGCAACTTTGCCGGCTTAATATAGGACATTCACTTTTGCTCAGCAAAAACAAAGTTCGGTGTTCACGCCAGCCTCACTGCGCATGCCCGCATCCTCCACCAAATGTGGGGAGTCGCTCTGGTAGACAGCGGTGCGGGTGCAGTTTAGAGGCAAAACAAGGAGTCCAGATTGTGCATCAAACAGTGTTTTATTCACACTTGCACACCAGAAATGAAAACAGTCTCTTGGTGACAGTTCACACACAACAGAAAACATGTGGCAAAACCAAAAACAGGCCAACACAGGGTCCAGTCACCTTGGGTGGTTTAAGTGCGTGTTCACACCTAGCAGTCGGTTCAGCCGCAGGCGATTCCTCCTTCAGGTTGCAGGGAAACACCACCTTGCTGAGCTCCGTCCTCCAGCACAGAGAACTCCTCAGCCCTGTTAGCAGGCTCCAGGATAATCACCTCAGACACAGCTGATGGCTGTGTTTTATACCCAGCCCAAAACTCGGACTGGACCGTGGGGAGCAGCCACCCACCCTACTCTTTAGCTGCTCCCAGTAAGAGCCGGCCCGGATTGGCTTTGCAGCCATGCTATTTAAAAGAGTCAAACGGCACTAGCTGCTGCAGACAAAAACCCGGCTCTCACCTCACCGAGGCCAGCAACCTCGGTGACACGTACCTGCCATCGCATATGACACCTTGCACCTTACCACACTTTCTAGATGTTTTTTGGGATCATGGCTCTAATTCTGCTAAAAAAAAGTAAGCAAATCCTTAACCTGCTGCAGCATAACTTTATTTTCCAGTTTATAAAAGATACTGTGTTAGATATAAGTACTTCTGCGCTCCCTCTCACTGTGGGCAGTAGTTGTTGCGTGGATGGAGGTAAATGGGTTGCCGATGCAGGGGACACGTTGCTGGTCCCTTTGTAATTAACCAGCCTTATAATAATATATCGAGTTTATTTATATGTTTGTGTCCTGCGCTTGCTACTGTGTTGTCCATCCGCCGTTAAGTTCCAATATGCACATACACACCATAAAATAGGTTAAACAGTCCCCAGAGTCCTACCCTTCGAAGCGATGTATCAGGCTTGAGATCGCGGGACTTGAGAACTTCAGAGCGGTGTATCAGGCTTGGGATCGCGGGACTTGAGAACGCCGTCTTCAGCGACGCTGCTATGCACGTGCTGCTCCGGCCGGCAGCAAACACGCGCGCAGGAGCCGCTCTCTGTGTGGAGAAGATTTGGAGTGACGTCACACACTCTCCTATGGTTGCCGAAGTGGGACAAAATTCACCCTACGCGTTTCGGGGCCTGCGGGCTCCTTCGTCAGGGGTACTTGGTCTTTCCGTCCCTCCGGCTATTTAAGTGTATTGTTCCCATGGTAACCGCGTCCTCTCTCCGCCTTCCATTCTTGTTAGGTTCGCTCCTTCTTAATCACAACATAAGGGGATCATTATTTGGGAGAATCTGTATTGAAAAATGGGGGGGGGGGGGTTTGCCCGGGCTGATGGCAATGTCCCTATTTCATGATTTATGTATAGTATATATTTTACATCATTTTCATTCAAAAGCAAAAAGCTCCATTTCTTGATTAAGTCCTTTTGGAGCCAAACTATCTAGTCTGAATATCCATTTACTTTCGTGTCTGGACATTATTTTTATATAATCCCCCCCTCTCTTATCCCTTTTTACTTTTTCTAGTCCTCCAAAGTCTGATCCTTGAAATTTTCCACTATGATATTCAGCATAATGCCGTGAAAGGGGGTGATCCCTATATTTCTTTCGTATGTTCTTAATGTGTTCGCTAATCCGGATTTTCAGTTGCCGTTTTGTTCTGCCTACGTATATCTTTTTGCATGGGCAGGATATGAAATAAATAACCCCCTTAGTATTGCACGTAATGTGATCTTCTATCATAAATTTTTCTTTCTCTGTGCCCCCCTGTATTACCACTTGTGATTTTTTTGTATTTTTTAAAAGACCAATATTTTTACAATTTTTACACATTTTACAGTGGAAAAAGCCTTTATTACTTATTTTTAAGCCATTATGAGTTTGGATGTTTCTCATTTTTACAGTGGGTGCTATCAGATTTCCAAGATTGCGTGCTTTTTTGAAAATAAATGTGGGGCGTAAGGGGATTTTTCTCCTATAAGTCTATCTTGTTTCAGAATATCCCAATGGTTGTTTACTATTCTCCTAAACTGTCCTATACTCCCACTATAGGTAGTGATAATGGGAATTTTTAGGGGGTCATCTACTTTGCGGAGCTCAGAATTTTTCCCTTTATCAGTCTGGGTGACAGGATTATTGCAAGTTTTTTCATTATTATTTTTCTTTTTCAGTAGGTTCTCCCGATCCATATTTTTCACCTCATTTATTGTTGGTAGCAAATTTTCCATTTTATATCCCTTATCTAGGAATTTTTTGTTTAATCTCGATGTTTCTTCCTCAAAATCTTTCATATTGCTACAGTTCCTTCGAATCCGTATATATTGGCTCTGAGGTATATTGGTCAGCCAAACTGGTAAGTGGCAGCTATCTACCGATATATAACTATTAGCATCAGTGGGTTTTTGAAATGTCTTAGTCTCGATATTGCCATTTTCTATAAAGATTGTTAAATCCAAAAAACTTATTTCTTTTTGACTCCAATTACACGTAAAATTCAGATAAAAGTCATTTTTATTTAGTTCTTCTAAAAACTGAGTCAATGTTTCCTCCCCTCCTTTCCATATAAAAACTACGTCGTCTATAAAACGTCGCCAGAGAACCAGGTTCGCACCGAGCCCGTCTGGTGGGAATATAGCGAGTTCTTCCCACCTTCCTACATACAAATTTGCGAAACTCGGTGCGAACCGGGTCCCCATAGCGGTCCCCCACGTCTGGAGGTAAAAGTCATTCTCATATTTAAAATAATTATGAGTGAGAATAAAATCAATGCACTGTCCCATAAAATTAATTTGTGCTTCAGGGAGATCGTCAGCCTTTCTGAGGAAGTATTCTACCGCCTCTCGGCCCTTTTTGTTTTCTATGATGGTATACAGGGACGTAACATCCAGTGTGCCCAGTATATATCCATCCTCCCACTGAATTTCTCTTAGTAGTTGTAAAATATGTTTTGTGTCTTTGAGGTATGCAGGTAAGTTAATTACATACTTCTGTAACAAAACATCTATGTATTTAGATAAATTGGTGGTTAGGCCATCTATCCCTGACACAATGGGCCTACCAGGGGGATTTTCACGGTTCTTATGAATTTTGGGGAGGTAATAAAAAATGGGTATTTTCGGAGTTTGGTTGTTTATAAATTTGGATTCTTCAAGTGATAAAATTCCTAAATTCTTTCCTTTCTTTACCAACAGTGACAATTTATTTCTGTATATAGTTGTTGGATCAAGGATTAATTTTTTATATGTCCGTTTATCACTAAGTAGTCTCATAGCCTCCGAATGATATGCTTCATGATCCAATATAACTATACCTCCCCCCTTATCCGCAGGTCTGATGACGATATTGTTATTTTTCTGGAGGGTAGTGATTGCTCTAATTTCTTCTTTAGTCAGATTATACCGACCCTTTCTTTTTTTCTTCACCTGAATTTTCTTTAGATCCCGTAGGACCAATGTCTGGAACGTGACTAGAGCATCTGAGTATTCCCCTATAGGGTTAAAGTGTGATCTTGGTTTCAAGGGGGTATGGATAAATTCATGTTGTTCTATATCTTTCCTGGTCCCTAATTGTTCAAGTGCATCTCTTTGTTGGCCTAGTGGTAGTTCACTAGTATTTATCTTGGTATTTTTATTTTTATTTTTGTTTTTGCTTTCCGGGGTCATATTATACCCCTCTTTTTTGAGAAAGTGTTTTTTCAACGCTAGTTTCCTAAGGAATTGTTTAACACCAATAAACGCGTCAAAGGGGCAGAATTTGGAAGTGGGGGCAAATTTCAGGCCTTTTTTTAGGAGTTTTCTCTCATTTGGCTTTAGGGCATATTTACTGAGGTTGAAGATTCCACCCTCATCTTGATCTCCACTCCCTGTAGTGGCTTTTTTCAAAAGCCCCTTGCCCCTCCGTCCTCTTTTTGTTTTTTTCGTGTGGATGCTCTTGGTTGAAAAAAATCCTTATTACAAGTCTTCTTTGTTTCTGTTTTTGTTATATTCTGATTTAATACCTCTTTCTTTTTGTTTTTACCTTTATTTTCTTCCTCACTTTCATTCCCCCTTCGTTCCTTGCGTATTTTGTTTCTACTGTTTATTCCCGGGGTTCCACTTTTATTATGTCTATCATCCCTTTTAAATCTTGTTGTCCCTGTTTTGTTCTTCTTGGATGTTTCCCTTACTCCTTCCTCTTCCCTATTTTCCTCCATTATTCCCTCTGCCCCTTTTTCTTCCTGGGGACCGTCTCCCTCCCCTACTTCATGTAGAATGTCATACCTGTTTGAGGTGACAATGCTCCCGTTAGTATGGATTAATACCTTCGGTGACAATGGAATGAGATTATTTTCTTTTTTCTCTTTTATTGGCGTCCCTATAAAGGATACCTCGTTACTCTCCTCATATATAGAGAAGGATTCCGTGTTTTCTTCACTGCACGTGATGTTATCTATAGTTTCAAACTGGCTATCCTCTGATTGTGCTAGGTGTTCCTCGACCTCTGTGTTGGGACCTCTCCTATGTGTATTCATTTTATTCCACATGTCTCGATCCCTCTCAAATTTATTATTTTTTGTCTCCCGAATATCATCTTCCTTTACTCTAATCCTCCTCTTTATTGAGTGTGAGAGTTTAGTTATTTCTGGGTGGTCCTTAAATGGTCTTATAGTCTGAAATAATTCCATAATTTTATAGTTGTTCTCTCTCAGGGCATTCTTTCGTTTGTCTATTATAAATTGGACAATATGTCTTGAAAACGCATGGAAGAGGTTTTCCCATTCCAGTAAGGTTTCCATATTCCCCAAGTCGCTAGTTAGTGCTTTGTTGACCACTAAACCTTTAGGGATCATATCATAATCCAGATATTTCTCTAAAGTAACCACTTCCCATAAATCCCGCATTTCTGTAATTAGTAGTCTCTCTAGTTTTTTCAAATGGCTTATTGTCTCTGTCAAATCCTTTTCTGGTCCCTTTTTTGAAGTTGATTTATTTTCCTGGGGCTTCTTATAGGAGATTGATTCTATGTATTCGATCCGAGCTTTCCTATCACCCCATAGTTCACTCATTTTGCTTGTTTCTGTATTTGGTTGTTCCAAGATTTGGAGTGGGAGGGGATGGGGGGGATTTTATTTGGGTACGTTGTTTCAGCAGTTTTGTTGCACACTTAATCTGAGGTACCCCCTTGAAACCAAGATCACACTTTAACCCTATAGGGGAATACTCAGATGCTCTAGTCACGTTCCAGACATTGGTCCTACGGGACCTAAAGAAAATTCAGGTGAAGAAAAAAAGAAAGGGTCGGTATAATCTGACTAAAGAAGAAATTAGAGCAATCACTACCCTCCAGAAAAATAACAATATCGTCATCAGACCTGCGGATAAGGGGGGAGGTATAGTTATATTGGATCATGAAGCATATCATTCGGAGGCTATGAGACTACTTAGTGATAAACGGACATATAAAAAATTAATCCTTGATCCAACAACTATATACAGAAATAAATTGTCACTGTTGGTAAAGAAAGGAAAGAATTTAGGAATTTTATCACTTGAAGAATCCAAATTTATAAACAACCAAACTCCGAAAATACATATTTTTTATTACCTCCCCAAAATTCATAAGAACCGTGAAAATCCCCCTGGTAGGCCCATTGTGTCAGGGATTTATGGCCTATCCACCAATTTATCTAAATACATAGATGTTTTGTTACAGAAGTATGTAATTACCGTATTTTTCGCCATATAAGACGCACCGGCTGATAAGACGCACCTAGGTTTTTGGGGAGGAAAATAAGAAAAAAAATATTTTTGGTGGGTCTGGAACTAATGGTGGTTTGAGGATGGCACTGTCAATGGAGGGATCTTTATATGGCACTGTTATTGGGGGCCCATCTGTGGATGGCACTGTTAATGGGGGCCCATCTGTGGATGGCACTGTTAATGGGGGCCCATCTGTGGATGGCACTGTTAATGGGGGCCCATCTGTGGATGGCACTGTTAATGGGGGCCCATCTGTGGATGGCACTGTTAATGGGGGCCCATCTGTGGATGGCACTGTTAATGGGGGCCCATCTGTGGATGGCACTGTTAATGGGGGCCCATCTGTGGATGGCACTGTTAATGGGGGCCCATCTGTGGATGGCACTGTTAATGGGGGCCCATCTGTGGATGGCACTGTTAATGGGGGCCCATCTGTGGATGGCACTGTTAATGGGGGCCCATCTGTGGATGGCACTGTTAAAGGGGGCCCATCTGTGGATGGCACTGTTAATGGGGGCCCATCTGTGGATGGCACTGTTAATGGGGGCCCATCTGTGGATGGCACTGTTAATGGGGGCCCATCTGTGGATGGCACTGTTAATGGGGGCCCATCTGTGGATGGCACTGTTAATGGGGGCCCATCTGTGGATGGCACTATTAATGGGGATCTGTGGATGGCACTGTTACAAATGTGTCATCCACAGACCCCCCATCCCATAACAGTGCCATCCACAGACCCCGCCCCTGCAGCTCCAATGCTGTACCATAAAAATATAAAATATCTCCAAGTACAAATAAACTTATTAAAGATCACCCTTATTAATGTTTAAGTACTGTAACACAGACCCCAGAGTGATAGGGAGGAGGAGCTGGGGGCCGGCAATTTCCGGCCCCCAGCTCCTCCTCCCTGTCACTCCCCGCTCATACATCGCAGCCTGCGATGTAAAAAAAAAAGTCAGCATTCGCCGCATAAGACGCAGGGACATTTCCCCCCATTTTGGGGGGGGGGAAAGTGCGTCTTATACGGCGAAAAATACGGTAACTTACCTGCATACCTCAAAGACACAAAACATATTTTACAACTACTAAGAGAAATTCAGTGGGAGGATGGATATATACTGGGCACACTGGATGTTACGTCCCTGTATACCATCATAGAAAACAAAAAGGGCCAAGAGGCGGTAGAATACTTCCTCAGAAAGGCTGACGATCTCCCTGAAGCACAAATTAATTTTATGGGACAGTGCATTGATTTTATTCTCACTCATAATTATTTTAAATATGAGAATGACTTTTACCTCCAGACGTGGGGGACCGCTATGGGGACCCGGTTCTCACCGAGTTTCGCAAATTTGTATGTAGGGAGGTGGGAAGAACTCGCTATATTCCCACCAGACGGGCTCGGTGCGAACCTGGTTCTCTGGCGACGTTTTATAGACGACGTAGTTTTTATATGGAAAGGAGGGGAGGAAACATTGACTCCGTTTTTAGAAGAACTAAATAAAAATGACTTTTATCTGAATTTTATGTGTAATTGGAGTCAAAAAGAAATAAGTTTTTTGGATTTAACAATCTTTATAGAAAATGGCAATATAGAGACTAAGACATTTCACAAACCCACTGATGCTAATAGTTATATACCGGTAGATAGCTGCCACTTACCAGTTTGGCTGACCAATATACCTCGGAGCCAATATATACGGATTCGAAGGAACTGTAGCAATATGAAAGATTTTGAGGAAGAAACATCGAGATTAAACAAAAAATTCCTAGATAAGGGATATAAAATGGAAAATTTGCTACCAACAATAAATGAGGTGAAAAATATGGATCGGGAGAACCTACTGAAAAAGAAAAATAATAATGAAAAAACTTGCAATAATCCTGTCACCCAGACTGATAAAGGGAAAATTCTGAGCTCCGTAAAGTAGATGACCCCCTAAAAATTCCCATTATCACTACCTATAGTGGGAGTATAGGACAGTTTAGGAGAATAGTAAACAACCATTGGGATATTCTGAAACAAGATAGACTTATAGGAGAAAAATCCCTTACGCCCACATTTATTTTCAAAAAAGCACGCAATCTTGGAAATCTGATAGCACCCACTGTAAAAATGAGAAACATCCAAACTCATAATGGCTTAAAAATAAGTAATAAAGGCTTTTTCCACTGTAAAATGTGTAAAAATTGTAAAAATATTGGTCTTTTAAAAAATACAAAAAAATCACAAGTGGTAATACAGGGGGGCACAGAGAAAGAAAAATTTATGATAGAAGATAACATTACGTGCAATACTAAGGGGGTTATTTATTTCATATCCTGCCCATGCAAAAAGATATACGTAGGCAGAACAAAACGGCAACTGAAAATCCGGATTAGCGAACACATTAAGAACATATGAAAGAAATATAGGGATCACCCCCTTTCACGGCTTTATGCTGAATATCATAGTGGAAAATTTCAAGGATCAGACTTTGGAGGACTAGAAAAAGTAAAAAGGGATAAGAGAGGGGGGGATTATATAAAAATTATGTCCAGACACGAAAGTAAATGGATATTCAGACTAGATAGTTTGGCTCCAAAAGGACTAAATCAAGAAATGGAGCTTTTTGCTTTTGAATGAAAATGATGTAAAATATATACTATATATAAATCATGAAATAGGGACATTGCCATCAGCCCGGGCAAACCCCCCCGTTTTTCAATACAGATTCTCCCAAATAATGATCCCCTTATGAATAAGGTCATGTTGTGATTAAGAAGGAGCGAACCTAACAAGAATGGAAGGCGGAGAGAGGACGCGGTTACCATGGGAACAATACACTTAAATAGCCGGAGGGACGGAAAGACCAAGTACCCCTGACGAAGGAGCCCGCAGGCCCCGAAACGCGTAGGGTGAATTTTGTCCCACTTCGGCAACCATAGGAGAGTGTGTGACGTCACTCCAAATCTTCTCCACACAGAGAGCGGCTCCTGCGCGCGTGTTTGCTGCCGGCCGGAGCAGCACGTGCATAGCAGCGTCGCTGAAGACGGCGTTCTCAAGTCCCGCGATCCCAAGCCTGATACACCGCTCTGAAGTTCTCAAGTCCCGCGATCTCAAGCCTGATACATTGCTTCGAAGGGTAGGACTCTGGGGACTGTTTAACCTATTTTATGGTGTGTATGTGCATATTGGAACTTAACGGCGGATGGACAACACAGTAGCAAGCGCAGGACACAAACATATAAATAAACTCGATATTGTAAAAGATACTGCCTGATGTTTGATATGATAATTTCAAACAATGTAGAGATCAGTTCATTGAGGCAATTATTGGGAAGAATATGTTCCTGATAATTGCTTGCTCATCATAGGAGTTGAGAGCTAAATTCACAGCTTCTTTAACATCCATCCATCGTTTTGTGTTAAAAATGACTGTTGTTGATTATCCTTTTTAGTCAAAAAGTCAACATGATCTTCTTACTTTTTTAATTGACAACATTTTCCTTCTAAAGATACTTCTAAGAAAGGCCTTGGTAAGCAGCTTATGAGATGCATCAAATTATGAGGCGTTGGCTTCTTCAGAGTTAAAACGAAAATATGTCTCCCCTTTACTATTCTATCCTCAAATTTTTTTGCGTGTTTGGTATTGTGTTGTTTTTTTAAGGTTGTTCAGAAAACAGGGTGACTTTTTGTTTATATCTATATCTCAAAATCATCATTCTACCTTTCCACTTGTCCAACTTAAAAAGTGAATCATAAAGTGTGCAGGTTTGATGACCTGCAAATAATGTAAAGTGTCAGTGCATATTAGTTATATGCTACTGGATATGAGTTTGTTTTAGCTTAAAATAACTTCTTCTATGGTAATAATCATTCTTCTGCACTGCCACAGTAAAATGGAAATCAGTTATATAAGCCATTTGGTTTAGCTAAAGCCTGTTCCAGGAAACAATTTGTTTATTCCTCAGAAGATATGAACTTCCTTGGGTGTATATTTGATCTCTGAGAAATATTGTTCCTTGCTCTATGTTTCAGGCTACCAAGGGAATTGATTGGCAGAAAATAGCCACTGTAATTTAAAACAGATCTTCTTTTATTCAACTCTATAAAGATCCTGTTTAAACAAATTTTAAAGAATTCACAAAAAAATTAAAATGCATGCTAAAATAACAGCAATGTAACTCCTGAATTTCCTAAAGAATTCCATTTAACCACTACTGGCTTTAAAGTGGTATTTTCTGTTATATTCTCATCCTTGCTGTTGCATAGAAAAATCAAAGCACAGAGTAATTGAGGGGAATTCTATCTACTGCTATTGCCATTGGGATTAAATAAAACAACTATCCCAGATTTAAAACTGTTATGTCTGTTAAAAATGCAATGGCCTTGTAAGTAAGAGCACATTTTTCTACAATGAAGCAGTAAGTTATGAAAATGTATATTTCTCATATTTCAGCTTTAAAACTGAATTAACGGTTTTGATAAGGCCTTATTCATATGTCTATTAAGGAGGTCCAGCTGCTGATCTGGCACAAATGCCGGCTGTCCGCAGAACAAAAAAAAATAATGCAGCATGCAACGTTTTTTGTCCAGCAGAAACCCTGCATTTATGCTGGAAAGTGGCCAGATGACCACTGGACTTCATTACAGTTAATGAGGATCCGTCAGTGAACTATAGAATCCAAAAAATTCTGTGTCCTGCGAGATCCATAAGGCTGCTCTGTGCTGAAACAGCCTGCCAGATCTCCTTGATAGAGATGTGAACAAGCCTTATATTTTTAGTTAAGTTGAAAGTAAGCAATGTCTAGCTAATACAAAAAATGGCAAAACGTTATTCAGTAGAACAATAAAATGGTCGTAATAGGAACCGTTTGATTTATTGGTATCAAATTAGTGATTCTTAATTTAGTTTAGCACTGGGAGCAATAGAAATTTTACAGAACATACTAAGGAGCCCTACAGTCAGCTCTGGGAATATGGCTTTAGAGATGAGAGAATAAATGTCCTTTGAGGTAGTACAGTGGCTAAATAAGCTGAAGACAGTACAATTAAAGGAAGGTGGGCATCAGTGTTTCCCAATAATTTTGCAGTGCCATTGTGTCCTTACTGGTTCACTTTTATAATGGAAGCAGCACTACTCTAGAATGTAACTTCTTTTAAACTACTTTTTAAAGGTAAAATATAATTTTTTTGTGAAACTTTGTAAAGTAACTACTGATACATTTACATATCCGGCTTACAAATCTGGTAGTTTGTTCTGACGGTAGTATTTGTCCGGCAGAAAATCGGCATTTATGTCGGAATTGCAGACCACCATCAAATCCTATTATAGTCAATAGAAATCAGGCAGTGCAAGCAGTGTCTGGCTATGCCTCTGCCTGAGCTGACTACCGGATTTACATGTTGTATAAAGGGATGAGCGAATCAAGTTAAATACAAAGTCGATTTGCTCACAACTTCGTTTGAAGATCTGTCTCCGTACAGCATGAAATCGTACGGGCTACAGCCAGTTAAAATTAGTTATCACCAAAGTCATGCGGGACTTCAGTAAGTGACTTCAGATCCAAGTTTTAAAATTATTTTCAAGTTGAAAAATCAAATCCCAAAGTTATTCACCAACGTCCGGCGAGACTTTGGTGGTAACTAATTTCCCATGCTGGAGCCCATATATTTGAAAGCTGTACTGAGACGAATCTCTGTAAAGCATTCAGCGAATGGATCTTGGATCTTGGATCCTAAGAAAATATAATAATATGCTACAACTAGAAATGTATTACTCAATAAATGTCAAACCACTTGGGAAAACTGAAAAGAAAGTGAATGGAATATTAGTGAACTGTAACTATTAGGGTACAGCAGGTGGTGACAAGATAAATAAGATCCTGGAGTGCATCAAAAAAGGTCAGATATGCACATCATAAGAATGCAGTTGTACTGCTTCACAAATCACTAGTCAGATCCCACATAGAGTATTGTGTACAGTTATGGGCATATGTGAACAAGAAAGACATAGCAGAGCTTGAACAGGTTCACCAAACTAAAAAATGGGTGTACTGCAAAACCCAGAAAAATCATGAAAATTATTAATTACGATTATTTACATTTGGAAACATGGCTTAGGGATGACCTAATAACTATGTAAAATATATCTAATATATCTAAAGTATATCTAAGGCAATAAAGAAATCCATCTAATAAGCTATTTATTCCCAGAGATATGAATAAAAAGAGTCGACATCCACTATACAGTAACTTTCAAAGAAGTTAGGATGCCATTCTTGAATGTAATGATATTATAAGTGATGGTTATTACTAGTGCATCATTCACACTAAGGGCTCATGCACACAAAGTGCCATGTTTTGTGTTCTGCAAAACACTAATGCAGCCTATGTGCGTTCCGCAATCAGCGGAACGGACATCCTAATATAGAAATGCCTATTCTTTTCCGCAAAATGGACAAGAATAGGACATGAGCTATAATTTTTGCGTGGCCAATGAACGGAGCAACGGATGCGGACAACACACGGAATGCTGTCCGCATCTTTTGTGGCCCCATTGAAGTGAATGGGTCCTCATCCGAGATACAAAAAATGCGGCTTGGATTAGGAACCAAACCACGTTTGTGTGAATGCGCCATTAGGCTAAGTCGCAAGAAATCCAGCGTGTTGCCATAGCCCAGTGGTGGCGAACCTATGGCTCTGATGCCAGAGGCGGCACTCAGAACTCTCTTTGTGGGCACCCTGGAAAAAGTGTGTATATTAATATGTATCAATATGCCTTAGACTTTTCCTGCCATTCATCAGAGCAGGGCACACCACTATGAACAGCACAGGCAGCACACTGAAAGTAGGCAGGCTATTATAGCTAAATAATAAAGTACATGGAAGTTATAATGTATTGGACAGTAGTATGCAGGGTAATTGCCATGTTGGAGTTTCGGTACTCAGTCTGTAAAAGCTTCACCATCACTGCCCTAGCCTAACACACAGCATTACCACCTTACCTGCTTTAGAGGGTTTGAGAGGCATGCAGATGAATAATCCCAGGTGTGGTGGAGCTGCTCTTTGGTATAATTTGGCTATTGCATGAGATGCACGTGCAGTAGATTGTAAGCCCCTCATTAATTAGTTACTATGGTTGATTTTTAATATATAGCTTTTAGAAATTTAATGTGTGTGTCTCTTTAAGACAATATTATACCGGGTTTTGTGTATTTAAGGGCACCAGTTTGATATGCTGTGGGTTCAAATTCAGTTCAGAGTGTGAGCTGGACCACGAAGGACCTACTTGCTACCAAGGTAGCTGCAAAGTAACCCCTGAGAATTGATTATTTTTTTTTTTTTAATTTATTTAGCTCAAATATGAGTATTTATTTTGCCAAAAACTGAGTGAAGACTTTTTGTGGCATTTCAAAATATCAGATTTATACATTCACGCATCTGTGAGGTGACTTGTTCAATTAGACATTCTCAACTTACAGTTTACGCATCAGACACCCAGGAGTTAATCAAGTAGTGTTTAATCTGGAGATTGTATTACAAGATATGCAGGGAATCCAGATGGTAAAAGTATTATGCCAACAATATTCTCCTTCATAAGAATATGAAATTCTCATCAGATTCTCCTCAGAATTAGAGCACACACTAACTGCAATGCATGACTGGGAAAAAAGGAAGTGGCTAGACTTAACCAACTAGAAGCTGAAACAGAGGAGGGAGGAGACGAGAGGAGCATACCAATACACAATGCAAGATACTGAAACAGAACACTCCCTGTCTGGTATCGGTAGATACCACTATGTATAAGCATACAATGGAATTTTAAAATAACAATGAATAATGTCCAAAAACCTGTTGAATAAACAGATGAATAATGTCCATAAACCTGAAAAGGAAACATGCAGTGAACATTTATTCAAACCAAAAAAGGATATGTCTTCAGTTTAGGCCATAGAGCTGATACTGGAAACAGTCTAAGAAGATGATGAGTATCTTTGGTAGAAGGAATCTCAACATGGGAGGTCTTTCCATCCGAACTGGAAACGACTTTAGTAATAAGACCAGTAGGCCAGTTGAGATGATCAACTTGTTTGTCTCTTAACAGAACAAAATCTCCTTCCTTTAAATTAGGCCTTGGTTCTTGTCACCTTCTGCATTCTTGCAAGAGGCAGAGGTACTTTCTTCTCCACCTTTTCCAGAACTGTCTGGCGAGATGTTGTACCTGCTTCCGCTGAAATTTGTAAAGGTTGTGCTCTTTGAAAACGCCAGATGGCACAGGAATATTTCCAATCTTTTCTGGAATATTCTTGAGTGATCTTTTATGCACCCCAGATGTGGATTTCTTCTTTTTTACTACAGGAGATTGTCTGTTGCTTTCATTAGAAGCTAAGCGAGACTTGGTTCTCCCTGGACCTTATGAGCCTCAAGACTGTCTCGACCTAGCAAGAGTAAGATCTCAGCATGGGGATATCAAGGGGAGGAATCTCTCTGGCTATGTTCCTGAGATGAGGGTAATGCTGTGCGGTTTCAGGTGTGGGAATCTCATCCCTTGTGTCCGGCAATTTGTCACACTAAATAAGGGTTGGAAGAGAGAGTTTCTTATCTCCTTTGATGGGCTTCAAGGTGAAACCATTAGCTTTTGTTCCTGAGGTTGTCACAAGACCAGAGAATTTTCTTAGGGCGTAGGGTGTAGTTTCTCACTCTATCCTAAACAGATCAAAGAACTTAGGGCTAGCTAGGGAACGATTACTTTGGTCATCTAGAATAGCATACATGCTTAAGGTCTTCTTTGGTTGTGCAGTAGGAAACACATCCGCGAGGCAAATTTTAGAACAAGACTTACCACACACAAGTCCTTCTCCACATACATTTGTGCATTTGGGTGTGACGGTAGGGGTTCGTCAGTCGGCACTCTCCCCTCCATGACTCTCCCCGCCTTGATTGGAATGGGGCTTGTGCCAGCTAACTGGTTCTAGGTTCCGCCTGATTGGTCCCGGGTAGGGATAAGCGAACCCGAACTGGATAGTTCAGGTTCGTACCGAATTTTGGGGTGTTCGGGACACGTACCCAGACACGAACATTTTCAAAAAAGTTCGGGTTCCGGTCCGTTGTTCGGCGATTTCTTCCCGCTTTCTGAAGGGCTGCATAGCAGCCAATCAGCTAGTGTTTTACTTCTTGCCCTAAGAAGCCATCACAGCCATGCCTACTAATGGCATGGCTGTGAGTGGCCAAGTGCAATATGTAACCCAGCCTCTATTTCAGCTGGAGTCACATAGCGCCGCACGTCACTCTGCTCTGATTAGTGTAGGGATAGGATGCAGCTGCTGTGAGGGCGAGATTAGGCAAGGAAAACTCAGCAAAAACACCTAATGAAGTGATCGATCTACAGTGTGAATCATTCAACTTCTGCTAGTTAATTGCTCACTGGTATTTAGGAGCGTTTTTCTGTCACTTTTTTCTGGGGTGATCCATGGCCATTTTGTGTCTTGTGGTGCACCGGAACAAGTTGCCACCAAGTCCATCAATACTAGTTTTTTTTTTTGCTATATCCTATATCAGGGGCTTGGCTGTGCTTATTTTCACCCCTAGAAACTCAGGATAGAAATTTCTATAGTTTATTAAGAGGTTAAATTTAATTGCCAAAATAGCAATCCCCTAAATCTGGTATCCCAGCAGTGGCTGGCCAAGTTTAATAGTGGCCGGCAAAAGATATATTTTGTTCTGGGGTGAAATTCAAAAGCCAAAATAGCAATACCCTAAATATGTTGTCCCAGCAGTGGCTGGCCAAGTTTAATAGTGTCCAGCAAAGGATATATTTTGTTCTGGGGTGAAATTCAATTGCCAAAAGAGCAATCCCCTAAATCTGGTGTCCCAGCAGTGGCTGGCCAATTTAAATAGTGTCCGGCAAAGGACATATTTTTTTCTGGGGTGAAATTCAATTGCCAAAATAGCAATATCATAAATCAGTGGTTTCAGCTGTGGCTTTCCAAGTTTAATAGTGACCGGCAAAGGATATATTTTGTTCTGGGGTGAAATTCAATTGCCAAACTAGCAATCCCCAAAATCTGGTGTCCCAGCAGTGGCTGGCCAAGTTAAATAGTGTCCGGCAAAGGATATATTTTGTTCTGCGGTAAAATTCTATTGCCAAAATAGCAATACCGTAAATCTGGTGTCCCAGCAGTGGCTGGCCAAGTTTAATAGTGTCCGGCAAAGGATAGATAATTTTCTGGGGTGCAATTCAATTGCCAAAATAGCAATACCGTAAATATGGTGTCCCAGCAGTGGCTGGCCAAGTTTAACAGTGTCTGTCAAAGGATTTATTATTTTCTGGGGTTAATTTCAGTTGCCAAAATAGAAATACAGTAAATCTGGTGTTCCAGCTGTGACTGGACAAGTTTTATAGTTTACGGCAAAGGATATATTTTTTCTGGGGTGAAATTCAATAGCCAAAATAGCAATCCCCTAAATCTGGTGTCCCAGCAGTGGCTGGCCAAGCTTAATAGTGTCCGGCAAAGGACATATTTTTTTCTGGGGTGAAATTCAATTGCCAAAATAGCAATACCATAAATCAGTGGTTTCAGCTGTGGCTTGCCAAGTTTAATAGTGTACGGCAAAGGATATATTTTGTTCTGGCGTGAAATTCAATTGCCAAAATAGCAATCCCCAAAATCTGGTGTCCTAGCAGTGGCTGGCCAAGTTAAATAGTGTCCGGCAAAGGATATATTTTGTTCTGGGGTGAAATTAAATTGCCAAAATAGAAATACCGTAAATCTGGTGTCCCAGCAGTGGCTGGCCAAGTTTAATAGTGTCCGGCAAAGTATAGATAATTTTCTGGAGTGAAATTCAATTGCCAAAATAGCAATACCGTAAATCTGGTGTCCCAGCAGTGGCTGGCCAAGTTTAATATTGTCCGTCAAAGGATTTATTTTTTTCTGGGGTGAAATTCAGTTTCCAAAATAGAAATACAGTAAATCTGGTGTTCCAGCTGTGACTGGACAAGTTTCATAGTGTTCGGCAAAGGATATATTTTGTTCTGGGGTGAAATTCAATTGCCAAAATAGCAATACAGTAAATCTGGTGTCCAAGCAGTGTCTGGCCAAGTTTATTAGTGTCCGTCAAAGGATTTATTATTTTCTGGGGTGAAATTCAGTTGCCAAAATAGAAATACAGTAAATCTGGTGTTCCAGCTGTGACTAGATAAGTTTCATAGTGTCCGGCAAAGGATATATTTTGTTCTGGGGTGAAATTCAATAGCCAAAAAAGCAATCCCCTAAATATGGTGTCCCAGCAGTGGCTGGCCAAGTTTAATAGTGTCCGTCAAAGGATTTATTATTTTCTGGGGTGAAATTCAGTTGCCAAAATAGAAATACAGTAAATCTGGTTTTCCAGCTGTGACTGGACAAGTTTCATAGTGTCCGGCAAAGGATATATTTTGTTCTGGGGTGAAATTCAGTTGCCAAAATAGAAATACCGTAAATCTGGTGTCTCAGTAGTGGCTGGCCAAGTTTAATATTGTCCGGCAAAGTATAGATAATTTTCTGGGGTGAAATTTAATTGCCAAAATAGCAATACCGTAAATCTGGTGTCCCAGCAGTGTTTGGCCAAGTTTAATAGTGTCCGTCAAAGGATTTATTATTTTCTGGGGTGAAATTCAGTTGCCAAAATAGAAATACAGTAAATCTGGTGTTCCAGCTGTGACTGGACAAGTTTCATAGTGTCCGGCAAAGTATATATTTTGTTCTGGGGTGAAATTCAATAGCCAAAATAGCAATCCCCTAAATCTGGTGTCCCAGCAGTGGCTGGCCAAGTATAACCACTTCAGCCCCCCTAGCTTAAACACCCTTAATGACCACTTTTTTAATGGCCACTTTTAATGGCCACTTTTTACAATTCTGCACTACAATACTTTCACCGTTTATTGCTCCGTCATTCAACTTACCACCCAAATGATTTTTACCTCCTTTTCTTCTCACTAATAGAGCTTTCATTTGGTGGTATTTCATTGCTGCTGACATTTTTACTTTTTTTGCTATTAATCAAAAATGACCGAAATTTTTGCCAAAAAATGACATTTTTCACTTTCTATTGTAATTTTTTTTTTTTTTAAACTACATTTCTATATAAATTTTTCTCAAAATGTATTGTTCTACATGTCTTTGTAAAAGTTATAGCGTTTACAAATTATGGTGCAAAAAAGTGAATTTTGGCATTTTGAAGCAGCTCTGACTTTCTGAGCACCTGTCATGTTTCTTCAGGTGCTAGAATGCCAGGAAAGTATAAATACCCCCCAAATGACACCATTTTAGAAAGAAGACACCCCAAAGTATTCGCGGAGGGGCATGGTGAGTTCATGTATCATTTAATTTTTTTTCACAAGTTAGCGGAAAATGACATTTTCTGGGGAAAAAAATAAAAATAATAAAGTTTCCATATTCTGCTAACTTCTGGCAAAAAAAATAAAAAATCTCCCACGGACTCACTATGCCCCTCAGTGAATACCTTGGGGTGTCTACTTTCCAAAATGGGGTCATTTGTGTGGTGTGTTTACTGTTCTAGCATTTTGGGCGGGGCTAAATTGTGAGCAGCCATGTAAAAGCTAAAGGTACTCGTTGGAATTTGGGCCCCTTTGCGCACCCAGGCTGCAAAAACGTGTCACTCATGTGGTATCGCCGTACTCAGGAGAAGTAGGGCAATGTGTTTTGGGGTGTATTTTTACATATACCCATGTTGGGTGAGAGAAATATCTCTGTAAACTGACAACTTTGTATAAAAAAATTAAAAAACTTGTAGTTTACAGAGATATTTCTCACACCCAGCATGGTTATATCTAAAAATACACCCCAACACTCATTGCCCTACTTCTCCCGAGTACGGCGATACCACATGTGTGACACTTTTTTGCAGTCAAGATGTGGCCAAATTGTCTCAAATTTCCACTAACTAGTGACAAATTTTTTTTTTTTACATGAACTCACCATACCCAGCACGGGATACCTTGGGGTGTCTTCTTTCTAAAATGGGGTCACATGTGGGGTGTTTGTACTGCCCTGGCATTTGAGGGTCTCCGCAATCATTACACGTATGGCCAGCATTAGGAGTTTCTGCGATTCTCTTTATTTTGAGCATACGGGTAATGAGATTTTTTTTTTCCGTTCAGCCTCTGGGCTGAAAAAAAAAAAATTTACGGCACAGATTTCCTCATTCGCATCGATTAATGTGGATGAAAAAATCTCAGCCAAAAAATGTGCAAAAAAAAAAATTAGTAATGCCCTATTCACACGTCCGCAAAAATGTCCGCATCTATTCCGCATCTATTCCTCAAGGCATTTTCTATATAGTTCTGGCAATGTGCAGATCTGCAAAATGCGGAAATTACATTGCCGGTGTCCATGGATGCGCAAAACACATACGGACATCTGAATGAGCCTTACAGGGGGGTGATTAGTGACAGGGGGGTGACAGGGGGTGATCAGGGGGGTGACATGGGGTGATCAGGGGTTAATCGGGGGTTAATCAGGGGTTAATCAGTGACGGGGGGATGGATGGGGGGGTCTGTGTGGTGATTGGTGCACTTACAAAAGTTTCCTTTGGTGGTCCCAAGCAAAAGGGACCACCAAAGGAACGAACAGCAAGCATACCAGACGCTGTTAAGAAAACAGCGTCTCATATGCCATTTTTTTTAACTTCAACAGCCTGCCAGCACATGATCAGCGCTGGCAAGCTGTAGTTAAAATTCTCCCCAACGCGATCCTATGAACGCGCACACGCGTGGTTAATAGTGTCCAGCAAAGGATGTATTTTTTTCTGGGGTGAAATTAATTTGCCAAAATAGCAATACCCTGAATCTGGTGTCCCAGCTGTTGCAGGCCAAGTGTTAATCTGTCCATAAAAGGGTATATTTTGTTCTGGGGTGAAATTCAATTGCCAAAATAGCAATACCATAAATCTGTGGTTTCAGCTGTGACTGGACAATTTTTATAGTGTCCGTCAAAGGATATATTTTTTTCTGGGGTTAAATTCAATTGCCAAAATAGCAATACTCAAAATCTAGTGTTCCAGCTGTTGTAGGCCAAGTGTAAATCTGTCTTTAAAAGGGTATATTACACTCAGCGTGCATCTTCAAGTGTATTTCTTTCTGTAAAAGGCTATATTACAGTAAGTGTTAAAATGCAGCATAATCCTCTACATTTGCACACACTATTTTGCATTTTTAAGTGTATTTCTTTCCGTTAAAGGGTATATTACATAAAGTATTAAAATACAAGTGCTGAAAGCATAATCCTATATATTTTTTCACACGATACTGTGCATCTCCAAGTGTAAATCTGTACGTAAAAATATACCTTTCATCCAGGGCCTAAATACTAGGCCTACAATTGATATATTTCCCTAAATCTGTGGTTACTGCTGTGCCTGGATTAGTGTAATATGGTACATAAATAGATAGATAGATAGATAGTGTTAGATGCCTATAAAAAAAGTCCTGTATTTGAATTCAATACATTGGGCCAAAATATTTTTCTTATTGTGGTGAACGGTAACAATGAGGAAAACATCTGGTAAGGGAAGCAGCGCGAGCATGGTCGTGGTGTTGTTAGTGGACCCTCTGGTGCTGGGAGAGGACACGGCCGTTCTGCCATAGCCACACGTCCTAGTGAACCCACTGACCTCAGCTCCCAGTAACTGCCATAATTTACAACGATATTTGGTGGAGGCCAATGCCGTTCTACAGATGGTAAGGCCTGAGCAAGTACAGGCGCTAGTCAATTGGGTGGCCGACAGTGGCTCCAGAACATTCACAACATTATCTCCCACCCAGTCTTCTGCAGAAAGCGCACAGGTGGCGCCTGAAAACCAAGCCCATCAGTCTGTCACATCAACCCCATGCATATCAGGGAAACTGTCTGAGCCTCAAGTTATGCAGCAGTCTATTATGCTGTTTGACGACTCTCCTGGCAGGGTTTCCCAAGGGAATGCACCTAGCCCTTCCCCAGTGGTGGAAGACATAGAATGCACTGACGCACAACCACTTATGTTTCCTTATGATGAGGACATATGAATACCACCTCATCAGAGTCTGCAAGACTCTAATGATGACGAAACACAGGTGCCAACTGCTGCGTCTTTTTGCAGTGTGCAGACTGAACAGGAGGTCAGGGAGGAAGAATGTCTGGAAGACGATGCATGGGACAATGAGTTCCTAGACCCCACATGGAATGAAGGTCGTGCCACTGACTTTCATAGTTCAGAGGAAGAGGCAGTGGTGAGGCCGAGCCAACAGCGTAGCAAAAGAGGGAGCAGTGGGCAAAAGCAGAACAGCTGCCGCCAAGAGAGTTCGCCTGCTACTGGCCACCGCCACCAGGGACCGAGCAACCCGAAGGCAGCTTCAAGGAGTTCCCTGGCATGGCACTTCTTTAAACAATGTGCTGACGACAAGACCTGAGTGGTTTGCACGCTGTGCCATCAGAGCCTGGAGTGAGACATTAACGTTCTGAACCTTAGCACAACCTGCATGACCAGACATCTACATGCAAAGCATGAACTGAACTTTAAAAACAAGGAACTCACTCAGGCTCCCCCTGCTCCCTCTTCTGCTGCTGCCTCGGCCTCTTCCTCTGCCTCGGGAGGAATGTTGGCACCTGCCGCCCACCAAACAGAGGATGTGCCACCAACACCACCACCTCCGTCACCAAGCATCTCCAGCATGTCACACGACATTGTTCAGCTCTCCATCTCACAAACCCTGGAGAGAAAGTGTAAATTCCCACCTACCCACCCTCGAGACCAGGGCCTGAATGCCAGGATTTCTAAACTACTGGCCTTTAAAATGCTGTCATTCAGGCTGGTTGTCACAGACAGCTTTAAACAGCTGATGGCTATGGCTGTACAACAGTATGTTGATCCCAGCCGCCACTACTTCTCCAAGAGAGCCATGCCTTCCCTGCACAACCAAGTATCTGATACACTCAAGTGTGCACTGCGCAACACCATTTGTGGCAAGATCCACCTAACCACAGATACGTGGACTAGTAAGCACGGCCAGAGACGCTATATCTCCCTAACTGCACACTGGGTAGTGGCGGCTGGGCCCCAGGCGGAGAGTTCTTTGGTGCACGTCCTTCCTCCGCCAAGGATCGCAGGGCATCATTCTTTGCCTCCTGTAGCCTCCTCCTCCTACTCGGCTTCCTCCTCCTCTTCTTCCACCTGCTCATCCAGTCAGCCACACACCTTCACCACTTCAGCACAGCCTGGGGTAAACGTCAGCAGGCCATTCTAAAACTCATATGTTTGGGGGACAGGCCCCACACCTCGCAGGAGTTGTGGTGGGGTATTGAACAAAAGACCGACGAGTGGTTTTTGCCGGTGAGCCTCAAGCCCGGCCTGGTGGTGTGCGATAATGGGCGAAATCTCGTCGCAGCTCTGGGACTAGCCGGTTTGACGCACATCCCTTGCCTGGCGCATGTGCTGAATTTGGTGGTGTAGAAGTTCTTTCACAACTGCCCCAACATGTCTGAGCTGCTGCATAAAGTGCGGGCCGTCTGTGCGAGCTTCCGGCGTTCACATCCTGATCGCCTGTCTGCGCTACAGCGTAACTTCGGCCTTGCTGCTCACCGCCTCATATGCGACGTGCCCACCAGGTGGAACTCCACCTTGCACATGCTGGAGAGACTGTGCGAGCAGCAGCAGGCCATAGTGGAGTTTCAGCTGCAGCACGCACGAGTCAGTCGCAGTGCGGAACAGCACCACTTTTCCAGTTTCAAGTACTCCACCAACATGGCCAGTGGCGATGACGCCATTATCAGCCATTACAATACCACTTCTATGTCTCCTTGAGAAAACACTTAGGGCAATGATGGAAGAGGAGGTGGCCCAGGAGGAGGAGGAAGAGGGGTCATTTTTAGCACTTTCAGGACAGTCTCTTAGAAGTGGCTCAGAGGGAGTTTTTTTGCAAAAGCAGAGGCCAGGTACAAATCTGGCCAGCCAGGGCCCACTACTGGAGGCTGAGGAGGACGAGGATGAGGAGGTGCAGGAGGATGAGGATGAAGCATGTTCACAGCGTGGTGGCACCCAGCGCAGCTCGGGCCCATCACTGGTGCGTGGCTGGGGGAAAATGGAGGACGATGACGATAAGCCTCCCACAGAGGACAGCTTGTCCTTACCTCTGGGCAGCCTGGCACACATGAGCGACTACATGCTGCAGTGCCTGCGCAACGACAGCAGAGTTGCCCATATTTTAACATGTGCGGACTACTGGTTTGCCACCCTGTTGGATCCCCGGTACAAAGACAATGTGCCCACCTTACTTCCTGCACTGGAGAGTGATAGGAAGATGCGTGAGTACAAGCGCACGTTGGTAGACGCGATACTGAGAGCATTCCCAAATGTCACAGGGGAACAAGTGGAAGCCCAAGGTGAAGGCAGAGGAGGAGCAAGAGGTCGCCAACGCAGCTGTGTCACGGCCAGCTCCTCTGAGGGCAGGGTTAGCATGGAATAGATGTGGAAAAGTTTTGTCACCACGCCACAGCTAACTGCACCACCACCTGAAACGGAATGTGTTAGCAGGAGGCAGCATTTTACTAACATGGTGGAACAGTACTTGTGCACACCCCTCCACGTATTGACTGATGGTTCGGCCCCATTCAACTTCTGGGTCTCCAAATTGTCCACGTGGCCAGAGCTAACCTTTTATGCCTTGGAGGTGCTGGCCTGCCCGGCGGCCAGCGTTTTGTTTGAACGTGTATTCAGCACGGCAGGGGGCGTCATTACTGACAAATGCAGTCGTCTGTCCACAGCCAACATGGACAAGCTGACGTTCATAAAAATGAACTAGGCATGGATCCCACAGGACCTGTCCATCCCTTGTGCAGAATAGACATTTATAACTACCTCCCCTTAACCAAATATTCTTGTACTCCAGGGCACTTCTATATTGAATCCTCTTTTTTTTATTTTACCATTATTTTGCGGGGCAACCCAAAGTTGAATGAACCTCCCTCCCTCTGGGTGCCAGGGGCCTAAATATCTGAAAGTGGCCTTCTCCATTGGTGGGTAACATGAAGCCTCTTTTGCTGCTATGGGACCTCTCTCCTCTGTCTGGGTGTCAGGGGCCTAAATTTCACGTACTTGCTTGCTGTCTTGGTGGCAGACATTTAACTCTTTTTACTGTCTAATGACCGCCCCATTGTCTTGGTGTCAGGGGTCTACATAAATGAAAATGGCTTGTTCCATTGCAGGTTGACCTTAGGCCTGTGTTGCTGTTATGGGACCGCTCTCCTCTTTGCGGGTGCCATGGCCCTGAGTCTGTGAATGAGGCCTGTGGCACTGCATGCAGACATGAATCCTTTTTGGCAGTGATGAGAACATCAACTCCCATATGATTCCCACCTGATGCCACCCCAACTTCTTATTCCACCTCCTCCTCCTCCAAGTTGCCAATTGATATTGGTTATTTTTTATTTTTTTTATTTTATTTTAAGTAATTTCCCTATCCACATTTGTTTGCAAGGGATTTACCTACACTTTGCTGCCTTTTGCAGCCCTCTAGCCCTTACCTGGGCTATTTTACAGCCTTTTTAGTGCCAAAAAGTTCTGGTCCCTATTAACTTCAATGGGGTTCGGGGTGAAGTTCGGGTCGAGTTCGGATCCTGAACCCGAACATTTTCGGGAAGTTCGGCCGAACTTCTCGAACCCGAACATCCAGGTGTTCGCTCAACTCTAGTCCCGGGTGAACAGCAGACATATGTACATCACTATTACATTGAGAACACTTGACTGGAACCTTACAGTCTCTGGCGAAATGCTCAGTGGATGCACAGCATCTGAAGCAGATATTATGACTTCTTAGGAACTCCTTACGTTCCTTAAAAGGCTTTGCTATGAATACACGGCATTTCCTTAAGGGATGCGGTTTATCATGAATAGGGCAATGATGATCGGGTTCCTTAGGGCTTTCATTTCCATTGTTAGTAGTGGGCACAATCCGTGTCTTTTTACTGAAATTAGACCTTTAGGGTTTCTCTGTCTGGGACTGAAAGTCTCGTGTTTCAGTTTAGTAGAGCCAAAGATGTTGGTTCCCAAGGTGTTGAAGCTCGGATTGTTTTTAGCTTTAGCCAAGTCCTTGATGAACATACAGAAGAATAAAAATGGTGGAAAGGGAACACGATGTTGCTCCTTGTATTTTGAACCTGTTGTTGCCCATTAGTCTTGAATATTGAGGGGTAATGTCTCCACGATCAGGCCCACACCATGGGAGTTATCAAGACAGCTGAGACCTGGTAGTTGCCGGTCTCTCTTGACGATTTCAAACTCAAGAAGAAGGTTGCTTAATTCCTAGAACCTTTGGCGGTCTGTATTGGATAATTCAGGAAAGTCATATAGTCATTTAAATAAGGCACGTTCAGCTACTTCCGAGCCGCTGTATGTCTGCTCTAATCTTTCCCATGCAAGATGAAGGCCTTTGACTGGTTCGTAGATATGAATAGTTTTGAGTCTCTTAAGACAGTTTGACGACCATAGACCTAGCCATCTAATTAGTAAATCAAGTTCTTGCATAGGCAGTGCACCAAGGGTTTGAACTGTTGTCTTGAAAGTGGCCTTCCGACTTCTATAGTTCTCTGGGTGATCATAAAAGTTCGTAAGGCTAGTACTGATGAAGTCCCTGAGGGTGAGGTACTTAGCGATTTCTGATGCGTTATTTCTTTCCTGCATCATGGTGATGGGAACTTCTCCCTCTCTGGGGTTGTTGGCACCATCTGATACCCTATGTTTGGGGGTTGGAAGATGGAATGGAGTGGCAGCTGGGTTGAGCGTAAATGAAGGCTTCACATCTGGTAATATTTGCGCCAACGTCTTGGTTGCTATGTAACTAGTCTCATGAGGTTTTATTGTGATTTGATAAGCTTGAAGCGGCTTGGTCTCTAATGGCACTGAAATACTGTGTAAGGTGGCAGAGGTTTGAAAGAAATAGAAATGTCCACTGGACTGGGGTCAACTGTATGCAGTTGTGTTCAAAATTATTCAACCCCCACTGAAATTGAGTGTTTTGGCCAGTTTGACATTGATTTTGATGATTTCAGTCATCTTGTTTACAATTAAATCAAAGAGGCACTTGTAAGTCAGACAAATATAACATAACATTTATAATAGAATAACCACAAATGTCTTTTCTGTGCTCACATCATTATCAGTTTTATTCAACCCCCAAGTGACATTCAATCTTAGTACTTAGTACAACATCCTTTTCCAGTTATCACAGCTTTTAAACGTGAAGCATAGCTTGACACGAGTGTCTTGCAGCGATCTACGGGTATCTTCGCCCATTCTTTATGGGCAAAAGCCCCCAGTTCAGTCACATTCTTAGGCTTGCGCGCTGCAACTGCTTTCTTTAAGTCCCACCAGAGGTTCTCAATCGGATTTAAGTCTGGTGACTGCGATGGCCACTTCAAAATGTTCCAGCCTTTAATCTGCAACCATGCTCTAGTGGACTTGGAGGTATGCTTGGGATCATTGTCCTGTTGTAAGGTCCAACGTCTTCCAAGCCTCAGGTTTGTGACGGACTGCATCACATTTTCATCCAATATCTCCTGGTACTGAAGAGAATTCATGGTACCTTGCACACGCTGAAGCTTCCCTGTACCTGTAGAAGCAAAACAGCCCCAAAGCATGATTGACCCCCGCCATGCTTCACAGTAGGCAAGGTGTTCTTTTCTTCATAGGCCTTGTTCTTCCTCCTCCAAACATAGCGTTGATCCATGGGCCCAAACAGTTCTAATTTTGTTTCATCAGTCCACAGAACACTATCCCAAAACTTTTGTGGTTTGTCCAAATGACTTTTGGCATACTGCAGTCGGCTCTTCTTATTCTTTGGAGACAACAAGGGGGTGCGCCTGGGAGTTCTGGCATGGAGGCCTTAGTGTAGGCAGTGTGCGCCTTATTGTCTGAGCTGAAACTTCAGTACCTGCATCTGACAAATCTTTTTTCAGTTCCTCAGCAGTCACACGAGAATTTCTCTCCACTTTGCGCTTCAGGTAGCTCACAGCAGTCGAAGTCAGCATCTTCTTTTTGCCACAACCAGGTAGCGTTTCAACAGTACCCTTTGCCTTGAAATTGCGAATGATGCTTCCTATGGTGTCTCTTGGTATGTTTAACATCTTTGCAATCTTCTTATAGCCATTGCCCTTCCTGTGAAGAGAAATCACCTCTTCTCTTCCTGGATCATTCTCTTGACTTCACCATGTTTGTAAACACACCAGTAAATGTCTAGAAGGAGCTGAGTATCACAGTCATTTTAAATCTGCCTAATTGGTGCTTATTATGCTTGATTGCTGCTCCTTGACATCCAGAGGTGTTTTCAATACCTGATCGAAAACACTTGAATGAACCTCTGTTCTTAAGAGTGGTAGTCTTTAAGGGGATGAATAATTGTGTCAATGAAGAAATCACAAAAAAAACATTTAATACTGTATTACAAAAACATTTTAGTTGCATTTGGTTCTTTAAAAAGTCCTTGTAAGATTTCATTTTGAACACAAATACAAATGTACACTAAATTCCCTAAAACCCTTTTTTAACACAACTGTAGATCTACTTTCGGGAAGTGGGAAAGAAAAAAATATGACAATAAAAAAACAAAAACGAATATTCGAAATAGCGAATATATAGCGCTATATTCTCAATATTCGCTAAAAAAATTTGCTATTCGAATATTTGCGCTCAACACTACTCAACATCCTCTAGTAGCTCATTCTCGCTGAAAAGTGGAGCTGAGCCTACAGCATATTCTTTTTCTTGCGGTGAGGGAACAGAAATGGATATAGGCAGGTTGAGGACAGGTGAGGGCACAGGGCCTGCTCCCGGGACATGCCAACTAAGGTTTATGTCTAACGAACGACTGTTGGCTGGGGGTGTCTGATGTCACTTGGGATGAAGTGGATGACCGAGTTAACCAATCAAGACACGACCGCTAGATGACACCGGGAGCTCAGGCCATTCGCTGCGACTCCTGCCTCCACGCCCCCTTACTCTGTTGCGACCTCTGACTGCGCCAGAAACATTTAGGCCTCTGCCACTCCTTTGTGCATGGACTGGCACTTATCTGTCAGACATACATTTAGCTGAACAAAATAAATTAAAAGCAAATTAAAACACCCCTAAAAGCAACAAATATATTTTTCTTTTTGTACTGAAATAGGCCACTAAGCGCTTTCACTGCAAATAACGGCAACAGTGAACTGCGTATATATTTTTCTTGTAGTACAGAAATACCTCACTATACGCCTTTAACCCCAAATAACTGCAGAAGTGAACAGCATATATAATTTTCTTTTTGTAATGAAATAGGCCACTAAACGCTTTTACCGTAAATAACGGCAGCAGTGAACTGCGTATATATTTTTCTTGTAGTACAGAAATACGTCACTAAACGCTCTCAGCACATATAGGTGCAGAAGTGAACTGTGTATATATATATTTTTTTTGTAATGAAACAGGCCACTAAACGCTTTTACCTCAAATGACGGCAACAGTGAACTGCATTAGTGTTGATCACGAATTTTCAAGTTGCGAATTTTAATCGCGAATATTGGCACTTCGAGATCGTGAATATTTAGAATATCGCGAAATATATTCGCAATCGTGAATATTTTTTTTTTTTAAATACCAGTTTATGCGAATTTTCATGCAAATTTTTATGCAAATCTTTTATATGCAAATTTTCGATATTAAGAAAATAATGTCATTATTCTCTTGATTGCGAAAATTCGCATATAAAAATTCGCATAAAATGTGCATAAAAATTTACATAAACTGGTTTTTAAAATATACCTTTTAAATACCAGTTTATGCGAATTTTTATGCGAATTTTATGCAAATTTTTAAATGCGAATTTTCGCAATCAAGAAAATAATGACTGGAGATTACGAATTCGCGAATTTTCCAATATATGGCGAATATTCGCCCAAATATTTGCGAAATATCGCAAATTCGAATATTGCCCCTGCCGTTCATCACTAAACTGCATATATATTTTTCTTCTAGTCCAGAAATACGTCACTAAACGCTCTCAGCTCATATAGGTGCAGAAGTAAACTGCGTATATATTTTTCTTTTTGTAATTAAATAGGCCACCAAACGCTTTTACACAAATAACGGCAACAGTGAAATGCGTATATATTTTTCTTGTCGTACAGAAATACGTCACTGAACGCTTTTAACCCCAAATAACTGCAACAGTGTACTGTGTATATATATTTCTTTTAGTACTGAAATACGCTACTAAACGCTTTCACCACATATAACTGCAGAAGTAAACTGCTTATATATATTTCTTTTTCCACAGATATAAGCCACTAAAAGCTTTTCAACATAGCACTTGCATCCCAAGAACAATTTGCTGGAATGACAGAGCTGTATAATGGCTATTTGGATCCCCAAACTATCTTTCCCTGCGCCTTCTGACATCTCTCCCTGCACTAACCCTCAGTTCGCACTTTAGCGTTTTTACGCGCGTTCGAACGCGCATAAAAACGCACAACTATACAGTACCCATGCATTCTTATGGGCCTGTTCACACTTGCGCGTTTTTATGCGCGTCAGCAGCGTAAAACGGCCGACGCTAAAGCAAGTATGTTTGCGTTTTTGGCCCGTTTAACGCGCGTCCCCATAAACAGAGTTTAATAGGGACGCGCGTTAAACGCGCGATTCCTATTTTGTGCATCGCGATTTAATTCGCGCGTTAAAAACGCGCGAATTAAACGCGCTGCACGAACGCCCAGGTCTGAACCCAGTGTAAGATTCTGTGAAAAGATTTTTCCCTATCCTTTCCCTGCACTTATAAATCGTTTTTTCTTTTTTTTTTTTTTCACAATTAGCTTTTTCCAATTGCTGTCCTTAGAGCAGGCATGTCCAAACTGCGGCCCTCCAGATGTTGCAAAACTACAACTCCCAGCATACCCTAATAGCTGTGGGCTATCCAGGCATGCTGGGAGTTGTAGTTTTGCAACAGCTGGAGGGCCGCAGTTTGGACATGCCTGCCCTAGAGTCTTCTCCCTTTTCCCTGCACTCAGAACGCTGGAAAATGGCAGTATCTAAAATGGCTGCCGTATTCATAGAGCTGTGACATCACAGGGCTGGCTGGCTGCTAATTGGCTGCATGCATGTCAATCTGGGTGATCCTGCCTTCCCAGAGTTTCTTGTCCCATGTCCTCAGTCCTCACACATGTGGCCGCCATTTTAGGAAAAATTGTGATTCGTTACCACGAAGCGCAAGGAAATTCACATTCTTTGTTAATCAAATTTTTCCTGAAATTCGGATCGGATTCCACTTTGTCAGCTTCGATTCGCTGATCTCTAATGGACACCTTTGTAAAAAAATAAAAATAAAATTACACTAATTTATTTTGTGGAGAAAATAATTTCTCCAGTTAGTTGTGTTTATTTATTAATTTTTTTCGTTTTTGTTCTATAGCATGCCATGCTTCCTATGCAGAGCAGGCTGCTCTCAATGAGTTTACAGAGTATCTGTCATCTGAAGAATTTTCTGAAACTCCTCCTGTGCATACTGGAGCGCGCACTTTCTCCCTTTCCTCCTCCCTCCCCTTCAGGATGGCAGAGCGGCAGCGGGGCATTGTGTTAACTGTAACATACAGCTGAAACTCTGCATCTGTTCTGCCCTTGTAGCGGCCCGATGCATGAAGGGATAATGTCCATACTCCTGTATAGATGGGTGAGCAGTGGCGATGCTGCCCCCCCCCTCCCCTCCAGGATGACAGAGCACACACAACACCCCCATCCCCCCTTTCAGGATGGCAGAGCGGCAGTGGGTCAGAGTGTTAGCTGAAATGTACAGCTGACACTCTGCTTGAAACGGCCTACAACGGTGCTGATGTCGTCCGTTTAACCTCTTCCATGCCGGCGTCCTAAGGGACTGCTGTATGGAGAGGCTAACCATCGGGCTGCTGCTCTGCTGCAAAGCTTGAAGGGTAAACTGAGGGAGGGATCTCCCTCCCCCACCGGACCACTTGACCTGTTGCAGCATCCCGATGGTTACCATGGCAGCCAGACGCCTTCACAGGCATCCGGCTTGCCATGGTATATCTAAGCTTGATCAGGCTCCTGCTAAAGGCAGTAGCCTGATCAGGTTTAGAGTGAGTTCAATATATTGCAGTAAACTATACAGTGTACTGCAGTGTATTGTAAGCCATCAGACCCACTTGATCTTCGAGAACCAAGAGGGTCTGGGTCCAAAAAATGAAAAAAAAAAATTGAAAAAAGTAAAAAAATTAAATAAAAACCTTCTCCCTAAATCCACACATTGTTGGTTAAAAATGTAAAAAATAAAAAAACACTAAACATATTTGGTATCGCCACGTCCATAAGGACCTGATCTATAAAAGGATCATGTTACTTTTACTGCACGGTGAACACCATTAAAGAAAAAAAAAGTAAACTATGATAGAATTGCAATTTACCCACCGCATTTTCCAAAAAATGGTATAACAAGTGATAAAAAAGTCAGATGTACCCAATATTAGTACCAATCAAACCGTGACCTCATCTTGCAAAAAATGAGCCCATACATAAGCCAATCATCCAAAAAATAAAAAAAATATGGCTTTCAGAAAATGGAGACACAAAAACATTATTATTTTTTTCTCAAACATGCTTTTATTGTATAAAATAAAATTTAGAAAATGCACATATTAGGTATTGTCATGTCTGTAACGACCTGCTCAATAAAAAAAATAGCATGTGATCTAACCCATCTGGTGAACACCATAAAAAATTACATTTGTGCCAAAAAATCCTTTTTTTATCCCCTTACATCACAAAAAGTGTAATACCAAGTGATCAAAAATCCATATGTGCCCCATAATGGTACCAATTAAACCATCATCTCATGGCTTTCAGAAAATGGAAACACAAAAACATGATTTTTTTCCAAAAATGCTTTTATTGTGTAAAATAAAATGAAAAAATGCACATATAAAGCATCGCTGTGTCCACAACAACCTGCTCTATAAAAATAGCATGTGATCCAACCTGTCTGGTGGACACTGTAAAAAAATAAAATAAAAAAGTTGCCAAAAAAGTAATTTTTTATTACCTTACATCACAAAAAGTGTAATACCAAGCGATCAAAAATTCATATGTGCCCCAAATTGGTACCAATCAAACTCCTATCATCTCATCCCACAAAAAATGAGAACCTACCTAAGACTATCGCCCAAAAAATAAAGAAATATAGCTTTGAAAAAATGGAAACACAAAAACATGATTTTTACCCAAAAATTTTTTATTGTGTAAATTCAAAATAAAATAAAAAAACAGACATGTTAAGGATTGCGGCGTAGTTACGACCTGCTCTATAAAAATATCACTTTATCTACTCTGTCAGATGAACATTGCAAAAAACAAATAATAAAAACTGTGCCAGAACACCCATTTTTTTGTTACCTTGTCTCATAAAATACACAATACACAACTACACACCTACCTCTAACAAAAGATTTATATACTGTAGGAGTAGCTCAAATATATAACAATGGCAGCACCTTAGTCCAAATATAAATATGGAAGTGCAGGCCAATGGATCCTGGACAATATAAGAATTTTAAAAAAATGGCAGCACTTTCACAAAAAAATGATGAGCGAACTTGTGTTTCAAGTTTGGCGTACAAAGTTCAGGTTCGGGTTATGTATGAATTCTGCTACCACAGATAAGGGTCCATTCACATGTCCGCATAGAGGGTCCGCATTCGTTCTTCAATTTTGCGGAAGGGGTGCGAACCCATTTATTTTCAATGGGGCCACAAAAGATTCAGGCAGCACACCATGTGCTGTCTGCATCTGGACTTCCGTTCCATGGTCCAGAAAAAAAAGTAGAGCGTGTCCTAATACTGTCCTCAGCTACGAACAAAAATAGGCATTTATATCATAGCGCCGGGCATGTACAGTCTGCAAAATGCGGAACGCACATGGCCGGTGTCCGTATTTGGCTGATTCGCAATTTGCAGGTCACAAAACAGTGTGTGCGGACGTGTGAATGGACTCTTATGGTCTATGGTAGTGAAATCCATAACAGAATTCTTAGATAACCTGAGCCTTGTATGCCGGACTTGAAGCACAAGTTCACTCAACACTAGTCGCAACGTTTTAGCTCATAGGCTGAAAAATGACTCTGTGAAGGAGCTGAAAACATTGAGACCACAGGAGTGAATAAAGTGTTTGAGAGTGCTGCGATTTCTTATAGATAGATAGATAGATAGATAGATAGATAGGTCATTTATCAAACTGGTGTAAAGTAGAACTGGCTTAGTTGCCCAAAGCTACCAATCAAATTCCATCTTTCATTTTTCGCAGCTCCATTGGAAAATGAAAGAAGGAATCTGCTATGAGCAACTAAGCCAGTTTTCCTTTGCACCAGTTTTGATAAATCTCCCCCACTGTATACCTCTATGTGTTGTAAGAGAGCACAAGGGTCCGTCATTGACAGAAGGTACGTGTCACCGAGGTTCCTGGCCTCTGTGAGATAAGAGCCTGGTTTGTATGTCAGCAGCAGATAGTGCTGCTTGACACGTTGGTATTTTAGCATTGCTGCAAAGTCGATCCGGGCCGGCTCTTACTGGGAGCAACTAAAGTGTTGGGTGGGTGGTTGCTCCCCACGTTCCAGGCCGGGTTTTGGAGGCTTGTATAAAGCCCAGCCAAGCACTGTCAGCTGTGTGGATTATCCTCCATCTGCCAGTGACGCTGTGGAGCTCTCAGTGCTGGGAGTGGAAGTCTGCAAGCAGGCGTACAGACTGCATGGAAGCCTGCACCTGGACTTTTATGGGGCTGAGCTGTCAGCCGGGTGTGAACTAACACCTAAATCCTATAGGTGAACTTTTCCTGTGTTTTTTGATTTTTCTGTGTGTGAACAAACACCAGGACTGTGAATTTGCTGTGTGGGAACAAGCACCAAGACTGTGATTTTGCTGAGTGAGAATAAAACACTATTGCTTGATTCAAGAATTGTGTACTTGGCCTCTATACTGCGTCCGCAAGCCTGTCTACCAGAGCGATTCCCCACAGTGTTCATAGCATTGTGTATCGTCACACTGTACTAATCTGTGCGGGAAAAGTGACCGTTCACTGTTCGGACTGCACACAATACTGTGTTCAGAAGAGAGCACATGTAGTGACCATGTGAGAGCTGCTAGTAATGAGATCTATATCCTGCTTATAGCACCATGGTTCTGACTGTAGATCGCTGCACTAACGTTACCAGCAGAAATTTCTATTGTGTCTACAAATAATGGACTTTCTACAGAAAGGAAAGTGTGAAATAAATCTTCTGATTATAGGCTGTTGCATACTGTAAGACTTACCATGTTGTGGATTGGAATGAAATCTTAGAAGTTCCATCACCCTATATGTAAGTGGCTGCTAGCTGTGCTGTATAACAGGAAGTGGGGGCAGGGCAGCAGAGCTTGTTCTGGTGCATGTGAAATCAGGAACTCCCACAGATTCTCACAGGAGATGACAGCACTGAACAAAACTCATAGAAGAGCATTTCTGAGAGCAGCTGAAGTAAAGCTGATACCAGTAAACAAACAAGTGCAATTTTATTATGTGCTGCATTACGGTAAGATATGGGGTTATTGATTTTTAGTGCTTAAAGGTGTCCACAACCTTTAACCCCTTAAGGACCGGGGGTTTTGGGATTTTTGCGTTTTTGTTTTGCGCTCCCTTCCTTCCAAAAGCCATAACATTTTTATATTTCCGCTCACATAGCCATATGACGGCTTATTTTTTGCGGGACAAGTTGTACTTTTTAACGCTACCATTTATTTTTGCATGTGATGTAGTGGGAAACGGGAAAAAAATTCCAAATGGTGTGAAATTGCAAAAAAAAAGCAATTTCACCACAGTTTTACAGGTTTTTAAATTACAACGTTCGATTTGCGATAAAACTGACTGGTTAATTTTATTCTTCAGGTCAGTACAAATCCGGCAATACCTAATATGTATAGTTTTTCTTGCGTTTTGATAGTGAAAAAAAAATTAAAAGTGGGAATTTTTTATTTTATTTTTTGTCGCCATGTTTTGACCCCTATAACTTTTTTGTAATTATGCGTACGGAGCAGTGTAGGGGCTCATTTTTTGCGGGGCAATCTGAACTTTTAATTGATACCATTATGGGGTGCGTATGATGTTTTGATCACTTTTTATTAATTTTTTTTTAGGAAATGAAGCGTCCAAAAATGGCGAATTAGCCATTTGGACGCTTTCTTTCCGTTTTTATGTTTACCGTATGGTGAATATTTTTTAATATTATTATAGTATGGGCGTTTTCGCACATTGCGACACCCATTATGTGTAATTTTTTTATTTTTTATTTATTTTATTTTCATTTTGGGGAAAGGGGGTGATTTGAATTTTTGATTTTTTTTATTTAATATTTTTTTAAACTTTTTTTTTTTTTTTTACCACTTTCTTATAGTTCCCATAGGGAACTATAAGATGCAATCATCAGATTGCTATTCTCATATATTCCAATGCAATAGCATTGGAATATATGAGAAAATCGCATATTTCCTATGGAGCCTATTACAGTCATAGGCTCCATAGGAATACTGTGTAGTAACCTAGGTTTCATTCACAGAAACCTAGGGTACTACATGCATGCTCCGGCTCCCCCTTGTGGCCATCAGGGGAGCTGGAGCAAAAACCGAAAGTGAAACAGGATTGACCACGGCATCTGAGGGGTTAAATGTCCGCGATCGGCATCGCTGCCGGTCGCGGGCTTGAGCTGCGGGTGTCAGCTTGATGAATCAAGCGTTTACCCGCAGCTCATGCGCCCGCTCCGTGCGGGCGCCATCTTTAAAGTGAGGACGAAGGGCGTACATGTACGCCCTTCGTCCTTAAGGGGTTAAAGAAACTTATATGTTTTCTACTAGGAAATGTTTTTACACAACATCAAATTGTTTTTAGGATTTAGATTGATAATGCTTCCATTGTATGGTCTGGGTGCTGAGATGCAATTTTATGATTTATTTATTATCTCAATGGCTGCAAGAATATGAATATGATGTTTATATATAAATTTGGCACAGATTGAATTCCTTGATTTTATCATGACAAATAAAGATGGTTGTGTGACAACGGCAGACTATAGGAAATCCACAGCTAGTAACTATATTACACTATGTAAGTTTTTATATCCATAGTGTTAAAAAGCAGTCCCTTAGAGACAATTTGACTGTTTAAGGAAAATGAGTAAAGACCACACTTTCACAGAAAGGCTTATTAAAATCCTGACTCATACAAAGCCATAATTGATGCCTTTAATTACAATCAGGCACCTTTATAAAAAAATAAAAATAAAACAGTGTTTGTCTTTTCTTTTAGGTTAGGGCTACACGACGACTTGTGTCGCATGACAATAAGTCGCGCAACACATAGGGCACAACTACACTGCAACATTTGTCGCACATTTTGTCGCACTAATGTCACGCAACATTTTGTCGCACAAATGTCACATAACAATTTTTATAATGATAGTCTATGGTGTCGCACTGCAACATGCGACATGCTGCTACTGAAATGCGACAGATGCAGATAAATCCATAAATACCGGCGTGGGTCACTTTGGGTACATTTTTCAAAGCTGCTAGAAGTTTACTGAGACTGGAGATAATGCTTGGCACGGCAGAACATTGTAATAGCTTTATATGCAGATAGAGTGCTCCAATATATTTGCGATTGCGAAAATCGGCAATTAATGATGTGCATATTTTAGTGCAATACATGCAACTGGTGACATCACTGCACTATGTCTGTAGCATGTATGTACATGGACAGCAGAACCTACCACACTCAGACTACCTAACACCCTACACTAATCTAACCTACACTGACTATCTCCCCCTAACTATCTGAATTATATATATAAGTTAACTGTCTAAAGTATATACAACAGAGCATAGCAATGACACTGCTGTCTCTCTCAGAACTCCATTACACTACATAAAATGGCTGCTGGGGAGGTTCTTATATAGTAAGGGGTAGGCAACTTTCCTATTGGTTGCTAGGGATGTTGCTAAGCTCAGACAAAGACATTGCAGCCTTCTCATTGGACCACAATCAAGGGGGAGGTTACTGATGAAAAAAAAATGTAGAATATTCGAAATTACGAATAAATAGCACCATATTCTAAATATTCGCAAATATTAATCGCGAATATAAGTGCCGATATTCGCGATTAATATTCGCGATTTGAATATTCGCGCCTAACACTACCAATGTGATACTCATTTGAGCAATTATGGCTCTCATATCAACTAATATGTTTAGTGTTGAGCAAATCAAAGTCAAATAAATTGAATTTGAGCTGAATTTCAGGAAAAATGTGATTTGCCACAAATTAGAATTTCCTGATGCTTGAGTAACAAATCATTTTTTTTCCTAAAATGGCAGCTACATTTGTTACAAAGTGAAAGTAAGAAGCCCAAGAACACAATATGACCCATAATACTGTGCAGCCAGCCAATCGGCAGATAGACATCCCCTGTGATGTCACAGCCCTATAAAAGCCTCATCCCATCCGGTCTCTGCCATTTTACTGTGAGCTGAGCATAGCAACAGACGTGCCCAGCACTATTGACAGTGGTTAACAAAGCTTTCAATTGTACAGTATTGGATAGGGACAGTACAAGGACTATGCAGGGACAGTGTAGGGAGATCTTACAGAAGTACATAGGAAGACTGCAGGGACAGTGCAGGCTCAGCATAATCACCCTGGGCACCTTGTTTATCTGCTGCACCATTCATTTTTGATATGTGCGGTTATATATATACTTACTGTGTATCAGACTTAGTCTCAACAGGCGGTCTAATATATAGGCCTATTTACCTAGATCATCTGCTACGCCAATTATATCTTATCTGTTGAGTTATACATAGACATGATGTGCATCAGACTCGTTGTTAACAGGTGGTCTATTATATAGTCATGTTTATCTAGTTCAACTGCTGTTTTAGTTATACTTATTCTGTTCTGTTATACATAAAAATAATGTTTATCAGACTCATTGTCAACAGGTGGTCTAATATATAAGCATGTTTTTCTACTTCATCTGCTGTGCCATATATACTTAAATTGTTAGATTACTGATTCACTTACTGTACACTATGGCCAACAAACAGTTGCTTGGACCCTCAAAAAGAATGAGCAGTGGCCAAAATGTTGCTGTAGCTGACACAAGTAGCAGCAGAAGAAGTGGTGGTGGTAGCAGCAGCCAGCTCTACAGCTTTATTCCACATGATAAGAGCTGTGAAGTATAGTCCCTCTACCTGCAGGAGCGTAGCTCTCACTGTCACCTTCATGGTGATTTGTGCTCCAATTGATGAAGTTCATCATGGAGCACAACACTTTCCTCTTTAACAACAATTATTAAATTGAAAGGTGTGGTCATGGGGAGCTCGTGTGCCCCAACCTTTGCTGAGCTCCCCATGGCCAGATCTTTCAATTTAATAATTGTTGTTTAAGAGGAAAGTGTTGTGCTCCATGATGAACTTCAGCTGGGCTCAGGCTGGAAGTGGGCACCGCTCTGCAGGAAGGAGACCAGGGCTCGGCTCACCCTAACGTTACAGTGCAACCCACAGTATGCAGTATAGCACCCTATAGTATACAGCAACCCACAGTATGCAGTATAGCACCCTATAGTATACAGAACCACACAGTGTGCAGTATAGCACCCCACACTATACAGTACCCCACAGTATATAGTAGAGCAGTATAGCAGCCCACAGTATACAACACCTCACAGTATACAGTAGAGCAGTATAGCACCTCACCGTATACAGCACCCCAAACTATACACGATACAGCACCCCACACTATACAGCCCCCCACACTATACAGTACATCAGTATAGCACTCCACAATATACAGCACCCACAGTATACAGCCCCCCACAGTATACAGCACCCCACACTATACAGCCCCCACACTATACAGTACAGCAGTATAGCACTCCACAATATACAGCACCCACAGTATACAGTATACAGCCCCCCACAGTATACAGTACAGCAGTATAGCACTCCACAATATACAGCGCCCACAGTATACAGTATACAGCCCCCCACAGTATACAGCCCCCCACAGTATACAGTACAGCGGTATAGCACTCCACAATATACAGCACCCACAGTATACAGTATACAGCCCCCCACAGTATACAGTACAGCAGTAAAGCACTCCACAATATACAGCACCCACCGTACACAGTATACAGCCCCCCACAGTATACAGCCACCCACAGTATACAGCCACCCACAGTATACAGTACAGCAGTATAGCACTCCACAATATACAGCACCCACAGTATACAGTATACAGCTCCCCACAGTATACAGCCCCCCACAGTACACAGCCCCCCACAGTATACAGTACAGCCGTATAGCACTCCACAATATACAGCACCCACAGTATACAGTATGCAGCCCCCCACAGTATACAGTACAGCAGTATAGCACTCCACAATATACAGCACCCACAGTATACAGTATACAGCCCCCCACAGTATACAGCCCCCCACATTATACAGTACAGCAGTATAGCACTCCACAATATACAGCACCCACAGTATACTGTATAGAGCCCCCCACAGTATACAGTACAGCAGTCAAGCACTCCACAATATACAGCACCCACCGTACACAGTATACAGCCCCCCACAGTATACAGCCACCCACAGTATACAGCCACCCACAGTATACAGTACAGCAGTATAGCACTCCACAATATACAGCACCCACAGTATACAGTATACAGCTCCCCACAGTATACAGCCCCCCACAGTACACAGCCCCCCACAGTATACAGTACAGCCGTATAGCACTCCACAATATACAGCACCCACAGTATACAGCCCCCCACACTATACAGTACAGCAGTATAGCACTCCACAGTATACAGGCCCCCACAGTATACAGCCTCCCACAGTATACAGCCCCCACACTATACAGCACACCACTATACAGTTGTTTACAGTATATTAGCAAAACAGCCCCTGTCACCTTTTTCTGATGTAATCTTCACAAAAAAAGCTCCACAGTTAAGGCAAACTTCTACAGCAACACTCCAGGTAGAAAGGATCTTGATGACCTCATAGCCATGTGACCAGTAATATTGCTAGGTTACTGGTCACATGGTGATGATGTCATCTAAGGTCCTAGAAAATCACAGCTCTGACAATACGCTGCCTGGAGTGCCGGCAGGCATGGCATGGCAGCACCCCCTGTGTAGCTGACAGCCTGACACCCTGGGCAGTGGCTAGCAGGGCTCAAGAAGCAGCTGCCTTGGGCCTCCCAGGAGCAACTGGGCCCGGGGCAGATGCCCCTTTTGCCCCTTGTTAAAGACGGCCCTGACTGTAGTACATCAAAAAACAGTGTCTGCATTACAAATTCCAATAATCTGGGCCTAATATAGTGTCCATAATCTGTGGTGTTCTGTAACCAATACTGTACTACATTAGAAAACGGTGTCTGTATTACAAATCCCAATAATCTGGGCCTAATATAGTGTCCATAATCTGTAGTTTTCTGTAACCAATACTGTACTACATCAGAAAACAGTGTCTGTATTACAAATTCCAATAATCTGGGCCTAATATAGTGTCCATAATCTGTGGTGTTCTGTAACCAATACTGTACTACATTAGAAAACGGTGTCTGTATTACAAATCCCAATAATCTGGGCCTAATATAGTGTCGATAATCTGTGGTTTTCTGTAACCAATACTGTACTACATCAGAAAACAGTGTCTGTATTACAAATCCCAATAATCTGTGCCTAATATAGTGTCCATAATCTGTGGTGTTCCGTAACCAATACTGTACTACATTAGAAAACGGTGTCTGTATTACAAATCCCAATAATCTAGGCCTAATATAGTGTCAATATTCTGTGGGTTTCTGTGACATACACTTTCCTCCATCAGAAAACTGTGTCTTCAGCAGAGTCCGTGGCCCTGGGGCCAATGAAACTGTGCCTGTGGCCATAAGGAATGTTGGCTCCAGAATAGATCAAATGGGACCTTTAGATGTGGACATTGCAAGGCGTGTAAATATATCAGGCTGGGCAACTCCTTTTCTGATGCGAGAGGCCAAACCTCATATAGACAAAGGGGTTTTGCAAATTGCAACACGAGGGGAGTAATATATTTGATGAGATGTAGGTGTGGAAAAATGTATGTTGGAAAAACTTGCAGAGAGTTCAAGACTCGGATATTGGAACATATTGGGGATATCCGTAATAAACGGGATAAACGCATTCCTAAACATATCCGGCTTGAACATAGGGATGAGACACTGGACATCTCCTTCTCTGCTATAGAAGTTGTGCGACCCTCAATCAGAGGAGGGAATATAGATCAAATCTTAAAACAGAAGGAAGCGCGCTGGACATATAAGCTGGAAACTTGGGCTCCTCTGGGACTTAATGAAAACATTGATTATACATGCTTTATTTAAGTGACTGGGTTTTTTCTTAGTATTCAGATTGGGGTGCGGCAGGACTGCGTTATTTGTTGGACTGCTCTTGGCGTTTGGGACACGCATATTTTGGGTTTCCTAGATGCCCTGATATAAGGTTGAATATTTTGCCCCCATTTAAATTTCTCTGATTGAAGAGAACTAATGTGGATGTACTCTTATCATCTTATAAAGTAATTTGTCCCTATTTAGTGGCCTCCTGAATCAAAAACACCTCCAATGTTTTAATCTATCTACCCATTTACCATCCTTCCCCCCCCCCTTTTTTTGACCAAATAAGCAGGTAGAACGCATATGTAGCCTCTGTGGAACGCAAGCCAACGTCCCTGGTTGCCGCCCCTGGTTTACCATATATGCGCAGACACCTGAAGCGCATCAAGAGCGCTTGTGGAACGCAGCGCATCAGTCACTACATCATGTCTGGCCGATCATGTGGTCACTAGCGATCACGTGACCGGAACTGGCATGTGGAGAGGCGCGCGATATTTAAGGCGAGCGGCACTCAGCGTTCACTACCGGCCCTACTGACCACTGCGTGCGGCACTGGGACATCAAGATGCAGCTTGTATATGTACTCTAGCCAGCAGCTTCATCATAGCGCTGACCCAGATAAGGGAAGTAATCTTGATCTGTTACACTTTTTTCCAGACACTGGCTTTAACTATATCAGTGTTTTTTGACATATTGTTATGAAGTGCCTGCAGCCGTTACTGTGGTCTTTGCTATACCATGCAATATTGATAGATATGCCAGTTATTTTATTCCCCTGCCGGTCATATTACATCTTTTGGGTGTGAGGGTAATTAACTTTGGCATATTCCGTAATATGATAGCTGAACTTTATATTATGTACTGTTGATAGGTACGTTAACTACTCCCCTGCCGGTCATATTATATCTTTTGTATGTGAGGGGTAATTAATTTTGGTACATTTTGCAATTTGGTCATTGAATTTGTGATCCAGCAGATTAATTTGATCAATCTGATTGATGGTGCTTGTGATACTCTAAGACACCATCATTGTAAAGTTGGTCCCCTGATGATCTGCAACCCATTGCATGGTTGCAGTGAAACGCGTCGGGATTTTGAATACCAGTAAGGGACCTTGGATATTTGGTCTGAATAATTGATCCTGTTTAAAAACATCTATCTAATATCTTGTGAGTCTTTTGGACGAAATATTACCATATTTGACCTTTGACAGACTGTGGTTGACTTATTGCACACTCTTACATAGGTGGTGGGTACTAATCTGTGTCAGGGCCTCATTAGAGACACTAGGAGGTTCCTGACACGGGATCGCCCCTATCGGGGTGGCTATTCCGTTTATAGGCAGGGTTGCTAGTGTGTAGCGGACAGACTAGGGCTAATAACTTTCCTTTCCACTGCTACCTCCCCTCCCTACTCGGATTGGAGACCTTTTATCATATTGTATCATTTTTAAAGGTTGAAATAAAAGCTATATTTTAGTGATAATCTCTCGGTGATCTGCCTAAGCTTCATTATCACTTTCTATCCTACCCACTGACGGTTGACATGTCGGAAAGTGATTCCTGTGGCCAGTGCACCAGAAAAAAAAGAAACATCCACCATACCCAGCTTCATGTCCAACTTATCTGTGCGGCGCAGGACAACACTGTCAAAGTCGAACCAGTGCGAACAGTTGGTCGGTTGGATTGCTGAAGATAATGCTTCCAGTCGGTTAAGCACCACCCTCTCGTCCAGTCTCTGTAGCCAAGAGTCTGGTCAACCGAATCCTCACTCTGATAATCCTTCCTCCCACCATGGAGAGGCTTGCCAAACGAGTGATCCCACACTCGGATATTCCGAGGAGCTCTCTCCAGCGCCACTATTAGATTTGGCCCTCGTACCCAGCACGCTTAAAGAGGGACCTGAGATATTGTGCCCTGATACTCAACCTCTTGAGCCTTCACATTCTCAAGAAGTTGACGGTGGTGAACCAAAAGATTTGTTCACGAGGTGGATGATGATGAGACACAGTTGTCAATCACTTAGGTTTTGGTTAGGTCAAGTCAGGAGGATGAGCAGAGTGAGTAAGTGGAAGAGGAGGTGGTGGACGATGAGGTCACTGACCCAACATGGTTAGGTGAAAAGCCAAGCAAGGACAGCAGTACAGAGTGTGAGGGATCTGCATCACCGCAACAGTCTGGAAGAGGCTGTGGGGTTTCAAAAGGGAGAAGTCGGCCCCAGAACCGTTACACCGAGCACCCCATATGTAAATCTACCTTGCCAACGATAAGGTGTTCGAGGAAAATGCAGACGACAAAAGAGTGGTAGTTTGCAACCTGTGCGGTACCAAAATGTGCCGGGGCGTGAACAGTAGCAACCTCACCACTGCCAGCATGATCCTCCACATGGCATCCAAGCACCCTAATAAGCGGGCTGAAAGCCTGGGTCCACAATTTGGGTTTGGGGGTAACACCACTGCCTCCTCTTCCCCTGTGTTATGCACTGCTGGCCAATCCCCTGTCGAAGGCGCAGGCCTGGATGCCCCTCGCCCTGCACCTGGACCTTCGCATGTTGCTGCCAGCAACAACATCCACTTCCCAGTCCTAGTGCAGTGTCCAAATGTCGATAACACAGACATTTGAACGCAAGCGCAAATACCCACCCACCCACAGGCCATAGCACTAAATGTGCAACTTTCGAAATTACTGGCCCTTGAAATGTTGCCATTTAGGCTTGTGGACACTGAGGCCTTCTGCAGCCTGATGTCGGCGGCCGTCCATCGATACACAGTCCCCAGCCACCACTATTTTTCACTGTGTGCCATGCCTGCCTTACACCAGCATGTGTCCCAGAACATCACCCTTGCCCTGACCAATGCACTTACTGGGAAGGCCCACTTCACCACAGACACATGGACAACTGCTGGTGGCCAGGGACGCTACATTTTCCTGACCGCACACTGGGTGAATGTTGTGGAGGCCGGAAGTAAGTCGTACCCTGGGATGGCACAGGTGCTACCCACGGCCAGGGTTTCGACCCCTACTCCCATCAGAGTTTCACCCAGTAGCTATGCTACTGGCTCCAACCCCGACTTCTCCTCCTCCACCGCCTCCTCCTCCACTTCTACCTCCAGCAGCAGTCAGTCATCAGTAGCTAGCTGGAAGCAGTATAGCACTGCTGTGGGTAAGCATCATCAGGCCATGCTGAAGCTGATCTGCTTAGGGGACAAACAGCACACCGCCGCAGAGCTGTGGCTCTTGACACTCAACCTACAACCAGGCATGGTTGTGTCTGACAATGGCCGTAACTTGGTGGTGGCTTTGGAGCTCGGCAACCTGACACTCATCCTATGCCTGACCCACGTCTTAAACTGGTTCAGCGGTTTATCAAAACTTACCCCAATTTTCAAGAACTAATAATGAAGGAGCGCCACATGTGTGCCCATTTCCGCAATTCGTCCACAGCTTGAGCTTGTCTGTCAACGCTGCAGCAGCGCTTGCGGCTTCCAGCTCACCAACTGTGGTGCAACGTTAGCATGCGCTGGAACTCTACGTTCTACATGTTGGCTAGGCTTAGTGAGCAGGAGAAGGCAGTTGTGGAATACCAGCATCAACATGTTCGTCGCCTTTCGAGTCAACTGCCACTATTCACAAGCGAGGAGTGAGCATTGATCTCAGACCTCTGTGAGGTTTCAAAAAACTTTGATGAATCCACAAAGATGGTTAGTGGCTGTTATCAGCGCAACCATCCCACGCTGCTCACAATTAAGGAGGATGCTCTGAATGTGGCAGACGAGGAAATGGGGGAGGACATTACACCGGGTGATAGCCAGACCACCCACAATTCGTCTTCTCAGCGCAAATTGGACCATGAAGAGAAGGAGGAGCTGGAAACAATTGCCTCTTATACCTAGGGTAGTACCCATGGAATTTTAATTCCATCTGTTCAGTGTGGATGGGCAGAAGAAGGGGAGGAGGAGGAGATGGAGAGTCATCCTGATGTCGACATCAACGTCTTGCCCGTTGGTACTCTGTCACACATGGCTGACTTCATGTTAGGCTGCCTTTCTTGCTACCCTCGCATTATACGCATTTTAGATAACACAGATTACTTGGTGTTCACCCTTCTCGACCTCCGTAACAGTGACGTATACAGCATCAACTTGGCCAGGTGATGGCAATGCCGCCTCCGCGTTGTAATAGTGGGATTTCTGCGTCAATGTCCTCCCCTTCCTCTTCATGTCATTAGCCAAGGTATTGAATCCTGGCTGTCTCCTTGCCAACTGAAGATAGTAACCATGGTCACCGATACTGGAAAGAACATTCTGTCTGCTCTGCGTCAGGGAGGGCTGACCCAGCATGGCGCCCATCTTCAATCTGGTTGTCACCTGCTTCCTGAAGTCTTCCACCCAACTGCAAGTCGTCTTAAAAATGTCAAGGAAACTGTGCATGCACTTCAGACACTCTTACTGTGCAAACCATACCCCCTCTTGAGCTGCAAAGGCAGAATGGTGTTCCCCTACATCGCTTCTTATGCAACATTTTCACAGCCTTTCTGCTGACACTTTCCCCAATGTCATGGGGCCCCTACTTGAATCTTGGGCCACCGCACAGTTAAGTCCATGCTGCTAAATTAAACGAAATGTATTAAAAGGACCTTTTTTTCAGAAAATTTGAGTATGACACTCTGCAGTCTCACAAGACATATATATATATATTTTCTCTGTTTCTCGCTTTTTAAAATTGTCTTTTTTATGAATTTATCTATCTCTATCTCTCTCTCTCTCTCTATTTTGATAAGGATTTTCAGCACACAGTGAAATCCATGGAGGCAAATTTTATTTATGGACCTATTCTAAACATTGTAGAGATTCTCAGGAAGTCAATCCATAGAAATTTGTAGAAAGCCAAGCAGAGATGTCAGGCCTAGTCCCTTCATTTCTTATTGGGGCCATGGATGTTATAGTACATTGAGAGCCTGATCTGACATCAATACATATCCGTGGATCCACAAAACACGGAGACTGGCATTGTGCTTTCCGCATTTTGAGGATCCGCACATTGCCAGAACTATATGGAAAATGCCTTTTCTTGTCCGCAATTGCGGACAAGAATAGGACATGCTCTATCTATTGCGGAGCTGAGGCCGAATGTTTGGGGGCCGAAACCCGGAAGTTCGCTGCCGCAGCTCCGCAAATGCTGATGCGGCGAGCACATAGTGTGCTCTCCGCATCACCGCCCGGCCCCATTCACACTGAATGGGTCCACATCTATTCCACAGAATTGCGAAATAGATGCGGACATTTTTGCGGACGTGTGAATGGGACCTTACTTCATTTTTCTTTTTTGCACATTTTTTGGCAGAGATTTTTTCATCCACATTGATTGATGTAAATGAAGAAATCTGTGCCGTTCATTTTTTTTTTTCAGCCCAGAGGCTGAACGGAACAAAAAAATCTCATTACCCGTATGCTCAATATAAGGAGAATAGCAGAAACTCCTCATGCTGGCCATACATGTAGTGATTGCGGAGACCCTCAAATGCCAGGGCAGTATAAATACCCCATATGTGACCCTATTTTAGAAAGAAGACACCCCAAGGTATTCTGAGAGGGGTATGGTGAGTTCATGTAAAATTTTATTTTTTGTCACAAGTTAGTGGAATATGAGACTTTGTAAGAAATTCATTGGAATTTGGGCCCCTTTGCGCATATTGGCTGCAAAAAAGTGTCACACATGTGGTATCGCCGTACTCAGGAGAAGTAGGGCAATGTGTTTTGGGGTGTATTTTTACATATACCCATACTGTGCATGAGAAATATCTCTGTAAATTGACAACTTTGTATAATTTTTTTTTTTTAAGTTGTGATTTACAGAGATATATCTCACACATAGCATGGGTATATGTAAAAATACACCCCAAAATACATTGCCCTACTTCTCCTGAGTACGGCAATGTGTGACACTTTTTTGCAGCCAAGATGCGCAAAGGGGCCCAAACTCCAATGAGTACCTTTCAGGAGGGCATTTTTATGCATTTGGATTCCAGGCTTCTTCTCACGCTTTAGGGCCCCTAAAATGCCAGGGCAGTATAAATACCCCACAAGTGACCCCATTTTTGAAAGAAGACACCCCAAGGTATTCCGTGAGGGACATGGCGAGTTCATAGAAGATTTTTTTTTTTTGGCACAAGTTAGCGGAAATTGGCATATTTTTTTTTTTCTTACAAAGTCTCTTATTCCATTAACTTGTGACAAAAAATTAAATTTTATATGAACTCACCATAGCCCTCACGGAATACCTTGGGGTGTCTTCTTTCTAAAGTGGGGTCACATGTGGGGTAGTTATACTGCCCTGGCATTTTAGGGGCCCCTAATGCGTGAGAAGAAGTCTGGAATCCAAATGCGTAAAAATGCCCTGTGAAATCCTAAAGGTACTTATTGGAACTTGGGCCCCTTTGCACACACAGGCTGCAAAAAAGTGTCACACATGTGGTATCGCCATATTCAGGAGAAGTAGGTCAATGTGGTTTAAGGTGTATTTTTACATATACTCATGCTCTGTGAATGACAACTTTTTACATTTTTTTAAACAAAGTTGACAATTTACTGAGATATTTCTCTCACCCAGCATGGGTATATGTAAAAATACACCCCAAAACACATTGCCCTACTTCTTCTAAGTACGTCGATACCACATGTGTGACACTTTTTTGCAGCCTAGGTGCGTAAAGGGGCGTAAAGTCCAACGAGTACCTTTAGGCTTTACAGGGATGCTCACAATTTAGCACCGCCCAAAAAGCCAGAACAGTAAACACACCCCACAAATGACCCCATTTCAGAAAATAGACACCCCAAGGTATTCACTGAGGGGCATAGTGAGTCCGTGGGAGATATTTTTTTATTTTTTGCCAGAAGTTAGCAGAAATGGAAACTTTATTATTTATTTATTTTCCTCAGAAAGTGTCATTTTCCACTAACTTGTGAAAAAAAATGAAATGATACATGAACTCACCATGCCCCTCCGCCAATACTTTGGATTGTCTTCTTTCTAAAATGGTGTCATTTGGGGGGTATTTATACTATCCTGGCATTCTAGCACCTGAAGAAACATGACAGGTGCTCAGAAAGTCAGAGCTGCTTCAAAATGCAGAAATTCACTGTTTTGCACCATAGTTTGTAAATGCTATAACTTTTACCCAAACCAATAAATATACACTAATTTGTTTATTTTTTTTTATCAAAGACATGTAGAACAATATAGAAAATGTAGTTTTTCTTGAAAAATTTTACAACAGAAAGTGAAAAATGTCATTTTTTTTGCAAAAATTTCGGGCATTTTTTATATCAAAAAAAGTAAAAATGTCAGCAGCAATGAAATACCACCAAATGAAAGCTCTAATAGTGAGAAGAAAAGGAGGTAAAATTCATTTGGGTGGTAAGTTGTATGACCGAGCAATAAACCGTGAAAGTCGTGTAGTGCAGAATTGTAAAAAGTGGTCTGGTCATTAAGGGTGTTTAAGCTAGGGGGGCTGAAGTAGTTAAGGAGTAATGAGGGGGAGTTGCAGAGAGTGATGTGGAGAAAGCAAAGCTGTTAAATATTTTTTCTCTCCAATGTATTTACTGAGTAAAATAAACTGCCAGATGAAATGCTGAATGTAAAAATAAATCCCCCACTAAAAGTGTTCTGTCTCACCCAAGAAGAAGTACAACATATAGACAAATCACCAGGACCGGATGGCATACACCCCCATATCCTAAGGGAATTAAGTAATGTCATAGCCAGACCCTTATTTCTGATATTTGCGACTCTATACTGACAGGGAATGTTCTACAGGATTACCGCATAGCAAATGTGGTGCCAATATTCAAAAAGGGTCCAAAAACAGAGCACGGAAACTATAGGCCGGTAAGTTTAACATCTGTTGTGGGTAAACTGTTTGAAAGTTTTCTGAGAGATGCTATCTTAGAGCAGCTCAACGGAAATAAGCAAATAACGCCATATCAGCATGGCTTCATGAGGGATCGGTCATGCCAAACGAATTTAATCAGTTTCTATGAGAAGGTAAGTTCTAGACTTAACAGCAGCGAATCAATGGATGTCATATATCTGGAATTCGCCAAAGCATTTGACACTGTACCACATAAAAGGTTAGTATAAAAAATGAGGATGCTCGGACTGGGAGAAAATGTCTGTAAGTGGGTAAGTAACTGGCTGAGATATAGAAAACAGAGGGTGGTTATTAACGGTACACAATCAGATTGGGTCACTGTCACTAGTGGGGTACGTCAGGGGTCAGAATTGGGCCCTATTCTTTTCAATATATTTATTAATGATCTTGTAGAAGGTTTGCATAGTAACATATCAATTTTTGCAGATGACACTAAACTGTGTAAAGTAATTAACACTGAAGAGAACAATATACTGCTACAGAGGTATCTGAATAGATTGGAGGCTTGGGCAGAGAAGTGGAAGATGAGGTTTAACACTAAAAAATTTAAAGTTATGCACATGGGAAGGAATAATGCCAGTCACCCGTACATACTAAATGGTAAAACACTTAGTAACACTGACATGGAAAAGGATCTAGGACTTTTAATAAACAGCAAACTAAGCTGCAAAAAAATGGGTCAGGCAGTTGCCGCCAAGGCCAATAAGATAATGAGTTGTATCAAAAGGGTCATAGATGCCCGTGATGAGAACATAGTCCTCCCACTTTACAAATCGCTAGTCAGACCACACATGGAGTACTGTGTACAGTTCTGGGCTCCTGTGAACAAGGCAGACATAGCAGAGCTGGAGAGGGTTCAGAGGAGGGCAACTAAAGTAAAAACTGGAATGGGGCAACCACAGGTCCCTGAAAGATTATCAACATTAGGGTTATTCACTTTAGAAAAAAGTCGATTGAGGGATTGAGATCTAATAACTATGTATAAATATATGTGGGGTCAGTATAGAGATCTCTCCCATCATCGATTTATCCCCAGGACTGTGACTGTGACAAGGGGACATCCTCTGCGTCTGGAGGAAAGAAGGTTTGCACACAAACATAGAAGAGGATTCTTTACGGTAAGTGCAGTGAGACTATGGAACTCTCTGCCTGAGGAGGTTGTGATGGTGAGTACAATAAAGGAATTCAAGAGGGGCCTGGTTGTATTTCTGGAGTATAATAATATTACAGGTTATAGCTACTAGAGATGGGTCGTTGATCCAGGAAGTTATTCTGATTGCCTGGTTGGAGTCGGGAAGGAATTTTTTATTCCCCTTAAGTGGGGAAAATTGGCTTCTACCTCACAGGTTTTTGTTTCCTTCCTCTGGATCAACTAGCAGGATGATAGGCCGAACTGGATGGACAGATGTCTTTTTTCGGCCTTATGTACTATGTTACTATTTTACTATGAACGGCCTCTATAAGGTCATCCCACAGCCTCTCAATTGGATTTAGGTACAGACTTTGACTAGGCCACTCCAAAGACTTAATTTTATTTTTATTTTTTAGCCATTCAGAGGTGGACTTGCTGGTGTGCTTTGGATCATTTTTCTGCTGCAGAACACAAGTACACTTAAGCTTAAGGTCACAAACCTGTTTCATGTGATGTAAATAAAAACAGCACGCAGGATTACTGAACAGAAGCCATGTTGGTAACAAGCATACCGACAGGCAACTGCCAAGAGGAAACAGGAAGTAAACCCCACAGCGATATATCCACAAACATAACATCCATAACATCTCCCCCTTTTTAGTGTTAATAAATGAACATTGTAAATTTTGAAGAGACATAACAATAACGCATTCAATATTCTATAGGTTACGTCTCATAGGTGGTTTTGAACATCTGCCACTATGGGCGACGACTGGCCCTTGTAGACAGAGTACATTAGCCCTCTCGGTAGTTACTGGGCTCTTCACACCTCCTACTGCCATGTTCTGCGCATGGCTGCTGGTAGATGTACTAGCTTGCTCAGGATTGCTAGTACCATTGGTCTGTGGCCCCACCTGTGTACATTCCTCACAGTCAATAGGCACACTTGTCCCTGTTATACCAAGCGAGTCTGGCTTATCAATGAGATAATGCGACGTAGGTTTTTCTGCCACTCGTAAATCCACACGATTGCAGTGATAGAGAGTTCCGTCAACATCCACTGGTGCAACTTTTCGCAAACAAGTACCCATTCTCCAAGCCTATTCCATCCTCAGGGTAAGGGTTTCATACGGACTTGTTCTCCAATAATCAACTCTGGCAAATCCCTGGCCGATGCATCATATTGAGCCTTTGACGTTTGTCTCTTAAGCCTTAACTTTACCGCAACACCTTGTACAACACAAGGTTCCAGAAGCTTATTCGCTGCCGGTAAGGAAGTCTTTAGCCTCCTCGACATCAGTCTTTGTGCCTGACTACTAATCATTCCCTCGGTTGGAGTGTTTCTCCGATGCAAAATGGCCTTCCACAAGTATCTACTATCACTGTGTGCTTTCTTGCATAAGTTCTTAACAATCTTTACAGCTGCTTCAGCTTTTCCATTCGCCTGTGGATGATGTGGTGAGGAAGTAATGTGCTCAAACTCCCATTTAATGGCAACTCTTCTAAATTGCAAGCTTGAAAACTGAGGGCCATTATCAGAGATCACTTTATCCGGTTGGCCTGGCACAGCTTAATTGTGGTTTCGGTGGACAAATCAGGAAGAAGGTCGATTTACCAGAGGTCCAAATAATGGTCAACTAATATCAGGTATTATTTGCCTTCGTAATTGAATAAGTCCGATACTGATGATCTGCCATGGACGTGTCGGTATCTCATGCAACATCATAGTTTCCTTTTGTTGTAAGTGGGCATATTCATTGCAGATGGGACAATTACTGGCAAAATCTTTGATTTCACCTTGCATGTTAGGCCAGTAAAGAGTATCATGAGCTTGTCTGTAACATGCTTCACCTCCAATGTGGCTAGAGTGTATTCGTGATAACATCTCTGCTCTCAGTGATTTTGGCACTATGATCCTTGGGCCTTTGTACAAGATACCATTTTGTACGCTGATCTCATCTCTGAAAGACCAATATTCCTGTAAAGTTGCAGGAATTGCCTCTTTATCATCTGGCAACCCACTCAAGAAAACAGACTTTGGAACTTGTAATGTTGCGTCACCGTCAGTGTGTTGTATGAGTTGTTGCAGACGCTGAGCAGTGACATTAAGATAGTCTGCTTGATTCATATTGACAAAGAAAATTTGTTCCTGTTGCAGCAGACAAATTGTTTGACGCCCGTGCTCACCTCCAGGTGCCATATTAACTAACGTAGCTCTGCTCAAAGCATCGCTGATATACATTTCACTTCCTGGCTTGTAGACAATATTGAGGTTGTAATTCTGCAATGTAAGAATCATGCTCTGCAAACTATTGGGAGCACACAAAAGAGGCTTCTTGAATATGGCTTTCAGAGGTTTGTGGTCAGTTTCAGCTGTAACGGAGACCCGCCCATAGAGATAATTAGCCACACTGTCAGCGTTCTGCAGCCTCAGGGGAGCGCACAGCATCCATCCCTAAGGAGCACTATTAACTGCATCGTTAGTACTCAGCAGTTATCCCTGTGGCTTATGATACACCTAGCAGCACGGCATTCCAGACTTGAAAAAGGGGGACTTACACCCCGAAACGCGTAGTCAATAAAAACCGTCATTGAATACATCTGCTTCAAGGTCATCATTGTGCGCCAATAGGTACCCATCCTGGGGTGTAGATCCTCTACATACCCAACACACCCATTCATAGAGATAATTAAGGAAGCGTTGGAATGCAAATACAAAACTTAAACATTCCTTCTCAATCTGAGCATAGTTTCGCTCAGCTGATGAAAGAGCTCTGGACGCATATTCAACCGGTTGCCCTTCCTGCAAAAGACAACAACCCAGGCCATTTTTGCAAGAGTCATTTTGTATGGCAACAGGCTTAATGACATCATAGCATTTCAACACTGGTGCAGAGGTGACCAAGCGTTTAATATCCTCTACCGCCTAGTCATGTTTGGGAATCCAGTACCATACTGCATCTCTGTCCACAAGTAGTCATAACGGCTCAAACATCTCAGATAAATGTGCAGGAATTTTGCTAGATACGTAACAAAACCAATAAATCTCTGTACTGCTTTGGCATCAGCAGGCTGTGGCATATCCACAATGGCTTTAATCTTGTCCGGGTCAGCTTTTGAGCCTTGTGAAGACAGGATAGACATAGCAGAGCTGGAGAGGGTTCATAAGAGTCCAACTAAAGTAATAACTGGAATTGGGCAACTACAGGTCCCTGAAAGATTATCAACATTAGGGTTATTCACCTTTCAGTTGGTTTGTGTATATATAATTGTTTGGAGGTGTATAAATGTAAATGTAGCCTGTTTTCCATCCAAAGGCTATATTTAGGTGCACCTGTGAGGCCTGGGCCATATCAGCCAGTCTTGGGTGGGGCTCACAGCCTTCTCCCTCCTCCCTCCTCCCATTGCAGGCATGGTTACATGCTGGAGGTAACTGAGGAGTCTGCTGCGAGTCGGCCTAATACATTCCTGTAATTTTTCCCACTGGCCCCTGGTATTGCCCATATGGCACAGGTAGGTGAGTGTTAGGTCCCGAGCTACTTGAGAGACCTTGGCGTGGTGCTTGGGCTTAAGACATGTCCTCCACTGTAGGACATGTTGACTAACCTCTCAATTCTAACATCAGTTTGAGGGCTTAGCAGTGTGCACCTGTTTTGTCATTTGTTATTGCTATATTGTTATATTATTTATCACATCCACACTATTGCCATTTTGTGTAGGATGTCTATTGTGGTACTTGTGGTCCGCTGCAGGCATCCTCCACAGTATGCATTTTTGCTAGGGATCGCCATTAGCAAGGGACCACAAGTGCAGGATCTGCTCCCCTGTATATATATGCACAACTGCATTTTTTAGTTGAGCACATCCTGCTTAATGCCACCTTTCAGTTGGTTTGTTAAGACAGGATATGCCCATGGAAATAGACTTCTTGCACCTTGAACTGCAATTTCTTCAAGCTAAGTCTCAGCATGCATCACCTGTCTGCAACGATCTAGTAGAGATATTAACTTTTCGTCATGGTCCCGCTCAGCTTCTTCATCTGTGTTACCACAGCCAACTATAAAAATGTCATCAGCTATTGGCTCAATTCCATGGAGCCCACTCAATAGTTCATGTTGCTTACGCTGGTAGATCTCTGGTGTCAAGGAAACCCCAAATGGAAGTTTAAGACATCTCTTTCTGCCCCAAGGAGTCCAGAAAGTGGTCATGTAACAGCTTTTTTCATCTAGTTTGCACTGTAAAAAGGCATCTCTAGCATCAGCAAGTGTGAAAATACGCGCTTTTGGAAGTTTGTGCAAAATGTCATAGAGCGTAGGAATTAGGTAGTGTGACCACTTAAGGGTCATATTCAGGAACTTGGGATTGATACAGATTCTAATCTTTTCAGGCTTTCTGATAACCACCATGTTGCTTATCTAATCCGTGGGTTCTGATACTGAAGTTAGATGTCCCTTAGCTTCATACTTGTCCACTTGTGCTTTGACCTGTGGCTTAATAGCTATTGGTACATTCCGTGGGGCACATTGAACTGGTGGAATAGCAGGGTCAAGTTCAAAGCGCACCACCCCTGGAACTACTACCTACTACTGGGCCCTCAAACACATCACTGTAGGCATGAAGAATTTGCTGTTTTGTCAGCGGCCTCGTCAGATTATCTGGCTGATTATCAACATTGTGCAGCTCAGTAGGAATAGTGAACTGCAGCAGTCCCAGGCGCTCACATGTTGAACCAGATAATAGCGGTTTCTGATCAGTCCCAAAGATTCCAATATTTCCCCTGAATACAGCTTTAGTATAGTGCTGCTAGGCTGAAGGGGTGTTCTGGGCGCCAGTCTCATTTTGTCCTTTAAACTCATTACATCACATGTTGCACCTGAATCCAGCTGACAAGGTCGGATTATATTATTTAAATTGAGGTTTACAAACATTTCTTGCCTTTTGTGTCTACAGCACCAATGCATTCTGAGGAGTAAAGTATACCAGTGCTAAACAGTTGTGCATCCTGTGGGGAGTCGCTCTGGTAGACAGCGGTGCGGGTGCAGTACCGAGGCAAAACAAACAGTCCAGGATGTGCAACAAACAGTGTTTTATTCACACTGACACAAAAATACACAGCAAACAGTCTTTCGGTGGTAATTCACACATGTCAGAAACAAGGAGGCAAAACAAAACAGGCCAACACAGGTTCAGTCACCTGGGAGGTGTAGGTGCAGGTTCGCACCAGGCTGTCGGCCCAGCCGCAGGAGAATCCACCTTCAGGTAGCCAAGAACAAAAGCCACCTCCTTGCTGAGCTCTTTCCTCCAGGACAGAGAACTCCAGAGCCCTGTTAGCAGGATAATCACCACCTCAGACACAGCTGCTGGCTGTGTTTTATACCCAGCCCAAAACCAGGACTGGATCGTGGGAGCAGCCACCCACCCTACACTTTAGCTGCTCCCGGTAAGAGCCGGCCCGGATCGGCTTTGCAGCCATGCTATTTAACAGAGTCAAACAGCACTAGCTGCTGCAGACAAAAAAACCCGGCTCTTACCTCACCGAGGCCAGCAACCTCGGTGACACGTACCTGCCATCAAATATGACACCTTGCACCCTCTTACACCCCCCTTTGTTCAACCCTGAGGGGGTGAACACACGTGAGGCAGTGGACGCGGGACAGGGCATCTGCGTTACCCTGCAAGCGGCCTGCCCTGTGTTCCACGGAGAATTTGAAATTTTGAAGGGATAGGAACCACCTGGTGACCCGAGCATTCCTCTCCTTGGCCTGACTCATCCACTTGAGAGGGAATGGTCGGTCACCAGACGGAACCTCCTCCCTAACAGGTAGTAGCGGAGAGATTCGAGTGCCCACTTGATAGCCAGGCACTCCCTCTCCCACTATACTATATCTGGACTCGGCGGGACTGAGCTTACGGCTCAGGAAGACAACGGGATGTTCTTCCCCGTTGACCTCCTGAGACAGTACCGCACCGAGGCCTACCTCCGAGGCATCGGTCTGTACGACAAACTCCTTGTTGAAGTCGGGTGTCACCAAAACCGGGGACCCACACAGGGCCGACTTCAACGCGGAGAAAGCCTCCTCCGCCTTCTCACTCCAGCTAACCCTCCCAGACTTTCGTCCCTTCAACAGGTCTGTCAATGGCGCTGCTATTGTGGCAAAGTGGGGCACAAACCTCATGTAGTATCCTACAATCCCCAGGAACGACTTTACCTGCCTGGTGGTGACCGGTCGGGGCCAGTTACGAATGGCCTCTACCTTAGTTACCTGAGGTTTGATGACTCCGCCCAATGACATACCCCAGATATTTGGTCTCTTCCAACCCAATCGCACACTTTTTTGGATTGGCGGTTAGTCCAGCTTTCCTCAGGGCATCCACTACCGCCTGCACCTTGGGTAAATGGCTTTCCCAGTCGGTGCTGTGGATGACTACATCATCTAAGTAGGCCGAGGCGTACCGACGATGTGGTCGCAGCACTATGTCCATTAACCTTTGGAAAGTGGCGGGGCGCCATGCAGGCCAAAGGGTAACACCTTGTAGTGATACAGGCCCTGCGGGTAACAAACGCGGTTTTTCCTTAGCCGACTCCGTTAAGGGTACCTGCCAGTACCCTTTAGTGAGGTCCAGCACAGAAAAATAACGGGCTTGTCCTAAATTTTCAACAAGCTCGTCTACTCGGGGCATGGGATACGCGTCAAACTTGGATACTTCATTTAACTTGCGAAAGTCGTTGCAGAACCGCAACGTCCCATCCGGCTTAGGTATTAGGACTATGGGACTGGCCCACTCACTTTTCGACTCCTCAATGACATCGAGCTTCAACATTAACTGCACTTCCTCCGCGATGGCCCGCCGCCGAGCCTCGGGTACCCGGTATGGTTTTAACCGGACCTTGGCCTGCGGCTCAGTGACGATGTCATGTCGGATGAGAGACGTGCGGCCAGGGAGGTCCGAGAACACATCCGTGTTCCGACTGAGAACTCCCTGACTTCCTGAACTTGTTTGGAAGACAGGCTGTCTGCAATTTTCACCGTGGTTACTGCTTCACAGGCCTCGAACTGTGGGGCTGGACCCTTTCACCTAGAAGCCCTGGCCGGGGGCTGTGGTCGTCGGCCGCGTCCCTATCTTTCCACGGCTTAAGTAAATTCACGTGGTACACCTGCTCCGGCTTGCGCCGCCCTGGCTGGTGTGCTTTGTAATTTACTTCCCCTACCTTCTCGATCACCTCATAGGGGCCCTGCCACCTAGCTAGGAATTTGCTGTCAAGGGTGGGTACCAGAACCAAAACCCGATCTCCCGGATTGAAGTCCCGTACCCGAGCCTGACGATTGTACACCCTACTCTGGGCTTGTTGCGCTGCCTCCATATGCTCCCGGACCAAGGGCAACACCCTTTCCATCCGTTCCTGCATCTGGGCGACATACTCAATGACACTTTTGTGGGGGACAGGCTGTTGTTCCCATGCTTCCTTGGCGATATCCAACAGGCCCCGAGGGTGTCTGCCATAAAGCAGTTCGAAGGGCGAGAACCCAGTAGAGGCCTGGGGCACCTCTCGCACTGCGAACATGAGATAGGGCAGAAGCAGATCCCAGTCATTCCCATCTCTAGACACCACCCTCTTTAACATATTTTTTAGAGTTTGGTTAAACCTCTCCACAAGACCATCTGTTTGCGGATGGTAAACGGACGTCCGTAACTGCTTTATACGCAACAATTTACACAGTTCCCTCATTACTTTGGACATAAAAGGGGTCCCTTGGTCTGTCAGAACCTCTTTTGGCAGGCCCACACGGGAAAACATCTCCATTAACTCTTTGGCAATGAGCTTAGCTGAGGTATGTCGCAGAGGCACCGCCTCCGGATACCGAGTGGCATAGTCGAGAACTACCAGAATGTGTTGGTGGCCCCTGGCAGACCTTGGTACAGGCCCAATTAAATCCATAGCGATTCGCTCAAACGGTACTTCAATAATTGGCAGAGGTACCAGAGGACTACGGAAATGTGGCTGGGGGCTAGTTATCTGACAGGTTGGACAGGACTTACAATAATTTTCTACCTCCTTGAACACACTGGGCCAATAAAACCGCTGCAGTATGCGGTCCTGGGTTTTCTGCCACCCCAGGTGTCCCCAAGAACATGTTGGTGGGCAAGCTCCATGACAAGCTTGCGATACGCTGTGGGCACCACCAACTGTTCAACAGGTTCACCTCGGATTTGGTTCACCCGATACAACATATCCTGCAGAACAATGAATCGCGGAAACATTAATTCAGCCCCTGGTTTCTGGGGTTTACCATCAATTTCCAGCACATTCTCCCAAGCCCTGGTTAGGGTTTGGTCCCGGTGTTGTGCGGTCCCAAAATTTTCCCGGAGACATTGAGGTCTGCCAACTCAGGCCCCGGTGGCAAGTCCTCCGTGTCTCCCACCATTACACTCAGTGGGGTTGTCTCCCCACTACCGCTGCAGCAGTGGTCACCCCTACCGCTGGCCCTTCAGACTCGGACTCCCAGGGTTCTGGCCTTCCAGGGGTATCAGGCCACTCTGCTAGGGTTACCCCTGTCTCAGGGCTATTAGTCACTTTCATCTCAGGCCACAGTGACGCAAAACCAGGAAGTCTCTCCCAATTATTAGTTCATACGGTAGCTTTGTGGAGATCGCCACTTCACAAGTCCAGGTGCCGACCGCCGTGGACAGAGACATTACAGCAGTGGGATAGTCCTTTAAGTCTCCGTGTATGCACACCACACCAACTTTCCGGCCCGTATACTGGGTGGGCTGTACCAGGGCAGCACTTACCAGGGTTACCAGGCTCCCTGAGTCCAACAGCGCCACTGCCAGGTTATCCCCGACTTGCACCTGGCACAGATGACGATTGTCTATTGTCTCGGGGTGCCGGTCGCACACAGTCTCCGGGCATACATGGAAGCCCGGTACCCATAATTAGTCTCCATGGGTTCCCCCGATGGGGACAGTTGGCCCTATGTGTCCAGGCTCCCGACACTGCCAGCAGACCACTGGGGATGGATCTGCAAGGGGTACATCCCGGGCGGGTTTGGCCGGCCGCCGGGACTGGGGTGGAGATTTCCGGGGTTTGACTGGCCCCCTCCCAAAAGAACCCCCCTGCAGGTTTCTGGTGGCCTCATATAGCTCCACCAGGTCGACCATCTCAAGGGCATTGGTGGGGGATACCTGGCCGATCCAGTGCTGAAGGGGGTAAGGCAAGGCCCTCCAAAACATGTCAGCCAGCAGACGGTCCAGCATAGCAGTCGGACTTAGAATGTCAGGCTGCAGCCATTTTTGCAACCGGTGCAGCAACTCATAGTACTGCGGCCTGGCGGGTTCAGCCGCTTTAAAGTCCCACTGGTGGACCCGCTGAGCCTGGACCAACACGTTTACCCCCAGTCTGGCCAGGATCTCCCCCTTCACCGTGGAATAGTCAGCAGCCTGGTCATCTGCCAAATCAAAAAAAACTTGCTGGGGTCCGGATGCCAGAAACGGAGCAACCACCTCGGCCCACTGGTCACGGGGTAACTTTTCCCTCTCGGCGACCTTCTCAAAGACCGCCGGGTATGTCTCCACGTCGTCTGCGGGGGTCATCTTTGGGATCGCCGCACGGACCGCTTTCCGGGCATCATGGACGTGGTGGGACGCTCCTGCCGCCTGTAACGCCATCACATGTTGTAGCAGTAGCTGGTTGGTCTCCCGCTGCTGCACGTTAGCCTCTATGAGAGCCTTCACAGCAGCCTCCATGTTGCCAGAAATTCCTGCTTGCAACTTTGCTGGCTTAATATATATCATGCACTTTAGCAAAAAAAAACTTCGGCGTTCACGCCAGCCTCACTGCGCATGCCCGCATCCGACACCAAATGTGGGAGTCGCTCTGGTAGACAGCGGTGCGGGTGCAGTACCGAGGCAAAACAAAGAGTCCAGGATGTGCAACAAACAGTGTTTTATTCACACTGACACAAAAATACACAGCAAACAGTCTTTCGGTGGTAATTCACACATGTCAGAAACAAGGAGGCAAAACAAAACAGGCCAACACAGGTTCAGTCACCTGGGAGGTGTAGGTGCAGGTTCGCACCAGGCTGTCGGCCCAGCCGCAGGAGAATCCACCTTCAGGTAGCCAAGAACAAAAGCCACCTCCTTGCTGAGCTCTTTCCTCCAGGACAGAGAACTCCAGAGCCCTGTTAGCAGCTCCAGGATAATCACCACCTCAGACACAGCTGCTGGCTGTGTTTTATACCCAGCCCAAAACCAGGACTGGATCGTGGGGAGCAGCCACCCACCCTACACTTTAGCTGCTCCCGGTAAGAGCCGGCCCGGATCGGCTTTGCAGCCATGCTATTTAACAGAGTCAAACAGCACTAGCTGCTGCAGACAAAAAAACCCGGCTCTTACCTCACCGAGGCCAGCAACCTCGGTGACACGTACCTGCCATCAAATATGACACCTTGCACCCTCTTACAATCCTCAGAATCAGGCATTTGCTGAATTGTGTGTAGCTTCCTTACTTTCATGTCACGGGAGAGACACACCCTTGCAAAGTGATTTGGCTTACCGCAAACAATACAGAATTTCCCATATGCAGGGCACTTTTCTTTCACTCGTACATGCAAACAGCCACATTACTTGCATGATGCAAGCTTCTACTCAGGTGAGTTGTGTGAGCGACTCTTGTGTTGAAACTTGTGCTGTTGTGATGAGGCTACAGTGATATTGTCAGTCGTTTTATTCTGCTCCAGAGCTTTCATATGCGTGCCAGTCAGGGGCGGATTAAGTGCATGATAGGCCCGGGGCTGTCTACCCAACTTGGGCCCCCCCCCCCACTCCATTTTAGGTTTCAGGTTTTTTTTCTGTATAAAGAGGCTGCGGTGCTTTGTAAGCGTCACAGTCTCTTCCTCGGCCATATGACATCACATTCATCGTTCACATGGCCTATCTGCAGCTCTGTCCTATCTGAGTGATTGGGGCTGAGCTGCAATACCAAGCGCAGTGCTATCACATGGACAGCGCCGTGCTTTGTAAGGAGCAAAGAGGCTGCGGCGCTCACTGGAACATCGCGGTCTCCTCTAACAGCTGATTGGCGGGGGTGCCAGGAGTCAGACCCCACCATCTCATAACTCTCTGAGTACAGATGTCATAGATGTTTCCTGCAGTCCTATGTAACACCCCACATAACACAGTGAATTATTGTGTTATGTGGGGTGTTACCTAGACTGCAGGGAACATGTACATTATCTGCACACAGAGAGTTATCACTGTTATCTGGGCTGTTACATAGGACTGCAGGTGAAAAATTTAAATTTGAGGTGCCAAATTTAAAATACATATGATTATGATAAAGACTTGGAGGAGAAGATGAGACGCAGGTCACAGCAGTGAGGATACAGCACCACATACCTCTTACATCCAGGGACTTCTCCTGTCATGTAGCTCTTCTCTTTCCTCTTCTCCTCCGTTTGACCCAGACCGCCATGACTAATTCCTCCCGCCGCATCTCGTCCCTACAGAGTTTGTTACTCAGACACGTTAGATTTCTCATAATTGGGGTCATTTATCAAACTGGTGTAAATTAGAACTGGCTTAGTTGCCCATAGCAACCAATCAGATTCCACCTTTCATTTTCCAGAGGAGCTGTCAAAAATGAAAGGTGGAACCTGTTTCTATGGACAACTAAGCCAGTTCTACTACAACAGTTTGATAAATGACCCAAAGATCCCTATAGTGTCTACAGCAGTTATAATGTCCCATAGAGTGCCCCCAGTAATACTAACATCCTATATTGTGCTCCAGGTAACAATACCTGTATAGTGTCCCCCAATACCCCACACTACCCCATATAGTATTTTCCCTTCACACTGCCCCCATACAGTAATTTCCCCACACTGCCCCCATACAGTAATTTCCCCACACTGTCCCCATATAGTAATTTCCCCCACACTGCCATCTATTAATTAATTTGCCCCCACACTGTCATCCATTAATTAATTTGCCCCCACACTGCCATCTATTAATTAATTTGCCCCCACACTGTCATCTATTAATTAATTTGCCCCCACACTGTCATCCATTAATTTGCCCCCACACTGTCATCTATTAATTTGCCCCCACACTGTCATCCATTAATTTGCCCCCACACTGTCATCCATTAATTTGCCCCCACACGGTCATCCATTAATTTGCCCCCACACTGTCATCCATTAATTTTCCCCACACTGCCATCCATTAATTAGTTTGCCCCCACAACTGCCATTCATTAATTTGCCCCCACACTGCCATCCATTAATTTTCCCCCACAACTGCCATCTATTAATTTGCCCCCACAACTGCCATCCATTAATTAATTTTCCCCCACACTGCCATCCATTAATTAGTTTGCCCCCACAACTGCCATTCATTAATTTTCCCCACAACTGCCATCCATTAATTTTCCCCCACAACTGCCATTCATTAATTTGCCCCCACAACTGCCATCCATTATTTTGCCCCCACAACTGTCATCGATTAATTAATTTCCCCCCACACTGCCATCCATTAATTAGTTTGCCCCCACAACTACCATTCATTAATTTGCCCCCACACTGCCATCCATAAATTTTCCCCCACAACTGCCATTCATTAATTTGCCCCCACAACTGCCATCCATTATTTTGCCCCCACAACTGCCATCCATTATTTTGCCCCCACAACTGCCATCCATTATTTTGCCCCCACAACTGCCATCCATTATTTTGCCCCCACAACTGTCATCCATTAACTAATGTGCCCCCATGGAAACATGCCCCACTGTCCCTTAATATCTCCCCCCCAAGTTAGCACACACACACAAAAAAATAAAAAGCTAATACTTACCTGTATGCTGAATGGTGTGGCAGGCGCGCGTACATCAGAGCGTGCGTGCGCCACTATACAGGCGCATGATGATGTCATCACGCGTGCCGCGCGATGATGTCATCGCGCACGCCGGGCTTATACCACCACATAGGCCTCAGGCCTACTAGGCCTGAAGCCTATGGCGGTGATAGGCGGCGGGGCAGGGAACTATACGCTCCCGTGCCCCGCCGCAGTATGTGGGCGCTCGGGTCGGCATTGGGCTCCCCAGTGATGCCGGGCCCGGGGCTGCCGACCCGAACGCCCCTATGTTAATCCGCCACTGGTGCCAGTAAGTTCTGCGGTATGACATATCTCAAGAGCTGTTTTGCAAGTCTAAATTGTGTTTCCTCAACAAGGGGCGTGTGTTTTCATTGATGATACCAGAACCATTTTATCACGAATAAGTTCATCTCTCAAAGAGCCATACTCACAGCTCGCAGATTTTTCTCTTAGTCGTGTAACCAACATGTCTATCGATTCACTGTCTTCTTGCTTGCAGCAGCCAAATATATGTCTTTCATATATGACATTTTTAGACGGCCTGAAGAATGTTTCTAATGCATCCAGGATGGCTTTGGTGTCACTCTTTTGCTCCTCTGTATGGTTTAGATTATGCTTGTAAACATGGAAGCATTCACTGCCCATCACCCTCCTCAGAGTGGCTGCTTGCACTGCTGCAGGCTTCTCATTATTATTTTTTTTTTATATTTTTTTTTATTGAATTTTTCATAGAGACAACTATGAGTAACAGACAATAGTAGTATCGGTTACAGGTACTGTTGCATATAAAAGTACAGGCAGTGGAGTAGCATTACAATAAGCAGTTATCACTTAAAGAAGTGTGTGGGTCAATGTACGTAGCATGTGTAAGCAGAACATAGGAACTGCTAAAATGCCAGGACTCAGTAATTGTGATGGTCCTTATACCAAAAAGCATATGTTGGCTGTTCTCAAGTAATGTATCCCAACAATTTTAAATTAGTACCCAACACCTCATGTTGAGACAAAGAATCGTGTTGAGGTTAATAGAGTAAGAAGTGATTAGTAATCATTAAAGAGGAGAGGGGGTCCTCAAATAACCAGCAAATACTAGTGGGAAGATAGGGGTAGTCAAGCTGACTAAACAGGGATAAGCTCGTTTGTACTTGGTAAATGGGGAGGGGGATGAGGGATAGAGGAATGATGGGTATGGTGGAGCTGGGGCAAGTTAAGAGGGGTTAGGGAATCTGTAGGATTTCCACTTGTTCCAGATAGAGATGAGCGAACACCTGGATGTTCGGGTTCGAGAGGTTCGGCCGAACTTCCGGAAAATGTCCGGGTTCGTGATCCGAACTCAACCCGAACTTCATCCCGAACCCGAACCCCATAGAAGTCAATGGGGACCCGAACTTTTGGGCACTAAAAAGGCTGTAAAAGACACCCAGAGGGATAATATACCGCAATAAACGCATTGCGATTACAACTTTGAGCTAACGATCACCATGGGAACGCCTCCTCCAGTAGAATGTACTGTCGGATCTGAGAATTAAGTTGAAATCGCAATGCGATTCTTATATATTTGCTTAATCGCATTGCGATTTCAACTTAGCATTGCTAAATACTTCCATCCATATCGTTAACTTACTGAGTCAGTAAGTTAACGAATATGAATGGAATTATTTAGCAATGCTAAGTTGAAACGGCAATGCGATTAAGCAGATATATAATAATCGCATTGCGATTTCAACTTAATTCTCACATCCGACAGTACATTCTACTGGAGGAGGCATTCCCATGGTGATCGGTAGCTCAAAGTTGTAATCGCAATGCGATTAAGCAAATACATAAGAATCGCATTGCGATTCCAACTTTTAGTACTCAACTTTTAAAATCGTACACCACTTTAAGTTCCAAAGTTGCAATCGCGTTCGAATAGAACTTAAAGCTGTCTCTTAGTCAGTTTTAGCATTGGTGTGCTGTAATAGAAGTTACATTCGTACGCGAATATAACTTAGCGCAATACAGTCAACTTTACACTGTTAGTTTTATTATCGCGATAATACAACTATTCAAGAATCGTGTACGTGCGTCTGTACGTGTGTGCGTTACCTCGGACACTATTCTATTTTGCCAGCCACAGCTGAAACCACTGATTTATGGTATTGCTATTTTGGCTATTGAATTTAACCCCAGAAAATAATCTATCCTTTGCCAGACAGCAGACAGTATTATACTTGTCTAGCCAAAGCTGGAACACTCAGATTTAGGGGATTGGTATTTGGGCAATTGTATTTAACCCCTTAATAAAATATAGAAATTTCTTTCCTGAGTTTCTAGGGGTGACAATTAGCACAGCCAAGCCCCTGATGTAGGATATAGCAAAAAGAAAAAAACTAGTATTGATGGATTGATGGACTTGGTGGCAGCTTCTTCTGGCGCACCACAAGTCACAAAATGGCCGCCGATCAACCCAGAAAATAAGTGACAGAAAAACGCTCTGTGCAGCCTAAAAACCAGCGAGCAAGTAACTAGCAGAAGTTCAATGATTCTCAGCTGTAAATCGATCCGTTCATTAGGTGCTGTTGCTGACTTTAACCTGCCTAATCTCGCCCTGACAGAAGCTGCGTCCTCTCCCTACACTAATCAGAGCAGTGTGACGTGCGGCGCTATGTGACTCCAGCTTAAATAGAGGCTGGGTCACATGCTGCACTTGGCCAATCACAGCCATGCCATTAGTAGGCATGGCTGTGATGGGCTCTTAGGGCAATAAGTAAAACACTAGCTGATTGGCTGCTGTGCAGCCCTTCAGAAAGCGGGAAGTAATCGACGAACACCGAACCCGAACCCGAACTTTTTTGAAAATGTCTGGGTTCGGGTCCGGGTCCCGGACACCCCAAAATTCAGTACGAACCCGAACTATTCTCGAACTGTTCGCTCAACACTAGTTCCAGAGTTTAAGAAAGGTAAGATGGGTACGGGATTCCCAAGATGACAGTTCTTCAAAGCGATATATTTGGTCTACCTTCAGCTTCCAGAGTTCGAGGTCTGGAAGGGAGGTCTGAAGCCAGTACTTGGGAATGAGGAGACGTGCTGCAATCAAGAGTTGTCTAAAGAGGTATGGCAAATGTATTGGTGGTTGGTTGACGGAAAATGACAGGAGAGCAATCGATGGGGACATGGTTATTGTAGTTCGACAAATTTGGTTAGCATGATGGAATATGTCGGTCCACCATTTGTTAATCTTCGTGCATTCCCACCAAAGGTGGAGGAATGTCCCCCTTTTCTCTTTACATCTCCAGCATCTATCCGAGGCCTCAGGTGTGAAAAGAGCTGATTTGATCGGTGTGATATACCATTGGGTCAGAAGCTTATAATTGTTTTCCTGGATGCGTACACAACGTGAAGTTTTATGTGGTGCCTCAAGGAATTTAGGAAGAATATTATGCGATATCTCAATTTTAAGGTCCTGTTCCCAGGAACGGATGAAAGCCGGTTTGGAAATAGTTGGGGGTGAGCGAAGTTTGTTATAGAGAAGGGAGATGGGTTTGTTAAGGGGGTCGACGTGGGAAATAAATGCTTCCATCCAAACCAAAGGGCGGTGGAGTTCCCCCCTAGTTGTATTCATAGGCGTGCGCAGCCAATTGCATTAGGGTGTGCACCCTAAAGCAAAAAAACACACGCACGCGCGTATGTATATATATTATATACACATACACATATATATACACAAATACACTAAGGGGTATCAGGGTACATTATTATACAGGGGTAATATAACTAAGGGGTATCAGGGTACATTATTATACAGGGGTAATATAACTAAGGGGTATCAGGGTAAATTATACAGGAGTAAGGGCTCTTTCACACTAGTGTTTTTGTTTTCCGGCATAGAGATCTGTCGTCTGGTCTCTATGCCGGAAAAATCCTGATCAGGATTATCCCAATGCATTCTGTATGGAGAGAAACCCGCTCCCCACTACTACTATGGCAACTAGGACTTTAATAGCGTCCTGGCTGCCATAGTATCCTCAAAGCATTTGATCAGTCTAATGCTTTCAGGCGACTTGCTTTCTGACGGATCCGGCGGGACGGAAGTGCCTGCCGAATCCTCAGAACGCAAGTGTGAAAGAGGCCTAATATAACTGAGGAGGGCTATCAGGGACATTATACAGGGGTAAGATAACTTATATTATATTAGTTAAATTACCCCTTTATCATGTCCCCTGAGATAGCCCTCCTCACCTATATTACCCCTGTATAATAATGTACCCAATAGCCCTGCTCAGTTATATTACCCCCTGTAATTTACCCTGATACCCCTCAGTTACACGGTATCATATAACTGAGGGGTATCAGGGTACATTATACAGGGGTATAAATGAGGAGGGGTAGCAAGCAGCAGGGAACATACTTTATGCATTAACTTAACGTTATATAACTAACTTATATGGGGGGTGACTCCAGAGCACAGTTCCAGTGGTGTAGCATGGGTCGCCAGCACCCGGGGCAAGCCAGATATTGCAAATAATGCAGTACATGTCTCCTGCAGTCCTATGTAACACCACAGATAACACAGTGATATCTCTATGAGTACAGATAATGTAGTCGATGTCACCTGCATTCCTATATAACACCACAGATAACACAGTGATATCTCTCTGAGTACAGATAATGTAGTAGATGTCACCTGCAGTCCTATGTAACACCACAGATAACACTGTGATAACTCTCTGAGTGCAGATAATGTAGTAGAGGGGTGTGAGGCCCCAGAATTCAGAACACGCACAGTGTGACTTGAAGTCTGGGGCCATGCTTCGGCAGTGTGGGCCAAATCCTTCTTTCAGCCACATCTCTGCAGAGTTTCACAGAATTTTTCTTAGATTCATCACTGTACTATTATCCTCAAATAACAGACCTCCCCTCCCTCCGTAGTGCCCATAAGTATAATGCCCTGGCCCCTCTGTAAAATTATAATATATAATGGCCCCGCTGTGTTATTATTATTCTTAATATTATAATGGCCCCCTCTGTATTAGGCTTCATTCACACGTCCGCAGAATGTGTCTGCATATGTTCCGCAATTGTGCAGAACGGGTGCGGACTAGGGGTGGGCGATATGGCCTAAAATTCATATTGCGATATATTATGAATCATGTGCGATATGCGATATATATTTTCTATATGGGGGGGGTTAAACTTTTTTTTTTTCAACTTTTTATTTACTAACTATTAGCCCCCTTAGGGGCTAGAACCCTTGTCCTATTTGCCCTGATAGAGATCTATAGGACCTCACACTGTCTCTGCTGCCCTGTGCTCTGGGCACACAGCAGCAGGGAGCCGACTATGGCAGCCAGGATCAGTAGCGTCCTGGTTGCCATGGTAACCGATCTGAGCCCCAGCATTACACTGCTGGGGCTCCAATCACTGCCACCAATGATCGGGGGGCAGTCGTATAGGACCTTTCATTAGTTTGAACTGTATTACTTAAGTAGCGGCACATAGGGCATATATGGGGCACTTACTATTATATCTGTGAGGGGCCCTGTTCGCCCGCTCTGGCCCCCATTACATGGTGGGAACACCAGGGAGGAGATATCAGCCTCTGTCCCTGGGCGTTCCTTCTCCCTGCCTGTGACGTTCTGCGCTGTTATTGGACAGTGCTGCAGACAGGGAGAAGGAACGCCCAGGGAGACAGGCTGATGTCTCCTCCCTGCTGTTCACACCATGTGACGGGGGCTAGAGTGGGCGAACGGAGCCCTGCACAGATATAATAGTAAGTGCCCCATGTATGCCCTATGTGCCGCTACCTAAGTAATGAAGTTCAAACTAATGAAAGGTTCTATATGCCTGCATGTGTTGGCCATATCCCATGCTGGGCCTCTATGAACCTGAGGGGTTAATTGCGGTGGATCGCAGCGTGCAGTCATAGAGGCCGGGTATGGGATATGGCCAGAACATGCAGGCTACGTTGCTATTCAGTCATTCATTGGTGGCAGTGGCCACAGTCCCGCCCCTCCTATGCTCCCATTGGTGGCAGTGGCCACAGTCCCTCCCCTCCTCGGCTCTCATTGGTGGCCAGCGGCAGTCGCATGCAGTGGGGAGGGAGGGACTCCCTCCTTCTCCACTGTGCCGACTCAGGAGAACATGGTATGCGCCGAGAGTGGCGCATACCATGTTCTACCGCGATGTAGACGAAATCGATATCGTGGCGCAAATTCATATCGCATATCGTCTATATCGCCCATATCGCCCACCCCTAGAGCAGACCAATTCATTCTCTATGGAGACGGAGTGGATGTGGAAAGCACACAGTGTGTTCTTTGCATCTGTATTTCTGGAGCGGCCTGCCGAACTTCTAGTCCGCGGCTCTGGAAAAAAATGGAAGATGTCCTATTCTTGTCCAAAGCTGGGGTCAAGAATAGGCTGTTCTATTGGGGTGCCAGCCGGGTGTACTGCGGATCCGCAAAACACTACAGACGTGTGAATGGACCTTAATAGTAATAATTATGGCGCCCTTCAGCCCCTCCAGCATGCAGTCCCATGTAAAATACATCACTCCTCGCCTTCAGCCCCTCCAACATACAGTCCCATGTAAAATACAAAACTCCCCCTGCCTTCAGCCCTTCCAGCATACAGTCCCATGAAAAATAATATCACCCCTCCTGCCTTCAGCCCCCCCCCAGCATACAGTCCCCATGTAAATAATATCCCTACCCCCTCTTCAGACCCCTCTAACACACAGTCTCCAGTACAAGGATTGTTCCTCCTCCCTTCAGCCCCTGCAAAATGCCCCCAAAGTAAACACAACAGTCATAACATTCTAATGTAAATAATATCACCCCCCGCCTGCAGCCCCTCCAGCATACAGTCCTATGTAAATAATATCACCCCCTGCCTGCAGCCCCTCCAGCATACAGTCCCATGTAAATAATATCACCTTTCTCCTGTCTGCAGCACCTCCAGAATACAGACCCATGTAAATAATATCACCCCCCTGCCTGCAGCCCCACCAGCATACAGTCCCATGTAAAAAATATCACCCCCCCTCACCGCCTGCAGCCCCTCCAGCATACAGTCCCATGTAAATAACATCACCGTCCGTCTGCCTGCAGCCCCTCCAGCATACAGCCCCATGTAAATAATATCACCCCCACCTGCAGCCCCTCCAACATACAGTCCCATGTAAACAATATCACTCCCCCACCTTCAGCCCCTCCAGCATACAGTCCCATGTAAATAATATCACCTCCCCCCTGCCTGCAGCCCCTCCAGCATACAGTCCCCTGGAAATAATATCACCCCCCTCTAATATACAGCCCCCCTTCCCCCCCAGTAAACATAGCAGTCACTTTTATCCTCCACTCACCGACCTGCAGCTTCTGCTCCTCTCTCCTGCAATGGGCTCTGTAGAATCTCCCGCACATTGTGAGGCCCCACCCCCTGTATGACGAGACTCCGCCTCTTCCTACGACATCATACCTCCCTGGAGCAACTCCATTCTAGTGGATTTGTTGAAAAGGGAGATAATGGGTTTCTGCCAGACTATATTTGTCCCTGAACTGCTCCCAAGACAACAATTTCTGACCTCCCACTTCTAATAGGTCATGCAATGTCACTATGTCCTATTGTAGCAGCTTTTTTCCCCTTAATAAATTAAATCATTAACTGAAAACTGTCTTTGGTATTTACTCAGGTTATCTGTGTCTGATATTCCAATTAGTTTGATAATCTGAAACATTTAAGTGTGACAAATGTGCACAAATGAAAGAAATCTGTAAGGGGGCAAATACAATTTCACAGCACTGTTCATGTATTTCAAAATTATACAGTATGCATAGACATTGCAGGAAGCAAGCAATGCATGTAAACAAATATATTTCAAATGCAACACTTTTTCTTATTACCTTACAACTACTCAGGTCCTAATTTTCCCCTCATAGATATTTCACCATCAAAGGTTGGTGGCATTATTGAAATCTATAAATGTTTAGGTACCATAGAAACTAACATGGCAAGCCACATAAACTTACAGAGAGGAGTTGCTTGCATAAAAATCGCCAGTAGAGCTCCAAGCCTCCTCTGTCGTTAATATCAGCACAAACACTGTGCTCTGTGAGCTTCATCACATGGGTTTCCTTATCACAAAGCACAATGGATGCTTCTTTATTGTCTTATGAATAAGTCTGGATGTAGCCAGTGCCAGGAGAACTTTATCTGCCTGACTGTAATGTGGCAACTGTAAAGTTTGGTGGAAAAGGGAGAATGCTATGGAATTGTTTTTCAGAGGTTGGTTTAGGCCGCTTAGTTCCAATGACAGGATATCTTAATGGTTCAGTTTACCAAGACATTTTGGACTACTCTATAATCCTAACTTTGTGACAAAAGTATGGAGAAGGCTCATTTCTATACTAGCATGACTGTGCCCTGGTACACAAAGCAAGGTTAATCAAGGCATGGTTGAGTGAGTTTGGTGTGGAATAACTTGACTGGCCTACATCTGCACAAAGCCTTGACTTCAAGCCCATTGAACACCTTTAGGATGAACTAAAGCTCACACACCCCAAATTCTTATAGAATGTTTTCCTGGTAGAGTAGATGTTTTTTTTTAGCTGCAACAGGGAGACCAACTCCATATTAAATGCATGGATGGATGGATATACAGCGACCGGGCTGCAGGGGTGCACATGAGTGTGGGTGGCCGGATGGGTGCATTAGTCGAACTCACGGTTTCCTGAAGTTCCCTGAAGCTCCCTGGGCTGGCGTACAGTGATGAAAAGGGCGCACCGGTTCTTCCCTTCGGAGCACACTCTAATTCTGGGTTTCTCCTGCCTGATGGTGGTTGAGGTACCCTTGATGTTGTTGATTGTTTATGGTGCAAGGCAAGGTCCTAATTGTCATAATGCCAGCACATTGGGGTGCAAATGTAGTATAATGATGAGATCGGTGTTGGTATAAGAAATCTACAGTACTATACTGAAGCCAGTCAGCAGGTGATCCACACATGCACTGTTCACATGAAATGCAGGCTTTAGAGTCGATTTAAGTAGTTCTCAAAGGTTCTATATGGAGCTTACCTTTCTCTCTCTAAATCAGACTGGTCAATATCTCCCTTTCTCTGCATAAAGGGATTGACTATCTCTATCGATAGATAGATAGATAGATAGATAGATAGATAGATAGATAGATAGATAGATAAAGTATATATGATATCCACAGCATCCTCAGAAGAATAAAGTCTCTGAACAGGGGGCCCTCCTGTCTGTTGGTTATGGTGGGCAGCTTGTAGCTTACAGTGTTTACACCACAAGCAGAGAAGGCTATAGCCAGATTAGCGCAATTACCATCTTTGCCAAAGTCTGCAATCCCTTTCTGTTGACTAAACCTTCTATAGATATTTTCTATTTTGAGGGCTGGCACATAAGTTGCTTGTGGGTTGCAGGGGAATTGAATCTCCCTACAGGAGCTGCTGCTTGCTACTCTGAGGTGTTCACTCCTCAGCCATCAGTCATTAATTCCAGAATCTTCCTCTTAGAGAGGAAGGGTGGAGCCAGCCCTGACTAGCATCATGGGACCTCCCACTCCCCATGCAACCTTATGGGATTTGCAATACATACACATAATACATGAAATTCAATTATATTAACACTTTTAATGCTTTGCAGTGTATTCCAGGACACTATAGATAGATGTATATAAATTTTTGTGATGCAATGTAGAAAGGAAAAACTTTCAACAATAGCACACTAACCGAAAATTTTAAATTATCTTAAACAATTTTTACCAATCCTAATACAGACTAAATTGTTCAAACTTAGTAGAGATGAATAAACCATCAAAAAATGTGGTGATAAGAAAGCAGGGTGCGCTTAGTAGAGATGAATGTATAATTTAACTGTTTTTAGCTGCATTATATTTTCTGTAATAACAAGTGTTAACCATTTTTTGTAAAAGTAGATTACTAGCAAATGCATAATATGAAGATTGACCACATGGTTACTGACCACCCATGTCTTTTGTTTCTAACTTTCTTATGTTACATAGAAAATAGAAACCTCCAGATGTGGCAGTTGTAATGAAATGAGTGAAAAGCGTATTTACTCAGTAGAACTACGTATTTCTGTTCCTTTTTACATAAGGGTTCTGTACTATGTTATTCCAAGAAATAGAATCTACTTGGTACAAAGAAGAAAAAACACAATAACTTTCCATTGCTATAAATCTAGACAAAATGTAACTCATCTGCACTTCAATAAAACTAGCCGCTTTGATGACAAGTAATGCCCAAGATTGGTCTGCTCCAAGAATATTGCCAATATCTACATAGTAAAAGTATGACTTTTAGTGTTCATCTGTGACAGCTATTGTGATGAAATCATGATGTTGTATGCATTTTTCATTTAAGATAAAGAAACATGGAACATTGGGGTTCCGGTTTACCTGAATATTTCTTTAAAATGCTGAAGAGATAATGTCTGGTGACAATAGGTGCATAAAACATTACTTTGAAGAATGCAAATTTAAAACATATGAACTGGGTTTGTCTACGTTACCTAATAAAATGGCTGAGAAAGCAATTTCTGTTACATTGCCAACCTTAAAAGGGGCACCTAGTACAGATGTGAAGGTCTGCTAACTAATCTGGCTGCATTTTACTTACCAGGTGAAGTCAATAAATTATCTTCAAACAGAATGTTACTTAAATGTGTTTTGGAGAGAATCATTCAGCATTTCTCAGAAATTGTAAAACATACCATGTAAATATTGTTTAGAAGAAAATCTTGAGGTGTTTCAATGATGAGCAAGGTGGCTCAGTAGTTACCACTGTTATCTTGCAGCATTGGGGTCCTGTTATCAAATCCAAGCAGAAGTAACATCTGTCTGGGCTTTGTAAGCTTGTATGATTTTTCCTCCCACACTTCAAAAACATAAATATAGGTTAATTGTTTTTATTTAAAATTTGAGACCCAGTGGGATAATATAATTTTCTCCATAGAGAGCTATGGAATATGTAGGTGCTATATGCATGAATAAGCAAAAATGTTCAAAGGGCCACGTTATGTTAAATTGTGTAACTTTAAAAGGATTCATGTACTGATATTTAAAAAAATGGTATTGTGGCAATGTTGGCTATGCGTCTAAAGATTATTTTACACCTGCAGATTTTGCATGTGATTGTCGGAAGGAAAGGGTTCCTTCCTGGCAATCAACTGCTTGTTAGAGGAGGAGAATGCTGCTATTACATACAGCAATCTCCTACTTAGTATGGGGAGGAGCGATTCATACTGAATCATTTTTTTCGGCAGCAGATCGTGATTATACAGCATGATCTGCTGTCGACAATAGTCTGCCGTAATTGTAAACCTGCTAAAAGATTTCAATTTCCCGATGAACAAGTGTATTACACTGCCAGATTGTTGCTAACAAGAATTCATATCAACACTTGTGATCGATGATCTTTGCGATTATCTGCAGGTGTAATATAAGCTTAAAGTGTAACTTTTCATTAAAAAAAAAAAAAAAAAACTATTTTAGCATATGTTACTGCTGCTGCAACATTATGCATAAAGCAATCTTTAGTTTCTTCATATATCACTCTTTTCCCTTAGTTACAGCAGTTTTGAAGCCTGCATTATGATAATCTTCTCAAAATGGCTCTTCCATTGATAAGAAAATAATAAGTGAGATGAGCCTGCCAGCCCATCCTCACCCACGCCACGCCCCCTTTTTAGACCTGGTGTGAGCGGTGAAAAGTAGCACCTTTGTGCCGCAATCTGCGACAGATATACAGCAGAACACTGGCATATATCACTCAGTAAAAAATAGTAAAGTAAAATAGTAAAATACTGTATATGTCCAGTATACATACTGTACTGTGCCTCTTATCTATAAGATTGATGAAAAAAGAACAAAAGCCTGCAGTATGACAAAATATTGTGCCCAACCCTTCTAAGAGATTCCATAACAATGACAATAACATAGTTGCACAGTTCTAGTAAAATAGCTCACCTTAAAAAGGGCCTATAGCATGCTTGCCCATTTATAGTGCCTTTCAAAATCTTTACCTTACAATTTGTCTGACATGAACCCCCATATATATAGCCCCTGCATTATATTTCCCATAGATGCTTGTCACATGCACCAACTAAGCATGAATGAATTGATACTTTTTTCCCAAAAAGTTTGGATTGTAACAAATGCACATTTTTTGTGATTGAGAGAGCTTAATATACTTCTCTGAGTTTCTAGACAATATATATTTATGGAGCATTGTAGGTCAGGCAACGCTCCACTGGGTTTCTTGGAAAAATACTTAAATTAACTTTCCTGAGCCAGTTTGATGCCAGCAGATGTAAGCTTTTTTCATATATTTTTCGTAGAAACCCAGAGAGAGGAATTGGCATTTGAAAAACGTGTATAATACAGCTTTCTTTTAAAAAGCCAAGTGTTTCACAACTGCACCAGTCATTGCTCAGCCTTGTTAAACAGACTTACATAGCATAACTAGAAGAATAGCTAAGCAAGCCTCACATGTGCAAGTAGCCAATCTTGGACAAAAATCTCTTTACTATAGCAAAGCAGATATAATCAGCTTTGCTATTTAAGAGGACTTGGGGGACTTACAATAGTCATAACATATACAAAGTAGTCTCCATAATAGAAATTGTACCAACCCAGAGGTACCTCCGACACATCTCAGCTAGAAAAGCCAATTTAGTCTGCTTTGCTCTGATAATAAACTGAGTTAGGCTGCAGATGTAAGCCTGGTTTAGCTATTATTCTATGCCTGTTCAAGAAGCTGAGCAATGAGTGTAAGTTTATGCTGTAGTTGTGAAATGTTTTGCTTTTTTAATCCTTTCAGAAAGAAGAGTGAATTGCATGGGTTTTTTTTGTATGCAGAATTCTTATTTGAGTTGCCAAAATTAAATTGCTAAATATTTGGGTTTGTTAAAACATATTTTTTTTTTTTTTTAAGTTCAGGATGAATTCCAAATTGATAGAATTAATTTACTCATCTTTAGCATGTACATTTATAAATATCTTCTAATTTGTCATATATCAGTTTTCCCTATTTTTAGTAGGTTTTTGGTGGTAACCTAAAACTGTTCAACTGGTGCTTCTTCATAAGATTTTATTTTTATTTTTTTAAATCTATTGCTGTGCTAGTATCCCCAAGGCTTCTATGGAAAAGATACATGCAAGCTAGTCTCCTAGCAAAAAGGAAAACTAAGTGTCTCATACCTAGAACTAGAGATGAGCGAACACCTGGATGTTCGGGTTCGAGAGGTTCGGCCGAACTTCCGGAAAATGTCCGGGTTCGTGATCCGAACTCAACCCAAACTTCATCCCGAACCCGAACCCCATAGAAGTCAATGGGGACCCGAACTTTTGGGCACTAAAAAGGCTGTAAAAGACACCCAGAGGGATAATATACCGCAATAAACGCATTGCGATTGCAACTTTGAGCTAACGATCACCATGGGAATGCCTCCTCCAGTAGAATGTACTGTCGGATCTGAGAATTAAGTTGAAATCGCAATGCGATTCTTATATATTTGCTTAATCGCATTGCGATTTCAACTTAGCATTGCTAAATAATTCCATCCATATCGTTAACTTACTGAGTTTGCCAGACAGCAGACAGTATTATACTTGTCTAACCAAAGCTGGAACACCAGATTTAGGGGATTGGTATTTGGGCAATTGTATTTAACCCCTTATTAAAATATAGAAATTTCTTTCCTGAGTTTCTAGGGGTGACAATTAGCACAGCCAAGCCCCTGATGTAGGATATAGCAAAAAAAAAAAACTAGTATTGATGGATTGATGGACTTGGTGGCAGCTTCTTCTGGCGCACCACAAGTCACAAAATGGCCGCCAATCAACCCAGAAAATAAGTGACAGAAAAACGCTCTGTGCAGCCTAAAAAACAGCGAGCAAGTAACTAGCAGAAGTTCAATGATTCTCAGCTGTAAATTGATCCGTTCATTAGGTGCTGTTGCTGACTTTAACCTGCCTAATCTTGCCCTGACAGAAGCTGCGTCCTCTCCCTACACTAATCAGAGCAGTGTGACGTGCGGCGCTACGTGACTCCAGCTTAAATAGAGGCTGGGTCACATGCTGCACTTGGCCAATCACAGCCATGCCATTAGTAGGCATGGCTGTGATGGGCTCTTAGGGCAAGAAGTAAAACGCTAGCTGATTGGCTGCTGTGCAGCCCTTCAGAAAGCGGGAAGTAATCGACGAACACCGAACCCGAACCCGAACTTTTTTGAAAATGTCCGGGTTCGGGTCCGGGTCCCGGACACCCCAAAATTCGGTACGAACCCAAACTATTCTCGAACTGTTCGCTCAACACTACCTAGAACCCAACTGGGCAAGAACCCTTTAACAGAGCTGAGCAAAAAACCTTGATCGGCTGCCTGAGAAGCCTTGGTTGGGGTACTATTTTTCCTTCTGGAGGATGCCGAGTATGTATGAAGAGTATTGTAAGCCAGTAAGCACTCATCTGGATTTTATGGAAAAATATATAAAGCTTAGCACATCTTACATCTGTTGACATCAGATAGGCTTATTAAGGCTAATTTGAATAACTTCCTTTCTCTCCCCTAGGAGACCAAAGACTGTTATATACCACTTTTCAGGGCAAAAAGAGCACGTTTTATTAGGGTAGAATCGATTCCTACCTAAAAGGAATTTAATGTGCCAACCAAATGCCTCCTTGTCACATAATCGGCACATTCCACCATAAAACTTGTTGATATATCTCCCAATCATATGCTCTAATAAGCACAAGCAATATTATACAGATTACATACCAAAGCCCTGACAGCTACATGCCTTCATTGATGCATTATTGATATATTTTTGTCTACAAAATTCTCTAGGAAATGTATTCACAAAAAATATATTTTAAAACTTTGTAATGTTGTTTTCAACTTAAAAAGGATTAGGCAAGAATAGAAAAGCTGATGAAAATGTACATTTCATATATCAGATACCAATAACTCCTAGTTTTGAGTCCCAAAAGATTCCATTGAAAAGTAAAACACTTTTTTTCAATGTTAGAGCTACAGCTACATTTTTCTGAACATGATTGAGGTAAAGCAAGGCACATGTCCACCGAATGCAATCCTCTCACTAATGCTAGACTTGAAATGTGTTTTATTTTTTTCTGTCTCTTTTAACATGACAAGCTAATTTATGGATAATTCCCAAAGAAGTGTAGCACAAAAAGTGTTCTTGGCAATTCATCAGAGATTTTAATTCTTTTATTTTTTATGATTATTGAGCTTAAATAGAGTACTTGTTTGGCTTCAAAGAGAAGCTATGTTTGTATGCTCATCTTCATAAGGTGTATGACATTATCCTTACATTGTTGTTAGTGCTAAATGTCTCATTTGCACAGCAATAAGCCATGTGTCTTGGATTAGGATGAAATCTGCAATACATTCAGTTCAGACCATTTAACTTTAATATTTTGTTATGTTGCTGCCTTCTGCTAAATTTAAAAAGAATCAAGTTCCCCTGATCCGTCTGCACTCAGTACCCCATAATAAAAAAGTGAAAACAGAATTCTAGAAATTTGTGAAGTTTATTAAAAGTAAAACAAAAATATTGCATTGACATAAGTATTCAGACCCTTTGCTAAGACACTTGAAACCTAGCTCTGGGAGCATCCAATTTCTCTTGATCATCTTTGATATGTTTCTACAACTTGATTGGGGTCCACCTATGATAAATTCAGTTATTTGGACATGATTTAGAAAGAGAAAAAAAGAAGGTTCCTGGACACCACTGTTGTTGTTGTCTTGTGTCTTTATTATATAGCTTGGATTACAGTATGCGGTATGCCAGTTACAGGTAAATATTGTAGCAACGTTTCGGCGATAAATGCCTTCATCAGGACACTGTAATTATAAAGCAATACAGTAACTATTGTAACCCTCTTTAAGGATGACCCTAACTTCTGTGAACAATTCGTCCAAATCTTAAACCACTGTTCATTTGACCTCATGACGCTGACCATATCATTCCTACAAACCAACATTACAAAATTGGAAGAACAAATCAAAACATCTGAAGACCAGATACAAGCCTCTACCCCCACGGCTGACTTCCTAGCCTTTAAGGAGAAGATTAAAACGAACCTAACAGCTCACAGACGTGAAATTGAAAGTCTTAAAAGAAGGAAATTTACAAGGGATGCTGAGGACTATAGGACCAATAGAGTCTATAGATGGCAATTCACCAGCTCACAGACACAAGAAGATAGAAGAGATTATACCTCTTCCTCCGAGTCATCTAGCAGGGAATTTACCCACAGAAGGGAAGACACTGCCCCTATCTATTCTGGCTCAAGGAGAACCCGTGGACGACGCCCCAGACGGGAAGCAGCAGGACCTAATAGGGACTACTCACAGGGACGCACCACAAGATCACAGGTAATTGAAGGTTCATCGCATTCTTTGGTAGTTAACATCTCATCAAAGATACTCACACCGGCACAAGTCCAGGTCCTTCAAAAGGGCCTGTCCTTCTGCCCGTCATACAGATTTGACAGCTTCCAATTAGAATTGGACCTTCAGAGGTTTTATAGGAACCTCCGTTTAAAAGCCTTTTTCCATGGGAAGGACGATGAACCGTGGCTAAGAGACCCTGTGACCCACAGAGATAAAGGACATATAACTATTAAAGATATAGACATAAGACTCAAGAGCCCCTTTCAACCACCGAAGAATGCACATCCGGTGGAAACATATGTATTCTTGGTCAATAGGGACTTAGAGAATCTCAGGAGGACCATGGAGATGGGAGGCCTCAGTTGCCAATCCAATCTCACTGGTGCTGAAAGAGAGGCTCTCCTCACATTGAAGAAGGATAAGGACTTGATTGTCAAGCCCGCCGATAAAGGCGGAGCACTGGTAGTGATGGACAGGATAGATTATCTGAATAAGATCCATAACCAACTTAGGGACATTACAGTGTATGAACCACTCGACAGGAATCCGACCAGAGAAATAGCGACCAGAATTTACAATGTTCTAACTACATACCTCGACAACGACACTATAGATCAGGACACTATGGGATACCTAACCGCATCCAATCCCATTATTCCTGTCTTATATACCCTGCCCAAGATCCATAAATGTCTCCAAAAGCCTCCTGGGAGACCGATAGTCTCTTCCTCTGACTCTATCCTCTCCCCACTTTCAATCTTTCTAGAGAAAATTCTCACACCCTTAGCCAAACAAACTAAATCTTTCTTGTTGGACACCACATCATTCCTACAGATCATAAAGGACATAGGGCCCATACACCCAGACTCCATCTTGGTTACACTAGATGTAGTGAGCCTCTACACCTCCATAACGCATGAAAAGGGCATACGAGCGGTCTCTAAAATCCTCATGTCCTCCAAGATACATCAAAACATTAGGTCATTATGCCTAGACCTCCTTGAACTAGTGTTGACACAAAACTATTTCATGTTCCAAGATACCTTCTATGGCCAAAAACAGGGAACAGCCATGGGGGCACACATGGCACCACCATATGCCAATATCTATATGGCATATTTTGAGGATGAGTATGTCTACACAGACCCCACATTTCGTCATCATGCCCTAGTGTGGAAAAGGTACATAGATGACGTGTTCTGTATCTGGTCTGGACCAGCACAAACTCTATATGACTTTCACAGTAAAATTAACGAGGTGTGGCCTGAACTTAAATTCACCCTACACCATGACTGTACCACCATCAGTTTTCTTGATACACGTATACATAAGGGAACAGATGGACATTTGTCCACGGACCTTTACACCAAAGAGACGGATCGCAATAGCCTTCTTCACTTTTCAAGTTTCCACCCACCTAGCACAAAAAGGTCACTACCCAGATCACAGTTTAAGAGAATAGAGAGAATTGTTGGAGATCTCACTACCAGAACAACTAGACTCCATGAGATGGCAAATAGATTCATTATCCGAGGTTACCCTAAAAAAGTCATAAATGAAGGCCTAGCCCCCAGAACGGGTACCCAAAAATCCCCTGCCAAGAGGATACCTTTTGTACACACATTTCACCCCTTTGCTGGTAAGATTAAGAATATATTGAATCGTCATTGGAATGTTCTACATAGGGCATACCCTAGGATAGAGGAGTTTAACCATCCTTTCCTCCCGTGCAACAGAAGACCCAAAAACATTAGGGACCTCTTAGTTAGGGCAGACGAGGGATCCACTCGAAAAGAGTCTCGCCAGCTACTTCTTAGCACACGAAAGAAGGGCACCTTCCCCTGTTTGGGATGTATGCAGTGCTCCCATGTGACAAAAGGCGAACAAATATTCCATCCATTCACGGGTAAGGGATACCCCATTAAAGGTTTTTACACATGTAACACACCTAATGTTATCTACGTGATCAAGTGCCCTTGTGGTAAGGCCTATGTGGGTGAAAGATCGTATAAGCCAACATAAGTCTAACATTAGGTGTGAACGTCACCACCTTCCTATTCCAGCGCATTTTATGGATAAACGCCACACCATTGCTCAACTTAAATTCCAGGTTGTGGAACAAGTTAGGGTGCCAAGGAGAGGCGGAGATCTCAACAAGATTCTAGCCAAAAGAGAAGCCTTTTGGATACACCGACTGCAAACATTGGAGCCAAAGGGGCTCAATCGTGATTACAATTTAAATTGCCTTCTTTAATTACATTCAATTGTTAATCATTGTCCCATTTTCCCCACAGACTAGACACTGAAGAACACCTGACTTCGATGCCGCACTGGTGGAGTATCCTTTAATATATAAAAGCGCTACTTTCATTGGTATAATATCTATTGCCCAGTTAGCTTACCTTTTATAACAGTGCAGCCAGACATCTCTTTCTGCACCATTTTAAACACATTCACTTTTTCACCACCATCACACCTTATCTTGAAGCTAATTCACCACACTAGCAGTCCATCACTCTGGGGACCAGTTTCATTCACTATCATACATCATCACACCATAACTCTCCAACACATTCAGTTCACCATTCACGGGTAGCAATCATACTCATTTATCATCACTTATCTACATCACCCATTACATCACTCGTTATTTGGATACACTATGTTTAGTACACCTGCACATTACCATTTAGTTCTACACATTGTTATCACACTTTTGCATTTGCCACTCACACAGCACAGTGCAGGTGATATTAACTGCTATATAACTAATCCTTTCCGTATTTTTTAGTTATTTTACATGACTCAGAGGCACTTTTTGCTCTTTTACGTAAGCGTTTGCTATATGGGCAACCAACTTACACCACTACAGTACTTCCGCCCTTACATTGAGTCATCTGTTACGTCACATCCGGTCCGTCATATCCGGTCCGCAGTGACACTTCCGGGACCGGAATAATATGCGCTTGCCATTCTCTATTTCGCAAGCGATTGCTATATGGGTATTCGATCTACACCATTACAGTACTTCCGCCCTTACACCGAGTCATCTGTCACGTCACATCCGGTTCGTCATATCCGGTCCGCAGCGGAACTTCCGGGACCGGAAGAACACATGCGGGTCATTTGCTTAAATAGCGTCTCACTACACAACACGGCATGGCAGCCAGGAGACTACAAACATTGAGTCCATATAGCTTTGCCATTGGAACCATAGAGCTCCACACAATATATACTTTTACCTACGGATTTCCACATAGTGCGGCACGACCAGGTGAGACATTATATTGCATCCGCCCTATTGCTCTTTATGCATTCAGTTTTAATAGTCTGTGATGGAATATGAGAACTTGATAACATTTCTCGAAACTTATTCCTGTGGGTGTGTTTCTAGGGAACCTAGCCTTTTGTGCTATATACCTATTGTACTGTGACAATGTCTCATTGTGATATGTCTCCTTTTATTCTTCAGTATCATGCGTCGTTATGATTTTTTAACCTAATATTTCTTTAACTCTGACCTTCCATGGAATGCATTGTGATCTCCTATGGATTTTTTTATTATTTATGAATCCAATCACCGGTTTATATAAAAGATTGATCTAGTCATCATGATAATGGACCTGCCAAGCCTCTATAACATGAGGGTCACATATATATATGTATGATGTCACATACATGTGAGATTACTTACTTTGCACTATTAAACACGTGTTGATCTATTTTGTGATATGTTCCTTCATAACCACTTATGGTTTTTTTCATATTCGTCACTATTTTTGTCTTGACACATAGAATTTTTATGTTGTTATACCCACAATAGTTACGGTATTGCTTTATAATCACAGTGTCCTGATGAAGGCGTTTATCGCCGAAACGTTGCTACAATATTTACCTGTAACTGGCATACCGCATACTGTAATCTAAGCTATATAATAAAGACACAAGACAACAACAACAGTGGTGTCCAGGAACCTTCTTTTTTTCACTTATAAAACTGGCCTGGGAACCATTTCCTGTGACCCACACCTTACGAGGAGAGCACCACCCAACCTATACAGAATGATTTAGAAAGACTCACCAATTTCTACTGTATATAAAGTCTCAAAGCTGACAATGCATATAAGAGTAACAACCAAGCAATGAGGAGGAAATAACTGTATGTAGAGCTGGAGATAGGCACTTCACATTCCTACGAGCACAGTGGCCTTTATAATTATTAATTGCAAGAAGTTTGTAACATCTAGGACTCTTCCTAGGCTGGCTGACCCACTAAATTAAGTAATAGGGGGGAAAGGGTTTTGGTAAGAGAGGTGACCAAGAACGCAGTGGTCATTCTGGCTGAAGTGCAAAGAACTTCTGTATATATTGAAGATACTTCCAGAAGTTCAACCATAATGGCAGCACTCCACCCACCAGGGCTTTAAGGCAGAGTAGCCAAAAATCAGCCTCTCTTTAGTAAAAGACACATGAAAGCCTCCTGCAGTTTGCAAAGCAAAAGCACCTAGAATACTCTTAGGCCCCTTTCACACGGGCGAGTTTTCCGTGCGGCTGCAATGCGTGAGGAGGACGCATTCATTTCTATGGGGCTGTGCACATGAGCGGTGATTTTCACGCATCACTTCTGCGTTGCGTGAAAATCGCAGCATGCTCTATGTTGTGCGTTTTTCACGCAACGCAGGCCCTATAGAAGTGAATGGGGCTGCGGGAAAATCGCAAGCATCCACAAGCAAGTGCGGATGCAGTGCGATTTTCCCGCATGGTTGCTTAGCAACGGGACCAGATTCTTATTATTTTCCCTTATAACATGGTTATAAGGGGAAATAATAGCATTCTTAATAAAGAATGCATAGTAAAATGAAGTGGAAGGGGTTATAAATAATAAAAGTTAACTTACCTTAGCCACTTGATCGCGTAGTTGCGATCTGTCCTCTCTTTCCCAGCATCAGGTAAGAACTAAAGGACCTGTGATGACGTCACATCACATGGTCCAATCACATGGTCCATCTTACCATGGTGATGGACCATGTGATTGGACCATGTGATGTGACGTCATCACAGGTCCTTTAGTTCTTAGCTGATGCTGGGTAAGAGAGGACAGATCGCAACTACGCGATCAAGTGGCTAAGGTAAGTTAACTTTTATTATTTTTAACCCCTTCCACTTCATTTTACTATGCATTCTTTATTAAGAATGCTATTATTTCCCCTTATAACCATGTTATAAGGGAAAATAATAAATTCTCCAGAATACCCGAAACCGGACTTCAGCGATGAAGTCCGGCTTCGGGTCTGGGTACCAAACATGGCGATTTTTCTCACGCGCGTGCAAAACGCATTACAAACGTTTGCACCCGCGCGGAAAAATCGCGCATATTCCCGCAACGCACCCGCCTCTTATCCGGGCCTCAAACATGACGCCCGTGTGAAAGAGGCCTTAGACTGTCAGAAACAACATTTTCAGATAAAACCAAGATTTAACTCTTTGGCCTCATTTTACTGTAACAAGTGTCATGTCTGGAGGAAACAGGCACTGTTCATCACCTTACCATTAGCATGCCTACAGAGAAGCACGGTGGTGTCAGCATCATGCTGTGGGGGTGTTTTTCAGCGGCTGGGACAGGGAGACAGGTCAGGGTTGAGGGAAAACTGAATGAAGCTTAAAGAGGACCTTTCATTAGGGTAAAAAACGTGTACAGCGCTCAGCTCACAGCCTGGGAGAAAAAAAAAACTCCCAGGATATGAGCTGTGTGCTGCGATTGGCCAGCGCTACAGCCTGGGATACGCCTACTATAACCAAGTGTACTAGGCTCCTCCTAGTATAACCAAGTCCCAGAAGATACCGGAGCCTATACCGGGCGAACGGAGCGGCGCCCAGGGATAATAGTAAGTGCAGGGAGATCCCTGGGCGCCGCTCTACATGTCAGCATACTTAGTACACATTTTTTACCCTGATGAAAGGTCCTCTTTAAGTAAAGATTACCTTAATTATGATAACCTGATCCAGAGTGCTCTGGACCTCAGGCTCTGCCGAAGGTTCACCTTCCCAAAAGACAATGACCATAACCACACAGCCAAGACAGCACAGGAGTGTATTAAGGACCACTTTGTGAATGTCCTTTAATGGCTTAGCGAGAGCTGTAACTTGATCTGTAGAGAAAAATTGCAGAAAATTTCCAAAAGCCAAGTGTGCAAATCTTATGGCATCATATGCAAGAAGACTAGAGGCTCTAATCACTGCCAAAGGTGCTTCAACTAAGTAGTGAAGGGTCTGCATACTTATGTCAATTAAATATTTTAGTTTTCCCTTTTCAGTAAATTAGCAAATATTTATAAAATTCTATTTTCACTTCATCATAGGGTATAGTGTAGATTGATAGGGGAACACTTGATTTTTAAAAAAAAATAAATAGCACAAGGCTGCAACATAATAAAATATATAATAAAGTGAAAGGGTCTAAAGACTTTCCGAATGCATTGTTATCTTTGAGTAAAAAAATAATACATTATTCCATATACAGTCACAAGGAAAACTCATTTTTGGCTCATTCAGACGGCTGTATGCTGTCCGCAAAAATGCAGATCCGTTTTATTGCTGATCCATAGACTTCAATAGGGCCATGTCCTGATTTTCACTGACAGATAAGACATGTTTCATTTTTTTTAGCGCAATGGAAGACAAGGGAGAAGAGATAGAAGAGAATGGGAGAGCATCTAATCCGCAAAAAAAAAATCCGCATTTTTGCGGACAGCGTACGGGATCTTTAATCAAGATGGCCACGGCGGTCTCTTCGCTTTTAAAATGTCTGAGGTCAGTATGATTTTCTTTAACCTCCATTTCATGCAAAATTGATTTGTTACCATGAAGCACGAGGAAATTCAGCTTTGTGGCGAATCGAATTTTCCCTGAAATTTGTATCGAAGTCTACTTCAGATATGTCAATTTGCTCAACAATAGTGAGGGTAACACAAATGTGACAGATCCCCTTAGCAAAATGCTGGGTCACTTTGTTTAACTCACTCGGCTGTTTTGCTAAAATCAAGCACACGCCAAACATATCCCCATATTCATGATCTCCTGGCTTTCCCTGCCCACCTGCTGATGATGCAAATGGTAAAAAAATCAGAGGCAGGTGGGCGGGGAGAGCAGTGAACTCGCGGTGAATATGGGGACCTATTGGCATGTGCTGGAGCTTTTGGAACCTAGCATGGTGACGTCATCACACTTAAGCACAGGTCCTTCAGCATCAAGAGAGGAATGTCTGAATCTACACGTGTAGTGGATGAGGTGAGTCATTTTTACCCCTAAAGGCCATTTTGCATTAGTTATACCCATTTTTCGTTAGATGGGTGCAGTCCTGACTACCGGCCACTAAAAATGGTCCTATTGATTTCAGTGGGATCCATCTGATCATGAAAAAAAACTGCCAAAAAGAACATGTTTAAAAAAGAAATGATTAGCCCCATTTACTGCAATTTGTTCTAAAAATGGCTTTGTGGTGGCCATTACAAAAACGTCCATCATATAGCCGTTTTTCTCTGTCATGTTAATGTAGTCTACAGGTGCCCATACACATTAAAGCATACATATCTTATCAATTGGAACAGAGGAAAAAAACTGCTACCATAGACCTTATCTTCTGGGAGAACAAAAAGATCAGGCATTAACTCTTAGTGGACCTTGCGATTTTTCCATTTTTGCTTTTTTGTTTTTCACTCCCCACCATCCCAGGGCCATAACTTTTAAATTTTTCCATTCACATAGCCTTAGGAGAGCTTATTTTCTGCAGGACAAGTTGCACAATCTAATGGCTCTATTTAGTATTGCATATGATGTAGTGGGGAGCTGGAAAAAATTCCAAATGGGGTGAAATAGGAAAAAAATGCAATTCTGCCACAGTTATATGAGCTTTTTTATGGCGTTCCATAATGCAGTAAAATTGACCTGTCACCTTCATTCTCCAGTTCAGTACAATTATAACGATACCACACTTGTATAGTATTATTTTGCTATTTAATACAGAAAAAAAAATCTGAAAAGACTGAATTGGCAATTGACAAAGCACCGTAATATTCTTCTTTATAACTTTTTTGTAGTTATGTGTACAGAGCTGTATAGGGCTCATTTTTGGTGAGGTGCTCTGTACTTCAGTGATATCATTTTAAAGTGACAAAAAATGGATGTTTAAGTGACAAAAAATGGCAAATTGGCCATTTTCTTCTGTTACGCTATTCGTTGTATGGGACAAATATTATTATATTTTAACACTACAGTCGTTTTCACATGGCGATGTCCATGATGTGTATTTGGGTTTCTGGTTATGTATTGTATTTTGGGGAAAAGGGGTGATTTGAACTGTTATATTTTTTATATTTATATAGATATTTTTTTAAGTCACCCTGGGTGACTATAACTGGCAATCATTAGATTGCCCATTGTGTTCTGTGATAGCTAAATAGCCATCATAGAACACTCTATTTACAATATACCAATACAGAGCTGCCACTTGTTAACCTGTATTGGTACATACTGGTAATAGATACAAATACAGAAATGCAATAGCACTCTGCAATCAGCACTCTGCCCTACCTCTATACTTGAGGCGTTAGTGTATATTTTGATCAAAAAGTAATAAGCCACTCGACACGCCAAGGCCGCCTCTATAAGTGGTCCTAACGCTAAATCCTACCTGTTGTGGGCCATGACAGACACATAAAATCCAGGGAGTTCAGGCCCAGCAAGCATGCTGGGTCAACCCTGCTTTATAACCTTTTTAGTGCCGTAACAGCCTCCATTAAATCCAAGGATGCAGGTACCAACATGCATGCTGAGCCCACAATGTACTCCTCCTGTTGGGGGCCATGACATCCACATAAAATCAAGGGAGTGCAGGACCAGCATTCACGCTGGATCAACCCTGCTTTGTAACCTCTTTATTGCCTTAACAGTCTCCATTATCCAGGGATGCAGGTACCAACATGCATGCTGAGCCCACTATGTACTCCTAGAGCCAAATGGCTACTAGTAGGTACTATGAGTGCAAATTAAGTTTTATACTTACTCTGATTAAAACCAGCCTCTAGGGCAGACAAAATAGTCAGGTGTGCACGACTGAATGGAGGTTGCCACACCTCCAGTATATACTACATACAAAAACAAGGGGGGGGGGGGAATTCAGCACGTCCTTGCATGCAGGTGCATGCAGCCATGGCAAAATATACATACAAATACATAAATGCAACAGCACTCTGCAACCAGCACTCTGCCCTACCTCTATACTAGAGGCGTTAGTGTACATTTTGATCAAAAAGTAATAAGCCACTCGCCTGAACTCCCTTGATTTTATGTGGCTGTCATGGCCCCCAACAGGAGGAGTATATTGTGGGCTCAGCATGCATGCTGGTACCTGCATCCTTGCATTTAATGGAGGCTGTTACGGCACTAAAAAGGTTAAAAAGCAGGGTTGACCCAGCATGCTTGCTGGCCCTCCACTCCCTGGATTTTATGTGGCTGTCATGGCCCACAACAGGTAGGATTTAGCATTAGGACCACTCATAGAGGCAGCCTTGACGCGGCCAGCGGCTTATTACTTTTTGATCAAAATGTACACTAACGCCTCTAGTATAGAGGTAGGGCAGAGTTCTGGTTGCAGAGTGCTGTTGAATTTCTGTATTTGTATGTATATTTTGCCATGGCTACGTGCACCTGCATTCAGGGACGTGCTGACTGACCCCCTTGTTTTTCTGTGTAGTATATACTGGTCATAGCTACCAATGCCTGCTAAGGCTTCAGGCTATAATTTCCCCATGACAATGTCCCCATTCTCAGCCAGGGAACGCTATTGTGGGCACAGAAGTGCACAGCTCCAGCTCCCAAAGCTCTCGGGTGATAGCATCTAAGGGGTTAAATGTATGTGATCCCTGTATATGTGAGCCCTTGGTGCAGTGATATTTTATGTGATTTGATTAAGACAACAACTTCGTAAGTACAATAAAGTGCGACTATTTTTATCTATACGTGGTGAGCACTATGTATGCATCTTTTTTTATGGCTGCAGTGCTGGAATAATGGGCAGAAACGAGCATTGCGGTACCTGCATTCAGCAATGAAGTATATCTCCATAACAAGAGAAGTGTGAACACCCATGGGCTAAGAGACAGCAAAGAGACTTTGTTAGTTGTCTTGAGCATATACAGACAGACTGCACTATTGATTGTTTCACCTTTACCACTTGTCTAGTTTGCGCAGATCCGCTACATTTTTTGTTTTGCTTTTTATATGGAGGACTGGGATAACTCCAGATAGGATCTTGCAGCATGCAAGACACATGTGTATTTAGAAATCCCCAATAATAATCTTTATATTAGATTGTAAAAATGGTAAAATTGGTTAAAAATATACTAATGTGTATCTGGATCTTTAGTCCTTCACTTGTGCAGCAGATAGAGTTATCTGCATTCCTAACAGTTTTTAGTCTCAGGCATCAAGGTGGTTCAGCTGTTAGCACTGCTGTTTTGTCATTATAGGTGTGTTTGAGACTATTTTTTAGATGGGAGTTTCTTTGTGCACCTGTGCCAATTTATGATGTTGCTTGGTTTTATTAAATTTGCCGCGTGATGTATGTCAGTGGCTTGCCTGGTGGGAAAATGTGACTTTTTTGTGTCTTTTAAAAAAAAATATCACATCATAAATGAGACGTAAAAATGTTTTAATTTGTAATCCCGACCAACTTTTCACTTTACTTCTGAGAGTGGCGAAGCTGACCAAATGTGGCAAAGTTTTACACAAAATGCTGTGTGCTACATCGCGTTCAACATTTTTACACCACAAAACTGGCATTGCAAATTGGTGACTATTAGTTTCTCGGTGAAAATATATTTAAAATAATATAGTAAAGGTTCAGTAGTCAATCATTTTCTGTAACTAGTGTCTTTCCTATTAGACTGTAGATTACAGGTGTGCATCATATGGACAGGTGGATAGCAGACAAAGTTGGTTCCTGTGTATAAACACATCACACTAAAAACATCTGGTTTACACCAAGAATATTTTAACAGCTATGGTAGTAAGATGCAGATGGTAGAACAAAAAGTTATAGTACTGTATTCCAAGTTACTTTTAATAGTTTACTCTATTTGGTAAGACTGTTTTTTTCTTCATTAAAGGGGTTCTCCAGGAATTAAGAAAATAAAAATACTTTTAATATTACTATAATATAAATATATTCTCAAATAACTTTATTTAGCTATAATGGCTTGTTTTGTCTAGGGAGCAATCATCAGGAGAAATGAAATGGCCACCGTCCTATTATTACACACAAAACCTGTCCTAATCACACAACAGAAAACGTTACTTCAGAACACTGAGGTAAAGAGCTGCCTCATCCTCGTCTCTGCTCTGCCTGTCACGGTTAATGATCCTGAATACAGATGATAAGAGCTTCAGCTGAATCTCTGTGGGAATGGAGTTGATAAGGAGACATGAAGTACAGAGAGGATGGACAGGACAGACTGTGGTAATAGACACTGCATACAAGTGCTGCTGCTCATTACACCCTCCCTTCTCTGATTAACTACATTCCTCCATTGAAGCAACTCTTATGCTCAATGTTGTGAAGTAACTTGTCCTGCTGTGTAATTAGGACAGGTCTTGTGTGTACTAATAGGACGGCAGCCATTTTATTTCCCCTGATGATTGCTCTCCAGACAAAACAAGCCATTAAAACTAATGGAATGCAATTGAGAATATATTTATAATAAAGTAATATTTAAGTATTTTAATTTCCTTAATCCCTGGAGAACCCCTTTAAACAAGGGAAACATGGGAAACATAAATCTATCTACCCAGAAAAAAGGGCACAAGTTCATGAAGTTCAAATTTTCTCAGATCAATTATACAACATTCATTGTTAGATGGTTTATAATCCTTAATGTCATTTGCTAATAGATAAGAATCTGGAAATAGTATCTGCAATTGTTACCTGTTTCATGAGCAAAAATTGACACTTTACTTTCAATACCATCCACCAGGAAATTAACCCCTTCAAACTCTGTGCCATAATAGTACATTACAGAACAAGTCAGAACAAGCTGCCATACTATTATAGTGCAGTGATGGTGCGGACTCAAGAGCTGTGCCTATACTATCACTAGTGGGTGGTGGCAGTATTATAAATCTGATACTCTGCTTTCACTGCCAGAATTAGAGATAGTGCTGATCCAAGTAGTGTACCCTCTTGATTTCCCAGTTGCAGAGAACCTCTGAGGAGTCAGGCTAGAGGATACGAGTGGTAGTGGTCCTGATGAGGTTTTGAGTCAGGGTGTACTCCCTCAGGATGTTGCTCCCTGGGGATCGGTGTAGTGGAATTATATTACTGAAAAATGAGGCCAGCTTTAAATATAGCAAAGTCCTTTTTGCTAAGTGTAACATAGAACTTGAAATACTTACAGTAGCAGCAGTTCTTTTCTAGCACCAGCAAGGATGTAGAGGTAGGTTTTAATTCAGTATTTAGGTGATGCTGACCTAGTAGTTGTTTGGTGATTGTTGGCTTGGCTGCAGTCCCTCATCTTACAGCAGTGTATGTAGATACAGATGTAGCAGGCCACTCTGCTGTCTGGATTCACAAGGCTTTACTTGAGGACAAATTGAAGCAGTTAACTCTGTGAAGTCTGCAACAGGAGCAAGTTGCTTCCACTCCACTTTATTTCTGGAACTCTCCCTACTGGCAGTAAGCAGGACTAGCCCACTAAAGAGGGAAGGAACAGGGAGGTTAACCCTGTTCCTGCCAACCTTTCCTTGCTGGTAGCAATGGCCAGGAAACACACAGTTCAAATACACAGTGCACAACTATAAACAATTTCTAATACCCCCTGGTCTGGGATACTACACAGTCAATGCTGAACATAGCATCTAAATGGTAAGAAAGAGGGAGAGACATGGTTATAGGGTTCCAATGGCTTGCTATGGCAGTCAAGATCTTAACAATGGTGACCATGCCTGCAAGGAACAGAAGTTTATTATAACCTAATATTCTGCCCATCAATCATACAATGATAGGAGAATTACACTTATCTAGCAGTATTAAACTGAATTCTATGAGGAATTAGAGGATTTTATGCTCAAGTCCCCTACTGGGATGAAAAAAAAATGTTTTCAAATGTGAAAACATGAAGAAAAATAAAAAAAAGTAACACACTTTTTTAAAATTGCCTTTTTTTCATGTTTTGGAAAAAATAAAATATATAATTGATGTTACCATATCTATATTGACCCATACAATAAAACTGTACAATAAAATAATAACATTATATATCCCTATTTTGCATCCTAGAAAATGCAACAAAAAAGTAATCAAAATGTATGTACCGTCAAAAGGCAGCAATGGACAATACAAGTCTACGCAATTAAAAAAGTCCACATACATAACAAACTTAAGGGAAAAATAAAAATTTGTATAAGTCTTTTAAAGCAAAGACACAAAAACAAATTACTTTAAAAATAAAACAGTGCAAAGAAAAACATAAAAAATAATATAAATGTGATACTGTCATAATTGTAACCATGTACAGAAGAAAAGTTATCATGTCACTTGCAGTAAAAACTAAAAGGACTGCTTTTTCACCATGTTACCACAAAAAAAAATGAATAAAAGCTATGCAATACATAATTTATATGTACCGCAAAATGGACCTATTTAGCAAAACAACTCCTACAAAAAAACAATCCATCATATGGCTATATTGGCAGAAAAATGAAAACATAATGCTTTTGAAAAGCAAAGATAAAAACACTCAAAAAAATTGGCGCCTCATTTGATACCAAACTAGGACACATCCTTTACAGGTTAAGTGAGCCTAACACTGTGGTGTCCTCTGCTGCCCATTTGGATGATTCTAATTTGTGTCTCATAATTAATTATTTCCCCATGTGTATACATTGATGTATAGTTCCTGCATCTGTAACTTCAGTAAAGGGCTCTTGTCTGGTACAGTTTCAAATGCTTCTGCAAAATCTAGGTATATCACATCAGCTGTGTGACCACCACCCAGATTTGCACTTACCCATTGATCCAAACAGTCATGTGTGAGAATTAGTAAATTAATTTATAATTAGGAAAGATGCAGCTTTGAATGGTCCTCGAGGCCATGCAAAAGTAAAGTAGATAATGATCAAATTCTTTGGAAAACCCAGTCATTCTTTTATATATGATAATTTGCTTTACCATATGTAAACAGTACAATAAAGATTGATATGTGTACAGAGGAAAACTGTGTAAATAATCATCTGAAAATTTTTAGGTTCTTTTTTATTGCGTTGTAATTTTCACACATAAGCTATCATTACCATTAAAAGTGGTCTGTGTGACCCAGGAAGTAGTGCAGTAGTGTCTTAAAAAGATCAAAATGGAGAAATCGCTGGATCAAGATGGCATACACCTCTATATTTGAAGAGAATAAAGAACTGTCATAGACTGACCCTTATTTCTGATACTTAAATGGGGTGCCAATATTCAAAAAGGAGTCAAAAACACAGCCCAGAAACTATAGGCAAGTAAGTTTAACATCTGTCGTTGGTAAACTGTTTGAAGGTTTTCTAAGAGATGCTATCTCGGAGTACGTCAGTGAAAATAAGTGTATAACACCATATCAGCATGGCTTCATGAGTAGTATTGAGCGAACAGTTCGAGAATAGTTCGGGTTCGTAACGAATTTTGGGGTGTTCGGGACACGGACCCGGACATTTTCAAAAAAGTTCGGGGTTCGGGTTCGTTGTTTGGCGATTTCTTCCCGCCTTTCTGAAGTGCTGCACAGCAGCCAATCAGCTAGCGTTTTACTTCTTGCCCTAAGAGCCCATCACAGCCATGCCTACTAATGGCATGGCTGTGATTGGCCAAGTGCAGCATGTGACCCAGTCTCTATTTAAGCTGGAGTCACGTAGCGCCGCACGTCACACTGCTCTGATTAGTGTAGGGAGAGGAAGCAGCTGCTGTGAGGGTGAGATTAGGCAGGGAAAAGTCTGCAAAAGCACCTAATGAAGTGATCGATCTACAGCTGTGAATGATTGAACTTCTGCTAGTAACTTGCTCACTGGTTTTTAGGCTGCACAGAGAGTTTTTCTGTCACTTATTTTCTGGGGTGATCGGCGGCCATTTTGTGACTTGTGGTGCACCAGAACAAGCTGCCACCAAGTCCATCAATCCATCAATACTAGTTTTTTTTTTTTTTGCTATATCCTACATCAGGGGCTTGGCTGTGCTAATTGTCACCCCTAGAAACTCAGGATAGCAATTTCTATATTTTATTAAGGGGTTAAATACAATTGCCAAAATACCAATCCCCTAAATCTGGTGTTCCAGCTTTGGCTAGCCAATTATAATACTGTCTGCTGTTTGGCAAAGGATAGATTATTTTCCGTGGTGAAATTCAATTGTCAAAATAGCAATCCCCTAAATCTGGTGTCCAAGCACTGGCTAACAAACTATAATAGTGTCCGCCAAAACATATATTTTGTTCTGGGGTGAAATTCAATTGCCAAAATAGCAATACCATAAATCTGGTGTCATAGCTGTGGCTGGCAAACTATAATAGTGTCCGCCAAAACATATATTTTGTTTTGGGGTGAAATTCAATTGCCAAAATAGCAATACCATAAATCAGTGGTTTCAGTTGTGGCTGGCCAAGTTTCATAGTGTCCTGCAAAGGATATATATTGTTCTGGGATGAAATTCAATTGCCAAACTAGCAATACCATAAATCTGGTGTCACAGCTGTGGCTGGCAAACTATAATAGTGTCCGGAAAAACATATATTTTGTTCTGGGGTGAAATTCAACTGCCAAAATAGCAATCCACCAAATCTGGTGTCCCAGCACTGGCTGGCAAACTATAATCGTGTCCACCAAAACATATATTTTGTTCTGGGGTGAAATTCAATTGCCAAAATAGCAATACCATAAATCAGTGGTTTCAGCTGTGGCTGGCCAAGTTTCATAGTGTCCTGCAAAGGATATATTTTGTTCTGGGGTGAAAATCAATTGCCAAAATAGCAATACCATAAATCAGTGGTTTCAGCTGTGGCTGGCAAACTATAATAGTGTCCGCCAAAACATATATTTTGTTCTGGGGTGAAATTCAACTGCCAAAATAGCAATCCCCTTAATCTGGTGTCCAAGCACTGGCTGGCAAACTGTAATAGTGTCCGCCGAAATATATATTTTGTTCTGGGGTGAAATTCAACTGCGTGAATAGCAATCCCCTAAATCTGGTGTCCCAGCACTGGCTGGCAAAGTATAATAGTGTCCGCCAAAACATATATTTAGTTCTGGGGTGAAATTCAATTGCCAAAATAGCAATACCCTGAATCTGGTGTTCCAGCTGTTGCAGGCCTAGTTTAAATCTGTCCATAACAGGGTATATTTTGTTCTGGGGTGAAATTCAATTGCCATAAATAGCAATACCATAAATCAGTGGTTTCAGCTATGGCTGGCCAAGTTTCATAGTATCCTGCAAAGGATATATTTTGTTCTGGGATGAAATTCAATTGCCAAAATAGCAATACCATAAATCAGTGGTTCTCAGCTGTGGCTGGCCAAGTTTCATAGTGTCCGGCAAAAGATATATTTTGTTCTGGGGTGAAATTCAATTGCCAAAATAGCAATACCACCGAATCTGGTCTTCCAGCTGTTGCTGGCCTAACTATAAATCGTGTCCACCAAAACAGTATATTTTGTTCTGGGGTGAAATTCAATTGCCAAAATAGCAATGCCATAAATCAGTGGTTTCAGCTGTGGCTGGCCAAGTTTCATAGTGTCCTGCAAAGGATATATTTTGTTCTGGGGTGAAAATCAATTGCCAAAATAGCAATACCATAAATCTAGTGGTTTCAGCTGTGGCTGGCAAACTATAATAGTGTCCGCCAAAACATATATTTTGTTCTGGGGTGAAATTCAATTGCCAAAATAGCAATACCCTTAATCTGGTGTCCAAGCACTGGCTGGCAAACTGTAATAGTGTCCGCCGAAATATATATTTTGTTCTGGGGTGAAATTCAACTGCGTGAATAGCAATCCCCTAAATCTGGTGTCCCAGCACTGGCTGGCAAAGTATAATAGTGTCCGCCAAAACATATATTTAGTTCTGGGGTGAAATTCAATTGCCAAAATAGCAATACCCTGAATCTGGTGTTCCAGCTGTTGCAGGCCTAGTTTAAATCTGTCCATAACAGGGTATATTTTGTTCTGGGGTGAAATTCAATTGCCATAAATAGCAATACCATAAATCAGTGGTTTCAGCTATGGCTGGCCAAGTTTCCTAGTATCCTGCAAAGGGTATATTTTGTTCTGGGGTGAAATTCAATTGCCAAAATAGCAATACCATAAATCAGTGGTTTCAGCTGTGGCTGGCCAAGTTTCATAGTGTCCTGCAAAGGATATATTTTGTTCTGGGGTGAAACTCAATTGCCAAAATAGCAATACCCTGAATCTGGTCTTCCAGCTGTTGCAGGCCTAGTTTAAATCTGTCCGTAACAGGGTATATTTTGTTCTGGGGTAAAATTCAATTGCCAAAATAGCAATGCCATAAATCAGTGGTTTCAGCTGTGGCTGGCAAACTATAATAGTGTCCGCCAAAACATATATTTTGTTCTGGGGAGAAATTCAACTGCCAAAATAGCAATCCCCTAAATCTGGTGTCCCAGCACTGGCTGGCAAACTATAATAGTGTCCGCTAAAACATATATTTTGTTCTGGGGTGAAATTCAATTGCCAAAATAGTAATACCATAAATCAGTGGTTTCAGCTGTGGCTGGCCAAGTTTCATATTGTCCTGCAAATTATATATTTTGTTCTGGGGTGAAATTCAATTGCTAAAATAGCAATACCCTGAATCTGGTGTTCCAGCTGTTGCAAGCCTAGTTTAAATCTGTCCATAAAATGATACCTTTAATCCAGGGCCTAAATACTAGCCCTAAAAGAGATATTCCCTTAAATCAGTGGTTACTGCTGTGCCTGGATTAGTGTAATACGCGACGTAATTAAATAGGCAGATAGTGTTAGGTGCCTGTAAAAAAAGGCCTGAATTTGAAACCAATACATTGGGCCAAATATTTTTTTTCTTATTGTGGTGCATGGTGAATGGTAACAATGAGGAAAACATCTATTAAGGACGCCGTCGTGGTGGTGTTAGTGTACCCTCTGGTGCTGGGAGAGGACGTGGCCATTCTGCCACAGCCACACGTCCTAGTGAACCAACTACCTCAGGTTCCAGTACCTGCCAGAATTTACAGCGATATTTGGCGGGGCCCAATGCCGTTCTAAGGATGGTAAGGCCTGAGCAGGTACAGGCACTAGTCAATTGGGGGGCCGACAGTGTATCCAGCACGTTTACAACATTATCTCCCACCCAGTCTTCTGCAGAAAGCGCACAGATGGCGCCTGAACTCCAAGCGCATCAGTCTGTCACATCACCCCATGCATATCAGGGAAACTGTTTGAGCCTCAAGTTATGCAGCAGTCTCTTATGCTGTTTAAAGACTCTGCTGACAGGGTTTCCCAAGGGAATCCACCTAGCCCTTCCCCAGTGGTGGAAGACATAGAATGCACTGATGCACAACCACTGATGTTTCCTGATGATGAGGACATGGGAATACCATCTCATCTCAGTCCGCACGTCTCTGATGATGACGAAACACAAGTGCCAACTTCTGCGTCTTTCTGCAGTGTGCAGACCAAACAGGAGGTCAGGGAGGAAGACTGTGTGGAAGACGATGCAGGGGAAGATGAGGTCCTAGACCCCACATGAAATGAAGGTCGTGCCACTGACTTTCATAGTTCAGAGGAAGAGGCAGTGGTGAGACCGAGCCAACAGCGTAGCAAAAGAGGGAGCAGGGGGCAAAAGCAGAACAGCCGCCTCCAAGAGAGTTCGCCTGCTACTGGCCACCACCACCAAGGACCGAGCACCCCAAAGGCAGCTTCAAGGAGTTCCCTGGCATGGCACTTCTTTAAACAATGTGCTGATGACAAGACCTGAGTGGTTTGCACGCTGTGCCATCAGAGCCTGAAGCGAGGCATTAACGTTCTGAACCTTAGCACAACCTGCATGACCAGGCATCTACATGCAAAGCATGAACTGCAGTGGAGTAAACACCTTAAAAGCAAGGAACTCACTCTGGCTCCCCCTGCTCCCTCTTCTGCTGCTGCCTCGGCCTCTTCCTCCGCCTCGGGAGGAATGTTGGCACCTGCCACCCACCAAACAGAGGATGTGCCACCGACACCCCCACCTGCGTCACCAAGCATCTCCACCATGTCACACGGCAGCGTTCAGCTCTCCATCTCACAAACCTTGGCGAGAAAGCATAAATTCCTACCTAGCCACACTCGAGACCTGGGCCTGAATGCCAGCATTTCTAAACTACTGGCCTTTGAAATGCTGTCATTCAGGCTGGTGGACACAGACAGCTTCAAACAGCTGATGTCCATGGCTGTCCCACAGTATGTTCTTTCCAGCCGACACTACTTCTCCAAGACAGCTGTGCCTTCCCTGCACAACCAAGTATCCGATAAAATCAAGTGTGCACTGCGCAAGGCCATCTGTGGCAAGGTCCACTTAACCACAGATACGTGGACCAGTAACTACGGCCAGGGAGGCTATATCTCCCTAACTGCACACTGGGTAAATGAAGTGGCAGCTGGGCCCCAGGCGGAGAGTTCCTTGGCGCACGTCCTTCCGCAGCCAAGGATCGCAGGGCATCATTCTTTGCCTCCTGTAGCCTCCTCCTCCTACTCGGCTTCCTCCTCCTCTGCTTTCACCAGCTCATCCAGTCAGCCACACACCTTCACCACCAACTTCAGCACAGCCCGGGGTAAACGTCAGCAGGCCATTCTAAAAGTCATATGTTTGGGGGACAGGCCCCACACCGCACAGGAGTTTTGGCGGGGTATTGAACAACAGACCGACGAGTGGTTTCTGCCAGAGGGCCTCAAGCCCGGCCTGGTGGTGTGTGATAATGGGCGAAATCTCGTTGCAGCTCTGGGACTAGCCGGTTTGACGCACATCCCTTGCCTGGCGCATATGCTGAATTTGGTGGTGCAGAAGTTCATTTACTACTACCCCGACATGTCAGAGCTGCTGCATAAAGTGCGGGCCGTCTGTTCGCGCTTCCGGCGTTCACATCCTGCCGCTTCTCTCCTGTCTGCGCTACAGCAGAACTTCGGCCTTCCCGCTCACCGCCTCATATGCGACGTGCCCACCAGGTGGAAATCCACCTTGCACATGCTGGAGAGACTGTGCGAGCATTAGCAGGTCATAGTGGAGTTTCAGCTGCAGCACGCACGCGTCAGTCGCACTGCGGAACAGTACCACTTCACCACCAATCATTGGGCCTCCATGCGAGACCCGTGTGCCCTGTTGCGCTGTTTCGAGTACTCCACCAACATGGCCAGTGGCGATGACACCGTTATCAGCGTTACAATACCACTTCTATGTCTCCTTGAGAAAACGCTTAGGGCGATGATGGAAGAGGAGGTGGCCAAGGAGGAGGAGGAGGATGATGAGGGGTCATTTTTAGCACTTTCAGGCCAGTCTGTTAGAAGTGGCTCAGAGGGAGGGTTTTTGCAACAGAAGAGGCCAGGTACAAATGTGGCCAGCCAGGGCCCACTACTGGAGGACGAGGAGGACAAGGATGAGGAGGTGGAGGAGGATGAGGAAGAAACATGTTCACAGCGGGGTGGCACCCAACGCAGCTCAGGCCCATCACTGGTGTGTGGCTGGGGGGAAACAGAGGACGATGACAATGCGCCTCCCACAGAGGACAGCTTGACCTTACCTCTGGGCAGCCTGGCACACATGAGCGACTACATGCTGCAGTGCCTGCGCAACGACAGCAGAGTTGCCCACATTTTAACGTGTGCGGACTACTGGGTTGCCACCCTGCTGGATCCCCGGTACAAAGACAATGTGCCCACCTTACTTCCTGCACTGGAGCGTGATAGGAAGATGCGCGTGTACAAGCGCACGCTGGTAGATAAGCTCCTGAGAGCATTCCCAAATGTCACAGGGGAACAGGTGGAAGCCCAAGGCGAAGGCAGAGGAGGAGCAAGAGGTCGCCAACGCAGCAGTGTCACAGCCAGCTCCTCTGAAGGCAGGGTTAGCATAGCAGAAATGTGGAAAAGTTTTGTCTCCACGCCACATCTAACTGCACCACCACCTGATACGGAACGTGTTAGCAGGAGGCAGCATTTCACGAACATGGTTGAACAGTACGTCTGCACAACCCTCCACGTACTGACTGATGGTTCGGCCCCATTCAACTTCTGGGTCTCCAAATTGTCCACGTGGCCAGAGTTAGCATTTTATGCCTTGGAGGTGCTGGCCTGCCCGGCGGCCAGCATTTTGTATGAACATGTATTCAGCATGACAGGGGGCGTCATTACTGACAAACGCAGACGCCTGTCCACAGCCAACTTGGACAAGCTGACGTTCATAAAAATGAACCAGCCATGGATCCCACAGGACCTGTGCCTCCCTTGTGCAGAATAAACATTTATAACTGCCTCCCCCTCAACCATGTATTCTTGTACTCCGGGGCACTTCTTTATTGAATCCTCATTTTTTTAACTTTACCATGATCTTGCGGTGCAACCCAAAGTTGAATGAACCTCTCCTCTGTCTGGGTGCTGGGCCGAAAAACCTGAACGTGGCCTTCTCCAGAGGTGGGTGATATGACGCCTTATTCCTTGCTGTGGGACCTCTCTCCTCTGTCTGGGTGCTGGGGCTGAAATAACTGAAAGTGGCCTTCTTTAGTGGTGGGTGAAATGACGCATGATTCCTTGTTGTGGGACCTCTCTCCTCGGTCTGGGTGCTGGGCTGAAATAACTGAAAGTGGCCTTCTCCAGTGGTGGGTAATATGACGCATGATTCCTTGCTGTGGGAACTCTCTCCTCTGTCTGGGTGCTGGGGCCGAAATAAATGAAAGTGGCTTCTCAAGAGGTGGGTGATATGAAGCATGATTCCTTGCTGTGGGACCTGTATCCTCGGTCTGTGTGCTGGGCTAAAATAACTGAAAGTGGCCTTCTCCAGTGGTGGGTGATATGACGCATGATTCTTTGCTGTGGGACCTCTCTCCTCTGTCTGGGTGCTGGGGCCGAAATAACTGAAAGTGGCCTTCTCTAGTGGTGGGTGAAATGACGCATGATTCCTTGCTGTGGGACCTCTCTCCTCGGTCTGGGTGCTGGGCCGAAATCACTGAAAGTGGCCTTCTCCAGTTGTGGGTGATAGAACGCCTTATTCCTTGCTGTGGGACCTCTTTCCTCTGTCTGGGTGCTGGGGCCAAAATAACTGAAAGTGGCCTTCTCCAGTGGTGGGTGATATGACGCATGATTCCATGCTGTGGGACCTGTATCTTCGGTCTTGGTTCTGGGCCGAAATAACTGAAAGTGGCCTTCTGCAGTGATGGGTGATATGTCGCCTTATTCCTTGCTGTGGGACCTCTCTCCTCTGTCTGGGTGCTGGGGCCGAAATAACTGAAAGTGTCCTTCTCCAGTGGTGGGTGATATGACGCATGATCCCTTGCTGTGGGACCTCTCTTCTCTGTCTGGGTGCTGGGGCCGAAATAACTGAGTTGCCTTCTCCAGTGGTGGATGATATGACGCATGATTCCTTGCTGTGGGACCTCTCTTCTCTGTCTGGGTGCTGGGGCCGAAATAACTGCTGAGTGGCCTTCTCCAGTGGTGGGTGATATGACGCATGATTCCTTGATGTGGGACCTCTCTCCTCTGTCTGGGTGCTGGGGCCGAAATAACTGAAAGTGGCCTTCTCCAGTGGTGGGTGAAATGACGCATGATTCCCTGCTGTGGGACCTCTCTCCTCTGTCTGGGTGCTGGGGCCGAAATAACTGAAAGTGGCCTTCTCCAGTGGTGGGTGATATGACGCATGATTCCTTGCTGTGGGACCTCTCTCGTCTGTCTGGGTGCTGGGGCCGAAATAACTGAAAGTGGCCTTCTCTAGTGGTGGGTGAAATGACGCATGAATCCTTACTGTGGGACCTCTCTCCTCTGTCTGGCTGCTGGGCCGAAATAACTGAAAGTGGTCTTCTCCAGTGGTGGGTGATACGACGCATGATTCCTTGCTGTGGGACCTCTCTCGTCTGTCTGGGTGCTGGGGCCAAAATAACTGAAAGTCGCCTTCTCTAGTGGTGGGTGAAATGACGCATGATTCCTTGCTGTGGGACCTCTCTCCTCTGTCTGGGTGCTCGGCCAAAATAACTGAAAGTGACCTTCTCCAGTGGGGGGTGATATGACGCATGATCCTCTGCTATGGGACCTCTCTCCAATTGATATTGGTTAATTTTTATTTATTTTATTTTATTTTAATTCATTTCCCTATCCACATTTGTTTGCAGGGCATTTACCTACATTTTGCTGCCTTTTGCAGCCCTCTAGCCCTTTCCTTGACTATTTCACAGCCTTTTTAGTGCCCAAAAGTTTGTGTCCCCATTGACTTCAATGGGGTTCGGGATAAAGTTCGGGTCGAGTTCGGATCCCGAACATTTTCGGGAAGTTCGGCTGAACTTCTCGAACCCGAACATCCAGGTGTTCGCTCATCTCTATTCATGAGTCATTGGTCGTGTCAAACTAATTTAATTGGTTAAGAGGCGGTAGCTTCTAGACTTGACCGCGGCAAATCAATGGATATCGTATATATTCTGCAATGGATTTGATACTGTATCACGTAAAAGGTTCGTATATGAAATGAGAATGCTTGGAATGTGAGAAACTGTTGCTATGTGGGTAAGTAACTGGCTCAGTGATAGAAGACAGAGGGTGGTTATTAATGGTACACACTCAGATTGGGTCACTCTCACCAGTGGGTACCACAGGGGTCAGTATTGGGCCCTATTCTCTTCAATATTTTTATTAATGATCTTGTAGAAGGCTTGTACAGTAAAATATCAACTTTTGCAGTTATTAACACGAAAGAGGACAGTATACTTCTACAGATAGATCTGGATAGATTGGAGGCTTGGGAAAGAAGTGGACAATGAGTTTTAACACTGACAACTCTAACGTTATGCACATGGGAAGGAATAATGCAAGTCCCCCATATAATAAAACGCTGAGTGACACTGACATTGAAAAAGACTTAGGAATCCTAATTGACAGGAAACTTAACTGTAGAAACCAGTGTCAGACAGCTGCTGCCAAGGCCAATAAGATTATGGAGTGCATCAAAAGGGGAATAGATGCACGTGGTGAGAACAAAGGGGGTAATTTATGACCAGATATATGCCACTTTTTGGCATATATCTGTCGCAGATTGCAGCACAAAGGTTAATTGTAGAGATGAGCAAATTTTTCCAAAATTCTATTCGACCGGTTAGCCGAATTTTTTGAAAAAATTGGGTTAGTTCCAAATTTATTTGCTGAAAATCGCGTTAAATAACAGCTATTTCTTGGCTTCAGAGAGCCTTTATAGTGGTGTGGAACACTGTGCCTTGCAGTAACAAGCATAGAGAGTCTGCTGTGGTAGGGAAATAATAATGTGAGTGAGTATGACATGCAAATGACAGGCATTGCTCTTAGAATCACTGCATACTTTACTTATTTGGGCAGTCACGGGGCCAAAATTGACCAAATAACTCAAGTATATTCATCCTTACAGGTCAATGTTAGTGCCAAGAAGAAGCGCACACCTTTTACACCATCGTCAGCTGATTCCACATAGATGTCTACAGAACCTGTTCTATTAAATGCTTATACAAGTAGAGCCCCCCCTGACAGAGTGGAGAGGGTGTCAGCAGTAAATTTGTGTTGGCATCCTCTGATCCATCAGAACAACAACCCACGAAAAACGGATCCTGTATGTTGAGCATCCACCTTCACTCGGTCAGCACACGGTCATAATCCATCAGTATTGTTAATGCCAAAAAAACAGGATTGGATCCAAAACAGAGATGACACCTGAATGGAATATTTGCATGTCTTCTTTGTTTTGTACCCACTCCTGCTTTTGGCTACCAATCACAAGCCAATTCTGATTCGTCCATGCAGGCCTTACAGCTGCTACACAGACAGGATCCATTGTGCTTCTCATTTTTCTTTGCTTCTGACAGATCAGAAGAAGGGTCAAATAAGTGATGTCAACCAGACCGAAAGACACAGAGTGGCCCTATTACATAGTGGTGAGGTGGAAGCAGCATCAGGAGGCCACAGAGAGGCAAGGTGACAGAGTGGATAGGTGGGTGGCAATACAAGTACCAGATGAAGATGGTGGGTGAAAGAAGGAGCATCATATGCATTCTCGTGTGTAGCGAGAAGAAAACGGTCTCTTTTGTCAAAGTGTTGGTGTGGCACCATGATTGATCTAGTCTGATGCATCAGGCATTGGTGGGTGGAAATCCTGGCTGATCCATGCTTAATTCAACTTGACAAAGGTCGGTCTCTCCACATTTTGGGTGGACAGGCAAGTTCTTCTTGAGGTTACTATGGCCCCCGTCGCACTAAACACCCACTCTGATGTCACACTACTGGCCGGGCAGGACAGCTTTTCCAGGGCAAACTCTGCTAGTTGTGGCCACAAATCCAGTTTGGCTGCCCAGTAGTCCAGCGGATCTTCAATATGGGGTGACAGGGTACTGTCTAAGTATCGATCATCAAGAAATCGTTTATGGCCTTTCTCTGATCGTATAGTCGGTCCAAGATATGTGAGGGCAAGATTAGGCAGGGAAAACTCAGCAAAAACACCTAGTGAAGTGATCGATCTACAGCTGTGAAACATTCAACTTCTGGTAGTTAATTGCTCACTGGTTTTTAGGCTGCACAGAGCGTTTTTCTGTCACATTTTTCTGGGGTGATCGGCGGCCATTTTGTGTCTTGTGGTGCACCAGCACAAGCTGCCACCAAGTCCATCAATCCATCAATACTAGTGTTTTTTTTTTTTACTAAATCCTACATCAGGGGTGTGGCTTTGCTTATTGTCACCCGTAGAAACTCAGGATAGAAATTTCTATATTTTATTGAGGGGTTAATTTCAATTGCCAAAAATAGCAATCAACTAAATCTGGTGTTCCAGCTGTGGCTAGCCAAGTGTAATACTGTCTGCTGTCTGGCAAAGGATAGATTTTTTTCTGTGGCGAAATTCAATTGCCAAAATAGCAATCCCCTAAATCTGGTGTCCCAGCAGTGGCTGGCCAAGTTTAATATTGTCCGGCAAAGGATAGATTTTGTTCTGGGGTGAAATTCAATTGACAAAATAGCAATACCGTAAATCAGTGGTTTCAGCTGTGGCTGGCCAAGTTTAATAGTGTCCGGCAAAAGATATATTTTTTTCGGGGGGAAATTCAATTGCCAAAATGGCAATACCATAAATCAGTGGTTTCAGCTGTGGCGGGCCAAGTTTAATAGTGTCCGGCAAAAGATATATTTTTTTCTGGGGTTAAATTCAGTTGCAAAAATAGAAATAACGTAAATCTGGTGTCCCAGCAGTGGCTGTCTAAGTTAAATAGTGTCCGGCAAAGGATTTTTTTTTTTCTGGGGTGAAATTCAATTGCCAAAATAGCAATCCCCTAAATCTGGTGTCCCAGCTATGGCTGGCCAAGTTTAATATTGTCCGGCAAAGGATATATTTTGTTCTGGGGTGAAATTAAATTGCCAAAATAGAAATACAGTAAATCTGTGTTCCAGCTGTGACTGGACAAATTTCATAGTGTGCATCATAAGATATATTATTTTCTGCAGTGAAATTCAGTTGCAAAAATAGAAATACCGTAAATCTGGTGTTCCAGCTGTGACTGGCCAAGTTTAATAGTGTCCGGCAAAGGATATAATTTTTTCTGGGGAGAAAGTGCAATTGCCAAAATAGCAATACCGTAAATCTGGTGTCCCAGCAGTGGCTGGCCAATGATTTTTTTTTTTTCTGTGGTGAAATTAAATTGCCAAAATAGCAATCCCCTAAATCTGGTTTCCCAGCAGTGGTTGGGCAAGTTTAATAGTGTCCGGCAAAGGATATTTTTTTTCAGGGGTTAAATTCAGTTGCAAGAATAGAAATAACGTTAATCTGGTTTCCCAGCAGTGGCTGGCCAAGTTTAATAGTGTCCGGCAAAGGATATTTTTTTTTCTGTGGTGAAATTCAATTGCCAAAATAGCAATCCCCTAAATCTGGTGTCCCAGCAGTGGTTGGCAAAGTTAAATACTGTCCAGCAAAGGATATATTTTGTTTTGGGGTGAAATTCAATTCCCAAAATAGCAATACCATAAATCTGTGGTTTCAGCTGTGGCGGGCCAAGTTTAATAGTGTCCGGCAAAAGATATATTTTTTTCTGGGGTGAAATTAAATTGCCAAAATAGCAATATAGTAAATCTTGTGTTCCAGCTGTGACTGGACAAATTTCATAGTCTCCGTCATAAGATATATTATTTTCTGTGGTGAAATTCAGTTGCAAAAATAGAAATACTGTAAATCTGGTGTTCCAGCTGTGAATGGCCAAATTTAATAGTGTTCGGCAAAGGATACATTTTTTCTGGGGTGAAATTCAATTGACAAAATAGCAATATCGAAAATCTGGTGTCCCAGCAATGGCTAACCAAGTTTAATAGTGTCCGGCAAAGGATATATTTTTTTCTGGGGTGAAATTTAATTGCCAAAATAGCAATAACGTAAATCTGGTGTCCCAGCAGTGGCTGGCCAAGTATAATAGTGTACGGCAAAGGATTAATTATTTTCTGAGGTGAAATTCAGTTGCCAAAAAAGAAATACAGTAAATCTGGTCTTCCAGCTGAGACTGGACAAGTTTCATAGTGTCCATCATAGGATATATTTTTTTCTGGTGTGAAATTCAGTGGCCAAAATTGAAATACCATAAATCTGGTGTTCCAGCTGTGACTGGACAAGTTTAATAGTGTCCGTCATAGGATATATTATTTTCTGCTGTGAAATTCAATTGACAAAATAGCAATACCATAAATCTGGTGTCCCAGCAATGGCTGTTCAACTTTAATAGTGTCCGGCAAAGGATATATTTTTTTCTGTGGTGAAATTCAATTGCCAAAATAGCAATACCATAAATCAGTGGTTTCAGCTGTGGCTGGCCAGGTTTAATAGTGTCCGGCAAAGGATATACAGTTTTCTAGGGTGAAATTCAGTTGCAAAAATAGAAATACCGTAAATCTGGTGTCCCAGCTGTGACTGGCCAAGTTTAAAAGTGTCCGGCAAAGGATATAATATTTTCTGGGGTGAAATTCAATTGCCAAATTAGCAATACCATTAATCTGGTGTCCCAGCAGTGGCTGGCCAAGTTTAACAGTGTCTGGCAAAGGATATATTTTTCTCTGATCGTATAGTCGGTCCAACATATGTGAGGGCAAGATTAGGTAGGGAAAACTCAGCAAAAACACCTAATGAAGTGATCGATCTACAGCTGTGAAACATTCAACTTCTGCTAGTTAATTGCTCACTGGTTTTTAGGCTGCACAGAGCGTTTTTCTGTCACATTTTTCTGGGGTGATCGGCGGCCATTTTGTGTCTTGTGGTGCACCAGCACAAGCTGCCACCAATTCCATCAATCCATCGATACTAGTGTTTTTTTTTTTTGCTAAATCCTACATCAGGGGCTTAGCTTTGCTTATTGTCACCCCTAGAAACTCAGGATAGAAATTTCTATATTTTATTGAGGGGTTAATTTCAATTGCCAAAAATAGCAATCAACTAAATCTGGTGTTCCAGCTGTGGCTAGCCAAGTGTAATACTGTCTGCTGTCTGGCAAAGGATAGATTTTTTTCTGTGGCGAAATTCAATTGCCAAAATAGCAATCCCCTAAATCTGGAATCCCAGCAGTGGTTGGCAAAGTTGAATACTGTCCGGCAAAGGATATCTTTTGTTTTGGGGTGAAATTCAATTGCCAAAATAGCAATACCATAAATCAGTGGTTTCAGCTGTGGCTGGCCAAGTTTAATAGTGTCCGGCAAAAGATATATTTTTTTCTGGGGTTAAATTCAGTTGCAAAAATAGAAATAACGTAAATCTGGTGTCCCAGCAGTGGCTGTCCAAGTTAAATATTGTCCGGCAAAGGATATTTTTTTTTCTGGGGTGAAATTCAATTGCCAAAATATCAATCCCCTAAATCTGGTGTCCCAGCTATGGCTGGCCAAGTTTAATAGTGTCCTGCAAAGGATATATTTTGTTCTGGGGTGAAATTAAATTGCCAAAATAGCAATACAGTAAATCTTGTGTTCCAGCTGTGACTGGACAAATTTCATAGTGTGCATCATAAGATATATTATTTTCTGCAGTAAAATTCAGTTGCAAAAATAGAAGTACCGTAAATCTGGTGTTCCAGCTGTGACTGGCCAAGTTTAATAGTGTCCGGCAAAGGATATAATTTTTTCTGGGGAGACAATCAATTGCCAAAATAGCAATACCGTAAATCTGGTGTCCCAGCAGTGGCTGGCCAAGGATTTTTTTTTTCTGTGGTGAAATTAAATTGCCAAAATAGCAATCCCCTAAATCTGGTGTCCCAGCAGTGGTTGGCAAAGTTGAATACTGTCCGGCAAAGGATATCTTTTGTTTTGGGGTGAAATTAAATTGCCAAAATAGCAATACCATAAATCAGTGGTTTCAGCTGTGGCGGGCTAAGTTTAATAGTGTCCGGCAAAAGATATATTTTTTTCTGGGGTTAAATTCAGTTGCAAGAATAGAAATAACGTAAATCTGGTGTCCCAGCAGATTTTCTGTGGTGAAATTCAATTGCCAAAATAGCACTCCCCTAAATCTGGTGTCCCAGCAGTGGTTGGGAAAGTTTAAAACTGTCCAGCAAAGGATATATTTTGTTTTGGGGTGAAATTCAATTCCCAAAATAGCAATACCATAAATCAGTGGTTTCAGCTGTGGCGGGCCAAGTTTAATAGTGTCCGGTAAAAGATATATATTTTTCTGGGGTTAAATTCAGTTGCAAAAATAGAAATAACGTAAATCTGGTGTCCCAGCTGTGTCTGGCTAAGTTTAATAGTGTCCGGCAGAGGATATATTTTGTTCTGGGGTGAAATTAAATTGACAAAATAGCAATACAGTAAATCTTGTGTTCCAGCTGTGACTGGACAAATTTCATAATTGTCCGTCAAAAGATATATTATTTTCTGTGGTAAATTCAGTTGCAAAAATAGAAATACCGTAAATCTGGTGTCCCAGCTGTGAATGGCCAAGTTTAAAAGTGTCCGGCAAAGGATATAATATTTTCTGGGGTGAAATTCAATTGCCAAATTAGCAATACCGTTAATCTGGTGTCCCAGCAGTGGCTGGCCAAGTTTAACAGTGTCTGGCAAAGGATATATTTTTTTTTGGTGTAAAATTCAGTTGCCAAAATAGCAATACCGTAAATCTGGTGTCCCAGCAGTGGCTGGCCAAATTTAATAGTGTCCAGCAAAGGACTTATTTTCTGGGGTAAAATTCAGTTGCCAAAATAGAAATAACGTAAATCTGGTGTTCCAGCTGTGATTGGACAAGTTTAATAGTGTCCGGCAAAGGATATATTATTTACAGCGGGGAAATTCAGTTGTTTAAATAGAAATAACGTAAATCTGGTGTTCAAGCTGTGACTGGACAAGTTTCATACTGTCCGTCATAGGATATAGTATTTTCTGCAGTGAAATTCAGTTGCAAAAATAGAAATACAGTAAATCTGGTGTTCCAGCTGTGACTGGACAAGTTTAATAGTTTCTGGCAAAGGATATATTTTGTTCTGAGGTTAAATTCAGTTGCCAAAATAGCAATACCGTAAATCTGGTGTCCCAGCAGTCGCTGGCCAAGTTTAATAGTGTTTTTCAAAGGGTATATTTTTTTCTGGGGTGAAATTCAATTACCAAAATAGCAATACCTAAAATCTGGTGTTCCAGCTGTTGCAGACCAAGTGTAAATCTGTCCGTTAAAGGGTATATTACACTCAGCATGCATCTCCAAGTGTATTTCTTTCAGTTAAAAGATATATTACAGTAAGTGTTAAAATACAGAATAATCCTCTACATTTGCACACACTGTTTTGCATCTCTAAGTGTATTTTTTTCCGTTAAAGGGTATTAAAATACAAGTGCTGAAAGCATAATCCTATATATTTTTTCACACGCTACTGTGCATCTCAAAGTGTAAATCTGTCCGTAATAGGATACCTTTCATCCAGGGCCTAAATACTATGCATAGAATTGATATTCCCCTAAATCTGTGGTTACTGCTGTGCCGGGATTAGTGTAATACGGTACATAAATAGATAGCCAGATAGTGTTAGGTGCCTGTAAAAAAAAGCCTGAATTTTAATTCAATACATTGCGCCAAATAATTTTTTTTTTATTGTGGTGAACGGTAACAATGAGGAAAACATCTAGTAAGGGACGCGGACGCGGACATGGTCGTGTTGATTTTAGTGGACCCTCTGGTGCTGGTAGAGGACGTGGCCATTCTGCCACAGCCACACGTCCTAGTGAACCAACTACCTCAGGTTCCAGTACCCGCCAGAATTTACAGCTATATTTGGTGGGGCCCAATGCCGTTCTAAGGATGGTAAGGCCTGAACAAGTACAGGCGCTATTCAATTGGGTGGCCGACAGTGGATCCAGCACGTTCACAACATTATCTCCCACCCAGTCTTCTGCAGAAAGTGCACAGGTGGCGCCTGAAAACAAGTCCATCAGTCTGTCACATCACCCCCATAGATATCAGGGAAACTGTCCAAGCCTCAAGTTATGCAGCAGTCTATTATGCTGTTTGAAGACTCTTCTGGCAGCGTTTCCCAAGGGAATCCACCTAGCCCTTCCCCAGTGGTGGAAGACATAGAATGCACTGATGCACAACCACTGATGTTTCCTGATGATGAGGACATAGGAATACCACCTCATCGGAGTCCGCACGTCTCTGATGATGACGAAACACAGGTGCCAACTGCTGCGTCTTTTTGCAGTGTGCAGACCGAACAGGAGGTCAGGGAGGAAGACTGTGTGGAAGACGATACAGGGGACGATGAGGTCCTAGACCCCACATGGAATGAAGGTCGTGCCACTGACTTTCATAGTTCAGAAGAAGAGGCAGTGGTGAGACCGAGCCAACAGCGTAGCAAAAGAGGGAGCAGGGGGCAAAAGCAGAACAGCCGCCGCCAAGAGAGTTCACCTGCTACTGGCCACCGCCACCAGGGACCAAGCACCCCAAAGGCAGCTTCAAGGAGTTCCCTGGCATGGCACTTCTTTAAACAATGTGCTGACAACAAGACCCAAGTGGTTTGCACGCTGTGCCATCAGAGCCTGAAGTGAGGCATTAACGTTCTGAACCTTAGCACAACCTGCATGACCAGGCATCTACATGCAAAGCATGAACTGCAGTGGAGTAACACCTTAAAAGCAAAGAACTCACTCTGGCAAACCCTGCTCCCTCTTCTGCTGCTGCCTCGGCCTCTTCCTCCGCCTCGTCAGGAATGTTGGCACCTGCCGCCCACCAAACAGAGGATGTGCCACCAACACCACCACCTGCGTCACCAAGCATCTCCACCATGTCACACGTAGTGATGAGCCTCCCTCTATGGTGGAGGTGCCATATTCGATTTCGCGATATTACGCGAATATTCGATTGAATATTCGTCATACATTCGTCGAAATCGAATATTCGTCATTATTCTATATATTGCAAATGTTATGTGTATTTATATTCGCATCACAAATTAAACTTAGAGCTAAGTTCCTAATTGTTGTAATGTAACTTGTATTGCTATAATTGACGAAGATAACGAATATCACGAATATAGCACTATATTCTCAATCTTCGTTATATTCTGGCAATACAACTATTAGGAACCCAGCTCTAAGTTAAATTCGCAATGCGAGTAATACACGTTATATTAATCGCATGGCGAACTGAACTTAGAGCTGAGTTCCTAATGGTTGTCAACCATTAGGAACTCAGCTCTAAGTTCAATTTGCCATGCGATTAATATAACCTGTATTACTCGCATTGCGAACTCTACTTAGAGCTGGGTTCCTAATGGCTGTATTGCTAGAATATAACGAATATCACGAATATAGCACTATATTCTCAATCTTCGTTATATTCTAGCAACAACCATTAGCAACTCAGCTCTAAGTTTCATTCGTGAAGCGAACATATACTCGCATTGCAAATTTATCTTAGAGCTAAGTTCCTAATGATTGTATTGCTAGAATATAACGAAGATGACGAATATCACAAATTCACGAATATAGCACTATATTCTCAATCTTCGTTATATTCTAGCAACAACCATTAGCAACTCAGCTCTAAGTTTCATTCGTGAAGCGAACATATACTCGCATTGCGAATTGATCTTAGAGTTAAGTTCCTAATGGTTATATTGCTAGAATATAACGAAGACGACGAATATCACAAATTCAAGAATATAGCACTATATTCTCAATCTTCGTTATATTCTAGCAATACAACCATTATGAACTCAGCTCTAAGTTGAATTTGCAATGCGATTAATATAACCTGTATTGCTCGCATTGCGAATTCAACTTAAAGCTGGGTTCCTAATGGTTATATTGCTAGAATATAACGAATATCGCAATGCGAATAATTCATGTTATATTAATCGCATTGCAATTATAACTTAGTCAAATTTGTGAGATCGTGATTCTAACATCCGACAGTACATTTTAGCATGGAGATGTTCCCATGCACACAGGGAGTCGGCAGAAGCTGCAACGGGGATTGACTGGAGCGGGCAGGGAGACAGGAATCCTTCGGACAGATAAGAACAGCTTTTGGGAAGTGGGAAGACAACCAGAGAACAGCAAGGATTAACATCTAAAAAAAAATCAAAAAGAATATTCAAAATTGCGAATATAGAGCGCTATATTCGCAATATTCACGAATTATTGAATTTGCTATATTCGCAATAAAAATTCGCTATTCGAATATTGGCGCTCAACACTAGTCACACGGCAGTGTTCATCTCTCCATCTCACAAACATTGGAGAAAAAGCGTAAATTCCCACTTAGCCACCCTGGGCCTGAATGGCAGCATTTCTAGACTAGTGGCCTTTGAAATGCTGTCATTCAGGCTGGTGTACACAGCTTCAAACAGCTGATGGCGATGGCTGTCCCACAGTATGTTGTTCTCTCCCGCCGCTACTTCTCCAAGAGAGCCGTGCCTTCCCTGCACAACCAAGTATCCAATAAAATCAAGTGTGCACTGCTTAACGCCATCTGTGGCAAGGTCCACCTAACCACAGATACGTGGACCAGTAAGCACGGCCAGGGACGCTATATCTCCTTAACTGCACACTGGGTAAATGTAGTGGCTGCTGGGCCCCAGACGGAGAGTTCTTTGGCGCACGTCCTTCCGCCGCCAAGGATCGCAGGGCATCATTCTTTGCCTCCTGTAGTCTCCTCCTCCTACTAGGCTTCCTCCTTCTCTTCGTCCACCCGCTCATTCAGTCAACCACACACCTTCACCACCAACTTCAGCACAGCCCGGGGTAAATGTCAGCAGGCCTTTCTAAAACTCATATGTTTGGGGGACAGGACCCACACCACGCAGAAGTTGTGGCAGGGTATTGAACAACAGAGCGACGAGTGGATGCTGCCTGTGGGCCTCAAGCCCAGCCTGGTGGTGTGCGATAATGGGCGAAATCTCGTTGCAGCTCTGGGACTAGCTGGTTTAACGCACATCCCTTGCCTGGCGCATGTGCTGAATTTGTTGGTGCAGAAGTTCCTTCACAACTACCCCGACATGTCAGAGTTGCTGCATGCAGTGCGGGCCATCTGTGCGCGCTTCTGGCGTAACTTCGGCCTTCCCGCTCACTGCCTCATATGCGACGTGCCCACCAGGTGGAACACCACCCTGCACATGCTGGAGAGACTGTGCGAGCAGCAGCAGGCCATAGTGGAGTTTAAGCTGCAGCACGCACGGGTCAGTCTCACTGCGGAACAGCACCACTTCACTACCAATGATTGGGCCTCCATGCGAGCCCTATGTGCCCTGTTGCGCTGTTTCGAGTACTCCACCAACATGGCCAGTGGCGATGACGCTGCTATCAGCGTTACAATACCCCTTCTATGTCTCCTTGAGAAAACACCTAGGGTGATGATGGAAGAGGAGGTGGCCCAGGAGGAGGAGGAGGAGGAAGAGGGGTCATTTTTAGCACTTTCAGGACAGTCTCTTAGAAGTGGCTCAGAGGGAGTTTTTTTGCAAAAGCAGAGGCCAGGTACAAATGTGGCCAGCCAGGGCCCACTACTGGAGCACGAAGAGGACGAGGAGGAGGTGGAGGAGGATGAGGATGAAGCATGTTCACAGCAGGGTGGCACCCAACGCAGCTCGGGCCCATCACTGGTGCGTGGCTGGGGGGAAACGGAGGACGATGACGATGCACCTCCCACAGAGGACAGCTTGTCCTTACCTCTGGGCAGCCTGGAACATATGAGCGACTACATGCTGCAGTGCCTGCGCAACGACAGCAAAGTTGCCCACATTTAACGTGTGCGGACTACTGGGTTGCTACTCTGCTGGATCCCCGGTACAAAGACAATATGCCAACCTTACTTCCTGCAGTGGAGCGTGATAGGAAGATGCGCGAGTACAAGCGCACGTTGGTAGACGCGATACTGAGAGCATTCCCAAATGTCACAGGGGAACAAGTGGAAGCCCAAGGTGAAGGCAGAGGAGGAGCAAGAGGTCGCCAATGCAGCTGTGTCACGGCCAGCTCCTCTGAGGGCAGGGTTAGCATGGCAGAGATGTGGAAAAGTTTTGTCACCACGCCACAGCAAACTGCACCACCACCTGATTCAGAACATATTAGCAGGAGGCAGCATTTCACTTACTTGGTGGAACAGTATGTGTTCACACCCCTCCACGTACTGACTGATGGTTCGGCCCCATTCAACTTCTGGGTATTCAAATTGTCCACATGGCCAGAGCTAGCCTTTTATGCCTTGGAGGTGCTTGCCTGCCCGGCGGACAGCGTTTTGTCTGAATGTGTATTCAGCACGGCAGTTGGCGTCATTACTGGCTAACGCAGCCGCCTGTCCACAGCCAACGTGGACAAGCTGACGTTCATAAAAATGAACCAGGCATGGATCCCACAGGACCTGTCCATCCTTTGTGCAGAATAGACATTTATAACTACCTCCCCTTAACCATATATTCTTGTACTCCAGGGCACTTCTTTATTGAATCCTCTTTTTTTAATTTTACCATTATTTTGCGGGGCAACCCAAAGTTGAATGAACCTCTCCTCCGTCTGGGTGCCATGGCCCTGAGTCTGTGAATGAGGCCCGTGGCACTGCAGGCAGACATGAATCCTTTTTGGCTGTAATGAGAACATCAACTCCCATAGCATTCCCACCTGATGCCACCCCAACCTTCTATTCCACCTCCTCCTCCTCCAAGTTGCCAATTGATATTGGTTAATTTTTATTTATTTTATTTTAAGTCATTTCCATATCCACATTTGTTTGCTGGGGATTTACCTACATTTTGCTGCCTTTTGCAGCCCTCTAGCCCTTTCCTGGGCTATTTTACAGCCTTTTTAGTGACCAAAAGTTCGGGTCCCCATTGACTTCAATGGGGTTCGGGTTCGTGGTGAAGTTCGGGTCGAGTTCGGATCCCGAACCCGAACATTTTCGGGAAGTTCGGCCGAGGTGTTCGCTCATCTCTACTCCTGAGCTGCCATGAAACTGTAGGTGGGCGGGCAGCAAAGGCAGCTCAGGCTTCAGTGAATTAGCCTTCATGAGGGGGGGATGAGGGGGGTTATAGTCATATTTAATATAAACACTGTCCAGGGTCCAGACTGTTCTGTAATTGGCATGTGTCTATATAAAATATGTTATTGGAGCCAAAATAAGCCCTACCCCAATAATAAGCCCATACCCATTTTTCAGAGAAAAAAATAATATAAGACCCTGTCTTATTTTCGGAGAAACACGGTAATACATGGCAAACAGGGCTTTAGAATATATCACTGCACAGCAATTAGGCCCTAATTTTTTCCACTACACAAAAGATTTTCAACAGATAAGTTCAACGCTGAACAGCGAATATATTTTTATTTCGCCACTAATACACAGCAAACTGGACTTTAGAATATATTACTGCACCGCTGAATGGCAATTAGGCCCTATTTTTTTCTACTTTTACACAACACAAAAGGCTTTTTTACAGATAAGAACAACGCTGAACAGCGAATATATTTGTATTTCGCCACTAATACTGGGAAAACTGGGCATTAGAATATATCTCTGCACCGCTGAACGGCAATTAGGCCCTGATTTCTTTTTACTTTTACACAACACAAAAGGCTTTTCAACAGATAAGTGCAACGCTGAATGGCGAATATATTTATATTTCACCACTAATACACGGCAAACTGGGCTTTAGAATATATCACTGCACCACTGAATTTCAATTATGTCCTCATTTTTTTCTATTACACAACACAAAAGGCTTTTCAACAGATAAGTTCAACGCTGAATGGCGAATATATTTTTGTTTCGCCACTAATACATGGCAAACAGGGCTTTAGAATATATCACTGCACCGCACAAGGGCAAATATAATTTTCTTTTGCCACTAATACATGGCAAAAAGGGCTTTACAACGTATAACTGCACCACACAAGGGTTTATAAGACATACTGTAGAAATATTTCCTTGTAATAAACCCTGTTAATGGCTGTATCAAACAGCAATTGCACCCCAATAACAAGAACGGTTTGCTGGAATGACACAGCTGTATAATGGCAATTTCTATCCCCAGTCAGTGCACCTAGGTGTAATAGGATTGTTCCTATTACCCAGTCTGTAACCTCCCCCTACTGAACCCTGTTCTACATAACTGCTGTGGAACGATTCCTTCCTATCCTTTCCTTACACCTTGAATAATCTTTCCCTGAACTTGTAAGTAGAGATGAGCGAACACCTGGATGTTCGGGTTCGACGAGTTCGGCCGAACTTTCGAAAAATGTTCGGGTTCGTGATCCGAACTCGACCCGAACTTCATCCCGAACCCGAACCCCATAGAAGTCAATGGGGACCCGAACTTTAGGGGAAACTAAAAAGGCTGTAAAACACACCTGGAAAGGGCTAGAGGGCTGCAAAAGGCAGCAAAATGTAGTTAAATCCCCTGCAAACAAATGTAGATAGGGAAATGATGAGTTAACATGAAATAAATAAAAATTAAACAATATTAATTGGAGTGAGGTCCCATAGCACAGAATCAGGCTTCAAGTCACCCACCAATGGAGAAGGTCACTTACTATTATTTTGACCACAGCACCCAGACAAAGGAGAGAGGTCCCACAGCAGAGAACCAGGCATCATATCACCCACCACAGGAGTAGGCCACCATTTAGTTACTTTGACCCCTACACCCAGACGGAGGAGAGAGGTTACACAGCAGAGAATCAGGCATTTAGATCACCCACCACAGGAGTAGGCCACCATTGAATCAGACCCGGCAACCATGTCAGATGGCACAAGCATAAGCTTTATATCAATCAGCACAGGAGAAGGCGACTTTGACAGACTTTGACCCCTACACCCGGACGGAGGAGAGAGGTTTCAAAGCAGAGAATCAGGCATTTAGATCACCCACCACAGGAGTAGGCCCCAATTTAATGGGACCCCGGCAACCATGTCAGATGGCACAACCATCAGCTTCATATCAATCAGCACAGGAGAAGGCGACTTTGAAAGACTTTGACCCCTACACCCAGACGGAGGAGAGAGGTTTCACAGCAGAGAATCAGGCATTTAGATCACCCACCACAGGAGTAGGCCCCCATTGAATCAGACCCTGGCAACCATGTCAGATGGCACAACCATCAGCTTTATATCAATCAGCACAGGAGAAGGCGACTTTGAAAGACTTTGACCCCTACACCCAGATGGAGGAGAGAGGTTTCACAGCAGAGAATCAGGCATCATATCAACCACCACAGGAGAAGCCACCATTTAGTTACTTTGACCCCTGCACCCAGGAAGAGGAGAGAGGCACCACAGCACATATTCTGGCATCATATCAGCCACCACAGGAGAAGCCACCATTGAGTTACTTTGACCCCTGCACCCAGGAAGAGGAGAGAGGCCCCACAGCACATATTCTGGCATCATACTAACCACCACAGGAGAAGCCACCATTGAGTTACTTTGACCCCTGCACCCAGGAAGAGGAGAGAGGCCCCACAGCACATATTCTGGCATCATATCAGCCACCACAGGAGAAGCCACCATTGAGTTACTTTGACCCCGCACCCAGGAAGAGGAGAGAGGCACCACAGCACATATTCTGGCATCATATCAGCCACCACAGGAGAAGCCACCATTGAGTTACTTTGACCCCTGCACCCAGGAAGAGGAGAGAGGCCCCACAGCACATATTCTGGCATCATACTAACCACCACAGGAGAAGCCACCATTGAGTTACTTTGACCCCTGCACCCAGGAAGAGGAGAGAGGCCCCACAGCACATATTCTGGCATCATATCAGCCACCACAGGAGAAGCCACCATTGAGTTACTTTGACCCCGCACCCAGGAAGAGGAGAGAGGCACCACAGCACATATTCTGGCATCATATCAGCCACCACAGGAGAAGCCACCATTGAGTTACTTTGACCCCTGCACCCAGGAAGAGGAGAGAGGCCCCACAGCACATATTCTGGCATCATACTCAGCCACCACAGGAGAAGCCACCATTGAGTTACTTTGACCCCTGCACCCAGGAAGAGGAGAGAGGCCCCACAGCACATATTCTGGCATCATATCAGCCACCACAGGAGAAGCCACCATTGAGTTACTTTGACCCCGCACCCAGGAAGAGGAGAGAGGCCCACAGCACATATTCTGGCATCATATCAGCCACCACAGGAGAAGCCACCATTGAGTTACTTTGACCCCTGCACCCAGGAAGAGGAAGAGGCCCAGCACATATTCTGGCATCATACTAACCACCACAGGAGAAGCCACCATTGAGTTACTTTGGCCCCTGCACCCAGGAAGAGGAGAGAGGCCCCACAGCACATATTCTGGCATCATATCAGCCACCACAGGAGAAGCCACCATTGAGTTACTTTGACCCCTGCACCCAGGAAGAGGAGAGAGGCCCCACAGCACATATTCTGGCATCATATCAGCCACCTCAGGAGAAGCCACCATTGAGTTACTTTGACCCCTTCACCCAAACAGAGGAGAGAGGTTCCACATCAGAGAATCAGGCATCATATCAACCACCACAGGAGAAGCCACCATTTAGTTACTTTGACCCCTGCACCCAGGAAGAGGAGAGAGGCACCACAGCACATATTCTGGCATCATATCAGCCACCACAGGAGAAGCCACCATTGAGTTACTTTGACCCCTGCACCCAGGAAGAGGAGAGAGGCCCCACAGCACATATTCTGGCATCATATCAGCCACCACAGGAGAAGCCACCATTGAGTTACTTTGACCCCTTCACCCAAACAGAGGAGAGAGGTTCCACATCAGAGAATCAGGCATCATATCAACCACCACAGGAGTAGGCCCCAATTTAATGGGACCCCGGCAACCATGTCAGATGGCACAACCATCAGCTTCATATCAATCAGCACAGGAGAAGGCGACTTTGAAAGACTTTGACCCCTACACCCAGACGGAGGAGAGAGGTTTCACAGCAGAGAATCAGGCATTTAGATCACCCACCACAGGAGTAGGCCCCCATTGAATCAGACCCTGGCAACCATGTCAGATGGCACAACCATCAGCTTTATATCAATCAGCACAGGAGAAGGCGACTTTGAAAGACTTTGACCCCTACACCCAGATGGAGGAGAGAGGTTTCACAGCAGAGAATCAGGCATCATATCAACCACCACAGGAGAAGCCACCATTTAGTTGCTGACCCTGCACCCAGGAAGAGGAGAGAGGCACCACAGCACATATTCTGGCATCATACTCAACCACCACAGGAGAAGCCACCATTGAGTTACTTTGACCCCTGCACCCAGGAAGAGGAGAGAGGCCCCACAGCACATATTCTGGCATCATATCAGCCACCACAGGAGAAGCCACCATTGAGTTACTTTGACCCCGCATTCAGGAAGGAGAGAGGCACCACAGCACATATTCTGGCATCATATCAGCCACCACAGGAGAAGCCACCATTGAGTTACTTTGACCCCTGCACCCAGGAAGAGAGAGAGGCCCCACAGCACATATTCTGGCATCATACTAGCCACCACAGGAGAAGCCACCATTGAGTTACTTTGACCCCTGCACCCAGGAAGAGGAGAGAGGCCCCACAGCACATATTCTGGCATCATAATCAGCCACCACAGGAGAAGCCACCATTGAGTTACTTTGACCCCTGCACCCAGGAAGAGGAGAGAGGCACCACAGCACATATTCTGGCATCATATCAGCCACCACAGGAGAAGCCACCATTGAGTTACTTTGACCCCTGCACCCAGGAAGAGGAGAGAGGCACCACAGCACATATTCTGGCATCATATCAGCCACCACAGGAGAAGCCACCATTGAGTTACTTTGACCCCTGCACCCAGGAAGAGGAGAGAGGCACCACAGCACATATTCTGGCATCATATCAGCCACCACAGGAGAAGCCACCATTGAGTTACTTTGACCCCTGCACCCAGGAAGAGAGAGAGGCCCCACAGCACATATTCTGGCATCATATCAGCCACCACAGGAGAAGCCACCATTGAGTTACTTTGACCCCTTCACCCAAACAGAGGAGAGGTTCCACATCAGAGAATCAGGCATCATATCAACCACCACAGGAGTAGGCCCCAATTTAATGGGACCCGGCAACCATGTCAGATGGCACAACCATCAGCTTCATATCAATCAGCACAGGAGAGGCGACTTTGAAAGACTTTGACCCTACACCCAGATGGAGGAGAGAGGTTTCACAGCAGAGAATCAGGCATCATATCAACCACCACAGGAGAAGCCACCATTTAGTTACTTTGACCCCTGCACCCAGGAAGAGGAGAGAGGCACCACAGCACATATTCTGGCATCATATCAGCCACCACAGGAGAAGCCACCATTGAGTTACTTTGACCCCTGCACCCAGGAAGAGGAGAGAGGCTTCAGCACATATTCTGGCATCATACTAGCCACCACAGGAGAAGCCACCATTGAGTTACTTTGACCCCTGCACCCAGGAAGAGGAGAGAGGCCCCACAGCACATATTCTGGCATCATATCAGCCACCACAGGAGAAGCCACCATTGAGTTACTTTGACCCCGCACCCAGGAAGAGAGAGAGGCACCACAGCACATATTCTGGCATCATATCAGCCACCACAGGAGAAGCCACCATTGAGTTACTTTGACCCTGCACCCAGGAAGAGGAGAGAGGCCCCACAGCACATATTCTGGCATCATATCTAACCACCACAGGAGAAGCCACCATTGAGTTACTTTGACCCCTGCACCCAGGAAGAGAGAGAGGCACCACAGCACATATTCTGGCATCATATCAGCCACCACAGGAGAAGCCACCATTGAGTTGCTTTGACCCCTGCACCCAGGAAGAGAGAGAGGCCCACAGCACATATTCTGGCATCATACTCAACCACCACAGGAGAAGCCACCATTGAGTTACTTTGACCCCTGCACCCAGGAAGAGGAGAGAGGCCCACAGCACATATTCTGGCATCATATCTAACCACCACAGGAGAAGCCACCATTGAGTTACTTTGACCCCTGCACCCAGGAAGAGGAAGAGGCCCCACAGCACATATTCTGGCATCATATCAGCCACCACAGGAGAAGCCACCATTGAGTTACTTTGACCCCGCACCCAGGAAGAGGAGAGAGGCACCACAGCACATATTCTGGCATCATATCAGCCACCACAGGAGAAGCCACCATTGAGTTACTTTGACCCCGCACCCAGGAAGAGGAGAGGCACCACAGCACATATTCTGGCATCATATCAGCCACCACAGGAGAAGCCACCATTGAGTTACTTTGACCCCTGCACCCAGGAAGAGGAGAGAGGCCCCACAGCACATATTCTGGCATCATATCAGCCACCACAGGAGAAGCCACCATTGAGTTACTTTGACCCCTTCACCCAAACAGAGGAGAGAGGTTCCACATCAGAGAATCAGGCATCATATCAACCACCACAGGAGTAGGCCCCAATTTAATGGGACCCCGGCAACCATGTCAGATGGCACAACCATCAGCTTCATATCAATCAGCACAGGAGAAGCGACTTTGAAAGACTTTGACCCCTACACCCAGATGGAGGAGAGAGGTTTCACAGCAGAGAATCAGGCATCATATCAACCACCACAGGAGAAGCCACCATTTAGTTACTTTGACCCCTGCACCCAGGAAGAGGAGAGAGGCACCACAGCACATATTCTGGCATCATATCAGCCACCACAGGAGAAGCCACCATTGAGTTACTTTGACCCCTGCACCCAGGAAGAGGAGAGAGGCCCCACAGCACATATTCTGGCATCATACTAACCACCACAGGAGAAGCCACCATTGAGTTACTTTGACCCCTGCACCCAGGAAGAGGAGAGAGGCCCCACAGCACATATTCTGGCATCATATCAGCCACCACAGGAGAAGCCACCATTGAGTTGCTTTGACCCCTGCACCCAGGAAGAGGAGAGAGGCACCACAGCACATATTCTGGCATCATATCAGCCACCACAGGAGAAGCCACCATTGAGTTGCTGACCCCTGCACCCAGGAAGAGGAGAGGCCCCACAGCACATATTCTGGCATCATATCAGCCACCACAGGAGAAGCCACCATTGAGTTACTTTGACCCCTGCACCCAGGAAGAGGAGAGAGGCCCCACAGCACATATTCTGGCATCATATCAGCCACCACAGGAGAAGCCACCATTGAGTTACTTTGACCCCTGCACCCAGGAAGAGGAGAGAGGCCCCACAGCACATATTCTGGCATCATACTCAGCCACCACAGGAGAAGCCACCATTGAGTTACTTTGACCCCTGCACCCAGGAAGAGGAGAGAGGCCCCACAGCACATATTCTGGCATCATATCTAGCCACCACAGGAGAAGCCACCATTGAGTTACTTTGACCCCTGCACCCAGGAAGAGGAGAGGCCCCACAGCACATATTCTGGCATCATATCAGCCACCACAGGAGAAGCCACCATTGAGTTACTTTGACCCCTGCACCCAGGAAGAGGAGAGAGGCCCACAGCACATATTCTGGCATCATATCAACCACCACAGGAGAAGCCACCATTGAGTTACTTTGACCCCTGCACCCAGGAAGAGGAGAGAGGCACCACAGCACATATTCTGGCATCATATCAGCCACCACAGGAGAAGCCACCATTGAGTTACTTTGACCCCTGCACCCAGGAAGAGGAGAGAGGCACCACAGCACATATTCTGGCATCATATCAGCCACCACAGGAGAAGCCACCATTGAGTTACTTTGACCCCTGCACCCAGGAAGAGGAGAGAGGCCCCACAGCACATATTCTGGCATCATATCAGCCACCACAGGAGAAGCCACCATTGAGTTACTTTGACCCCGCACCCAGGAAGAGGAGAGAGGCACCACAGCACATATTCTGGCATCATATCAGCCACCACAGGAGAAGCCACCATTGAGTTACTTTGACCCCTGCACCCAGGAAGAGGAGAGAGGCCCCACAGCACATATTCTGGCATCATACTAACCACCACAGGAGAAGCCACCATTGAGTTACTTTGACCCCTGCACCCAGGAAGAGGAGAGAGGCCCCACAGCACATATTCTGGCATCATATCAGCCACCACAGGAGAAGCCACCATTGAGTTACTTTGACCCCTGCACCCAGGAAGAGGAGAGAGGCCCCACAGCACATATTCTGGCATCATATCAGCCACCACAGGAGTAAGCCACCATTGAGTTACTTTGACCCCTTCACCCAGACAGAGGAGAGAGGTTACACAGCAGAGAATCAGGCATTTAGATCACCCACCACAGGAGTAGGCCCCAATTTAATGGGACCCCGGCAACCATGTCAGATGGCACAACCATCAGCTTCATATCAATCAGCACAGGAGAAGGCGACTTTGAAAGACTTTGACCCTACACCCAGACGGAGGAGAGAGGTTTCACAGCAGAGAATCAGGCATTTAGATCACCCACCACAGGAGTAGGCCCCCATTGAATCAGACCCTGGCAACCATGTCCAGATGGCACAACCATCAGCTTTATATCAATCAGCACAGGAGAAGGCGACTTTGAAAGACTTTGACCCCTACACCCAGATGGAGGAGAGAGGTTTCACAGCAGAGAATCAGGCATCATATCAACCACCACAGGAGAAGCCACCATTTAGTTACTTTGACCCCTGCACCCAGGAAGAGGAGAGAGGCACCACAGCACATATTCTGGCATCATATCAGCCACCACAGGAGAAGCCACCATTGAGTTACTTTGACCCCTGCACCCAGGAAGAGGAGAGAGGCCCCACAGCACATATTCTGGCATCATATCTAGCCACCACAGGAGAAGCCACCATTGAGTTACTTTGACCCCTGCACCCAGGAAGAGAGAGAGGCCCCACAGCACATATTCTGGCATCATATCAGCCACCACAGGAGAAGCCACCATTGAGTTACTTTGACCCCGCACCCAGGAAGAGGAGAGAGGCACCACAGCACATATTCTGGCATCATATCAGCCACCACAGGAGAAGCCACCATTGAGTTACTTTGGCCCTGCACCCAGGAAGAGGAGAGAGGCCCCACAGCACATATTCTGGCATCATATCAGCCACCACAGGAGAAGCCACCATTGAGTTACTTTGACCCCTGCACCCAGGAAGAGGAGAGAGGCCCCACAGCACATATTCTGGCATCATATCAGCCACCACAGGAGAAGCCACCATTGAGTTACTTTGACCCCTGCACCCAGGAAGAGGAGAGGACCCACAGCACATATTCTGGCATCATATCAGCCACCACAGGAGAAGCCACCATTGAGTTACTTTGACCCCTGCACCCAGGAAGAGGAGAGAGGCTCCACAGCACATATTCTGGCATCATATCAACCACCACAGGAGAAGCCACCATTGAGTTACTTTGACCCTGCACCCAGGAAGAGGAGAGAGGCACCACAGCACATATTCTGGCATCATATCAGCCACCACAGGAGAAGCCACCATTGAGTTACTTTGACCCCTGCACCCAGGAAGAGGAGAGAGGCCCCACAGCACATATTCTGGCATCATATCAGCCACCACAGGAGAAGCCACCATTGAGTTACTTTGACCCTGCACCCAGGAAGAGGAGAGAGGCACCACAGCACATATTCTGGCATCATATCAGCCACCACAGGAGAAGCCACCATTGAGTTGCTTTGACCCCTGCACCCAGGAAGAGGAGAGGCACCACAGCACATATTCTGGCATCATACTCAACCACCACAGGAGAAGCCACCATTGAGTTACTTTGACCCCTGCACCCAGGAAGAGGAGAGAGGCCCCACAGCACATATTCTGGCATCATATCAGCCACCACAGGAGAAGCCACCATTGAGTTGCTGACCCCTGCACCCAGGAAGAGAGAGAGGCCCCACAGCACATATTCTGGCATCATATCAGCCACCACAGGAGAAGCCACCATTGAGTTACTTTGACCCCTTCACCCAAACAGAGAGAGAGGTTCCACATCAGAGAATCAGGCATCATATCAACCACCACAGGAGTAGGCCACAATTTAATGGGACCCCGGCAACCATGTCAGATGGCACAACCATCAGCTTCATATCAATCAGCACAGGAGAAGCGACTTTGAAAGACTTTGACCCCTACACCCAGACGGAGGAGAGAGGTTTCACAGCAGAGAATCAGGCATTTAGATCACCCACCACAGGAGTAGGCCCCCATTGAATCAGACCCTGGCAGCCATGTCAGATGGCACAACCATCAGCTTTATATCAATCAGCACAGGAAGGCGACTTTGAAAGACTTTGACCCCTACACCAGATGGAGGAGAGAGGTTTCACAGCAGAGAATCAGGCATCATATCAACCACCACAGGAGAAGCCACCATTTAGTTACTTTGACCCCTGCACCCAGGAAGAGGAGAGAGCACCACAGCACATATTCTGGCATCATATCAGCCACCACAGGAGAAGCCACCATTGAGTTACTTTGACCCTGCACCCAGGAAGAGGAGAGAGGCCCACAGCACATATTCTGGCATCATATCAGCCACCACAGGAGAAGCCACCATTGAGTTACTTTGACCCCTTCACCCAAACAGGAGAGAGGTTCCACATCAGAGAATCAGGCATCATATCAACCAGGGATGCCCAATTAACATGGATTGGCGCCTTATATCAGATGGCACCTTCATCAGCCCATAATCTTCACGGAAGCGACTTTGGGCTTGGCCCTACACCTATGACAGAGAGTTTCACAGCAGAGAATCATTGACATTGATCACCACAGGGTAGGCCCCATTAGCAGATCAGGCCCTGGCAGCCTGTGTCAGATGGCACAACCATAAGCTTCTATCAATGTCATGTCTTTGGGAAAGCGACTTTGGCACTGGCCCCTACCAAATGGAGAGGGAGTTGGCAGAGATCGACATCATATCAACCACCTGGAGAAGCCACCATTTAGTTGCTTTGACCCCTGCCCAGGAAGGAGAGGCACCACAGCATATCTGGCATCCTGCTAACCAGCAACTGGAGAAGCCACCATTGGGTTACTTTGACGCCGCACCCAGGAAGAGGAGAGAGGCACCACCTGGCACATGTCTGGCATCATATCAGCCACCACAGGAGAAGCCACCATTGGGTTACTTTGACCCCCTACCCGGGAAGAGAGCGGCCACAGCACATATTCTGGCATCATGTCAGCCACCTCAGGAGAAGCCACGATACCTTCCAGTTGCTTTGACCTTGCACCTCAGGACAGAGGAGAGAGAGGCTCCACAGCAGATATTCAGGCATCGTATCAGCACCACAGGAGAAGGCCTCTTTCAGTGATTTTAGGCCTTGCTGACAGCCTGCGAGGCAGGACAGCTGCATTTGTCTGGCATCATATCAGCCACCACAGGAGAAGCCACCATTGGGTTACTTTGACCTACCCACTTGGGAAGAGGAGAGGCCCCAGCACTGTTCATCTGCTCAATACCATGAAAAGCCACCATTCCCGGTGCTGGCCTGCCCAGAAACAGGAGAGGGTTCCATCAGAGAATCAGGCATCATATCTGTACACAGGAAGTAGCCCCAATTTAGTGGATGCTGGCACAGCCATGTCAGATGGCACACATACATCAGCTTCCTTATCAATCAACTGCGGCGGGCGACTTTAGAAGGAGGCTTTGGCCCATGACGGAGGAGAGAGGTTTCACAGCGAAAGTCTTGACATTTTGATCTTTACACCACGGTGACCCCCATTGAATCAGACCCTGGCAGCCATAATAGATACTTTGTATCATTTGCCTCAATCAGCTGGGAGAAGACGACTTTGTGAAGACTTTGGCCCTCACCCAGATGGAGGAGAGAGAGTTTCACAGAAAATCAGGCATGTATGTTCACCCACAGGGCACCATTTAGTTGCCCATTCACCTGGGAAGAGAGAGGCACCACAGCTCATTATCTTGCTAGGAGAAAGCCACCCTTGGTGAGTTGCTTTGACCCTGCACCCAGGAAGAGGAGAGGCACCACTGCACATATTCTGGCACCATATCAGCCACCACAGGAGAAGCCACCATTGAGTTACTTTGACCCCCGCACAGGAAGAGGAAGAGGCACCCACAGCACATATTCTGGCATCATATCAGCTACCACCAGGGAAGCCACCATTGGGTTGCTGACCTACCCAGGAAGGAGAGGCCCCTGGCACATATTCTGGCATCATGCTAACCACCACAGGAGAAGCCACCATTGAGTTGCTTTGACCCTGCCCAGGAGAGGAGGAGGCTGGCACATATTCTGCATCATATAGCCTCCCCAGGAGAGCCACCATTGGGTTACTTTGACCCCTGCACCAGGAGAGGAGAGAAGCACCCGCACATATTCTGGCATCCATATCCAGCCACCACAGGAGATACCATTAGTTACTTTGTGCCCAGGAAGAGGAGGCACCACAGCACATATTCTGGCATCATATCAGCCACCACAGGAGAAGCCATACCATTGAGTTGCTTGTTACCCTGCACCCAGGAAGGAGAGAGGCACCTGCTTACATTCTGTCCTCTCAATGCCACCAGGAGAAGCACTCTCATTGAGTTACTTTGACCTCTTAGGAAGGAGAGGCCCCTATTTCCATATTCTGGCATCTGTCAGCCACCAGAATACCACCACATTGAGTTGTGACCCTTTAGCAGACAGGAGAGAGGTTCCACATCCAGAATCAAACAGGCTGAGTCACCCACCACAGGTACGGCCCCCAATTGGACCAGGATTCCCGGCAACCATGTCAGATGGCACAACCATCAGCTTCATATCCAATCAGCACAGGAGAAGGCCGACTTTGAAGACTTTGACCCCTAAGAATGGAGGAGAGGTTTCACAGCAGAGAATCAGGCATCATCTCAGCCGCCACAGGAAGCCACCATTTGGTACCTTAGCCGGCCTGCACCCAGGAAGGAGAGCACCTGGCACATATTCTGGCATCATATCAGCCACCACAGGAGAAGCCACCATTGAGTTAGAGACTCACCATTTAGTTACTTTATTACACCCAGGAAGAGGAGAGAGGCATTCTGCGCATATTCTGGCATCCTCCCCAGCCACCGCAGGAGAAGCCACCATTGAGTTAGCTGCTCACCCTGAGGAAGAGGAGAGAGGCCCCTGCAGCACATATTCTGGCATCATCGGCCACAGGAGAAGCCACCATTGGTGCTGACCCCCTGCTGGGAAGAGGAGAGGCCACAGCAGCATGTTCAATCATATCAGCCACCACGGGCAGCCACCATTGAGGTTACTTTGACCCCTGCCCAGGAAGGAGAGAGGCCCCACAGCACATATTCTGGCATCATATCAGCCACCACAGGAAGCCACCATTGAGTTACTTTGACCCCTGCACCCAGGAAGAGAGAGAAATTTGTCGTATTCTGTTCATCATACTCACCACGGAGAAGCCACCATTGAGTTACTTTGACCTGCTTAGGAAGGAGAGAACTGCGCACATATTCTGGCATCATATCAACCACTACAGGAGAAAGCCTACTGATGAGTGCTTTACTTGCACCCAGGAGGAGGAGAAGGCCCACAGCACATGTTCTGGCATCATATCAGCTACCACAGAGCCACCATTGAGTTGCTGACCCCTGACCCAGGAGAAGAGAGGCAGACATGCTGGCTGTCATGCCTCAGCCACCACAGGAGAAGCCACCATTGAGTTACTTTGTTACACCAGGGAAGGGAAGAGGCACCTGGCACATATTCTGGCATCATATCAGCCACCACTGGAGTATAATGGACCTTTGTTGCCTTTAGCCCGAAGAGAGAGAGGCACCACAGCACATATTCTGGCATCATATCATGCCACTACAGGAGAAGCCACCATTGAGTTACTTTGGCCCCTGCTTTAGGAAGAGGGAGAGGCACCTACAGCACATATTCTGGCGTCATATCAACCTGCCTACCTGGAAGCCACCATTGAGTTGCTTGGCCACTGCACCCAGGCAAGAGAGAGGCCCCATCAGCAGATTCTGGCATCATACTAACCACCACAGGAGAAGCACCATTGAGTTACGGACCCCAGCTCTCGGGAAGGGTGTAACTGGCATCATGGCTTCATACAGCCACCACTGGAGAGAAAGCCTTGGTGGTTACTTGTGACCCCCTGCACCCAGGATGGAGGGGCCCCACAGCACATGATTCTGGCATCATGCAAGCCACACGGAGAAGCCACACCATTTGGTGTGCTTTGACCCTTGCCAGGAAGAGGAGAGGCTGACACATATCTGGCATCATATCCAGCACACCACAGGAGAAGCCACCATTGAGTTGCTTGGCCCCTGCACCCAGGAAGAGGAGAGGCCCCACGGCACATATTCTGTGGCATCATACTCAGCCACCACAGGAGAAGCTTCACCATTGAGATTACTTTGACCCCTGCACCCAGGGAGGAGGGAGAGCACCCGGCAGCATATTCTGGCATCCATATCCAGCCTACCACGGGAGAGCTCCACCAGTGGGATTTACTGACGCATTTGCACCCAGGCAGAGGAGGGTTCGTCAGAGTCAGGCATCATATCAACCACCACAGGGTAGGCTGGTGTGGTTGACAGCCATGTGGATCTTTCAACCATCAGCTTCATATCAATCAACTAGGAGAAAGCGACCATTGAGTGACTTTGACTCCACCCAGGAAGGAAGGAGGAGAGAGGCCCCACAGCACATATTCTGGCATCATATCTAGCCACCACGGGAGAAGCTCTGTTGGTTGCTTATGACCCCTGCACAGGAAGGAGAGGCACCACAGCATATTCTGGCATCGTCTCAGCCACCACAGGAGAAGCCACGCTCCATTGAGTTACTTTGACCCCTGCACCCAGGAAGAGGAGAGAGGCCACAGCACATATTCTGGCATCATACTAACCACCACAGAAGCCACCATTGAGTTACTTGGCCTACCCAGGAAGAGAGAGAGGCCCCACAGCACATATTCTGGCATCATATCAGCCACCACGGAAAGCCACCATTGAGTTACTGACCCCTGCACCCAGGAAGAGGAGAGAGGCCCCACAGCACATTCTGGCATCATATCAGCCTGGGAGAAGCCACCATTGAGTTGCTTTGACCTACCACCCAGGAAGGAAGAGGCCCTAGCACATATTCATGGCATCATATTAACCACCACAGGAGAAGCCTCTGTTGAGTTAGCCTGACCACCTTGAAGAGAGGAGGCACCACAGCACATATTCTGGCATCATATCAGCCACCACAGGAGAAGCCACCATTGAGTTGCTGACCCCTGCACCAGGAAGAGGAGAGAGGCCCCAGCGCATATTCTGGCATCATATCAGCCACCACAGGAGAAGCCACCATTGAGTTACTTTGACCCCTGCACCCAGGAGAGGAGAGAGGCCCAGCACATATTCTGGCATCATATCAGCCACCACAGGAGAAGCCACCATTGAGTTACTTTGACCCGCTCACCCAGACAGAGGAGAGGTTCCACATCAGAGAATCAGGCATCAGTCAGCCACCACAGGGTAGGCCCAATTTATGGGACCTCGACAACCATGTCAGATAGGCACAACCATCAGCTTCATATCAATCAGCACAGGAGAAGCGACTTTGAAAGACTTTGACCCCTACACCCAGACGGAGGAGAGAGGTTTCATGGCAGAGAATCAGGCATTTCGTCACTCACCACAGGTAGGCCCCCATTGAATCAGACCCTAGCAACCATGTCAGATGGCACAACCATCAGCTTTATATCAATCAGCACAGGAGAGGCGACTTTGAAAGACTTTGACCCTACACCCAGATAGGAGAGAGTTTCACAGCAGAGAATCCGGCATCATATCCCAGCCACCACAGGAGAAGCCACCATTGAGTTGCTGGCCCCTGCACCCAGGAAGGAAGAGGCCCCACAGCGCATATTCTGGCATCATACTAAGCACCACAGGAGAAGCCACCATTGAGGTTACTTTGACCCACCCAGGAAGGAGAAGCCCCACAGCATATTCTGGCATCCTTGTCAAGCCTCCACAGAGCCACCATTGAGTTCTTACTGTGCAGGAAGGGGAGAGGCCCCACAGCACATATTCTGGCATCATGCTAACCACCACAGGAGAAGCCACCATTGAGTTGCCCACTTTCGCCCAGGAGAGGAGAGGCACCACAGCACATATTCTGGCATCATATCAGCCACCACAGGAAGCCACCAGTGGGTTGACTCTGCGCAGGAAGAGGAGAGGACCCACAGCATATTCTGGCATCATATCAGCTACCACAGGAGAAGCCACCATTGAGTTGCTTGGCCCTTCACTAGGAACAGAGGAGAGATTCACATCAGAGAATCAGGCATCATATCAACCACCACAGGAGTAAGCCCCAATTTAGTGGGACGGCGCATCAGATGGCACAACCATCAGCTTCATATCAATCAGCACTGGGAGCGACTTTGAAGACTTTGACCCTACACCGAAGCAGGAGAGGGTTTCACAGCAGAGAATCAGGCATTTAGATCACCCACCACAGGGTAGGCCCCACATTGAATCAGACCCTGAACAGCCATGTCAGATGGCACAACCATCAGCTTCATATCAATCAGCTTTAGGAGAAGAGGCGACTTTGAAAGACTTTGGCCCTACACCCAGATGGAGGAGGGGTTTCACAGCAGAGAATCAGGCATCATATCAACCACCACAGGAGAAGCCACCATTTAGTTGCTGACCCTGCACCCAGGAAGAGAGGCCCCTGCGCATATTCTGGCATCATATCAGCCACCACAGGAGAAGCCACCATTGAGTTACTGACCCTGCACCTAGGAAGAGGAGAGAGGCCCCACAGCACATATTCTGGCATCATATCAGCCACCACGGAGAAGCCACCATTGAGTTACTTTGACCCTGACCCAGGAGAGGAGAGAGGCCCCACAGCACATATTCTGGCATCATATCAGCCACCACAGGAAACCACCATTGAGTTACTTGACCCCTGCGCAGGAAGAGGAGAGGACTACAGCACATATTCTGGCATCATATCAGCCACCACAGGAGAAGCCACCATTGAGTTACTTGGCCTTTGCACCCAGGAAGAGGAGAGAGGCCTCCAGCACATATTCTGGCATCATATCAACCACCACAGGAGAAGCCACCATTGAGTTACTTTGACCCACTTCACACAGAGGAGAGGTTCACATCAGAGAATCAGGCATCATATCAACCACCACAGGAGTAGGCCCAATTTAATGGGACCCGGCAACCATGTCAGATGGCACAACCATCAGCTTCATATCAATCACGCACAGGAGAAGCGACTTTGAAAGACTTTGACCCCTGCACCAGACGGAGGAGAGGTTTCACAGCAGAGAATCAGGCATTTAGATCACCCACCACAGGAGTAGGCCCCCATTGAATCAGACCCTGGCAGCCATGTCAGATGGCACAACCATCAGCTTCATATCAATCAGCACAGGAGAAGCGACTTTGAAAGACTTTGACCCCTACCCAGACGGAGAGAGGTTTCCACAGCAGAGGAATCAGGCATCATATCAACCACCACAGGAGTAGGCCACCATTTAGTTGCGATCACCCATGGTTTACAGGAGAGAGGCACCTGGCCATATTCTGGCATCATATCCAGCTACACAGGAGAAGCCTACCATTGAGTTGCTGACCCCTACTTAGGAAGAGGAGAGAGGCACCATAGCACATATTCTGGCATCATACTCAGCCACCACAGGAGAAGCCACCATTGAGTTACTTTGACCCTGCACCAAGCAGAGGAGAAGAGTTCCCAGCATGATATTCTGGCATCATATCAGCCACCACGGAGAAGCCACCATTGAGTTACTTTGACCCACTTGCAGGACAGAGGAGAGAGGCTGCGCACATCAGCTTCATATCAATCACCACTGGAGAAGCCACCATTGAGTTACTTGACCCTTCACTGCAAACGAGGAGAGGTTCCACAGCAGAGAGTCAGCATCATATCAGCCACCACAGGAGTAGGCCACCATTGAGTTGGACCTGTGCACCCATGTCAGATGGCACAACCATCAGCATATCCAATCAGCACAGGAAGCCGACTTTGAAGACTTTGACCTACACCAGATGGAGGAGGAAGAGGCCTACAGCAGAAGATTCAGGCATCATATCAACCACCACAGGAGAAGCCACTATTAGTTACTTTGACCCTGCACCCAGGAAGGAGAGAGGCACCAGCACATATTCTGGCATCATATCAGCCACCACAGGAGAAGCCACCATTGAGTTACTTTGACCCTTAGGAAGGAGGAGAGGCCCACAGCACATATTCTGGCATCATATCAGCCACCACAGGAGAAGCCACCATTGAGTTACTTTGACCCGCACCAGGAGGAGAGAGCACCACAGCACATATTCAGGCATCATATCAACCACCACAGGAGAAGCCACCATTTAGTTACTTTGACCCCTGCACCCAGGAAGAGGAGAGAGGCACCACAGCACATATTCTGGCATCATATCAGCCACCACAGGAGAAGCCACCATTGAGGTACTTTGACCCCTGCACCCAGGAAGAGGAGAGAGGCCCCACAGCACATATTCTGGCATCATATCAGCCACCACAGGAGAAGCCACCATTTAGTTACTTTGACCCCTTCACCCAAACAGAGGAGAGAGGTTCCACATCAGAGAATCAGGCATCATATCAACCACCACAGGAGTAGGCCACAATTTAGTTTATTTGACCCTGCACCCAGGAAGAGGAGAGAGGCCCACAGCACATATTCTGGCATCATATCACACCACAGGAGAAGGCCTCTTTCAGTGATTTAGGCCTTTGGACCCAGACAGAGGAGAGAGGTCAGAGATTAGCTTCATATCCCCAGCACAGCAGAAGACCGCTTTATTTGACTTAGGCCTCAGCACCCAGACAGAAGACAGAGGTAGCATGGCAGAGGTTATGGCTTCATGTCACCCGTTAGTTTAACCGGCCACTTTCATCTGGTTGGGCCGGCGCCCAGACAGAGAAGAGTTTCATTCAACTGTGGGTTTCATAAAATTTGTATCAAATAAAGAAGTGGCCCGTAGCACAACAAGACATGTTTTAGGCAGTTAATAAGGACTACTCTGCACAAGGGAGGGACAGGTCCTGTGGGATCCATGCCTGGTTCATCTTTATGAAGGTCAGCTTGTCCACGTTGGCTGTGGACAGGCGGCTGCGCTTGTCAGTAATGGCGCCCCTGCCGTGCTGAATCAGCGTTCAGATAAAGCGCTGGCCGCCGGGCAGGAAAGCACCTCAAGGCATAACATGCTAACTCTGGCCACGTGGACAATTTCGAAACCCAGTAGTTGAATGGGGCCGAACCATCCGTCAGGATGTGGAGAGTGTGCAGACATACTGTTCAACCATGTTAGTGAAATGCTGCCTCCTGCTAACACGTTCCGTATCAGGTGTCGGTGCAGATAGCTGTGGCGTGGAGACAAAACTTTCCACATTTCTGCCATGCTAACCCTGCCCTCAGATGAGCTGGCCGTGACACAGCTGCGTTGGCGACCTCTTGCCCTCCTCTGCCTTCACCTTCCACCTGTTCCCCTGTGACATGTGGGAATGCTCTCAAGAGCGCCTCTATCAGCGTGCGCTTGTACTGCGCATCTTACGGTCGCGCTCAGTTCAGGAATTAAAGTGGGCACATTGTCTTTATACCGGGGATCCAGCAGGGTGGCCGCCAGTAGTCTGCACACGTTAAGCGTGGGCAACTCTGCTGTCGTTGCGCTGAGCATTGGAGCATATATTCGCTCATGTGGGCCAGGCTACCCATGGGTAAGGACAAGCTGTCCTCTGTGGGAGGCGTATCGTCATCGATCCACCGTATCCCCCAGCCACGCACCAGTGATGGGCCTGGGCTGCCACCCGCTGTGAACTTGCGTCATCCTCGTCCCCTCCACCTCCTCCTCCTCATCCTCCTCGTCCTCCAGTACAGTGCCTTGGCTGGCGACTTGTGAACCTGTCCTCTGCTGCTTAAACAAACCTCCCTCTGAGCCAATTCGAACAGACTGGCCCGAAAGTGTTAAAGCAGGCCCTCATCCTCCTCCTCCTCCTCCACCTGGGCCACCTCCTCTAACATCATTGCCCTAAGTGTTTTCTCAAGGAGACATAGAAGTGGTATTGTAACGCTGATAACAGTGTCATCGCCACTGGCCATGTTGGTGGAGTACTCGAAACAGCGCAGCAGGGCACACAGGTCTCGCATGGAGGCCCAATCATTGAGTGGTGAAGTGGTGCTGTTCGGCGAGTACGACTGACGCGGCGTGCTGCAGCTGAAACTCCACTATGGCCTGCTGCTGCTCGCACAGTCTCTCCAGCATGTGCAAGGTGGAGTTCCACCGGGTGGGCACGTCGCATATGAGGCGGTGGCGGGAAGGCCGAAGTTCCGCTGTAGCGCAGACAGGCGAGCAGCGGCAGGATGTGAGCGGCGGGCGCGCACAGAGCGGCCCGCACTTTATGCAGCAGCTCTGACATGTTGGGGTAGTGGTGAATGAACCTCTGCACCACCAAGTTCAGCATGCGCCAGGCAAGGGATGTGCGTCAAACCGGCTAGTCCCAGAGCTGCCACGAGATTTCGCCCATTATCGCATACCACCAGGCCTGGCTTGAGGCCCACCGGCAGAAACCACTCGTCGGTCTGTTGTTCAATACCCCGCCACAACTCCTGCGCGGTGTGGGGCCTGTCCCCCAAACATATGAGTTTCAGAATGGCCTGCTGGCGTTTACCGGGCTGTGCTGAAGTTGGTGGTGAAGGTGTGTGGCTGACCGGATGAGCTGGTGGAAGCAGTGGAGGAGGAAGCCGAGTAGGAGGAGGAGGCTACAGGAGGCAGAGAATGATGCCCCTGCGATCCTAGGGGCGGAAGGACGTGCGCCAGGAACTGTCCGCCTGGGGCCCAGCCGCCACTACATTCATCCAGTGTGCAGTTAGTGAGATATAGCGTCCTGGCCGTGCTTACTGGTCCACGTATCTGTGGTTAGGTGGACCTTGCCACAAATGGCGTTGCGCAGTGCACACTTGATTTTATCGGACACTTGCATGTGCAGGAAGGCACGGCTGTCTTGGAGAAGTAGTGGCGGCTGGGAACCACATACTGCGGGACAGCCATGGCCATCAGCTGTTTGAAGCTGTCTGTGTCCACCAGCCGGAATGACAGCATTTCAAAGGCCAGCAGTTTAGAAATGCTGGCGTTCAGGCCAAGAGGCTCGAGGGTGACTCGGAGGAATTTGCGCTTCCTCTCTAAGGTTTGAGATATTGAGAGCTGAACGCTGCTGTGTGATATAGTGGAGGCAGCTAGTTGGCGGTGGCGGTGGTGGTGGTGTCGGTGGCACATCCTCTGTTTGCTGCTCGGCAGGTGGCAACATTCCTCTCGAGGCGGAAGCCGAGGCAGCAGCGGTAGAGGAGCAGGGGAGCCTCAGCGAGTGCCTGGTTTTTAAGGTGTGTACCCACTGCAGTTCATGCTTTGCATGTAGATGCCTGGTCATGCAGGTTGTGCTGAGGTTCAGAACGTTAATGCCTCGCCTCAGGCTCTGATGGCAGGCGTGCAAGTCACTCGGGTCTTGTCGGTAGGACATTGTTTAAGAAGTGCCATGCCAGGGAACTCTTTGAAGCTGCCTTTGTGGGGCTGGGTCCTGTTGGCGATGTCCAGTAGCAGGCGAACTCTGGGGCGGCGGCTCGTCTGCTTTGGCCCCCTGCTCCCTCTTTGGCTTCGCTGTTGTCTCGGTCTCACCACTACCTCTTCCTCTGAACTGTGAAAGTCATCGCCACGACCTTCAGTCCATGTGGGGTCTAAGACCTCATCGTCCTCTGCATCGTCTTCCACCCAGTCTCCCTCCTGACCTCCTCCTGTTCAGTCTGCACACTGCAAAAGACGGCAGTGGGCACCTGTGTTTCGTCATCATCAGAGAGTCAGTGACTCTGCTGTGGTGGTATTCCCATGTCCTCTTCATCTGGAGACATAAGTGGTTTGTGCGTCAGTGCATGGTATGTCTTCCTCCACTGGGGAAGAGGCTAGGTGGACGCCCTAGGAAACCCTGGAAGCAGAGTCTTCAAACAGAAGAAGAGACTGCTGCATAACTTGTGGCTCAGACCGTTTCCCTGATATGCTAGGGGTGATGTGACAGACTGATGGGCTTGGTTTTCAGGTGCCACCTGTGCGCTTTCCGCAGAAGACTGGGTGGAAGACCATGTGGTGAACGTGCTGGAAGCACTGTCGGCCACCAATCGATTAATGCCTGTACCTGCTCAGGCCTTACCATCCTAAAAGCGGCATTGGGCTCCACGAGATATTGCGGTACATTCTGCCGGCTAGTTGAGGAGTTCGTTCCCTACTGTGTGCGCCTGGGGCCGAGCGGCCACGTCCTCTACCAGCAACAGAGGCTCCACGGACACCACCACGACCGCGTCCTCGTCCCTTAATAGTATTTTTCTTCATTGTTGCGATTCAACTCGCACCACAATGAAATATATTATTTTATAAGCAAAATCCCCTCACTGGAATACTTTCAGTCTTTTGACTGTATGGATTACAGATGGAATGACTTGTTATATGTGAGTACCGCTTTCTTTGACAGATTCTAGTATGGGTACATATATGTTTTCCCAACCCCAGCACATTAGTTTGCTAATTCCAGATGTATGAAACGCATGAGCCTAACTGTATCTAGTATATTGAGCATCAGATAAACTAACTTGGCCTTTTTAAATAAAAAAAATTCCCTCACTGGAATACTTTCAGTCTTTTGACTGTATGGATTACAGATGGAATGACTGTTATATGTGAGTACCGCTTTCTTTGACAGATTCTAGTATGGGTACATATATGTTTTCCCAACCCCAGCACATTAGTTTGCTAATTCCAGATGTATGAAACGCAGGCCTAACTGTATCTAGTATATTGAGCGCCAGATAAACTAACTTGGCCTTTTTAAATAAAAAAATTCCCTCACTGGAATACTTTCAGTCTTTTGACTGTATGGATTACAGATGGAATGACTGTTATATGTGAGTACCGCTTTCTTTGACAGATTCTAGTATGGGTACATATATGTTTTCCCAACCCCAGCACATTAGTTTGCTAATTCCAGATGTATGAAACGCAGGCCTAACTGTATCTAGTATATTGAACGCCAGATAAACTAACTTGGCCTTTTTAAATAAAAAAATTCCCTCACTGGAATACTTTCAGTCTTTTGACTGTATGGATTACAGATGGAATGACTGTTATATGTGAGTACCGCTTTCTTTGACAGATTCTAGTATGGGTACATATATGTTTTCCCAACCCCAGCACATTAGTTTGCTAATTCCAGATGTATGAAACGCAGGCCTAACTGTATCTAGTATATTGAACGCCAGATAAACTAACTTGGCCTTTTTAAATAAAAAAATTCCCTCACTGGAATACTTTCAGTCTTTTGACTGTATGGATTACAGATGGAATGACTGTTATATGTGAGTACCGCTTTCTTTGACAGATTCTAGTATGGGTACATATATGTTTTCCCAACCCCAGCACATTAGTTTGCTAATTCCAGATGTATGAAACGCAGGCCTAACTGTATCTAGTATATTGAACGCCAGATAAACTAACTTGGCCTTTTTAAATAAAAAAATTCCCTCACTGGAATACTTTCAGTCTTTTGACTGTATGGATTACAGATGGAATGACTGTTATATGTGAGTACCGCTTTCTTTGACAGATTCTAGTATGGGTACATATATGTTTTCCCAACCCCAGCACATTAGTTTGCTAATTCCAGATGTATGAAACGCAGGCCTAACTGTATCTAGTATATTGAACGTCAGATAAACTAACTTGGCCTTTTTAAATAAAAAATTCCCTCACTGGAATACTTTCAGTCTTTTGACTGTATGGATTACAGATGGAATGACTGTTATATGTGAGTACCGCTTTCTTTGACAGATTCTAGTATGGGTACATATATGTTTTCCCAACCCCAGCACATTAGTTTGCTAATTCCAGATGTATGAAACGCAGGCCTAACTGTATCTAGTATATTGAACGCCAGATAAACTAACTTGGCCTTTTTAAATAAAAAATTCCCTCACTGGAATACTTTCAGTCTTTTGACTGTATGGATTACAGATGGAATGACTGTTATATGTGAGTACCGCTTTCTTTGACAGATTCTAGTATGGGTACATATATGTTTTCCCAACCCCAGCACATTAGTTTGCTAATTCCAGATGTATGAAACGCAGGCCTAACTGTATCTAGTATATTGAACGCCAGATAAACTAACTTGGCCTTTTTAAATAAAAAAATTCCCTCACTGGAATACTTTATGGCTTTTCACTGTATGGATTACAGGTGGACTGGTATTAGTAGGTGACACAAGCACACCCAAGTCCCTGATGTAGGATTTCTATGGCACAGACCACTATTACAAGTGATTAATGGACGTTGGAGAGATTGTGCTGCAGCACTAGTCCCAAGATGGCCGCCTATCAGCCCAGTAACATGTGCCACAAAATGGTCTGCACAACCTTTAAAAAAATAGCCTTGGACTGTGCTGCTAAATCGCTATTGGTCTGAATCCCAGGTGTAGATGTCTGACTTGTTTGGAGCTTTGAATGCACACTGTGGCAGCTTCTGCTGCAGCACTACACGCCGCAAATGGTGGCCGGCGGTCAGCCCAGGTACATGTGGATGGAAAATCACTCTGGCCACTCTAAAATAGCCAATCCCTATCAAAAAGCAGCTCAGCTGCAGTTGTTCAGATGAATCACAGGTGGAGGAGAGAAATTTGCTTCCAGTTATTCAATTATCCCTGCCTATTCTCGCCCTAGCATCAGCCGCGCCTATCCCTGTTCTATTCACATCGGGAGTGAGCACGTCCCGACGTGCGCACTAGCTTATAAAGAGGCTGAGTCACATGCTGCACTTGGCAATCACAGCCTTGCCAATAGTAGGCATGGCTGCGATGGCATCTTAGGGCAAGTAGTATGATGCATGTTGATTGGCTGCTTTGCAGCCTTTCAAAATGCGCCAAAATACATGCCGAACGACGAACCCGAACCCGAACTTTTACGAAAAAGTTCGGGTTCGGGTCCGTGTCACGAACACCCCAAAATTCGGTACGGACCCGAACTATGCTCGAACTGTTCGCTCAACACTACTTGTAAGGGTACTTTGACACTAGCGTTTTGGATTCCGTTTGTGAGATCCGTTTCAGGGCTCTCACAAACGGACCAAAACGAATCAGTTAAGCCCCATTGCATTCTGAATGGATAAGAATCTGTTCAGAATGCATCAGTTAGGCTCCGTTCCGCTTCTATTCTGTTTTGGAGGCGGACACCAAAACGCAGCATGCAGCATTTTGGTGTCCGTCTGAAGAGGTAGAGCCTAACAGATCCATTTTGAATTACAATGTAAGTCAATGGGGACGGATCCGTTTTCAATGACACAATATGGTGCATTTGAAACCGGATCTGTTCGCCATTGGCTTTCAATGTAATTCCAAACGGATCCGTTTTGGACTTTGTCATATTTCTTTTAACTAATGCAAACGGATCCGTTCTGAACGGATACAAACATTTGCATTATAGGTGCGGATCCGTCTGTGCAAATAAACAGACGGATCCGCACCAACCAAGTGTGAAAGTACCCTAAATCGCTTTTTTTAGCACAATTAAGTTTTTCTAGGAGTCTCCCTAGCGCATGCTGAAGTCTCTCCCTGCATCAAATACACTGGAACATGGCAGAATCCAAGATGGCTGAGGCTATTTATAGGGCAGTGACTAGAGATGAGCGAATTGAATCCCATGAACTGGAATTCGATCCGAATTTCAGGATAAATTTGATTCGCCTAGAAGCTGAATTTTCTCGTGCTTCGTGTCTCATGCCTTGTGCTTCGATTTAACCTGAAATAGTATAAAAAACAAAAAAATTGACTTACCTCCTCTATTTGCTTGCGACGGGCCACCAGCCTCCATCTTGCTGGAATATCTCGGCTGAAATCCCGTGCGGCGTGAGATTACATCATCACACCAGCCAGCGTGATGACGTCATACGTCACCTCGCCATCCGACGTGATGACGTAATCTTGCACCGCACATGATTTCAGCCGAAATCTTCAAGCAAGATGGCAGCGGCCAATCCATTGCAAGCAAATGGAGGCGGTAAGTTTGATTTAAGTTTTTTTATTGTTAATTTTACACTCAGATACGGCGATCATGTATGAACGTGGCATATGAAGGGTACAATGACGGGGGCGGCGCTATCACAGCTCCCTTTCATTGCACCCACTACTTACAAAAAAAATGCACTTCGTGATGAATTAATTCATCACAAAGCAAATTTTTTTTGTGAAATTGGACGAATCAGCTGAAACAAATCAGGACGAATCAGCTGAAATTTGCTCATCTCTAGCTATGACATCACACGGTTGGCTGGTGATAGGCTGCATACATCGCATTATGGATGATCCCTCCTTCTCAGAGTTCCTTGCTCCATGTCTTCACACGTGCAGCAGCCATTATAGGAAAAATGCGATTCGTTACCACGAAGTATGATGAAATTCAGATTCGGTGCGAATCAAATTTTTCCAGAAATTCTGATCGAATTCCACTTCGTCAACTTTGATTCGCTCATCTCTAGTTATTTGCCCCGCAGTCTGTGACTATTCCCCCTTTTCTGTAGGTCTGCAAGTTCTAAAAAGGGGACGCGGTCAGGGAAAAGGACAGTCCAGCAGGCTAGTCTCATTTATCATTTTATACGCCTGTTTAAGGCCTCTTTTACACTTGCGTTGTGAGGATTAGTGATGAGCGGCAGGTGCCATATTCGATTTCGACGAAATTCGCGAATATTCGAATGAATATTCGTTTCATATTCGTCGAAATCGAATATTCGTCATTTTTTCTAGTTATCGCGATTAACATGCGATTTAAATAATCGCATATTGCGATTTGTACTAAGGCTACTTTCCTATTGGTTTCATATCTAGAATTAGCGAGGATGACGAATATGACGAATGTATTCGTCTATTCCTCAAAACGAAGATAACGAAGTATTCTACATCTTCGTTTTAGCTACCTATTCGTCAACTTCGCTAATTCTAGCAATCAAATAGGAAGGTTGACTATAGAGACAGCTGTGTTAAATTCGCTATGCGATTTTTTTTTTTTTTAATAAATAGAATACTTATAATAATTTTATCAAGTAATATAATTATTGTATTAAAAAAAAAATCGCATAGCGAATTTAACACAGCTGTCTATATAGTCAACCTTCCTATTTGATTGCTAGAGAATTAGCGAGTTGACGATGTGGCGAATAGGTAGCTAAAGCGAAGATGTAGAATACTTCGTTATCTTCGTTTTGAGGAATATGACGAATACATTCGTCATATTAGCTATTCGCTAATTCTACCAAGCCAACCATAACTTCTGTGCTCATGGGCGTCCCCATCACCATGGGAACGTCTCCATATACTAAAATGTACTGTCGGATTTGAGGAATTACGTTGAAATCGCAATGCGATTAATTCAAGTTATATTAATCGCATTGCGATTTCAACTTAGAGCTGGGTTTATAATGGGTCAGCTTGCTAGAATTAGCGAAGTTAACGAATATGGAATATAGCAGCAGTGCTAAGTTGAAATCGCAATGCGATTAATTTAACTAAAGTATTCGCATTGCGATTTCAACTTAGCACTGCTAGTGCATAGCTATATTCCATATTCGTTAATTCTAACCTATGTAAGATAGCAGTGCTAAGTTGTAATCGCAATGCGATTAATATAACTTGAATTAATCGCATTGCGATTTCAACGTAATTCCTCAAATCTGACAGTACATTTTAGTATATGGAGATTCTCCCATGGATGGGGACGCTCCACATGAGCACGGAAGTCGGCAGAAGCGGCAACGGGCACTGACTAGAGCAGCCAGGAAGCCAGGAATCCTCAGGACAGGTAAGAACTACTTTTGGGAAGTAGGAAAGAAAAAAATATAACAAAAAAAAAAACAAAAAAAAAACGAATATTCGAAATAGCGAATTTATAGCGCTATATTCGAAATATTCGCGAATAAGCGAAGTGCCGATATTCGCTAAAAAAATTCGCTTTTCGAATATTCGCGCTCAACACTAGTGAGGATCCGTTGTGCACTTCCATCGCCGGAAATGCCCACCGGATCCGTCACAACGCAAGACAACTGAAAGGATTTGAAGACTGATCAGTCTTCAAAATGCTTTCAGTGTTACTATGGAAGCCAGGATGCTACTAAAGTCCTGGTTGCCATAGTAAGTAGTCGGGAGCCAGGGGAGCAGATACTTACAGTCCGTGCGGCTCCCGGGGCGCTCCACAATGACGTCAGAGCGCCCCACATGCATAGTTCATGTGATCCATGCGATCATGTGATCCATGCTCATGGGGTACTCTGACATCATTGTGGCGCGCCCTGGGACTCGGGAGCCACATGGACAGTAAGTAGACTTCTCCCCTGCCTCCCCACTACACTTTACCATGGCAGCTGGGACTTTAGCGTCCTGGCTGCCATGGTAACCATTAACAAAAGCTAAACGTCGGATCCGGCGAAGCACAGGAACGACGTTTAGCTTAAAGCCGGATCCGGATTAATGCTTTTCGATGGCCATTAATTCCGGATCCGGCGTTAAGGCATGTCTTCCGGATTTTTGGACAGAGACAAATCTGCAGCACGCTGCGGTTTTGTCAACGTCCAAAAAACGTTAACATATTAAATGGAAGACATCCTGATGCATCCTGAACGGATTTCTCTCCATTCAGAATGCATTGGGATAATCCTGATCAGTTTCTTTCCGGCCCAGAGCCCCGAGGACGGAACTCTAGGACGGAAAGCAAAAACGCAGATGTGAAAGGGGCCTTAGGCATAGAAAATGATCTAAATCTACACCAGCAAGAGAGCTTGTGTAGAATTAGACAAGTGTAAAGTCCGCCTAAGTTAAATAGAAGCCGGCGCCTCTACATAACTTAGGCGGATGAACCGCCAGAGCAGGAGGGATGAAGACAGGCATCTAAATCTCCGATCTTAACAAATGCATCCCATAGTCCTTCCACTTTACAAATCACTAGACGGACCACACGTGGAGTATTGTGTACAGTTCTGGGCTCCTGTGAACAAGACTGACATATTAGAGCTGGATAGCTTTCAGAGGAGGGCATCTACAGTACCCCAAAAGGTTATCAAAATTAGCTTCGAATGTGAGATTACCATCATTTCTTTGATAATCATCTTGGCTATCTCATACATAAATTGGACTTCCAACTATTTAGCATATGATTAGTAATGCATATTCTCGTCATGTAACTGCATTGTTACTGTTTTGCTCCTAAAATTCTAACTTTTAGTTTTCATTATTTAGTTTTCTAAATCTATTTTTTTTTATATAACTGTGTGATTTTATGTTTATGTATTATAGGAATATCCAATAAAGCATTGAATCCTAATACAGTTTCAGATGGGAGAGTGCATGTTAGTATAACAATTTTTTTATATATTTTTTTTTAAATTCACCTTTTTCTTTCAACACTGCCTGAATCCTTCTGGGCATGCTCTCGATCAGATTCAAGCATGTCTCAACCGAAATCTGTTCCCCAGTCTCTTCTATGCATTCCCAATGTTGGTGCATACTGGCAGTGGTCAACTCACTTTTGTAGGAATACAGCTTTTTCTTCAACTCTACCCACAAGTGTTCGATTGGGTCGAGGTTTGGGGACTGTGGGAGCAAATCCAGCACCTCTATTTCATTGTGATTAAACCATTTCTTCTCCAATCTCTACGTATGCTTCGGGTGGTTGTACTGCTGGGACACTAAGTTGTCCTTTTCATACTTATAGTACGAGAGTGTACGATGTAACTTGTCTTGTAGGATACTCATATATAGTTCAGCATTGAGACCACCATTAATCCTGGTAAAATATCCAACGTCTTTGGATGTGAAACAACCCCATATCATCAGGCTTCCTCCACCGAACTTGATAGTTCCCTCAATTTCTCGATCTGTTATTCCTCTTTTTCCTTGTTTCTTCCAGACCCATTTGTACCCATCAGAGCCCTTTCTTCTCACCCCTCTAAATCACCAGTTTTTAATCTTCTACCATCCACTATTCATACTTTTTTGCAAACTGGAGGCAATGCTTCTTATGATGATACTGAAGTCGAAGCTTCTTCATCTTTTTTTTGGGCCACCATTCCAGACTTGTGTAATGCGCATTGCACAGTGCTTGCATTGTGTGATATACCATTTTTCTTGTCACAATATATCCTGAGATATGTAGTACGATATTACCAGCTTTTTTTAAAAGAAAATCAGATTTTCTGATACAGTGTCACAGGATGTCTATCCTTTATGTCTGTGTATAGTTATCCAGTGGTTCTGTTGTGAATTTTAGTCTGTGTTTTGTTTATGAGAAGTTGTAATCCTTAACCAGATCCAAGAGGTAATGGTGGACACATCTACATTTACACTTCACAGAGTGAACAGATTGCTCATGAATGGTCATGCAAGGATTACCTACTGTAACATATCAGCAAAGTAGTAGTTAACATATGTATGATTTTCATCATTGGCAACAAACATATGTATGATTTTCATCATTGGCAACAAACGATGATAGCCGTTTTCAAAGGCCTTTGGAGTAGGTCAACATGGATTGCGAGAATAACACTTATTTTGTAGCAGATGCTGAATTTGATGTGTTGAGATAAGGAGTAAGACACCATTCCTAGTCTGACCTCATGCCATGTTGCCGTAAAAGCTTCAGGCCTGGGGCATTTGCACAGCAGGAACTGGAAGAAGAGGATGTTTTCTGTGAGTAGAAGGGATTAAAAAACAGATGCCTTTTTATTTTTGCATCAGCTATCCAATCTGTAGTGCATTAACTTTAGTGTAAAATGGCACAGCACACTGGACTATTATGAAGTATACAAGCAAAAGTGTTTATACAAAATGCTTGTGTGAAACCTGATCTAAGTATGTTTATAGGTATTTCATATAAATTGTAGACGGCTAAAATGTGCTCATGGTTACTAGTACCTAAACATTGCAAACGTTCCATTTTCTTTGGATACTACTAACAAGGATCACTGCTTCTTCCTTACCAAAGTAATTCTGACTTTCATCTTCTATGGGAGTGGTGCCTCTTCAGTTTCCTAAAAAAAGCAGCAAATTTTACAGCACGTGTGCAGTGTCCCCACTGCAGGTCTTTGGTATTAAATTCATCATATTTCATGCTTTATATTCATGTGTTATATTTCTTTATGCAAACAGTTACAGAAGGCAGCAGAAAGTTGAGAGGTAGTGTTGAGCTAACCTGAACTGTAAAGTTCGGGTTCGTACCGGACTTTAGGGTTTTTTGTACCCAGACCCGAACATTTCTGTAAAAGTTCGGGTTCGAGTTCATTGTTAGGCCGTTTAATAAAGCTTGTTGAAATGCTGCAGAGCAGCCAATCAAGCGTTTAAGATGTTTGCTCTTAGAAGCCATCACAGCCATGCCTACTAATGGCATGGCTGTGTTTGGCCAGTGCAGCATGTGACCCAGCCTCTATATAAGCTGGAGTCACGTAGCGCCGCAGTTCACGTCATCTCTTACTAGTGTAAGGATAGGATGCTGCTACTGTGAGAAAAAGATTAGGAAAGAATCTGATATCAGAGGTTCGTGTTAAGTCTGCAATCTACAGCGATTTTTTTTTTGTGGGTGCAATGCAACATTTTTGTACCCTGCCCTGAGCCCAGTGACACAGAAAAATACGTTTTAATTCGTCTGTTAGTTAGGTGGGTGTAGGCAGCCATTTTGTGCAAGTGACAATATTGCCAGGGACAATAATTTAATCCTGTTCTTGTAGTTCAATGGGCGACATATACCCATTTTTTAAGTGCACCTGCACTGCATATGTGCCAGGGGAAGGGAAAATAATATAGGTAATCCATCTGTGAGTTCAGGGACCCAGGGGGTGACGTATTCACATTTTTTCTGTAAAGTACCCCTGTGCTACATATGTGACAGTGTAATCAATTCAGTAAATCCATCTGTTAGATTCTAGGGGGACAAATTAAATTTTTTTTGCAAAAAAGTACTTTTGCGGGCTGCAATGCATTTCTGAGAGTGAAATATAATCAGTAAATACAACTGGGAGATTGTGGGTGAAAAAAAAAATCACTTTTTTTTTTGCCATAAACTACATTTGCAGACTGCACTGCATTTCTGAGAGTAAAATATAATCAGTAAATCCAGCTCTTAGATTGTCAGTGGACATTTCCACGGTTATCAGGCCAGTGATTCACAAGTGGCTTGGAGGGTGTATACCTGTTGCACTGCATACCTGACAGGGAATAGTGATGAGCGGCAGGGGCAATATTCGAATTTGCGATATTCGCCATGTATTTGCGAGTTCGCGAATTCCTGATCTTCAGGCATTATTTTCTTGATTGCGAAAATTCACATAAAAAGAGCATAAAAATTTGCATAGTCTGGTATTTAAAAAAATGAATATTCGCGATTACGAATATATTTTGAGATATTCTAAATATTCGCAAATTCTCGAAGTGCCGATATTCGCGATTAGGATTCGCAATTCAAATATTCGTGATCAACACTAACAGGGAAATATATTCTGTAAATTCGGTGGAGTTTAGATTATTGGGTGATCTGTACCCCTTTTTACTTTCAAACTACCCCTGCAATGCATACCTGACTGGGAAATACATTTTGTAAATCCATCTGTTCGTTTGGTGAGTGAACGCAAAGAATGAGGAGAGCGTCAAATAAGGGACGTGGCTTTGGTCGTGGTGCTGGTGGTGGAGCTCCTGTTGCAGGGAGAGGACGTGGTAGATATGTGCAAGCTACACGCCAAAATGAAATACCTTCCTCAGTTGCGCGTAGGCGAAAGATCGTTCAGTGATATTTTGTTGGCCCGAATGCCGCTCTGCGAATGGTGAGGCCAGAACAAGTACACGCAATAGTAGATTGGGTGGCAGACAGTGCCTCCAGTTCCTTCACATTGTCTTCCACCTGGTCCCATGCTGAAAGCTCAGAGTTGGCACCTTCAGCCCATGGGCATCTTTCTTTCACCTCACCCCCTTGCAAATCAGCCAAGTAGTCTGAGCCCAAAGTCATGCAGCAGTCTCTTATGCTTTTTGATGACTCTGCTGGCGGGATTTCCTTGGGCCATCCACCTAGTTCTGCCCCAGAAGTAGAAGAGATTGAGTGCACCGCTGCCCAACCACTTATGCTTCAGGATGTGGACATGGAAGCACCACCGTAGAACGTCTCTGATGATGAATAAACACAAGTGCCAACTGCTGCGGCTTTCTGCAGTGTGCAGACCAACAAGGAGGGCAGGGGTGAAGAGTGGGTGATGTACTCACAGGTGATGTGAAGGATGATGAGGTCCTAGACCCCACATGGAATCAAGGTCATGTGAGGGACGTGTGCAGTTTGGAGGAAGAGGATGTAGTCGCACAGAGCCACCAGCACAGGAAAAGAAGGAGCAGGGTGCAAAAGCAGAGCGGCTGTCCCCTAGACAGTACGTCTGCTACTGCCCACCGCACCCAGGGACTGAGCACACCAAAGCCAGCTCCAAGGAGTTCCCTGGCGTGGCAGTTCATCAGACAATGTGCTGATGACAAGACACGAGTGGTTTGCACTGAGTGCAATCAGAGCCTGAAGCGAGGCATAAAGGTTCTAAACCTGATCACAACCTGCATGACCAGGCATCTAAATGCAAAGCACGAGCTGCAGTGGAGTAAAAACCTCAAATACCATGAAAGGTCTCAGGCTCCTTCTGCTCCATCTTCTGCTGCAGTCTCGGCCTCTTCCGCCACCTCTGGAGTGACAGTGGCACCCCGCAAACAGAGGATTCCACCACCTCCGTCACCAAGCATCTCCACAATGTCTCATAGCAGTGTTCAGCTTTCCATCTCCCAAACACTGAAGAGAAAGAGGAAGTACCCCCCTACCCACCCGCGATCCCTGGCCCTGAATGCCGGCATTTCAAAATTCCTGGTCTTTGATATGCAGTCATTCCATCTGGTAGAGACGGACCCTTTTAAAAACCTTATGGCGGTGACTGTCCCACAGTATGTGGTTCCCAGCCGCCACTACTTTTCCAGGTGAGCCCCTGGACAACCAAGTGGCGGACAAAATCAGGTGTGCACTGCGCAACGCCATCTGTGGCAAGGTCCACTTTTCAACCGATACATGGACCAGTAAGCACGGGAAGGGTCGTTATATCTCCCTAACAGCACACTGGGTAAATGCAGTGGCGGCTGGGCCTAAGGCGTATAGCAGTTTGCCGCAAGTCCTTCTGCCATCGAGGATTGCAGGGCATTTCTCTTTGCCTCCCGTTGTCTCCTCCTCCTACTCCGCTTCCTCGTCTACCATCTCCTCATTTGCTCAGCGTAACACCTTCACCACCAACTTCAGCACAGCCAAGGGGAAACGACAGCAGGCTGTTTTGAAACTCATCTGTTTGGAGGAAAAACCCCACATCACGCAGGAGCTTTGGAAGGGCATGGAACAACAGACCGATGAGTTGTTGGTGCCACTAAGACTCAAGCCCGGCCTAGTGGTGTGCGATAATGGGCGAAATCTCGTAGCAGCTCTGGGCCTAGCCGGTTTGACGCACATGCCTTGCCTGGTGCATGTGCTGAATTTGGTGGTGCAGAAATTCCTGAAAAACTACCCTGATGTGTCAGAGCTGCTGCAGAAAGTGCGGGCCATTTGTGCGCGCTTTCAGCGTTCTCACCCTGCTGCGGCTCGCCTGTCTGTGCTGCAGCGTAACTTTGGCCTTCCTGCTCATTGCCTTATATGCGACGTGCCCACCAGGTGGAACTCCACCTTGCACATGCTGGAGAGACTTTGCAAGCAGCAGCAGGCGATAGTGGAGTTTCAGCTGCAGCACACACAGGTGAGTCGCTCTGCAAACCAGCACCACTTCACCACCAATAAGTGGGCCTCCATGCAAGACCTGTGTGCCAAGTTGCGCTGTTTCGAGTACTCCGCCAACATGGCTAGTGCCGATGACGCAGTTCTCAGCATTGCTATCCCACTTTCTATCCTTGAAAAAACTCTTCAGGCCATGATGAAAGAGGATGTGGAACAGGAGGAAGAGGAGGAGCAGGAAGAGGGATAATTTCCACTGTTATCAGGCCAGTCATTCACAAGTGGCTTGGAGGGTGGGTTCCTGCACCAACATAGGCCAGGTACACAGTTGTCCATCCAGGGCACAGTTCTGGAGGATGAGGAGGAGAAGGATGAGGAGGAAGAACCATGTTCACAGCAGGGTGGCACTCAAAGCAGCTCAGGGCCATCACTGCAGTGTAGCTGGGGGGATACGGAGGACACAGACTATACACCTCCCACAGTGGACAGCTTGTCGTTTCCTCTGGGCAGCCTGGCACACATGAGCGACTACATGCTGCAGTGCCTGACCGCCATGTTGCCCACATTCTATCTAGTGTAGATTACTGGGTGGTCACCCTGCTGGATCCCCGTTACAAGGACAATGTGCCGTCCTTAATTCCCTCCCTGGAGCATGATCGGAAGATGCGTGACTACCTACGCATGCTGGTAGACGCTCTGCTGATGGCATCCCCACCTGACACCGGGGCCTCAGTGGAAGCACAATGCGAAGGCAGAGTAGAAGGAAGAAGCCACCAACGCAGCTGGGCACCGCCAGCACCTCAGAAGGCAGGGTTAGCATGGCCGAAATGTGGAAAAGCTTTGTCAGCATGCCACAAGAACCAGCACCACCAGCTGGAACGTCTTAGCAGGAGGCAGGATTTCAACAACACGGTGGAACAGCATGTGTCCACACGCTTACACGTACTGACTAATGGGTCTGTCCCATTCAACTTCTGGGTCTCCAAATTGGGCACATGGCCTGAGCTTGCCCTTTATGCCTTGGAGGTGCTGGCCTGCCCTGCAGCCAGTGTATTGTCTGAATGTGTGTTTAGCACCGCAGGGGGCGTTATCACAGACAAGCGCTGCAGCTTGTCCACAGCCTATGTAGACAAGCTCACGTTCATTAAAATGAAAAAGGCATGGATCCCACAGGACTTGTCCGTACCTTGTGCAGAATAGACATGTATAGCGGCCTCACCCAGCCTTTGTTATACTCCAGCGCACTTTGTCTTTATTTTATTTTCTATATTTCCCAATGTTTTGGGGTGTACCCAAAAGAAAAAAAGTTAAAAACAAAAAACTGTGTTGTTGGCGACCACCTCCTCCACCACCGCTTCCACCTACACGGCCACGTCCACCACCTCCTCAACCTCCTACTCCATATGGACCTCCTCCTCCTAGTTCCAGATTATTATTTTTAATTTTTATGTATTTTATGTTATTTTAAGTAATTTCCCTATCCACATTTGTTTACAGGGAAATTGTCCAGCTACCACCCCCATTGTCCTTCCTTTTGCAGCCCTCTAGCCCTACCCATTACTATTTTAGAGCCATTTTAGAGCCCCAAAGTTCGGGTCCCCATGGACTTCAATGGGGTTTGGGTTCGGGGTCAAGTTCGGGTCAAGTTCGAGTCCCGAACTCGAACTTTGCGGCGAAGTGCGGCTAAACCCGGCAAACCCAAACTTCCAGGTGTTCGCTCAACTCTATTGAGAGTCGATAAAAGAGAATTGCAGAGTATTTTGTTAGAGAAAGGTAAACACATTTACACTAAGGCTAAAGACATCTCAGCATGTGGTCGGAACAGGCTTCAGGCTCCCCATCATATATAAAGACTATGAGGGTCATTTATTAAACAGAAATATGACTATAGGCATATTTCTGACACAGATTTCAGTGCAAAGGTCCTTCGCGCTGTAATCTGTGATTTTCCCCTGCTCACAGCAGGTCTAAAAAAGTGGGCGTGGCATGTGTGGGGTGTAAAAATTTAATCCAGCAAGAAAGCGGTCTTACATTTAGACTGGTGGTGGATGCGCTGAAATTATGTAGAGGCAGGCGCCTCTTCATAACTTTGGCAGATCTACATCCAGTGCAGGGCTTTATTAAGTCTGGCGTCTAAAACGCCATATATTGGTGTTGGCCATATATATTGCACCCCTTAGGGTGGGAATGGATTGTACTCCCTGATTAAAGGAAGGAATGGAAGAGAAGTTTCACCCTTCCTATCACTGCATGCCCCTGAGAACATCTGAACTGTGAGTACAATTGCCCCCTTCCTAAACACCGTCTCCCAGGCTCAATGCACTTGTGTTACAATGTGCACTATTAGAGCTACTGACAAGGCCAATAAGTATAAAGGGGGTCATTTACTAAGCTGAAATATGCCTAAATTAAGCGTGTTTAAGGCGCAGATGGTAGTGCAATGGGTAGTTGCGTCGCTATCTGCGACTTTGCCCCACTCACGCCAGTTCTAAAATTTTGGGCATGGTGTAGGCGGGGAAGGGGACAGGCCCGTCTCATTCACCATTTTCTATGCCTGTTTTAGCCGTAGAAAATGGTTAAATATAAGCTTACATTTAGTGTTACATTTAGAACTGGCATTTGATGCACCAAAGTTATGGAGAGGCCTGCACCGCTTCATAATTTAAGCTGATCCTTCGATAGTTATGGGGCTTTATTAAGACCGGCATCTAAAAAGCAAGTTTTAATAAATGTGTCCCAAAGAACTTTTTTTCGGACTTCATAAAAGTGGTTAAAAGGAGAAGAGTTTGTTAAGTTAATTCTGAAAAATGAACATACCGCAGTTACATTATGGATCCAAGTGGATCGAATGGACGTCCCATACCACATCTCTATGTGCCCCTGATTTACCTAGCAATGCCCCTTCTTTCTCTTTTTAGTAGTTTCCAGTTTATTGCCTAAGGTTGGAAAAGTCACCAGTGTGGGTGGCGTAGCGTGGGTGGCCAGCACCCGGGGCGGACCACGTATTGCGCCCTCCCCCACCACCACCACCTGTGGCCATGCCCCCCCCCCTTTTTTTTTTACAGCTAATGTAGTAGATATCTCTTGCAGTCCTATGTAACCCCACAGATAACACAGTAATAACTCTCTGAGTACAGATAATGTAGTAGATGGGTGTGAGCCCCCAGAATTTAGAACACGCACAGTGTGACCTGAAGTCTGGGGCCGGGCTGCTACAGTGTGAGCTAAATTCTATATCCCCCTCCCATCACTACAGAACATACAGCCCCACATATGTACCTCTGGCATGTGATGTCTCCATTGATATAGATGTTCTCTTTCCTCATCTTCTCCTTTCAGACCTTCAGACCAGACCATCAGTTTTCAGCCAGTTTTCTGCAGTTTGACAAGAAAAATCTTAGTTTACTACATTTCCATTATCCTCCCATCTTCTGGACAAACCATCCCACTACCCCCAATACTGTGCCGCTGTGTCCCCAATATTATACTGCAGAAACAGATAACACCCCTGATAATACTAGTACCACACAGATAATGCCCCTTCAATAATTATTGGCACACAGTGCCCTTCAATAACTGCGCCCAGCACATACTGCCCCTGAGACCACTGCCGGCCACCGCTCCTATACTAGTCAATGGGGATGGAGCGGCAGTCCGGGGGCACATGTGAACTAGCAGCAGGACGGATCCGACAGGCTATTCACCCGCTGGAACAGCCTGCCAGACTGCCCTGCCGCTAATGTGAAAGTGTGAAAAACAGACTGACAGACCTTGACCGAAAGGGAGAAAAATATCCCAATCAATGACTAAATCAGTGTATATGATGAGATAAGCAAAAACCCTGACGCATTTCCCCCTATCATTAGGGTTCATCAGGGGGTACAAGATATTCAGTGGGTATAGTATATACCAAGATAAACACACAGGCACTTACGTAGTGAAGTGCCATGAGAGCCAGGCAGGCCAAGCAGGTGGCAGTCAGGGTGCTGGTGAAGGATGACCAGAGACAGTACTGCTACTAGGATGCCCTCTGCTCATCTCTGCTATCCATATACCAGGCCCAGGGTAGGCCTGGTATATGGACAGCAGAGATGGTCAGATGGCATCCCAGAGGCAGTAGTATCTCATTGTCTCTGGTTATCCTTCACCACACCAGAACCATGACTGCCAGAGTGCCAGACTGAATGCCACCTGCTTGGCCTGGCTGAAGCTGAGCTCTGGGCCTCTGGCATATCACTCACTGTATGATTTATTACCCTCATTGCCTGCCAGCCCATGGACTGTTCACCCACCCCCCAAACCTAACACTCAGGGTCACTGACTGTGACTCTGACATACAGCACAGCAGTGCAGTCGACCCACAGTGTCGGGCAGGGCAGCAGCTGCCTGGCTGAGACACTCTCTCTCTGATCTGGACTACTGGACTGTAAAACTCTAACTAGTTCTTCTTCCTCTGTCAGCAGCCCATCGGCATTCTCCTTCTTCTTGCCGTCTCCCTTGCTTGTCTTTCCCACCTGGAAGGGGGCAGGGCCAGCCAGCCTGCCTTGAATAGTAGTACTCAGCATGGTGCGCTCCCTGGTCAGGGCCCCTGAGTGCGCTCCTAAACCACTGCTGCGCAGTGCGGGCAAGCAGAGAGTCTGAGAGAGAGAGAAACAGTTATTTACATTTTTTTCCCCAGCGGCCAGCGCCCCCTGCCGTGTGGCGCCCGGGGCAACGGCCCCTCCGCCCCCCCCCCACGCTACGCCCAGCTCTTTTCGTACATCCTATTAGAGCATAAGTATGTTCAGGACTCCCCTCCATTATCCAGACCAGAGACCAAGAACAGCTTTTACTATAGCAGACCTACTGCTGGATTACATGCTTGGCTATTCATCAGGAAAATATTTGGCTTGATGTAGGTGATCACTAGGGTGATTTTTGTATAAAGGCAGGTTGTCTTTATGAGACAGCCCCTTTAATGTTATAAATGACTTATATTTAGAATCATTTTTGACAACTTAAGATCCAATACTGGTTGATCAGATCGATCTGTATATAGCATAACATGCTTGTAAATCTTAGTGTCACTGGGTTTTCAAACTTCGGTAAGCCACAGCGACATATAAAAGATGTGGGTCAGAGTGTTGAGACCCCCACCGATCAACAGAACAATGAGAGAGAAGCACTCACATACTGTAGTGCACTCACTCTCCTCGCTGAAGGAGATGTAATCGGGATGGGCCCATATAGACTTTCAACTGAGGCCATCTCCTGCAGCAGGGAGAGAGCTACAGTATGTGAGCTTTTCTTTCTCCTCGTTCTAGAGATCGTGGGGTCTTAGCATTCAGACCCCTATCAAATAAAGCCTTTGCTTTGTCCCCATCACATAAACATTTTTGAAAGCTCTGTGACAATTTAAGATTACATAATTTTTTTGTTAAGATTCATGATGAATTAGCCCAAATTTCCTTCTAGAAAAATAATATTTTTGTTAGAAGGCACATAAAAAAGAAACAGAAAACAGCACAAACATAACTAGCAGTGTAATAATATACCATGCAATCTTCATTTCTTGAGAATACATACTTTGTCAATACTTAACTTTATGTCAATATGTAATCCTTATCTTAATACATTGACATCTTACTTTGTTCTATAGAGAATTTTGGCTGTGAAAAAGCAAATATTATATTTAACAAAGATTAATAGAAAAAATGTATATTTGTCAGATTTGATTTAAAAGAGAATTTGGTAGAAGACATCAAAGGAATGGTTTATACTTATTTTATGCACTTTAAGGATAATTGGGGAATATTAAATTTCTGTTAAACATAACAGGACATGTCTTGGCAATATCTCCATATAATAAGGATAATACATGACAGTTTTCATTATAAATACAGGAATGCCCATTGATATCTTCCAGTGATATATATTATTCTTTATGTTGCAGTAAAAATAACATGTTAACATTTGGGTGGAGATTTTTTAGCTAAATGAGTTTTAGTTTTCATTGATTTCCTTTATATACTTTTTGGGAGGAAGGGGAATCGAGAGGAAAAACAAGAAAACACTATTTTATGGCTTGCTCTGTGCAATATAACTTGTAAATTACCTTTACTGAATGGGTCATTACAATTGTGAGAGTACAAAATATGTGATTTATTATCGTGAACTATTTTTATTTTTTCTGGTTGCTGGACCAATCCTGTTTCAGCATCCAATTCTAAAGTCTGGCAGAGGATTTACGTAGTGTGCTGTTTGTTTTGCCTGTGATTTGGTCCCAGCTCTAGTTAGTTCTATGTTCTCAGAACAGTGCTGCATTTCTGTTTGACATTCCTCTCTATTGATCTCATCTTATTTCTGGATTAAACCCTTGTCTATTGATTAGGCTTTAATAGTTTTTTCTCCTGGCTTTGACTCAGCTTGTTTCTGATTGAAGTCCTTATCTGCTGTTTTGCCTTGTATTGACTCTCCTGGCTCAGAGTCAGCTTTAGGCCCCTTTCACACGGGCGAGTTTTCCGCGTGGGTGCAATGCGTGAGGAGGACGCATTGCACCCGCACTGAATCCGGACCCATTCATTTCTATGGGGCTGTGCACATGAGCGGTGATTTTCACGCATCACTTCTGCGTTGCGTGAAAATCGCAGCATGTTCTATATTGTGCGTTTTTCACGCAACGCAGGCCCCATAGAAGTGAATGGGGATGCGGGAAAATCGCAAGCATCCGCAACCAAGTGCGGATGCGTTGCGATTTTCCCGCATTGTTGCTTAGCAACGGGACCCAATCTCTATTATTTCCCCTTATAACATGGTTATAAGGGAAATAATAGCATTCTTAATAAAGAATGCATTGTTAAATGATGAGGAAGGGGTTAAAAATAATAAAAGTAAACTTACCTTAGCCACTTGATCGCGTAGTCGCGATCTGTCCTCTCTTTCCCTGCAGCATCTATGATCTAAGGACCTGTGATGACGTCACATCACATGGCCCAATCACATGCTCCATCACTATGGTGATGGAGCATGTGATTGTCCATGTGACCATGTGACATCATCCAAGGTCCTTAAACACTATCCTCAGGCTGTGGATAGTGGTTAGGACCTTGGATGATGTCACATGGTCACATGGACCAATCACATGCTCCATCACCATAGTGATGGAGCAGGTGATTGGGCCATGTGATGCTGTGACATCATCACAGGTCCTTTACATCTTTCAAGCTAACGGAGAGGAGGCCGGGCTTCGGGATCAAATGGAACAGGTAAGTAATTATTAGTTTATTATTTTAACTCATTCTGCACCAGTTTAAACATTAGGGAGATGGCCAAGGGTATTATTTTACATTATAACTATGTTATAATGTGAAATAATACCAGCGGGACAATTTCTGACCCGAACATGCACTTCTGTGAAGAAGTGCAGGTTCGGGTCTGGGTACCAAAAGTGCCGATTTTTCTCCGCGCGTGCAAAACGCATGACAGCGCTTTGCACTCGCAGGGAAAAATCGCGGCGATTCCCGCAACGCACCCGCACTGTTTGACGGAGTGCACCCGCAACGCCCGTCTGAAAGAGGCCTTACTCTTCTGCTACTCCTTGGCATCTGATATGTCTCTTACCCGTGAGCTTGCACCTGTTTTCTGTCAACTTGTAACCTGAGTCTCTAGCAGCCAGGTCCCGCAAGCCTTAAGCAGACTTTGTTAAACAACTAGGGTTAGCTTTAGATCTACTAACCATAGTGGTGAAGCAAGATAGCAGATTTAGAGTTTCCTTATGGTAGTTCTGGATGGTGACTGTATGTTTTCTCACTCCTGTTCCTTTATATTTATCCATATAAACTTGTGATGGAATGTCACTTGCTGAAAAATGGAAGTCAACATAGTGAGAACCTCAAAGATAAGAAGCATGAAAGAACAAATGGCCCTTGGCATTTTTTATGCACATTGCTGCTTCCTATCTTGTACTGTTCTACAGGTCTTGTTCAAATGGTGCAACCTAGATGAGCATCACAATTTAATAAGCCCTCTTAGTGGCTGCTCTATGTTCTGGCAAATAGTTGAGCGCCCTGGTTGATAGACCCTTCTGTATTCGCTTAGAATTCTGTTAAAGAGTATTTCGAAATGCATTTTCTGAAACAGTTAATCTAAGTAAGATGCAAAATATGGCCATAACAGTGTCTCTATGGAACTTCTGGACTAGTTAAAGTCACATTCATCACATGGAACTTTGTGGACTTTCGCAAGAGAGGTGATTCATTTTTCATTATTGTTGTTGTTATGTATGAACAGTACAGTAAGCATTTAGTGCAGGTTTTTGATATAAAGTTATCAAGAATCAAGCATTCAGTTTGTGTATCGTGCTGTCTTTTATAAGTGACTGTAAGGGCCCATTCATGATTTCTATATACTGATGTATGGATTAGTTGTTTCAAAGAGGACAGAAAATAAAAAGGGTTGTTTAATGTAGGGAAGCTTCAAGTGACTAAAGTGATGTTAAGAGTAAGGTCAAAGATTGGAGAAAGCCGCCATTGTGTAAAATGTCCATTTTGAGGGTTGGTAAGGACAGTGGAGAGAAGAAAAAAATTATTAACACGAAAGAACTAAGATTCCAAAAAGCAAATCGTGTGAATGAATTCATGTGGTATTCGCATTCATGGTAAAAGCCATTTCAAAGAGTTACTTCCTGCTGCCCTGATACATCTAAGTAATTTACATTTCTGGTTCCAAAGACGCCTAAGGCACCACACTGGAATTTCATTTATTTCTATTGTATTGTTATTATACAACATTATCGTGGTTTCTAATGCCAGCATCTGTACTTTCATTTACAAATCTAAAATGTTAATAATGAAATACTATTAGCAGATTACGCTTGGCATTTTCCTATGCAGTTTTAGATACATTTACCTTTAATCATGTGCACTGAATATATCATAACAATCTTGTTAAAGCAACACTTGACTTGAGTGGAAGTTCCTAGGAAACTTGGTAAAGAAGGACGTTCTTGAAGAATGCATCTTGTAAACCATATGTTCACATTTACACCAGAGTTTCTGTTCAGGGCCTCCATTGCAGATTCCATCAAAAATATTAGACCAAAAAGTCTGTGAGTAGGAATATTTTATCCAGTAAAACTTGGTAAATGTAACCTTATATACCTCATTATACTGTAGTCAACAGTGTCCACAGAATGCCATTCATCACAGTTAAGTACTGAATCTGGCAATTCTGTTATTTTCATTGTTCGGCTCATATAATGAAGCAGAACAACAGAAATCACTAGCGGTGATGTGAACGTCACCTAAGTATTTCATTGTTGCTGACATTTTAACTTTTTTTTATATTTTGCTTTTTTTAACGACATTTTTGCAAAAAAATGACATTTTTCACTTTCTGTTGGAAAATTTGTCAAATAAAACTACATTTCTCTATACATTTTTCTCTAAATTTATTGTTCTACATGTCTTTGATAAAAAAAAAATTATAATAAGTGTATATTTATTGGTTTGGGTAAAAGTTATAGCGTTTACAAACTATGGTGCAAAAAAGTGAATTTCCGCACTTTGACTTTCTGAGCACCTGTCCTGTTTCCTGACGTACTACAATGCCCAGACAGTAGAAACACCCCATAAATGACCCCATTTCGGAAAGTAGACACCCTAAGGTATTCACTGAGGGGCATAGTGAGCTCATGGAAGTTTATATTTTTTGTCACAAGTTAGCGGAAATGGATTTTTATTTTTTTTCCAAAAATTTCATTTTCCGCTAACTTGTGACAAAAAATAAAAACTTTCATGAACTCACTATGCTGATCAGCGAATACCTTAGGGTGTCTACTTTCCGGAATGGGGTCACTTGTGGGGTATTTTTACTGCCTTGGCATTTTAGGGGCCCCTAAAGCTTGAGAATCCAAATGCGTAAAAATGCCCTGTGAAATCCTAAAGGTACTCATTGGATTTAGGGCCCCTTTGCGCATCTTGGCTGCAAAAAAGTGGCACACATGTGGTATCGCCATACTCGGGAAAAGTAGGGCAATGTGTCTTGGGGTGTATTTTTACATATACCCATGCTGGGTGTGAAAAATAACTCTGTAAATGTCAACTTTTTCCAATTTTTATACAAAGTTGTCAATTTACAGAGATATTTTTCACACCCAGCATGGGTATATGTAAAAATACACCCCAAAACACATTGCCCTACTTCTCCCGAGTACGGCGATACCACATGTGTGCCACTTTTTTGCAGCCAAGATGCACAAAGGGGTCCCAATTCCAATGAATACCTTTTAGGATGGCATTTTTACGCATTTTTCTTCTCACGCTTTAGTGCCCCTAAAATGCCAAAACCCCATTTTAGAAAGAAGACACCCAAGGTATTCTGTGAGGGGCATGGCGAGTTCATAGAAGTTTTTTTTTTTTGGCACAAGTTAGCGGAATTTGATTTTTTTAGTTTTTTCTCACAAAGTCTCCCTTTCCGCTAACTTGTGACAAAAAGTTCAATCTTTCATGGACTCAATATGCCCCTCAGCAAATACCTTGGGGTGTCTTCTTTCCAAAATGGGGTCACATGTGAGGTTTTTGTACTGCCATGGCATTTGAGGGTCTCCGCAATCATTACATGTAAGGCTAGCATTAGGAGTTTCTGCTATTCTCCTTATATGGAGCATACAGGTAATGAGATTTTTTTTCCGTTCAGCCTCTGGGCTGAAAGAAAAAATGAACGGCACAGATTTCCTCATTCGCATCGATCGATGTGGATGAAAAAATCTCTGCCAAAATATATGCAAGAAGAAAAAGAGGGGCCTGGCGATTGCCAGGACATAGGGGCTCCGCCCAAACATCCATACCCACTTCAGCTCCTATGTCCTGGCAAACGTGATTTCTCTATTCACATCGATCAATTGATCGTTGTGGAGGAAGACATCGTTGCCAGATCTTTGAAACAAAGTTATCTTTGTTAAAAAATTTTTTTTAACCATTTCACTCTTTATTTTCCTAGCAGAAACCTTTCATTTCCCATGGGACAATGTGTAAAGTGTAAATCACACAGAGATGGTGCAAAGTACATTATGCACTTTATCCCAAGTGAAAGTAGAGGTTACTACCGTTTCACATTTCTGCTGTAGCACACCAGCACCCCTATGTGTTATGGTCTCTCAAAACCTAGTATCCTGAGAGACCCTAGAGCCTGAGTGAAAAAACTACCTGTGTTGTGCTGTCCCTATTTCCCTAAGTGTACCTGAGTGTGGTACTTCTGGAAACACTCCCCTAGGCATAGGGCAGGGTGGTCAGGACAGTCAGGACAGAAATAGCGGGTGTCACGCCTTATTCCACTCCTGCTACAGACACGACATCTTTTTCGGGGTGGAGGTTGGTTTGAAGTACCAGCAACGACATTGGGGAAATGTCGCTCGTGTCGACGGCTCACTACACTGGTGGTTCTCGATGATCTCTTCCTGAAATTTGAGGAAGGATCCTGTTCTCCCAGCCTTACTGTAGAGAACAAAACTATTATATATAGCCAATTGAATTAAATATACAGACACCTTCTTATACCAGCGTCTGGTCCTGTGGGAAAGCAAATACGGGGCCAACATCTGGTCATTGAAGTCCACCCCTCCCATGAACAAATTATAGTCGTGGACCGAGAGGGGCTTTTCAATGACACTGGTTGCCCGTTCAATTTGGACTGTCGTGTCTGCGTGAATGGAGGAGAGCATGTAAACTTCACGCTTGTCTCTCCATTTCACCGCGAGCAGTTCTTCGTTACACAAGGCAGCCCTCTCCCCCCTTGCAAGACGGGTGGTAAGGAGCCGTTGGGGGAAGTCCCGGCGACTAGGTTGCACGGTGCCACAGCAGCCAATCTGTTTTAGGAACAAATGCCTGAAGAGGGGCACACTTGTGTAAAAATTGTCCACATAAAGATGATACCACTTGCCGAATAAGGGTGACACCAAGTCCCAGACTATCGTCCCACTGCTCCCCAGGTAGTCAGGGCAACAGACTGGCTCCAGGGTCTGATCTTTTCCCTCATAGATCCGTAATTTGTGTGTATAGCCTGTGGCCCTTTCACAGAGCTTATACAATTTGACCCCATACCGGGCACGCTTGCTTGGGATGTACTGTTTGAAGCCAAGACGCCCGGTAAAATGTATAAGGGACTCGTCTACGCAGATGTTTTGTGCGGGGGTATACAAATCTGCAAATTTCTGGTTGAAGTGGTCTATGAGGGGCCGAATTTTGTGGAGCCGGTCAAAAGCTGGGTGGCCTCTGGGACAGGAGGTGGTGTTGTCGCTAAAGTGCAGGAAACGCAGGATGGTCTCAAATCTTGTCCTGGACATGGCAGCAGAGTACATGGGCATGTGATGAATTGGGTTCGTGGACCATTATGACCGCAATTCATGCTTTTTTGTTAGGCCCATGTTGAGGAGAAGGCACAGAAAAGTTCTAAATTCGGAAACTTGGACTGGTTTCCACCGGAAAGACTGGGCATAAGAGCTTCCCGGGTTGGCGTTTATAAACTGAGTGGCATACCGATTTGTTTCTGCCACGACTAAGTCATAGAGCTCCGCAGTGAAGAACAGCTCAAAAAACCCCAGTGACGATCCGATCTGAGCTGTCTCCACCCGAACTCCTGACTGGGCGGTGAAAGGGGGAACTAATGGTGCAGCTGAAGTTGGGGGCTGCCAATCAGGGTTTGCCAGCACCTCAGGGACTCTAAGGGCTCTACGGGCCTGTCTGCGCGGTGGCTGCGACGGGGGAATTGCTGCACGTGCCACCGTACCAGCTTCAACTGCCCTTCTGGTGCTCGCCACTTCACCATGTTGTACGGCAGTGCTGGTAGAAGGTCCAGGATGGGCTGCGCTGCTGGTGTATACCTCACCACGTAGTCCGGCAGCGCCAGCCCCACTCTGCTGCCCTTGAAATGGATTCTGCGCTACCTGTGGTCTAGTGACACGGGGCCGGGTACGCCTGGTGCTATCAGGGACCTCAACCTCCTCGTCTGAACTTTGGGTCAGACTGCCACTGCTTTCTACAGGTTCCCATTCCTCATCCGACTGGGTTAGAATCCTGTAGGTCTCTTCAGGAGAATATCCCTTATTTGACATCTGGACGACTAAATTTAGAGGGTATTCCCTGAGACTATTCCCTGGTGAACACACGTGTGGGCGACCGATCAGGCCTGATCGGGCAAACACTGCATTTTGGGTGGGGGGCGAACTAAGGTGACACTAATACTATTATAGATCTGACCGTGATCAGTTCTGATCACTTACAGATACTATAAAAGTACAAATGCTGATTAGCGCTGCGCTAATCAGCGAATCGGTGACTGCGGTGCGGTGGGCTGGGCGCTAACGGAAGCTAACTACCTACCAAAGGGACCTAAACTAAACCTAACAGTCAATACTAGTGAACAAATAAAGTGACAGTTTACACTGATTACTTTTTTCCATTTCACTAGTGATTGACAGGTGATTGAATGGGGTGATCAAGGGGTTAATTGGGGTGATGGGGGGTGATCAGGGCCTGAAGTGTGGTGCTTGGTGTACTTTCAGTAGAGGTGTGCTCTCTCCTGGGTCCAACCGACGAAAAGGACCCAGGAGAGGGCACAGAAGCCATTTAACACATTATATTTATAAATATAATGTGTTAGATGGCTTGCGATTCGTTTTTTAAAAAAATCATCAGCCTGCCAGCGATGATCATTGGCTGGCAGGCTGATGACCTCTTCTTGAACTTGTCCTTTAACTTTTCACCGCCGCGCAGAGCGCATGCGCGGCGGCATCAGAGCAAAATCTCGCATCTCGCGAGATGACGCGCTGATGCGTCCACCCAGAGGAAGAGGACCGCCCACCGTTAGGCGGTCCTCAGGTGGTTAAGTTGCTAAACAAGAAAATAGATTATGTCATGATATATTAAAAAAAATATAAATGTGCTTTTTATGTGAAAAAAAATAGGAAAAAAGTATGAAAAATTAAACCTCTGTACTCCTGTTTTCCCCCTCAATGATTATACCAATAAGTGCTCTACATGCTGGACAAGTCCTAGGGGCAGACATGCCATATCTGCAACCTGAGCAATGAAAAGCAAATTTTATCTAATTGATTGCATGAAAGTGATTGAGTTAATGAATTTCATTGTTTAAAATATCTTGTGGATTATTAGAGAGACATTTAAGTCAGAGATGTAGTATGAAAGGCCATTTATAAAACAGTTATCATTTTGTGTTGCAGAGGAGCCTGGAGCCTGGTCAGTCAACAAGACCAAGGTGCTAATACAACTTTACTCCTCCAATAGCTATGCCTTGCTAAGATGGGTGCACTATGAATTGGGTTACAAATGACTACACCCCCTCTTGCAAGAAAATCTGTTATACTTTTATAGATTACCATTGACCCTGTTACAGTTGCAATACCTCCCATGTAGAACTGTTGTATGGTTTTGTGAATAATTACAGAGATATACATCAGTAATCTATTTATGTGATATGCTACCTTAATTTCACTATATTTGTGGTGCATTTACAATGCATTTTGTAGACATTTACACTTTTTTCAAATTTTGTTATGTTGCGGCCTTCTGCTAAAATTAACCAAAAAAATTATCTAATTTTCCATGTAATTCGGGTCTAAATAACCCATAATGACAAAGCAAAGTAAATACAGATGGGGTCATTTATCAAACTGGTATAAAGTAGAACTGGCTTTGTAGCCCCTAGCAACCAATCAGATTTTACCTTTGATTTTCCAGAGGAGCAGTCAAAAATGAAAGGTGGAATCTGATTAGTTGCTATGGGCAACTAAGCTAGTTCTAATTTACACCAGTTTGATAAATGATTTCCAGAATGTTCAAAATCTTGGGAAAAACTAAAATGTTGCATTAGCATAAGTATTCAGATCTTTTACTCAGTACTTAGTTTGAAGAACCTTTGGCAGCGATTATAGCCACCTGTCTTCCTGAGTACGATGCCATAAATCTTGCACACCTAGATTTGGGGATTTTCAGCCATTTTCTTTGTAGATCCTATCAAGAGGTGAGGTTGGATGGGGCCCTTTTCAAGTCTCTCTAGAGATGTTCCACTGGGTTCAAGTCAGGGCTCTGACTGGGTCCCTCAAAGACATTATCAGAGTTGTTCCTAAGCCACTCTTGTGCTTTCTTGACTGTGTGGTTAGAATAACTGCTTGTTGGAAGGTAAACTTTCAGCCCAGACAGAGGTCCAGAGTGCTCTGGATTAGGTTTTCATGAATAATATCTCTGTACTTTGCTCCATTCAGCTTTCCCTCAACCTTGAAAAGTTCCCTATCTCAGGCACTGAAAAAAACCTCACAACATGATGCATCCACCACTATACTTCACTGTAAGAATGGTAATGGACAGATTATGAGGAATGCCTGGTTTTTTCCAGACACTTAATGGGGGAAAATTTGTTTTTTTTTTTTTTATTTTAGCGCAGGGCCAAAACATAACACAATCTAAATAAGTATAAGGGCCTGAAGCCTTTCTGAATGGATTGTATGTGTCCTGTGAATAATACATCATATTAATATGCTATGGAATATGGCTACTGATGTGTCTTATGGCACTGTGCAATACTGGTGATGTGTTGAATAATGTTTTACAAGCTTTATGTTGATGCCATGTATAAGCTGTATATTGCATGAAATGATTCAACAGGTAGCCTGTGGATGTTGATGGATGCTGCACTCATGTAGGTGGTAAACCTCACTGATACTCTACATGCACACAAATGTATTTTGTTTGCGTGTCCGTTTCGTTTTTTTTGCAGATAGTATGTGGACCCATCCATTTCAATGGGTTAGCAAAAAATGCTGACAGCACACCGTGTACTATCCACATCTGTATGTCCGTTCCGTAGTCCCACAAAAAAAATAGAGCATGTCCTATTCTTGTCTGTTTTACGGACAAGGATAGACATTATATAAAAAGATTCTGCAAAAAAAAAAACGGATACCATAAGGATGTCATCCGTATTTTTTTGCGGATCCACAATTTGCGGACCGCAAAACACATACGTTCGTGTGCATGTACCCTTAATGTGATTTTAGAGAAATAGCACTGTGATGTATTGTTCATGAATAGAGTTGAGCGAACACCTGGATGTTCTGGTTCGAGAAGTTCGGCCGAATTTCCCGAAAATGTCAATGGGGACCCAAACTATTGGGCACTAAAAAAGCTGTAAAATAGCCAGGGAAAGAGCTAGAGGGCTGCAAAAGGCAGCAAAATGTAGGTAAATCCCCTGCAAACAAATGTGGATAGGAAAATGACTTAAAATAAAATAAATAAAAATGAACCAATATCAATTGGAAACTTGGAGGAAGAGGAGGTGGAATAGGAGGTTGGGGTGGCATCAGGTGGGAATGCTATGGGAGTTGATGTTCTCATCACAGCCAAAAAGGATTCATGTCTACCTGCAGTGTCACAGACTCAGGGCCATGGCACCCAGACGGAGGAGAGGTTTATTCAACTTTGGGTTGCCCCGCAAAATAATGGTAAAATTAAAAAAAGAGGATTCAATAAAGAAGTGCCCTGGAGTAAAATAATATATGGTTAAGGGGAGGTAGTTAAAAATGTCTATTCTGCACAAGAGATGGACAGGTCCTGTGGGATCCATGCCTGGTTCATTTTTATAAACGTCAGCTTGTCCACGTTGGCTGTGGACAGGCGGCTGCGTTTGCCAGTAATGACGCCACCTGCCGTGCTGAATACACGTTCAGACAAAACGCTGGCCGCCGGGCAGGCCAGCACCTCCAAGGCATAAAATGCTAGCTCTGGCCACGTGGACAATTTGGAGACCCAGAAGTTGAATGGGGCCGAACCATCAGTCAGTACGTGGAGGGGTGTGCACACGTACTGTTCCACAATGTTAGTAAAATGCTGCCTCCTGCTAACACGCTCCATATCAGGTGGTGGTGCAGTTAGCTGTGGCGTGGGGACAAACATTTACCACATCTCTGCCATGCTAACCCTGCCCTCAGAGGAGCTGGCTGTGACACAGCTGCATTGGCGACCTCTTGCTCCTCCTCTGCCTTCACCTTGGGCTTCCACTTGTTCCCCTGTGACATTTTGGAATGCTCTCAGAAGCGCATCAACCAACGTGCGCTTGTACTCGCGCATCTTCCTATCACACTCCAGTGCAGGAAGTAAGGTGGGCACATTGTCTTTGTACCGGGGATCCAGCAGGGTGGCAACCCAGTAGTCCGCACACGTTAAAATGTGGGCAACTCTGCTGTCGTTGCGCAGGCACTGCAGCATGTAGTCGCTCATGTGTGCCAGGCTGCCCAGAGGTAAGGTCAAGCTGTCCTCTGTGGGAGGTGCATTGTCATCGTCCTCTGTTTCCCCCCAGCCACACACCAGTGATGGGCCTGAGCTGCGTTGGGTGCCACCCCGCTGTGAACATGCTTCTTCCTCATCCTCCTCCACCTCCTCATCCTTGTCCTCCTCGTCCTCCAGTAGTGGGCCCTGGCTGGCCACATTTGTACCTGGCCTCTGCTGTTGCAAAAAACCTCCCTCTGAGCCACTTCTAACAGACTGGCCTGAAAGTTCTAAAAATTACCCCTCTTCCTCCTCCTCCTCCTGGGCCACCTCCTCTTCCATCATCGCCCTAAGTGTTTTCCCAAGGAGACATAGAAGTGGTATTGTAACGCTGATAACGGCGTCATCACCACTGGCCATGTTGGTGGAGTACTCGAAACAGCGCAACAGGGCACACAGGTCTCGCATGGAGGCCCAGTCATTGGTAGTGAAGTGGTGCTGTTCCGCAGTGAGACTGGCCCGTGCGTGCTGCAGCTGAAACTCCACTATGGCCTGCTGCTGCTCGCACAGTCTCTCCAGCATGTGCAAAGTGGTGTTCCACCTGGTGGGCACGTCGCATATGAGGCGGTGAGCGGTAAGGCCGAAGTTACGCTGTAGCACAGACAGACGAGCAGCAGCAGGATGTGAACGCCGGAAGCGCGCACAGACAGCCCGCACTTTATGCAGCAGCTCTAAAATGTCGGGGTAGTTGTAAAGGAACTTCTGCACCACCAAATTCAGCACATGCGCCAGGCAAGGCGCCAGGCGCCAGGCATCTGCGTCAAACTGGCTAGTCCTAGAGCTGCGACGAGATTTCGCCCATTATCGCACACCACCAGGCCGGGCTTGAGGCCCATCGGCAGCAATCACTCGTCGGTCTGTTGTTCAATACCCCGCCACAATTCCTGTGCGGTGTGGGGCCTGTCCACCAAACATATGAGTTTCAGAACGGACTGCTGACGTTAACCCCGGGCTGTGCTAAAGTTGGTGGTGAAGGTGTGTGGCTGACTGGATGAGCAGGTGGAATAAGAGGAGGAGGAAGCCGAGTAGGAGGAGGAGGCTACAGGAGGCAAAGAATGATGCCCTGAGATCCTTGGAGGCGGAAGAACGTGCGCCAAAGAACTCTCCGCCTGGGGCCCAGCCACCACTACATTTACCTAGTGTGCAGTTAGGGAGAAATAGCGTCCCTGGCCGTGCTTACTGGTCCACGTATCTGTGGTTAGGTGGACCTTGCCACAGATGGCGTTGCGCAGTGCACACTTGATTTTATCGGATACTTGGTTGTGCAGTGAAGGCACGGCTCTCTTGGAGAAGTAGTGGCGGCTGGGAACAACATACTGTGGGTCAGTCATCGCCATCAGCTGTTTGAAGCTGTCTGTGTCCACTAGCCTTAATAACAGAATTTCAAAGGCCAGTAGTTTAGAAATGCTGGCATTCAGGCCCAGGGCTCGAGGGTGGGTAGGTAGGAATTTATGCTTTCTCTCCAAGGTTTGTGAGATGGAGAGCTGAACGATGACGTGTGACATGGTGGAGATGCTTGGTGAAGGAGGTGGTGGTATTGGTTGCACATCCTCTGTTTGGTGGGCGGCAGGTGCCAACATTCCTCCCGAGGCGGAGGAAGAGGCCGAGGCAGCAGCAGAAGAGGGAGCTGGCTATAGCTACTAGAGAGGGGTCGTTGATCCATGTAGTTATTCTGATTGCCTGATTGGAGTCGGGAAGGAATTTTTTTCCCCTTAAGTGGGGAAAATTTGCTTCTACCTCACAGGGTTTTTTGCCTTCCTCTGGCTCAACTTGTAGGAAACAGGCCGAACTGGATGGACAAATGTCTTTTTTCGGTCTTATATACTATGATACTATGTTACTATGTAGGGGGAGCCTGAGTTAGTTCCTTGTTTTTAAGGTGTTTACTTCACTGCAGTTCATGCTTGTAGATGCCTGGTCATGCAGGTTGTGCTAAGGTTCAGAACGTTAATGCCTCGCTTCAGGTTCTGATGGCACAGCATGCAAACCACTCGGGTCTTGTCGTCAGCACATTGTTTAAAGAACTGCCATGCCAGGGAACTCCTTGAAGCTGCCTTTGGGGTGCTAGGTCCTGGTGGCGGTGGCCAGTAGCAGGAGAACTCTCTTGGTGGCGGCTGTTCTGCTTTTGCTCCCTGCTCCCTCTTATGCTGCGCTGTTGGCTCGGTCTCACCACTGCCTCTTCCTCTGAACTATGAAAGTCAGTGGCACGATCTTCATTCCATGTGGGGTCTAGGACCTCATTGTCCCTTGCATCGTCTTCCACACAGTCTTCCTCCCTGACCTCCTGTTCGGTCTGCACACTGCAAAAAGACGCAGCAGTTGGCACCTGTGTTTCGTCATCATCAGAGACGTGCGGACTCCGATGAGGTGGTATTCCCATGTCCTCATCATCAGGAAACATAAGTGGTTGTGCATCAGTGCATTCTATGTCTTCCACCACTGGGGAAGGGCTAGGTGGATTCTGCCAGCAGAGTCTTCAAACAGCATAAGAGACTGCTGCATAACTTGAGGCTCAGACAGTTTTCCTGATATGCATGGGGGTGATGTGACAGACTGATGGGCTTGTTTTCAGGCGCCACCTATGCGCTTTCTTCAGAAGACTGGGTGGGAGATAATGTTGTGAACGTGCTGGATCCACTGTCGGCCACCCAATTGACTAGCGCCTGTACTTGCTCAGGCCTTACCATCCTTAGAGCGGCATTGGGCCCTACCAAATATCGCTGTAAATTCTGGCGGGTACTGGAACCTCAGGTAGTAGGTTCACTAGGACGTGTGGCTGTGGCAGAACGGCCAGGTCCTCTCCCAGCACAATGTCCACTAACAACACCACGACCATGTCCCTTACTAGATGTTTTCCTCATTTTTACCGTTTACCACAATAAGAAAAAAATTATTTGGCCCAATGTATTGAATTCAAATGCAGGCCTTTTTTTACAGGCACCTAACACTATCTGGCTATCTCTTTATGTACCGTATTACACTAATCCAGGCACAGCAGTAACCACAGATTTAGAGGAATATCAATTATAGGCCTAGTATTTAGGCCCTGGATGAAAGGTATCCTTTTACGTACAGATTTACACTTGGAGATGCACAGTAGCGTGTGAAAAAATATATAGGATTATGCTTTCAGCACTTGTATTTTAACACTTTTTCTTATATACCCTTTAACGGAAAAAAATACACTTAGAGATGCAAAACAGTGTGTGCAAATGTAGAGGATTATGCTATATTTTAACACTTACTGTAATATACCCTTTAACGGAAAGAAATACACTTGGAGATGCATGCTGAGTGTAGTATACCCGTTTACAGACAGATTTACACTTGGCCTGCAACCACTGGAAAACCAGATTTTGGGTATTGCTATTTTGGCAATTAAATTTCACCCAAGAAAATAATATATCCTTTGCTGGACACTATTAAACTTGGCCAGCCACAGCTGAAACCACTGATTCATGGTATTGCTATTTTTGCAACTGAATTCCACCACAGAAAATAATATATCCTATGACGGACACTATGAAACTTGTCCTGTCACAGCTGGAACACCAAATTTACGGTATTTCTATTTTTGCAACTGAATTTCACCCCAGAAAATAATATATCCTTTGACGGACACTATGAAACCTGTCCAGTCACAGCTGGAACACCAGGTTTACGGTACTTCTATTTTTGAAAATGAATTTCACCCCAGAAAAAAATATATCCTTTGCCGGACACTATTAAACTTGGCCAGCCACAGCTGGGACACCTGATTTAGGGGATTGCTATTTCGGCAATTGAATTTCACCCCAGAAAATAATCTATCCTTTGCCGGACACTATTAAACTTGGCCAGCCACAGCTAAAACCACTGATTTACGGTATTGCTATTTTGGCAATTGAATTTCACCCCAGAAAATTATCTATCCTTTGTCGGACACTATTAAACTTGGCCAGCCACAGCTGAAACCACTGATTTATGGTATTGCTATTTTGGCAATTGAATTTCTCCCTAGAAAAAAATATCCTTTGCTGGACACTATTAAACTTAGCAAGCCACAGCTAAAACCACTGATTTATGGTATTGCTATTTTGGCAATTGAATTTCCCCCCGAAAAAAATATATCTTTTGCCGGACACTATTAAACTTGGCCAGCCACAGCTGAAACCACTGATTTACGGTATTGCTATTTTGTCAATTGAATTTCACCCCAGAACAAAATCTATCCTTTGCCGGACAATATTAAACTTGGCCAGCCACTGCTGGGACACCAGATTTAGGGGATTGCTATTTTGGCAATTGAATTTCACCAGAGAAAAAAATCTATCCTTTACCAGACAGCAGACAGTATTACACTTGGCTAGCCACAGCTGGAACATCAGATTTAGGGGATTGCTATTTTGGCAATTGAATTTAACCCCTTAATAAAATATAGAAATTTCTATCCTTTTTTAGGGGTGACAATAAGCACAGCCAAGCCCCTGATGTAGGATTTAGCAAAAAACTAGTATTGATGGATTGATGGACTTGGTGGCAGCTTGTGCTGGTGCACCACACGACACAAAATGGCCACCGATCACCCCAGAAAAAAGTTACAGAAAAACGCTCTGTGCAGCCTAAAAACCAGTGAGCAATTAACTAGCAGAAGTTGAATGATTTACAGCTGTAGATCGATCTCTTCATTAGGGGTTTTTGCTGAGTTTTCCCGGCCTAATCTGGCCCTCACAGCAGCTGCGTCCTATCCCTACACTAATCAGAGCAGAGGGACGTGCGGCGCTACGTGACTCCAGCTTAAATAGAGGAATGGTCACATGTTGCACTTGGCCAATCACAGCCATGCCATTAGTAGGCATGGTTGTGATGGCTTCTTAGGGCAAGAAGTAAAACGCTAGCCGATTGGCTGCTGTGCAGCCCTGTAGAAAGCGGGAAGAAATCGCTGAACAACGAACCCAAACCCGAACTTTTTTGAAAATGTTCGGGTCTTTGTCCCGAACACCCCAAAATTCGGTACGAACCCGAACTGTACAGTTCGGGTTCGCTCATCCCTATTCATGAAGGAAGCAATGTTGGGCAGAATCAATGGTTGGCATAGGAGTTACATCTATGATGTACTTAAACAGTGTAGAATGTTCAGGGGGAGCATAAGTAAAGGTTTCCATGAGGACCTCATGGTTAAATACAGTGTGACAGCAGAGAGTGTGCTGAGAGACACCACAATGACTACTGTAGAAAGTGCCACTTGCATGCTGCTTTGTAGTTAGCTAGTGGAAATGAGTAACATTTTTTAATTTTTCAGTTGTGCGGTTTTCATTTTTTAAATATTGTAATTCTTGCACTGGATCAGTGGCTGCACCAAACTGTGAAAGGTGCTCTATGGATAGGTGCTCAACCCAGTGACTAACCCCTGTTTCTCAGAAAGAAATGGGTTAAATAAAATATAAATGTGGGAGGGACTCATAAATACCTAGGGTTGTATATAACAACCACAATGTATCAAATACTAATAACAATTTATTGATAATAATAATAATAAAATATACGTATTATACTATTATTTTTCCATCAATAAATTGTTATTAGTATTTGATACATTCAGGTTATTATGTACAACCCTAGGTATTTATGAGTGCCTCCCACATTTATATTTTGATGTAAATATTACTACTTCTTGGCTCCTGAGCTTCAAAATTCAACAATTTTGTTTTAGCAATTACATATTACACAATGCTGTACAGAGATTATCATTACTCACATCAGTTTCTGTCGGGTTCACAATCTTTCTTCTGAATTAACCTATCTGCATATTTTTGGTTTGGCACTTTCTGTTTTGTAGAAATTACTATTACCAGGATTATAATAGCCAAAGTCAGAAAATAAATGACGGGGAAAGCTCTCTTGCTCAGTGTGTCTCTGCACATGATAGAGAGCAGGCCGACAACACTTCAAGTTACAAATCCTTACTCAGTTTAATAATGTATAATAGCAATTTTTTTAGCAGTACAGGAGTCATACACATCATGCACTGATTTTAAAGTTAGACCAAGCAAGCATAATAATATTTGTCTACTTTGCACTTCAGTCTTAGGGCAAAATGAAGAAATGAATGTTTGATTTCCTGTAATCTGAGAGTTTCTTTGTCACTTTTTGTGTAGGTTTCCAAAACAGTCAAAATCTTAAAGGTCGTCTCTGAGTGGGCGCCATGTTACAGAGAGTTTAGTTTGTGTGACAATAAACAAATTCAGAGGTCATTGCTTATGATATTCTGCATGCCCTTGTTTGTAGAAACAACCTGAATTGTCAATGAGTATACTGTTTCTTTTCACTGTTCATACTGACTTTAAAGACCTACAGTCAAAAAATGTGTGATTTCTGTTAGTCTGATTTCACAAAATATATAAAATCAAATAGAAAAATACTCAGTAAAAACGTATTTATATTTCTGAGCAAGCTGGATGAAATTAGTACCAACATTACTATCAGTTCTCTAAAGCAATATCTGACTTCTGAATATATGTCACAGTTATCCATGTAGAACCTTTCTTTTCATCTGAAATAAAGGATCTCTGACGGAAATAGCTCAAACAGATGCCAATTGTGCATAACTGTTAAAAAAGTGCATAAAATTTATTTTTCTGTTCTTCTGACAGATCAGAAGAACGGAAAATAATGGTGATGTGAACTCCCCCTTAGTTGCATTATACTAATTTATTAAAATACCACTGAAATTCAATGCAATATACAGCTGTGTTAACATACCAATTAGTTGTATTATATAGTTGTGCTAGTATACCAGTTAAATTCAACATATTGTACTGCATCAATATATCATTCTAAATTGCAAATACCAGTGTGCAGTGTATTTTGGACTGCTAACAGGAGGAGGTTCAGGTGGAGGCAGGGGACATCATGCATAGCTGTGTTGGTGATGGTGGTGGTAGCAGTAGTAGCGACACTTGTAGTCACAGTGATATTGGAAAGAGGGAGTGGCCATGGCAACAATGGCATTTGGACAAATACGGAGCAGGAAATTGTGAGGGGGGCCATTAAGGCCTCAATGACAAATAACAGTCTGATAACAGTGACAGAGAGAGTGAGGACTATGATGATGATGTTGTGTTGCACAGGACATGGGAGTCTGATTGTGGTGCTGGATTGACATGGGACGAGGGCATCCCGGGCTCCGAAACATCATATAATTGTACCGCTTCTCTGTTCAATGACTATTGTGTCACTGTTATTTATGTCTGTAATTCACTTAATGATGTGCACCTATTTAGCTGACCATAATGTCTAATCTGGTCACCATATCCTTGTTATATTTCCTTTTATAATATAAATAAAAAGATTTTTGAAAAGAAAAAGACAAGGGACGAGGGCAGTGGCAGAGGCAGCAATATTAATCAGAGGCAACGTACTTCAAAAATCTCCAAAAATGCCAGGCACAACAACTCTATTGCAGCACATGAAGTGGCATCCCCAGATAAAATGGAAAAATAAAATTGGCAAGCAATCGTAACAAGACTTTCCTCCTTCCCCTAGCCTTCTTGGCGATCCAAGTTTATTTGTGGCATATCACATTAAAAAAAGGCTATTTCCTGGCTGCAGAGAGCCTTTATAGTGGTGTAGAACATTGTGCCTTGCAGTAACATGCATGGGGAGTCTGCTCTGGTAGTGAAACAATACTGTAAATCAGTATGACATGCAGATGGCAGGCATCGCTCTTAGAATCACTGCACACTTCACTTATTTGGGCAGTTACTGGGCCAAAACTGACCAAATAACTAAAGTATCAACGCAGCCTTACAGGTAGATGTTAGTGTCAAGAAGAAGCACACTCCTTTTAAACCGTCGGCAGCTGATTCCACATAGATGTCTACAGAACCTGTTCTATTAAACGCTTATACAAGTAGAGCCCCCCGACATAGTGGAGAGTGTGTCAGCAGTAAGTTTGTGTTGACATCACTGATTATTTTGCCCTTCCACTAATCCGTCAGAACAATAACCCTGAAAAAACGAATCCTGTCTGTGGAGCATCGGCCTTCACTTGGTCAGCATTTGGTCAGTAATCCATCAGTATTGCTAAAGCCAAATAAACAGGAGTGGATCCAAAACAGAGTTGAGATGTGAATGGAATATTTGCATGTCTTCTGTGTTTTGTACCCAATCCTGCTTTTGGCTGCCAAATCATAAGCCAATTCTGATACAAAATACGGACCATGTCATGCAGGCCTTACAGCTGTTACATAGACAGGATTTGTTGTGCGTCTTATTTTTCCTTCTTTCTGACATATCAGAAAAAGGGTCAAATAAATGATGTCAGCCAGGCCAAAAGGCAAAATAGTGGCCCAGTCATGAAGTGGGTAGGGTGGGAAAAGCATAAGAAGTCAACAGAGTGACATGGTGGTGAGATGGAAGCAGCATGAGGAGGCCACAGAGTGGCACAATGACACTGTGGAGATGGCAGCAACAAGAGGCTACAGAGTGTCACAATGACAGAGTGTGGGGGTGGCGGCAGCAGCAGCATTAGGAGGAGGCCACAGAGAGGCACAATGACAGAGTGTGGAGGTGGCAGCAGCAGCATCAGGAGGAGGCCACAGAGTGGCAAACTGACAGTGTGGAGATGGCGGCAGCATCAGGAGGCCACAGTGGCACAATGACAGAGTGGAGATGGCAGCAACGAGAGGCCACAGAGTGTCACAATGACAGAGAGTGACGGCACCAGTAGCATGAGAAGGAGGCCACAGGGTGGCACAATGACACTGGAGGTGGCAGCAGCATAAGGAGGCCACAAAGTGGCACAATGAAAGAGTGTGGAGGTGGTGGCAGCAGCATCAGGAGGAGGCTAGAGGGTGCCACAATGACAGTGTGGAGGTGGCAGCAGCAGCAGCACGAGGAGACCACAGAGTGGCACAATGACAGAGTGTAGAAGTGGAAGCAGCATCAGGAGGAGGCCACAGGGTGGCACAATGACAGAGTATGAAGGTTTTAGCAGCATAATCAGAAGACCACAAAGTGGCACAATGACAAAGTGTGTAGGTGGTGGCAGCAGCATCAAGAGGAGGACACAGGGTGACAAAATGACAGTGTGGAGGTGGCAGCAGCAACATCAGGAGGCCACAGAGTGGCAAGGTGACATAGAGTGGAGGTGGCAGCAGCATCAGGAGTCCACAGAGTGGCAAGATGACATAGTGGGGAGGTGGGTGGCCATACCAGTACCAGCTGAAGATGGTGGTTGAAAGACAGAGCACTTGGCATCAGATGGGGGAACTTGACCCGAACTTCACCCTGAACCTAAAAACCATTGAAGTCAATTGGGACCCGAAATTTTGAGAACTAAAAAGGCTGTAAAATAGCCCAGGAAAGGGCTAGAGGGCTGAAAAAGGCAGCAAGATGTAGGTAAATCCCCTGCAAATAAATGTGGATAGGGAAATGACCTAAAATAGCATAAAATAGAGAAAAATAATAAATAAACATTCTAAACTTGAGCCCAAGTGAGTGACAGTGGCACCTGTCACCCAGCAAACAGAGGATGTGGCAGCAACGCCACCACATCTGTCATCGTCACCAAGCATCTCCACCAAATCCCATGAAAGTGTTCAGCTATCAGCTGTCCATCTCCCAAACATTGGAGAGAAAAAGAAATAGAAAGAGGAAGTACCCCCCCTACCCATGGCTCTGAATGTCTTATTTCAAACTTCCTGGTCCTTTGAAATGCTGTCATTCTGTCTGGTGTACAGTTTTAAAAACCTTATGGCGGTGGCTGTCCCACAGTACGTGTATCCCAGCCGCCGCTACTTTTGCAGGCGAGCCATCCCTTTTTTGCACAACCAAGTGCGGACAAAATCAAGTGTGCACTGCGCAACGCTATCTAAGGCAACAGATCACCAGACAGTGAAAATCAATTCAGTTAATCGAACAACAACAACCCCCCCCCCCCTTTCACTCAAACCATTAGCAAACTATTTACAAATTTACTTAAAAACATATTAAAATAACTATAATGCAGCTAAACTAAACATACAAACAAACAAAACTATATTCACGCCTTATCCTTAACTTAAGGCAAGCCAATTACAAGTGGCTCGGAGGGTGGGTTCCTGCACCAACATAGGCCCGGGCCTGAAACACAATTGTCCAGCCAGGGCACAGTTCTGCAGGATGAGGAGGAGTAGAAGGAACTCTGGGGGATACAGAGGACACAGATAATATACCTCCATCAAAGAGGATAGCTTGTCCTTGCCTCTGGGACGCCTGGCAGACATGAGCGACAACATGCTGCAGTGCCTGCGCAACGACCGCCCAGTTACTGCCACATTCTAACTTGTGCTGCTTACTGGGTGGCCACCCTGCTGCATCCCCGTTACAAGAACAACGTGCCGTCCTTAATTCCCTCACTGGAGCGTGATAGGAAGATGAGCCCGCTAGTAGACACGCTGCTGTTGGCATTTACACCTGACACCGTGGACTCAGTGGAAGCACAAGGTGAAGGCAGAGGAGGAGGAGAAAGAATTTGCCAATGCAGCTTGGTCACCACCAACACCTCAGAAGGCAGGTTTAATATTGGCAAAATGTGGAAAAGCTTTGTCATCACGCCACAACAACCTGCACCACCAGCAGATCTGAACATCTTAGCAGGAGGCAGCATTTCAGCAACATGTTGGAACAGTACACGTACTGACTGATGGGTCTGCCTAGGGGAATAGCTACAGGGGAAGCAGGGGAAACAACTGTTTTGGAGGGTGACCTAGAAAGTGCCCATCAAGGAGGAGGAGGAGGAGGAGTAAAGGACTTTGTCAGGGCCCCCTCAACAGTATTATTCAATGAATTTATATACAGTGGCAGTATAGACAGTGTAGAAAGCAAATGGAACAGCTGCTGGGTCTGGTCTGAGAGAGCGATCTTTAGTAGCCACAGGCATGGCGGCATGAAAGGAAGGGGTTGCACAAAAATTACTGGGGGAGGGGGGCCCCATTCAAAAATTTGATGTGGTGCCCAATCATTTCTAGCTACGCCACTGGGTCTGGCCCATTTAACTTCTGGGTCTTCAAATTGGGCACATGTCCTGAGGTTGCCCTTTATGCCTTGGAGGTGCTGGCCTACCCTGCTTCCACTGTATTGTCTAAAAGTGTGTTTAGCATGGCTGGGGTTATTACCACCGCCTGTCCGCAGACAATGTTGGCAACTAAGCTTTTGTTTATTAAAAAGAACTAGACATAGATCCCACAGGACTTGCTTGAACCTTATGCAGAATAGACATGTATACCGGCCTCACCCAACCATTGTTGTAAAACAAAAAATTAAAAACCAGTTATTGGATACTACCTTTGGCTTCACAGCCCAAAATGGTTTCATTTCATATAAGAATGTAACTGCCAATTGTAAGTTCACTGTCGGTTATGCAGTGCAGGGGATTGTACCTGGCAAAAATGGTAATATTTCACCCAACAATTTAAAAACTTGTCCAGCCACTGCTGGGACACCAAATTTACGGTATTGCTATTTTGGCAATTGAATTTCACCCCAGAACAAAAGCTATTCTTTGACGGACACTATGAAACGTGTTCAGCCACAGCTGAAACCCCAGATTTACTGTATTTCTATTTTTGCAACTGATTTTCACACCAGAAAAAAATATATCCTTTGACGGACCCTATGAAACTTGTCCAGTCACAGCTGGAGCACCAGATTTACTGTATTTCCATTTTTGCAACTGTATTTAACCCCTTAAGGACACGGCCCTATTTCACCTTAAGGACCAGGCCATTTTTTCAAAATCTGACCACTGTCACTTTAAGTGTGGATAACTTTAAAACGCTTTTACTTACCCAGGCCGTTCTGAGATTGTTTTTTCGTCACATATTTTATTTCACGACACTACTAAAATTGGGTCAAAAATTTTTGCATAAAAAAATAAAATTTTTACAAAAAATTTGGAAAATTTAGCAAATTTTAAAGTTTCAGTTTCTCTACTTCTAGAATACACAGTAATACCCCCCCTCCTTTAGGTGTTCCACAACAGTTCGTGGAAGATGGAGAAACAATTTTGAAATTTGGAATTTTTGGAAAAATTTCCATTATAATCCATTTTTTCCAGTCATAAAGTGAGGGTTACCTGCCAAACAAAACTCAATATGGGTTGCCCTGATTCTCTAGTTTACAGAAACACCCCATGTGTGGTCCTAAACTACTGTTTGGCCAAACGGGAGGACATTGAAGGAGGGGAACTCCATATGGTTTTTGGAATGCAGATTTTGCGGGACTGGTTTATTTACACCATGTACCCTTTCAAGCCCCCTGCTGCACCCCTAGAGTAGAAACTCCATAAAAGTTACCCCATCTAGGAAACTACAGGATATGGTGGTTGTTGTTTTGGGACTATTTTAGGGTAAATTTGTTTTTTGGTTGCTCTATATTATACTTTTTTGAGGCAATATAACAAAAAATTGAAATTCTAAAATTGTTAATACATTTGCCATTAATTTTTGTGGAACGCCTAAAGGGTTAACAAAGTTTGTAAAGTAATTTTTGAATACCTTGAGGGGTGTAGTTTTTAGATGGGGTCACTTTTTTGGAGTTTCTAGTCTAGGCTACATCAGGGGGACTTCTAATGGGCCATGGTGTAAATAAACCAGTCCATCAAAATCTGCCTTCCAGAAACCATATGGCGTTCCCTTCGTTCTGTGCCCTGCCTTGTGGCTATTTAGCCATTTACGACCACATATGGGGTGTTTCTGCAAAGTACAGAATTGGGGCAATAAATAATATTTTTTTTTTAATGTTAGCCCTTGCTTTATTACTGGAAAATATGGATTAAAATGGAAATTTTGCCAAAAAATTGGTTTTTTTGCACAGTTTTTTTTTTTTTTTTAACACCGCTCCTGTAAGGGGTTGGGTCTAATGTTATTTTTATAGGGGAGATTATTACGGACGCACCAATACTTAATATGTCTACTTTCTTTGAATTATTCAGATTTGACACTAGATTATCATTTTAGGAACAAAAAATAGATAATTTTACTATCTCCATAGCCTGGCTGCTGCATTTTTTTGGGGGGGTGGTTACTATATAATGTAGTGGCTCATTTTTTGCAGGATGAGTTGGCGGTTTTATTGGCACTATTTGGGGGTGCATACGATTTTTTGATCGCTCGCTATTACACTTTTTGTAGTGTTAGGAGACATAAATGGCTTTTTTTTAACACTGTTTTTATTTTTTATTTTTAACGCCGTTCATCCGAGGGGTTGGTTCTAATGTTATTTTTATAGGGCAGATTATTACGGACGCGCCGATACTTAATATGTCTACATTTTTTGATTTATTCAGATTTGACACTAGATTATCATTTTAGGAAAAAAAAAAAGATAATTTTACTATCTAAATAGCCTGGTAGCTGCATTTTTTTTTGGGGGGATATATAATGTAGGGGCTCATTTTTTGCAGGATGAGATGGCGGTTTTATTGGCAATATTTGGGGGTGCATACGATTTTTTTATCGCTCGCTATTACACTTTTTGTAGTGTTAGGAGACATAAATGGCTTTTTTTAACACTGTTTTTATTTTTTATTTTTAACGCTGTTCACCCGAGGGGTTGGTTCTAATGTTATTTTTATAGGGCAGATTATTACGGACGCGCCGATACCTAATATGTCTACATTTTTTGATTTATTCAGATTTGACACTAGATTATCATTTTAGGGGAAAAAAAAAGATAATTTTACTATGTAAATAGCCTGGTAGCTGCATTTTTTTTTTTTGGGGGGGGGGAATATATAATGTAGGGGCTCATTTTTTGCAGGATGAGATGGCGGTTTTATTGGCACTATTTGGGAGTGCATACAACTTTTTGATCGCTCGCTATTACAATTTTTGTAGTGTTAGGTAATAATACAAATGTCTTTTTGGACATAGTTTTTATTTATTTATTTTTAAGAAGTTTTTCAAAGGGGTTAGGTCAAATTTTATTTTTATAGAGCAGATTTTTACAGACGCGGCGATGCCCAATATGTATGGCTCTTAGACTTAGGTGACACTGAAACAGGCATCCTCAAGCAGCCCTCCAGATGTTGTAAAACCACACTCCCACTATGCCCTGCTGATACCTGTAGCTGGGCATGCTGGGAGTTGTAGTTTTACAACATCTGGAAGGCCGCATTTTGAGGATGCCTGCACTAAAACTAATATTTTTGGGAAAAAAAAATGTTTATGTGCCTCCAAAGTCTTAGAGCCATACTTTTTATGTTTTCTAGGGGACTGTCGGGACTTATAAAAATTTTGTACTCCATGGAAGTGTGATACTCCCTGAAGCAATTGATGACGAGAGGCCCGGATGATCGGGCAAGTGTCACATTGAGTGGTGGTGTCCTTCCGAATCCCCTCTTGTGACACACTCTGCATCTTTTTGGGTTCGTCCCTTTTTTCCAGTATGGGGGACCACACCTGGAAAATGTTGGCCAGGGATCGACTCGGGCGCCTCCACTCTCGAGGTACTCCGACCTGCTCTTTCCCGGTCAGAAAAGATCAGGTCCTTGAGGACTGCCTCATAGAACTGGAGGAAAGTCCCTGTGCTGCCAGCGCTCGGCATAGTACAAAAGCGTTGTACATGGCAACCTGCACCATGTTGACCGCAACCTTTTTGTACCATGCCCGGGTTTTCTCGCATGGCATTATATGGTTGGAGAACTTGATCAGACAGATCAACTCCACCCATATACCGATTGTAGTCGACGATACAATTGGGTTTGAGGACCGTTGCTGAGGATCCTCGCACAGAGACTGGGGTGGTGCCATTACCATAGATTGTGGTCAGCATAAGGACATCCCTCTTGTCCTTATACCTGACCAACAGCAGGTTTCCACAAGTAAGGGCACGGGTCTCACCCCTGGGGATTGGTACCTGGAGGGGGTGGGCAGGGAGGCCACGCTGATTTTTCCGCACGGTCCCACAAGCGAACGTGGATCTGGCGTAGAGGGCCTGGTATAAGGGTATACTGGTATAAAAGTTATCCACGTACAGGTGGTAACTAGAGTTGAGCGAACACCTGGATGTTCGGGTTCGACGAGTTCGGCCGAACTTTCGAAAAATGTTCGGGTTCGGGATCCGAACTCGACCCGAACTTCATCCCGAACCCGAACCCCATAGAAGTCAATGGGGACCCGAACTTTTGGGCACTAAAAAGGCTGTAAAACACACCTCGGAAAGGGCTAGAGGGCTGCAAAAGGCAGCAAAATGTAGTTAAATCCCCTGCAAACAAATGTAGATAGGGAAATGATGAGTTAACATAAAATAAATAAAAATTAAACAATATTAATTGGAGTGAGGTCCCATAGCACAGAATCAGGCTTCAAGTCACCCACCAATGGAGAAGGTCACTTACTATTATTTTGACCACAGCACCCAGACAAAGGAGAGAGGTCCCACAGCAGAGAACCAGGCATCATATCACCCACCACAGGAGTAGGCCACCATTTAGTTACTTTGACCCCTACACCCAGACGGGAGGAGAGAGGTTACACAGCAGAGAATCAGGCATTTAGATCACCCACCACAGGAGTAGGCCACCATTGAATCAGACCCCGGCAACCATGTCAGATGGCACAAGCATAAGCTTTATATCAATCAGCACAGGAGAAGGCGACTTTGACAGACTTTGACCCCTACACCCGGACGGAGGAGAGAGGTTTCAAAGCAGAGAATCAGGCATTTAGATCACCCACCACAGGAGTAGGCCCCAATTTAATGGGACCCCGGCAACCATGTCAGATGGCACAACCATCAGCTTCATATCAATCAGCACAGGAGAAGGCGACTTTGAAAGACTTTGACCCCTACACCCAGACGGAGGAGAGAGGTTTCACAGCAGAGAATCAGGCATTTAGATCACCCACCACAGGAGTAGGCCCCCATTGAATCAGACCCTGGCAACTATGTCAGATGGCACAACCATCAGCTTTATATCAATCAGCACAGGAGAAGGCGACTTTGAAAGACTTTGACCCCTACACCCAGATGGAGGAGAGAGGTTTCACAGCAGAGAATCAGGCATCATATCAACCACCACAGGAGAAGCCACCATTTAGTTACTTTGACCCCTGCACCCAGGAAGAGGAGAGAGGCACCACAGCACATATTCTGGCATCATATCAGCCACCACAGGAGAAGCCACCATTGAGTTACTTTGACCCCTGCACCCAGGAAGAGGAGAGAGGCCCCACAGCACATATTCTGGCATCATACTAACCACCACAGGAGAAGCCACCATTGAGTTACTTTGACCCCTGCACCCAGGAAGAGGAGAGAGGCCCCACAGCACATATTCTGGCATCATATCAGCCACCACAGGAGAAGCCACCATTGAGTTACTTTGACCCCGCACCCAGGAAGAGGAGAGAGGCACCACAGCACATATTCTGGCATCATATCAGCCACCACAGGAGAAGCCACCATTGAGTTACTTTGACCCCTGCACCCAGGAAGAGGAGAGAGGCCCCACAGCACATATTCTGGCATCATACTAACCACCACAGGAGAAGCCACCATTGAGTTACTTTGACCCCGCACCCAGGAAGAGGAGAGAGGCACCACAGCACATATTCTGGCATCATATCAGCCACCACAGGAGAAGCCACCATTGAGTTACTTTGACCCCTGCACCCAGGAAGAGGAGAGAGGCCCCACAGCACATATTCTGGCATCATACTAACCACCACAGGAGAAGCCACCATTGAGTTACTTTGACCCCTGCACCCAGGAAGAGGAGAGAGGCCCCACAGCACATATTCTGGCATCATATCAGCCACCACAGGAGAAGCCACCATTGAGTTACTTTGACCCCCGCACCCAGGAAGAGGAGAGAGGCACCACAGCACATATTCTGGCATCATATCAGCCACCACAGGAGAAGCCACCATTGAGTTACTTTGACCCCCGCACCCAGGAAGAGGAGAGAGGCACCACAGCACATATTCTGGCATCATATCAGCCACCACAGGAGAAGCCACCATTGAGTTACTTTGACCCCTGCACCCAGGAAGAGGAGAGAGGCCCCACAGCACATATTCTGGCATCATATCAGCCACCACAGGAGAAGCCACCATTTAGTTACTTTGACCCCTTCACCCAAACAGAGGAGAGAGGTTCCACATCAGAGAATCAGGCATCATATCAACCACTCACAGGAGTAGGCCACAATTTAGTTTATTTGACCCCTGCACCCAGGAAGAGGAGAGAGGCCCCACAGCACATATTCTGGCATCATATCACACACCACAGGAGAAGGCCTCTTTCAGTGATTTAGGCCTTTGGACCCAGACAGAGGAGAGAGGTCAGAGATTAGCTTCATATCCCCCAGCACAGCAGAAGACCGCTTTATTTGACTTAGGCCTCAGCACCCAGACAGAAGACAGAGGTAGCATGGCAGAGGTTATGGCTTCATGTCACCCGTTAGTTTAACCGGCCACTTTCATCTGGTTAGGCCCCGGCGCCCAGACAGAGAAGAGTTTCATTCAACTGTGGGTTTCATAAAATTTGTATCAAATAAAGAAGTGGCCCGTAGCACAACAAGACATGTTTTAGGCAGTTAATAAGGACTACTCTGCACAAGGGAGGGACAGGTCCTGTGGGATCCATGCCTGGTTCATCTTTATGAAGGTCAGCTTGTCCACGTTGGCTGTGGACAGGCGGCTGCGCTTGTCAGTAACGACGCCCCTGCCGTGCTGAATACGCCGCTCAGATAAAACGCTGGCCGCCGGGCAGGAAAGCACCTCCAAGGCATAACATGCTAACTCTGGCCACGTGGACAATTTCGAAACCCAGTAGTTGAATGGGGCCGAACCATCCGTCAGGATGTGGAGGTGTGCAGACATACTGTTCAACCATGTTAGTGAAATGCTGCCTCCTGCTAACACGTTCCGTATCAGGTGTCGGTGCAGATAGCTGTGGCGTGGAGACAAAACTTTTCCACATTTCTGCCATGCTAACCCTGCCCTCAGATGAGCTGGCCGTGACACAGCTGCGTTGGCGACCTCTTGCCACTCCTCTGCCTTCACCTTCCACCTGTTCCCCTGTGACATGTGGGAATGCCTCAAGAGCGCCTATCAGCGCAGTGCTTGTACTCGCGCATCTTACGGTCGCGCTCCAGTTCAGGAATTAAAGTGGGCACATTGTCTTTATACCGGGATCCAGCAGGGTGGCCACCCAGTAGTCTGCACACGTTAAAACGTGGGCAACTCTGCTGTCGTTGCGCAGGCATTGGAGCATATATTCGCTCATGTGGGCCAGGCTACCCATGGGTAAGGACAAGCTGTCCTCTGTGGGAGGCGATCGTCATCGCCCACCGTATCCCCCAGCCACGCACCAGTGATGGGCCTGGGCTGCCACCCCGCTGTGAACTTGCGTCATCCTCGTCCCCTCCACCTCCTCCTCCTCATCCTCCTCGTCCTCCAGTACAGTGCCTTGGCTGGCGACTTGTGAACCTGTCCTCTGCTGCTTAAACAAACCTCCCTCTGAGCCACTTCGAACAGACTGGCCCGAAAGTGTTAGAAACGAGCCCTCATCCTCCTCCTCCTCCTCCACCTGGGCCACCTCCTCTAACATCATTGCCCTAAGTGTTTTCTCAAGGAGACATAGAAGTGGTATTGTAACGCTGATAACAGTGTCATCGCCACTGGCCATGTTGGTGGAGTACTCGAAACAGCGCAGCAGGGCACACAGGTCTCGCATGGAGGCCCAATCATTGGTGGTGAAGTGGTGCTGTTCGGCAGTACGACTGACGCGAAGCGTGCTGCAGCTGAAACTCCACTATGGCCTGCTGCTGCTCGCACAGTCTCTCCAGCATGTGCAAGGTGGAGTTCCACCGGTGGGCACGTCGCATATGAGGCGGTGAGCGGGAAGGCCGAAGTTCCGCTGTAGCGCAGACAGGCGAGCAGCGGCAGGATGTGAACGGGCGGAAGCGCCGCACAGACGGCCCGCACTTTATGCAGCAGCTCTGACATGTTGGGGTAGTGGTGAATGAACCTCTGCACCACCAAGTTCAGCACATGCGCCAGGCAAGGGATGTGCGCCAAACCGGCTAGTCCCAGAGCTGCCACGAGATTTCGCCCATTATCGCATACCACCAGGCCTGGCTTGAGGCCCACCGGCAGAAACCACTGGCCGGTCTGTTGTTCAATACCCCGCCACAACTCCTTTGCGCTGTGGGGCCTGTCCCCCAAACATATGAGTTTCAGAATGGCCTGCTGACGCTTACCCCGGGCTGTGCTGAAGTTGGTGGTGAAGGTGTGTGGCTGACCGGATGAGCTGGTGGAAGCAGTGGAGGAGGAAGCCGAGTAGGAGGAGGAGGCTACAGGAGGCAGAGAATGATGCCCTGCGATCCTAGGGGGCGGAAGGACGTGCGCCAAGGAACTGTCCGCCGGGGCCCAGCCGCCACTACATTCATCCAGTGTGCAGTTAGTGAGATATAGCGTCCCTGGCCGTGCTTACTGGTCCACGTATCTGTGGTTAGGTGGACCTTGCCACAAATGGCGTTGCGCAGTGCACACTTGATTTTATCGGACACTTGCATGTGCAGGGAAGGCACGGCTGTCTTGGAGAAGTAGTGGCGGCTGGGAACCACATACTGCGGGACAGCCATGGCCATCAGCTGTTTGAAGCTGTCTGTGTCCACCAGCCGGAATGACAGCATTTCAAAGGCCAGCAGTTTAGAAATGCTGGCGCTCAGGCCAAGGGCCTCGAGGGTGACTCGGGGAATTTGCGCTTCCTCTCTAAGGTTTGAGATATTGAGAGCTGAACGCTGCTGTGTGATATAGTGGAGACGCTAGTTGACGGTGGCGGTGGTGGTGGTGTCGGTGGCACATCCTCTGTTTGCTGCTCGGCAGGTGGCAACATTCCTCTCGAGGCGGAAGCCGAGGCAGCAGCGGTAGAGGGAGCAGGGGAGCCTCAGCGAGTGCCTGGTTTTTAAGGTGTGTACCCCACTGCAGTTCATGCTTTGCATGTAGATGCCTGGTCATGCAGGTTGTGCTGAGGTTCAGAACGTTAATGCCTCGCCTCAGGCTCTGATGGCAGAGCGTGCAAGTCACTCGGGTCTTGTCGGTAGGACATTGTTTAAAGAAGTGCCATGCCAGGGAACTCTTTGAAGCTGCCTTTGTGGGGCTGGGTCCCTGTTGGCGATGTCCAGTAGCAGGCGAACTCTGGGGCGGCGGCTCGCCTGCTTTGGCCCCCTGCTCCCTCTTTGGCTTCGCTGTTGTCTCGGTCTCACCACTACCTCTTCCTCTGAACTGTGAAAGTCATCGCCACGACCTTCAGTCCATGTGGGGTCTAAGACCTCATCGTCCTCTGCATCGTCTTCCACCCAGTCTCCTCCCTGACCTCCTCCTGTTCAGTCTGCACACTGCAAAAAGACGCGGCAGTGGGCACCTGTGTTTCAGTCATCATCAGAGAGTCGGTGACTCTGCTGTGGTGGTATTCCCATGTCCTCTTCATCTGGAGACATAAGTGGTTGTGCGCCAGTGCATGGTATGTCTTCCTCCACTGGGGAAGGGCTAGGTGGACGCCCTGGGAAACCCTGGAAGCAGAGTCTTCAAACAGAAGAAGAGACTGCTGCATAACTTGTGGCTCAGACCGTTTCCCTGATATGCTTGGGGGTGATGTGACAGACTGATGGGCTTGGTTTTCAGGTGCCACCTGTGCGCTTCCGCAGAAGACTGGGTGGAAGACCATGTGGTGAACGTGCTGGAAGCACTGTCGGCCACCCAATCGATTAATGCCTGTACCTGCTCAGGCCTTACCATCCTAAGAGCGGCATTGGGCCCCACGAGATATTGCGGTACATTCTGCCGGCTAGTTGAGGGAGTTCGCTCCCTACTGTGTGCGCCTGGGGCCGAACGGCCACGTCCTCTACCAGCAACAGAGGCTCCACGGACACCACCACGACCGCGTCCTCGTCCCTTAATAGTATTTTTCTTCATTGTTGCGATTCAACTCGCACCACAATGAAATATATTATTTTTTATAAGCAAAATCCCCTCACTGGAATACTTTCAGTCTTTTTGACTGTATGGATTACAGATGGAATGACTGTTATATGTGAGTACCGCTTTCTTTGACAGATTCTAGTATGGGTACATATATGTTTTCCCAACCCCAGCACATTAGTTTGCTAATTCCAGATGTATGAAACGCAGGCCTAACTGTATCTAGTATATTGAACGCCAGATAAACTAACTTGGCCTTTTTAAATAAAAAAATTCCCTCACTGGAATACTTTCAGTCTTTTGACTGTATGGATTACAGATGGAATGACTGTTATATGTGAGTACCGCTTTCTTTGACAGATTCTAGTATGGGTACATATATGTTTTCCCAACCCCAGCACATTAGTTTGCTAATTCCAGATGTATGAAACGCAGGCCTAACTGTATCTAGTATATTGAACGCCAGATAAACTAACTTGGCCTTTTTAAATAAAAAAATTCCCTCACTGGAATACTTTCAGTCTTTTGACTGTATGGATTACAGATGGAATGACTGTTATATGTGAGTACCGCTTTCTTTGACAGATTCTAGTATGGGTACATATATGTTTTCCCAACCCCAGCACATTAGTTTGCTAATTCCAGATGTATGAAACGCAGGCCTAACTGTATCTAGTATATTGAACGCCAGATAAACTAACTTGGCCTTTTTTAAATAAAAAAATTCCCTCACTGGAATACTTTCAGTCTTTTGACTGTATGGATTACAGATGGAATGACTGTTATATGTGAGTACCGCTTTCTTTGACAGATTCTAGTATGGGTACATATATGTTTTCCCAACCCCAGCACATTAGTTTGCTAATTCCAGATGTATGAAACGCAGGCCTAACTGTATCTAGTATATTGAACGCCAGATAAACTAACTTGGCCTTTTTTAAATAAAAAATTCCCTCACTGGAATACTTTCAGTCTTTTGACTGTATGGATTACAGATGGAATGACTGTTATATGTGAGTACCGCTTTCTTTGACAGATTCTAGTATGGGTACATATATGTTTTCCCAACCCCAGCACATTAGTTTGCTAATTCCAGATGTATGAAACGCAGGCCTAACTGTATCTAGTATATTGAACGCCAGATAAACTAACTTGGCCTTTTTAAATAAAAAAATTCCCTCACTGGAATACTTTCAGTCTTTTGACTGTATGGATTACAGATGGAATGACTGTTATATGTGAGTACCGCTTTCTTTGACAGATTCTAGTATGGGTACATATATGTTTTCCCAACCCCAGCACATTAGTTTGCTAATTCCAGATGTATGAAACGCAGGCCTAACTGTATCTAGTATATTGAACGCCAGATAAACTAACTTGGCCTTTTTAAATAAAAAAATTCCCTCACTGGAATACTTTCAGTCTTTTGACTGTATGGATTACAGATGGAATGACTGTTATATGTGAGTACCGCTTTCTTTGACAGATTCTAGTATGGGTACATATATGTTTTCCCAACCCCAGCACATTAGTTTGCTAATTCCAGATGTATGAAACGCAGGCCTAACTGTATCTAGTATATTGAACGCCAGATAAACTAACTTGGCCTTTTTAAATAAAAAAATTCCCTCACTGGAATACTTTCAGTCTTTTGACTGTATGGATTACAGATGGAATGACTGTTATATGTGAGTACCGCTTTCTTTGACAGATTCTAGTATGGGTACATATATGTTTTCCCAACCCCAGCACATTAGTTTGCTAATTCCAGATGTATGAAACGCAGGCCTAACTGTATCTAGTATATTGAACGCCAGATAAACTAACTTGGCCTTTTTAAATAAAAAAATTCCCTCACTGGAATACTTTCAGTCTTTTGACTGTATGGATTACAGATGGAATGACTGTTATATGTGAGTACCGCTTTCTTTGACAGATTCTAGTATGGGTACATATATGTTTTCCCAACCCCAGCACATTAGTTTGCTAATTCCAGATGTATGAAACGCAGGCCTAACTGTATCTAGTATATTGAACGCCAGATAAACTAACTTGGCCTTTTTAAATAAAAAAATTCCCTCACTGGAATACTTTCAGTCTTTTGACTGTATGGATTACAGATGGAATGACTGTTATATGTGAGTACCGCTTTCTTTGACAGATTCTAGTATGGGTACATATATGTTTTCCCAACCCCAGCACATTAGTTTGCTAATTCCAGATGTATGAAACGCAGGCCTAACTGTATCTAGTATATTGAACGCCAGATAAACTAACTTGGCCTTTTTTAAATAAAAAAATTCCCTCACTGGAATACTTTCAGTCTTTTGACTGTATGGATTACAGATGGAATGACTGTTATATGTGAGTACCGCTTTCTTTGACAGATTCTAGTATGGGTACATATATGTTTTCCCAACCCCAGCACATTAGTTTGCTAATTCCAGATGTATGAAACGCAGGCCTAACTGTATCTAGTATATTGAACGCCAGATAAACTAACTTGGCCTTTTTAAATAAAAAAATTCCCTCACTGGAATACTTTCAGTCTTTTGACTGTATGGATTACAGATGGAATGACTGTTATATGTGAGTACCGCTTTCTTTGACAGATTCTAGTATGGGTACATATATGTTTTCCCAACCCCAGCACATTAGTTTGCTAATTCCAGATGTATGAAACGCAGGCCTAACTGTATCTAGTATATTGAACGCCAGATAAACTAACTTGGCCTTTTTAAATAAAAAAATTCCCTCACTGGAATACTTTCAGTCTTTTGACTGTATGGATTACAGATGGAATGACTGTTATATGTGAGTACCGCTTTCTTTGACAGATTCTAGTATGGGTACATATATGTTTTCCCAACCCCAGCACATTAGTTTGCTAATTCCAGATGTATGAAACGCAGGCCTAACTGTATCTAGTATATTGAACGCCAGATAAACTAACTTGGCCTTTTTAAATAAAAAAATTCCCTCACTGGAATACTTTCAGTCTTTTGACTGTATGGATTACAGATGGAATGACTGTTATATGTGAGTACCGCTTTCTTTGACAGATTCTAGTATGGGTACATATATGTTTTCCCAACCCCAGCACATTAGTTTGCTAATTCCAGATGTATGAAACGCAGGCCTAACTGTATCTAGTATATTGAACGCCAGATAAACTAACTTGGCCTTTTTTAAATAAAAAAATTCCCTCACTGGAATACTTTCAGTCTTTTGACTGTATGGATTACAGATGGAATGACTGTTATATGTGAGTACCGCTTTCTTTGACAGATTCTAGTATGGGTACATATATGTTTTCCCAACCCCAGCACATTAGTTTGCTAATTCCAGATGTATGAAACGCAGGCCTAACTGTATCTAGTATATTGAACGCCAGATAAACTAACTTGGCCTTTTTAAATAAAAAAAAATTCCCTCACTGGAATACTTTATGGCTTTTCACTGTATGGATTACAGGTGGACTGGTATTAGTAGGGGTGACACAAGCACACCCAAGTCCCTGATGTAGGATTTCTATGGCACAGACCACTATTACAAGTGATTAATGGACGTTGGGAGAGATTGTGCTGCAGCACTAGTCCCAAGATGGCCGCCGCCTATCAGCCCAGTAACATGTGCCACAAAATGGTCTGCACAACCTTTAAAAAAATAGCCTTGGACTGTGCTGCTAAATCGCTATTGGTCTGAATCCCAGGTGTAGATGTCTGACTTGTTTGGAGCTTTGGAATGCACACTGTGGCAGCTTCTGCTGCAGCACTACAAGTCGCAAAATAGCGGCCGGCGGTCAGCCCAGGTACATGTGGATGGAAAAATCACTCTGGCCACTCTAAAAATAGCCAATCCCTATCAAAAAGCAGCTCAGCTGCAGTTGTTCAGATGAATCACAGGTGGAGGAGAGAAATTTGCTTCCAGTTATTCAATTATCCCTGCCTATTCTCGCCCTAGCATCAGCTGCGTCTATCCCTGTTCTATTCACATCGGGAGTGAGCACGTCCCGACGTGCGCACAAGCTTATAAAGAGGCTGAGTCACATGCTGCACTTGGCCAATCACAGCCTTGCCAATAGTAGGCATGGCTGCGATGGCATCTTAGGGCAAGTAGTATGATGCATGTTGATTGGCTGCTTTGCAGCCTTTCAAAATGCGCCAAAATACATGCCGAACGACGAACCCGAACCCGAACTTTTACAAAAAAGTTCGGGTTCGGGTCCGTGTCACGAACACCCCAAAATTCGGTACGGACCCGAACTATGCTCGAACTGTTCGCTCAACACTAGTGGTAACCCTTATCCAGTAGTGGGTACATAGGGTCCCACACGAGTTTCCCGCTAACACCCAGAGTGGGGAGACATTCTGGGGGTTCAATACGGGAATCTCGTCCCTCGTACACACGAAATTTGTAAGTGTACCCTGAGGCACTCTCACAAATTTTGTACATTTTGACGCCATACCTCGCACGCTTAGTGGGAATGTATTGGCGGAAACTGAGTCTCCCCTTGAAAGCAACGAGAGACTCATCAACCGCGACCTCCCTTCCAGGTACGTAGGCCTGCGCGAATGCGGCCCCAAAGTGATCGATGATCGGCCGTATCTTGTACAGCCGGTCATAGGCGGGATCACCTTGGGGGGGACATGCTGCATTATCTGCATAATGCAGGCATTTCCGGATGGCCTCAAACCTTGAGCGCGTCATGGCCATACTGTACAGTGGGGTCTGGTAGAGAATGTCCCCACTCCAGTATTGCCTGACGCTTGGTTTTTGCACTAGGCCCATGTGCAGCACGAGGCCCCAAAACGTCCTCATCTCGGCTGCACTGACTGGCGTCCAGCCACCGGGCCTAGCCAAAAAGGAACCTGGGTGCTGAGCGACGAACTGTTGGGCGTACAGATTCGTCTGCTCCACCATCAGATTCACCAGCGGGTCACTGAAAAAAAAACTGAAATAGTCTATTTCAGTGAACCCCACTGTGGGAATCTGGATTCCAGGATTGCCAACGAAATCCGGAATCACAAGTTCATAGTCCACTGGGGGACACCAGCTAAGTTCACCGGTAGGGGGCTCCGGTGCGCTTATTTGGTGGGCCGGGAAACCAGTACGAGCCCCAGGGCTGCTCGTACTGGTGTGGGCCACAGGGTCCCTAGCATCTGGGGCCCCTGGTTCCACCTGGCGGCGTCTCCGCCGCCTTGGGGGCTCATCATCATCAGATGATGATGAGGAGGATGCAGATGACAGGAGGAAGGTGGGGTCATCGTCATCCTCACTGGCGCTCTCGGTGTCGGAGAGCATCTGGGCGTATGCCTCCTCCACTGAGAACATCCGGTGGGCCATGGGTGTGTGTGCGTGTATGTGCGTGTGTGTCAAACTTTATTCAATGTGCGTGTGTGTTGGGGCGGGTGTTCGCGTACTCAGCACCCCTGAGTTGGTTTAGGGTCTGTGGACCCCAACCACCACAGGCACTGAAAAAAAAAAAGTTTTTTTTTCTTTCCCTAAAACTTACACTATCCCTTCCTAGCCCTGCCTAAATAGACCTTTCCTTCACTGACCCTAACCTACCTGGAGGGTGCAGGAGGGTTCTGGATGGAGCAGGGGGGGGGGTCGCAGGAGCAGAGCTGGAGCGGTGCGGGCAGGTGCGGGCACGTCGGCGGCAGCAGAAAGAGGAGGGGAGAGAGGAGCGCTGGGTGTTTGAATCACCCGCCTCTCTCCCCGGACCAATCACCGGCCACTACCGCCACCAATGCACACAATTCAAGAACGGTGATTGGTGGTGTGATATCACACCACCGATCACCATTCTTTTCCGATTCATCGGGTCACCGGAGACCCGAATGGACCGGAAACGCAGAAAACCGCAGGTCTGTATTGACCTGCGGTTTTCTGCGATCGCCGATACGGGGGGGGGTCACATGACCCCACTCGGCGTTGTGACGGGATGCCCGCTGAATGATTTCAGCGGGCATCCCGTTTCTATTAACCCCTTCACTGCTGCAATCGCCGTTAAGAAACATGACGTACCGGTACGTCATGTGTCCTTAAGGACTCGGGAAACATGCCGTACCGGTACGTCATGTGTCCTAAAGGGGTTAACCACAGAACAAAATCTGTCCTTTGACGGACACTAGAGAAATTATCCAGTCACAGCTCGAACACCAGATTCAGGGTATTGGTATTTTGGCAATTAAATTTCACCCCAGAACAAAATCTTTCCTTTGACGGATACTATTAAACTTGGTCAGTCACAGCTGGAACACCTGATTAACTGTATTTCTATTTTTGCAAATGTATTTTACCACACAACAAAATCTATCCTTTGAAGGACACTAGGGAAATTGTCCAGTCACAGCTGAAACACCAGATTCAGAGTATTGCTATTTTGGCAATTAAATTTCACCCCAGAAACAAATATACCCTTTTATGGACAGATTTAAACTAGGCCTGCAACAGCTGGGACACCAGATTTACGGTATTTCTATTTTTGCAACTGTATTTCATCACAGAACAAAATCTATCATTTGACGGACACTAGGGAAATTGTCCAGTCACAGCTTAAACACCAGATTCAGGGTATAGCTATTTTTGCAACTGATTTTCACCCCAGAAAAAAATATATAATTTGACGGAAACTATGAAACTTGTCCGGTCACAGCTGGAACACCAGATTTACTGTATTTCTATTTTTGTAACTGTATTTCACCACAGAACAAAATCTATCCTTTGAAGGACACTGGGGAAATTGTCCAGTCACAGCTGGAACAACAGATTCAGGGTATTGCTATTTTGGCAATTAAATGTCACTCCAGAAAAAAATATTCCCTTTTACAAATAGATTTAAACTAGGCCTGCAACAGCTGGAACACCAGATTTACGGTATTTATATTTTTGAAACTGAATTTCACCGCAGAAAATAATATATCCTATGAGGGACACTATGAAACTTGTCCAGTCGCAGCTGGAACACCAGATTTACGGTATTGCTGTTTTGGCAATTGAATTTCAGCCCAGAAAAAAATCTATCCTTTGCCAGAAACTATTAAACTTGTCCAGTCACAGCAGGAACACCAGATTTACGGTATTTCTATTTTGGCAATAGTGATGAGCGGCAGGTGCCATATTCGATTTCGACGAAATTCGCGAATATTCGAATGAATATTCGTTTCATATTCGTCGAAATCGAATATTCGTCATTTTTTCTAGTTATCGCGATTAACATGCGATTTAAATAATCGCATATTGCGATTTGTACTTAAGGCTACTTTCCTATTGGTTTCATATCTAGAATTAGCGAGGATGACGAATATGACGAATGTATTCGTCTATTCCTCAAAACGAAGATAACGAAGTATTCTACATCTTCGTTTTAGCTACCTATTCGTCAACTTCGCTAATTCTAGCAATCAAATAGGAAGGTTGACTATAGAGACAGCTGTGTTAAATTCGCTATGCGATTTTTTTTTTTAATAAATAGAATACTTATAATAATTTTATCAAGTAATATAATTATTGTATTAAAAAAAAAAAATCGCATAGCGAATTTAACTACAACTGTCTAGTAAGTCAACCTTCCTATTTGATTGCTAGAATTAGCGAATAGCGAAGTTGACGATGACGAGACGAATAGGTAGCTAAAGCGAAGATGTAGAATGCTCGTTATCTTCGTTTTGAGGAATATGACGAATACATTCGTCATATTAGCTATTCGCTAATTCTACCAAGCCAACCATAACTTCTGTGCTCATGGAGCGTCCCCATCACCATGGGAGCGTCTCCATATACTAAAATGTACTGTCGGATTTGAGGAATTACGTTGAAATCGCAATGCGATTAATTCAAGTTATATTAATCGCATTGCGATTTCAACTTAGAGCTGGGTTTATAATGGGTCAGCTTGCTAGAATTAACGAAGTTAGCGAATATGGAATATAGCAGCAGTGCTAAGTTGAAATCGCAATGCGATTAATTTAACTTAAAGTATTCGCATTGCGATTTCAACTTAGCACTGCTAGTGCATAGCATTAGCTATACTCCATATTCGTTAATTCTAGCCTATGTAAGATAGCAGTGCTAAGTTGTAATCGCAATGCGATTAATTTAACTTAAAGTATTCGCATTGCGATTTCAACTTAGCACTGCTAGTGCATAGCTATACTCCATATTCGTTAATTCTAGCCTATGTAAGATAGCAGTGCTAAGTTGTAATCGCAATGCGATTAATATAACTTGAATTAATCGCATTGCGATTTCAACGTAATTCCTCAAATCCGACAGTACATTTTAGTATATGGAGATTCTCCCATGGATGAGGACGCTCCACATGAGCACGGAAGTCGGCAGAAGCGGCAACGGGCACTGACTAGAGCAGCCAGGAAGCCAGGAATCCTCAGGACAGGTAAGAACTACTTTTGGGAAGTAGGAAAGAAAAAAATATAACTAAAAAAAAAACAAAAAACAAAAAAAAAAAACGAATATTCGAAATAGCGAATTTATAGCGCTATATTCGAAATATTCGCGAATTAGCGAAGTGCCGATATTCGCTAAAAAAATTCGCTTTTCGAATATTCGCGCTCAACACTATTTGGCAACTGAATTTCACCCCAGAAAAAAATAAATCCTTTGCCGGACACTATTAAACTTGGCCACACACTGCTGGGACACCAGATTTAAGGTATTGCTATTTTGGCAATTGAATTTCACCCCAGAAAAAAATATATCCTTTGCCAGGCACTATTAAACTTGGCCAGCCACTGCTGGGACACCAGATTTACGGTATTGCCATTTTGGCAATTGAAATTCACCCCAGAAAAAAATATATCCCTTTCCGGACACTATTAAACGTGTCCAGTGACAGCTGGAACACCAGATTTACGGTATTGCGATTTTGACAACTGAATTTCACCCCAGAAAATTGTAAATCCTTTGCCGGACACTATTAAACTTGGTTAGCCACTGCTGGGACACCAGATTTATGGTATTGCTATTTTGGCAATTGAATTTCACCCCAGAAAAAAATATATCCTTTGCCGGACACTATTAAACTTGGCCATCCACTGCAGGGACACCAGATTTACAGTATTGCTATTTGGGCAATTGAATTTCACCCCAGAAAAAAATATATCCTTTGCCGGACACTATTAAACTTGGCCAGCCAAAGCTGAAACCACTGAATTATGGTATTGCTATTGTGGCAATTGAATTTCACCCCAGAAAAAATAAATATCCTTTGCCAGACACTATTAAACTTGTCCAGTCACAGCTGGAACACCAGATTTACGGTATTGCTATTTTGGCAACTGAATTTCACCCCAGAAAATTATAAATCCTGTGCCGGACACTATTAAACTTGGCCAGCCACTGCTGGGACACCAGATTTACGGTATTGCTATTTTGGCAATTGAATTTCACCCCAGAAAAAAAAATATCCTTTGCCGGACACTATTAAACTTGGCCATCCACTGCTGGGACACCAGATTTACGGTATTGCTATTTTGGCAATTAAATTTCACCCCAGAAAAAAATATATCCTTTGCCGGACACTATTAAACTTGGACATCCACAGCTGAAACCACTGATTTATGGTATTGCTATTTTGGCAATTGAATTTCACCCCAGAAAAAAAATATATCCTTTGCCGGACACTATTAAACTTGTCCAGTCACAGCTGGAACACCAGATTTACGCTATTTCTATTTTGGCAACTGAATTTCTCCCCAGAAAATTATAAATCCTGTGCCGGACACTATTAAACTTGGCCAGCCACTGCTGGGACAGCAGATTATCAGTATTGCTATTTTGTCAATTGAATTTCACCCCAGAAAAAAATATATCCTTTGCCGGACACTATTAAACTTGGCCATCCACTGCAGGGACACCAGATTTACAGTATTGCTATTTGGGCAATTGAATTTCACCCCAGAAAAAAATATATCCTTTGCCGGACACTATTAAACTTGGCCAGCCAAAGCTGAAACCACTGAATTATGGTATTGCTATTGTGGCAATTGAATTTCACCCCAGAAAAAATAAATATCCTTTGCCGGACACTATTAAACTTGTCCAGTCACAGCTGGAACACCAGATTTACGGTATTGCTATTTTGGCAATTGAATTTCACCCCAGAAAATTATAAATCCTGTGCCGGACACTATTAAACTTGGCCAGCCACTGCTGGGACACCAGATTTACGGTATTGCTATTTTGGCAATTGAATTTCACCCCAGAAAAAAAATATCCTTTGCCGGACACTATTAAACTTGGCCATCCACTGCTGGGACACCAGATTTACGGTATTGCTATTTTGGCAATTGAATTTCACCCCAGAAAAAAATATATCCTTTGCCGGACACTATTAAACTTGGACATCCACAGCTGAAACCACTGATTTATGGTATTGCTATTTTGGCAATTGAATTTCACCCCAGAAAAATAATATATCCTTTGCCGGACACTATTAAACTTGTCCAGTCACAGCTGGAACACCAGATTTACGCTATTTCTATTTTGGCAACTGAATTTCTCCCCAGAAAATTATAAATGCTGTGCCGGACACTATTAAACTTGGCCAGCCACTGCTGGGACAGCAGATTATCAGTATTGCTATTTTGTCAATTGAATTTCACCCCAGAAAAAAATATATCCTTTGCCGGACACTATTAAACTTGTCCAGTCACAGCTGGAACACCAGATTTACGGTATTTCTATTTTTGCCACTGAATTTTACCGCAGAAAATAATATATCCTATGACAGACACTCTGAAACCTGTCCAGTCACAGCTGGAACACCAGATTTACGGTATTGCTATTGTGGCAATTGAATTTCACCCCAGAACATAATATATCCTTTGCCGGACACTATTAAACTTGGCCAGCCACAGCTGAAACCACTGATTTATGGTATTGCTATTCTGGCAATTGAATTTCACCCCAGAACAAAATATATTCTTTGCCGGACACTATTAAACTTTGCCAGCCACTGCTGGGACACCAGATTAAGGGGATTGCTTTTTTTGCAATTGAATTTCACCCCAGAAAAAAATTTATCCTTTGCCAGACAGCAGACAATATTACACTTGATCCCCAGATGGCTTCTCAGGGAAAGAAGTAAAACGCTAGCTGATTGGCTACTGTCCAGCCCTTCAGAAAGCGGGAAGAAATCGCCGAACAACGGACCCGAACCCGAACTTTTTTGAAAATGTTCGGGTCCGGGTCCGTGTCCAGAACACACCAAAATTCGGTACGACCCCGAACTATCCAGTTCGGGTTCGCTCATCCCTATATCTGAGGCAGGTAGCCAGAAGAAACCGGTCTCTTTTGTTAAAGTCTTGGCGTGGCACCATGGATGATCTAGTCTGATTTATCAGGCATTGGTGGGTGGAAATCCTGGCTGATACATGCCTGATTCATCTTGACAAAGGTCAGTCTCTCCACATTTTGGGTGGACATGCAAGTTCTTCTTGGGGTAACTATAGCCCTCGCCACACTAAACACCTGCTCTGATGCAAGACTACTGGCCAGGCAGCACAGCTTTTCCAGGGCAAACTGCCAGTTGAGGCCACAAATCCAGTTTGGTTGGCCAGTAGTCCAGTGGATCTTCAGTGTGGGGTGGCAGGGTGCTGTCCAAGTATGCCAGCACCTTCAGGTCCTGCCCCAGGTCTAGTTGCTGCTGCTGCTGGTGAGGTGAGTGGCTTCTTCACTAGGCGGGTGAAGAAAGATGTTCATCAGCGACTCTAGACTCAGGCTGCTGCTGATGGAGCTGGTACTGCTCCTGCCACCCGACCCCTCCACCCCTCCCCAGCAGCAATTTCAGTGGAATGTGAGCGCAGAGCCCCCCCCCCCGGTTGGACCTGCGAGAGGATAAACGAAGCCGCATATAGGCAGCGGCCAACTGAGTACATAGGATGTCTCTATAGTAGTTTAGTTTGTCTACCCTCTCAGCGGGTGTAAAAGAAGGCCCCCATTTTGGACTGGTAGCAAGGGTCCAACAAGGTGGAGAGCCATAAGTCAACCGTCTGCCGAATGGTGACAATTCGGCTGTCACTATGCAAGCAAGTGAGCATGTAGTGGGCCATTTGCACATATGACTCGGAGGGACTACCTGACTCCATCTCCTTTGCATACTGCCATGGTCTGCCTCGTCTTCCTCATTTCCCTCTTGCTCCTCTGGCTGCTCCTCCTCTTCTGTCACCTGTGTAAAAAAACACCCATTTCGCTATACATTGCATTTGCTCCTATGTCCTCCTCCTCTTTCAGTTCAGCCCCCACAGGGCTCATGTATCCATGAGATCTAGGCGCCATGTCTCCAGTCCCCTGACCATCTAGATTTACCAGCAACTGACAAATAACGTGGCCTCCTCAAAGGGCCTCAGCAAACGGCAGGTTCCACGCATGAGCTGCAACTGGCTGACATCGAAGTTACACGGGGAGTATTCCTGTCTGCTTGGATCATCAAGAAATCACTAATGGCCTTTCTCTGTTCGTATAGCTGGTCCAACATATGGAGGGGGGAATTACAAAGGGTGGAAAAATTGCATATTAGCCTATGTTGGGGGATGTGCTTTGTGGTGTATGAGTGGCTGATGTGCATTCAAAGTTTCTAGGACATTTTTAGGATGTCTTGAAAATGGGTAGAAGACTTCAGGAACCGAATAAATACCAGATTGAACACATTTGCCATGCAGAGCGCATGGCTCAGCCCTCCTTGACACAAAGCCAACACCATGTTCTTCCCGTTGTCCCTCACCATGGTTCTGATTTTGAGTTGTCGTGGAGAAGGCCAGGATTCGATTTCTTGAAGAAGGACACGGAGCAGTTCCTTCCCTGTGTGACTCCGACAGCCTAGGCAAACGAGGTGCAGAAGAGCGTGAAATCGCCATGCCCTGCACATGTGTTAGGCTGGAGGAGCACTGTGAATTGTCCCTGCAGTGGAGGATGAGGAGGAAGAGGCGGACATTATCGCAAGACCTACGGCGTGAGGTGGAAGTTGAGTCACCTGGCCAAGCTGGTGTGGCTTTTCAGGAACCACATTCACCCAGTGGGCCGTAAAGGACACGCATTGTCGCTGATCATAGTTACACCAGCCGAACACCATTTTGACTCTAACATCGCGATGCTCGGTCCATCGCAGTGTTCGGCTATGCAGCCAATAAACCTTTCGGGGAAGTACTGTCCCTTACTGTAATGCCGCAGCCTTGTTAGTTACTGGCATTACGGTGATTGGCTGGCCAAAAAGGGTCATCAGGTGCTATATCTAGCAGGGTGAGCTGCAGTAGAAGGGACAGATAGTGTCCCCCTTTTTTTTGTGTTGAAAGGTGTTAGAGAACCAAAAAACTATTGTTTTATCTGGCTGCAATACATATTATTAGCGCCACCTGCGCTAAATTGCGTGTAATTGTTTAGCCGCTGCTGACAGTGACACAACCTCTGGTACATCTGTTGTGTTACATTTATATCTGTGACATTCAGCGCAATTATTTGGCTGCTGCTGACAGCGACATCATCTGCGCTACATCTCCTGTATAACATTTGCGCATCCTAAATATCTGTGACATTCAGTGTAATTTTTTCTTAGCCGCTGGTGACAGCAACATTACCTGCACTACATCTCCTGAATAACGTTTGCATACTAAATATCCGTGGCATTCCGTGTACTTTATTTGCTCATACACTTACAAAACCTGCGCTACTGTACATGTGACATACTTGCAAGCATATATACCATTTAATATGCTCAAGGCGAGCAGTAAGGGACGGGGAAGTGGTCGTGCTCCTGATGGTGCATGCAGAGGCCGTGGCCCTTGGCACGGTGAAACTGTGCCTGCTGCCAGAGCACAAGAAAACACACTCATCCACGATACCTAGCTTCACATCCCAGTTTGCAGGGCGGTGCAGGACACCAATTTTTGAAGTCACACCAGTGTGACCAGGTGGTCAGTTGAATTGCAGCAGATAATGCTTTCAGTCAGTTGAGGACCACCCTGTCTTCCACAAAGTCCAGTCTGAGTAGCCAAGAGTCTGGTCAACAGAATCCTTAGCATAACCATCCCACTTCTGAGTCTACTGAAAGGCTCGCTGCTCACAATGAAGGCAGACGCTTTGCATGTGGAAAAGGTTAAAATGGGGTAGACAGTATACAGGGTGATAGCCAGACCACCATCAGTTTGCCTTCTTATCGCGAATTGGATGATAAGGAGGAGCAGGAGACGGTTGCCTCCACTACAGAAGGTAGTAACCATAGCAGGTTTATTCCATCTGTTCAGCGTGGATGGACAGAAGAGGAGGAAGAGGATGAGAAGATTGAGAGTCATCCTCCTGATGAGGACAGCGAAGTGTTGTCTGTTTGAAATCTGGCACACATGGCTGACCTTATGTTATTCTGCCTTTCCCGTGACCCTCGCGTTATACGCATTTTGGCCAACACCGATTACTGGTTGTTCACCTTTCTCGACCCACGCTACAAAGAGAACTTCTCATCTCTCATTCCTGTGTTAAAGAGGACTAGCAAAATGGTGCAATACCAAATGGTCCATGTCGAAAAATTGCTCCAAAAATGTCCAGCTGACAAAGCTCGTGGCAGAGTACGTAGTTCCTTGGGCAACCGAGATGGGGAGACGTGGGGAACACACAGCAGTTCCAACAGAGGCAGGGCAACACACTCCAAGGCCTGGGACAGTTTCATGACATCCCGCCAGCACCCTCACCCTGATGCGCGGCCTAGTGTCACAAGAAGGGAAACGTTTTGGAAGATGGTGAAGGAGTACGTAGCAAACTGTGTCAGCGTCCTCAGAGATCCCTCTGTGCCTTAAAACTATTGGGTTCCAAGCTGGACATGTGGCACGAACTAACGCTCTACGTCGTGGAGGTGCTGGCCTGCCCTGCCACCAGCATTTTGTCAGAGTAGGTATTTAGTGCTGCTGGGGGCATAATAACTGATAAGCGCATCTGCCTGTCAACTGAAAATGCTGACAGGTTGACTCTTATCAAAATGAACAAGTCCTGGATTGCCCCTGACTTCTCTACTCCACCAGAGGAAAACGGCTGAACATAAAGGCACTTTAAATGTGGCTTTTATGGTTTATTGAATATACTGCAATTCCGTGCACCCCTTCCACAAAAAAGGGTATATGGTTCAATCTTCCTTTTCTCGTCCTCCTCCTTCATATCAACATGCTTATTCAGCTCCCCTCGCTTTTAATGTTTTAGAGGGTCAGCTCAGCAGCAGACACTCACCCCTAATGTTTTAGAGGGTCACCAGCAGGCCCTCGCACATAATGTTTTAGATGGTCAGATCAGCAGCAGACCTTCGCCCCTAATGTTTTAGATGGTCAGATCAGCAGCAGGCACTCACCCCTAATGTTTTAGAAGGTCATCCCAGCAGCAGACCCTCACCTCTAATGTTTTAGATGGTCAGATCAACAGCAGACCCTCACCCCTAATGTTTTATATGGTCAGATCAGCTGCCGGCCCTCGCCCCTAATGTTTTAGAGGGTCAGCTCAGCAGCAGACCCTCAACCCAATGTTTTAGATGTCCAGATCAGCATCAGGCCCTCGCCCCTAATGTTTTACAGGGTCACCAGCAGGCCTTTGCTCCTAATGTTTTTTTAGGGTCACCAGCAGGCCATAAATCATAATTTTTCAAGGGAGTGTATGATGCCCTCCTTTATGTGTAATAAAGGGTGTATTAGAGTGCCAGTTCCTTGGAATTCCACCACATGCACCCCTTCCACCACAAAAAAGGGAATATGGTTCAATCCTCCTTTTCTCGTCCTCCTCCATCATATCAACATGCTTATTAGGCTGCCCTCTCTCCTAATGTTTTAGAGGGTCAGTTCAGCAGCAGACCCTCACCCCTAATGTTTTAGAGGGTCACCAGCAGACCCTCGCCCAAAATGTTTTAGATGGTCAGATCAGCAGCAGGCCCTCACCCCTAATGTTTTAAAGAGTCAGCTCAGCAGCAGACCCTCACCCCTAATGTTTTAAATGGTCAGATCAGCAGCAGGCCCTCACCCCTAATGTTTTAGATGGTCAGATCAGCAAGAGACCCTCATCCCTAATGTTTTATATGGTCAGATCAGCAGCAGCCCCTCGCACCTAATGTTTTAGAGGGTCACCAGCAGGCCATTAATCATAATTTTTCGAGGGTGTGTATGATGCCCTCCTTTATGTGTAAAATGGGTGTATTGGAGTGCAAGTTCATTGTAATTTTTGGCAGCCCTTTCTCTTAGTGAGTGAGGCTTTATGAGTGTAGGAGTCCCACTACCTAAACAATAGTACCACAATGTGAATGAGGCCCTTCTTTATGTGATATACAGGTTGTATCAGGGTGCCTCTCTCTTGTACATTTTGGCAGCACTTGCACTTTATATACAAGTAAATATACTGAAAAGAATGTTTCCTAACAATTTTTCCTCTAAAATCTATTTTATCTTCGGTTTTGTGAGTATTATTTTCAGTCTGTAAAAGTGGCGTAGTACTAGGACAACATCGTTCCCAGCAGCGACCCGGGAGTTTAGGATGCATCTAGACATCCTCCCTATGCTGTTTTTCCTAACCATTTTAGTGGTATTTCCATCAATTTTTGACCTTTTCCTGTGAACCAGACACCCTTCCCTCTTCAAAGCAGGGGGTGCCTGGTTTAATGCTCTGTTTCTCCCATTGACTTCCATTGTGCTCTGGTGCTCGATCAACACTAGTAGTTAGAGCTCCACACATCGGCACTGCCATGCACTTTTGCATACACCAACAGGCTCAAGGACTTACCCACCTTTTATTCTACATACATGTGCAGAGCTGGTACTGCCTTTTTGGCAAGGAAATGATGGCTTGGGACTCTCCACCTCGGCTCGGCACAAGCCATCAGTTCTCTGAAAGGTGCAGAGTCCACCACTTGGAAAGGGAGGGACTGCAGCACAAGCAACTTGGCCAGGAGCACATTCAGCTTTTGTGCAGTTGGATGAGTGCACGTATACTGTTGTTTCTTGGCAATCGCTACGGTGATCTATTGCTGACGGAATGACTGACGAGTAGGAGGAGCAGGAGCATCGGGACCAGCAGATGATGGGAAGGACAGAAAGCTCCCTGAGGTGGTGGAGCCTTGACTGCCTGAAATCGGGTGTATGCCACTGGGTGATACAGCGGTTGCTGCAGCAGGCTGGACCACCACATCGGAGCCACAGTTCTCCCAGGCCACTTTACGGTGACACTGCATTTGTTGACGATTCTACCAATGGCAATGTTCACCTCCTCCGGCGGCTGAACAAAAAACTGCCACACCGCTGAATAGGTGATTTTACCCCCAACACTCGGCACTGACTGACTGCTACTGCCTCTGCCTCTGTGAACCCGTGCACAGCTGCTTCCCAGGCGGGTGGGCTACGCGGGGCACTGTTGCTACAATTGTGACTCCCGGGCACGCTAGTGACTTGTTGGCTCCCCCGCTGCCTCACGGCAAGCTGCCACCCTCTTCTCCTGATGATAATTAAGCCCCTTCTGCACCCAGCTTCCAAGTGCGATCTGCTTCATCATCACCGAGTAGTGTCTGCACGTCACTGATGTCCTCCTCAATGGCCTCTGGGTCAGGAGCCTGACCACTCGCAACACCACCACCCATGCCACTCTCCTCATCACTACTTGCCTGCCTAGCGGAGGAAGCGGTGGATGTCTCCTCCAGATCTTGGCTGGGCAGTAGCTGCTGAATGTCCTCTAGTAGCTCGTCCTCGCTGAAAAGTGGAGCCGAGACACCGGCATATAATACTTCTCTGGCTAAGTGAACAGAAAAGGACAGAAGCAGGTTAAGGCACAGGGCATGCTCCCTGGCCATGCCAACTAATCGTCGTGTCAGAGGAACCCACCGACTCTTGGCTGGAGGTGTCTGATGTCAATTGGGACAAAATGGATGACCGAGTCAACCATTCAAGAACCGCTGGGTTGCTGGTCAAGACACAACCGTTAGATGACATCGGGAGCTCAGGCCTCTCACTGCGACCCCAGCTGTCACGCCCCCTTACTCTGCTGCGACTTCTGCCTGCACCAGAAATATTTAGGCCTCTTCCACTCCCTTGTGCAGTGCCTGGCACTTCTATGTCTGACATACTGTTAGATTAAATAATTAAATTTTAGATCAAATATTTTTTACTTTGCCAATATGGTTGAGCGAACCCGAACTGTAAAGTAGTGCATTTCTGTAGTTGCTGTAATAAACCTGTACTGTTGTGCCACAGATCACATTTGCATACACTGCTGAAAATCCTATTTTAAAATTTTCCGGTGACATAGTGCATTTCTGTAGTTGGTGGAATAAACCGTACTGTCGTACCACAGATCACGTTTGCATACACCCCTGAAAAACCTATTTTAAAATTTTGCGGTCACAAAGTGCATTTCTGTAGTTGTTGTAATAAACCCGTACTGTCGTACCACAGAGCACGTTTGCATACATCGCAGAAAAACCTATTTTAAAATTTTGCGGTCACAAAGTGCATTTCTGTAGTTGCTGTAATAAATCTGTACTGTCGTACCACAGAGCATGTTTGCATGCACCACTGAAAAACCTATTTTAACATTTTGCTGTGAAAAACCGCATTTCTGTAGTTGGGTTCATAAACCCATACTGTTGTGTCACAGAGCACGTTTGCATACAACGCTGAAAAACCTATTTAAAAATTTAGCATTGACATACATCATTTGTGTATTTGGGGGAAATAAACCTGTATTGTTGTTCCACAGAGCAGTTCGGCATACAATGCACAAAAACATATTTTAAAATTTTGCAGTGACATACAGCATTTGCGTATTTGGGGGAAATAAACCTGTATTGTTGTTCCTCAGAGCAGTTTGGCATACAATGCACAAAAAACTATTTTAAAATTTAGCAGTGACATACTGCATTTCTGTAGTTTTTTGCAATAAACACTGGTTTTGTACTACATAACAGATCTGAGGCCTACCCTGTATTTCAGTGATTTTAAGTAACCTTTTGAACTCTGCATTTACATAGTTGGTTGGAAACAAACAGGTTTTGTTTTAGATAGCACATTAGCGGTGTATGCTACATTTCTGACAAATTAAACCATTAATTTCTGCTTTTACATTGTTGGTTTGAAAAATCTAATTTTTGGTGATAGTGAAGTAATTTTATTGAATTGCTCTGTTACACTGCTGTGTGACCTAAATAAATTTATTCTGTTTATGACACGGGCACTGCCTCGGTGTTAGTGAAATTAATTGTTGACTGTTAAATTGACACCGGAGATAAACCGTCTGTTTGGTGGGTGAACGCAAAAAATGAGAAGAATATCAAATAAGGGACATGGGCATGGTCGTGGTTGTGTTGGTGGAGCTCTTGTTGCTGGGAGAGGATGTGGCCGTTTAGCGCCAACTACAGGTCCAAGTAAAACACCTTCCCCAGGTGTGAGTAGGCGACAGAACCTGCAGCGTTATTTGGTAGGCCCGAATGCCACTCTGCGAATGGTGAGGCCAGAACAAGCACAGGCGCTAGTAGATTGGGTGGCTGACAGTGCCTCCAGTACCTTAACATTGTCTCCCACTGCAGAAAGCTCAGAGTTGGCACCTGCAGCCCATGCCCATCAGTCTTTCACCTCACTCCGTTGCAAATCAGCCAAGAAATCTGAGCCCCAAGTCATGCAGCAGTGCCTTATGCTTTTTGATGACTCTGCTAGCAGGGTTTCCCTAGGCCATAACTATAGCCCTGCCCCAGAAGTGGAAGAGATTGAGTGCACGGATGCCCAACCACTTAGGTTTGAGGATGAGGACATAGGAAGACCACTGCAGCACGTCTCTGATGTTGACGAAACATAGGTGCAAACTGCTGCGGCTTTCTGCGGTGTGCAGACCGACAAAGAAGGCAGGGGTGAAGACTGGGTGGAAGATGATGTTGAGAACGATGAGGTCCTACACCCCAAAATATACCACTTAGATCCATGTTATTCATGGGTGGTGGAAAAAATTTTTTTTAAGGCCAGGAATTATCTTTGCGGCCTGCGTTGCATATGTGCCAGGAAAAATAATATAGTTAATCCGTCTGGGAGTTCAGGGGTTGACATATTCCAATTTTTTGCTGTCAAGTAACCCTGCACTGCATAGCTGAAAATCTTCTTTTAAATTGTTGGGTGAAATATTACCATTTTTGCCGGGTACAAACCCCTGCTCTGCATAGGTGGCAGTGACCAAAAATGCGGAACTTCTTCTTTTAAATTGTTGGGTGCAATATTACCATTTTTGCCGTGAATAAACCCCTCCTCTGCCTGGGTACCAGGGGCCTACATTTCTAAAAATCGCCTGTTCCATTGGTGGGTGAAATGGACCCCGTTTTGCCGTGAATAAACCCCTGCTCTGCATAGGTTACAGGGACCTAAATTTCTAAAAATCTCCTCTTCCATTGGTGGGTGACATTAATCCCGTTTTGCCGTGAATTAACCCCTCCTCTGCCTGGGTGCCAGGGGCCTACATTTCTAAAAATCGCCTGTTCCATTGGTGAGTGACATGAACCCCATTTTACTGTGAATAAACCCCTCCTCTGCCTGGGTGCCAGGGGCCTACATTTTAAAAAATTGTCTGTTCCATTGGTGGGTGACATTAACCCCGTTTTGCCGTGAATCAACCCCTCCTCTGCCTGGGTGCCAGGGGCCTACATTTCCAAAAATCACCTTTTCTATTGGTAGGTGACATCAACCCAGTTTTGCTGTGAAAAAACCCTTCTCTGCCTGGATGCCAGGGGACTACATTTTTAAAAATCGCCTGTTCCATTGGTGGGTGACATGAACCCCGTTTTGCCGTGAATTAACCGTTCCTGCCTGGGTGCCTGGGGCCTACATATTTGAAAATCGTCTGTTCCATTGGTGGGTGATATGAACCCTGGTTTGCAGCTGAAAACCCCTGCTGTTCATTGCTGACAGGGAACCAAATTTGGTAAAAACATCTTTTAATGATCGAAAGATGCGTGACTGCAAACGCACGCTGGTAGTCGCGCTGCTGATGGCATTCCCACCTGACGCCTCCTCAACCTCCTACTCCACATCCATTTGCTCCTCCTAGATCAAGATTTTTATTTTTATTTATTTTATTTTAAGTCATTTCCCTATCCACATTTGTTTGCAGGGCACTTACCCACATTTTGCTGACTTTTGCAGCCCTCTAGCCGCTTCCGGGACTTTTTGACAGCCATTTTAGTGCCCAAAAGTTCGGGTCCCCATTGACTTCAATGGGGTTCCGGTTCGGGGTTAAGTTCGGGTTAAGTTCGGATCCCGAACCTGAACTTTTTTGTGAAGTTCGGCTGAACCCATCGAACCCGAACTTCCAGATGTCTGTTCAACTCTATTCGCCACTAACACATGGCAATCTGAGCTTTATAATTTTTTACTGCACCGCTTACTGGCAATTAGGCAACTTCAGACCCATCTCCCTTCTAAATAGCGACTTTAAATTATTTTCAAAAATACTTGCTAACAGACTGGCAGATCTCTTACCCACCTTGATAGAAAATGATCAGGTAGGATTTGTAAAAGATCGTCATACTTCTGACGGAACTAGACGTTTCATTGACCTGATCGAAGTAGCTCGTTCACGTCGAACGCCTTCTCTGCTCCTTTCCTTGGACACAGAGTAGGTTTTCTAAGTACTGTTATGCAAAAATTTGGGTTTTCTGGCCCTTTCCTGTCCGCCTTGTTAAAATTATACTCTAACCCTCATGCCTATGTATACGCCTCGGGTTTTAAATCTCAAGCATTTACAATAACCAACGGTACAAAGCCCCCTATCCCCGCAAATTTTTGCCCTAATGATGGAACCACTAGCCCTACATGTAAGATCCTCTCCCAACATCTCTGGTATCCCAATATCAATTAAAGACCACCGAATAGGCTTATTCGCAGACGATGTCCTATCATTACTATCTAACCCTTTAAAATCCTTACATAGCACTTATGACATCCTAATGAGGTTCTCAGATGCTTCTTACTATAAAATAAATACAGCCAAATCTCAAATCCTTAATCTGGGCATTCCACAGAAAACTGTGAAAATCCTTAAACAATCTTTCCAATTCAAGTGGGTTAAACACTCTCTCCCATATCTAGGGATTAAATTAACAGTGCATACTGAAGATATTTATGCCTGCAATTACATTCCCCTACTTCGTGATGCTAAAAATACCCTAGACACTTTAAAAACACAAGGAATATCCTGGTTAGGCAAAATCGCAGTAGTAAAAATGACTATAATACCCAAAATATTATACTATTTTAGGAATCTTCCAATTCCAATTCCTATTAGTTTCTTCAAAATACGGCAAAAACTTATTTTACATTTTATCTGGGGAGGGAAAAGACACAGAATTTACGCCGACAAACTCTATTTACCAAGAAGAGAGGGTGGCTTGAGCTGTCCCTCTATTATCCAATATTATATGGGAACTATCCTCCATCAAATGAAGCATGTATGGCAAGGAGACCACACTAAAGCCTGGTCACAAATAGAAAATCACCTTCTTAACAAACACCCGTTAAAAGAACTCCTACTTTCTAAGTATCTTTTCAACTCTCATCCCCAATATAGACTGCTCACTATAAAAGCTATCCTAGACGTTTGGGATACAATCATCAACAAACGCCAACTTCTCAACATACCTGTTCACTCTCTTCCTATCTCAATACTGGAAGCCTATATCCCTGACTTAGATTTATCTACTGGAAAGGAAAAGGGCCTGTTAACCATAGAAAGTTTATTCCATAATAACTTACTCAAATCCTTTCAGCAACTTACAAACGAATACCATTCATCAACCAAAGATTTTAACAAACATTTACAAATAAGACATAGACAGAATACCTTCTCACAGACAAATTGACAACCCAATTCAGATCCTCCTTCTAGCCTGTTTGCTAAATGGGTCCCACTAAGTAACTCAAATACAAAAGGGATATCTAAAGCCTTTTTCCAGACATCATGCCTAATTGCTGGAGATGTAATAATGCAGAAGGCACCTTTTTACACTGTTGGTGGAATTGCCTCCCTGTCAAGTCCTTATGGACCCAAATCTTTCATATTTTCTATAAGATATGTTGCATAAATATACCTCCCTCTCCAGAGCTAACCCTCCTATTGATTGGTGCAGAAAATCTACCATATAATTCTAGAACGTTATTCACTGACCTCTCTATTGTAACTTGCCAATTACTGGCTTATCACTGGAAGTCAGAGTACATACACAATGCCACAGAAGTTATCCGCAAAGTGAGAGACAACTGTTGGTATGAAGGAGTGGCTGCTTCGGCTCTCCATACAAAACAAAAATTTTATAAAGCCTGGGAAGTTTGGCTATCCAGCCACTTCAATAAAGAACCCAGCCCATCTAACATGCTAGTTATTTAAATGTATTAAGCCCACCCAAGTATTAGAAACTGCATGCACCCAGCGTGTACTCTCTTTACTAAGGCTAACAATTTTGTATCGCCTTATATTGTACCATTTGACAAGCTACTATACAACTCGCAATTGCAATGTTAATCTGTATTTGATCACAAATGATGACCCCATTTTGTTATTGTCACTGCTATTGATATCTACCCTCTGTCTGCACGTCACTGATGTCATCCTCGCCATTCTCAGGGCCACATGCGTGACCACTTACAACACCAGCTCCCACGCGACTCTCATCATCGCTACTTGCCCGCCTTCCGGAGGACATACTGTACTGTAACATTAACTGCAAGGGTAAAAGAGCAATAGTGTCAGGCTACAATTTTGCACCAACTCAGCAGCTACTGAGTGATTCATCAAACTAAGTATAAAAGAATTTGAACACCCAAAAATGTGTAGTGTGAGGCTGTAGTTTCACACCAACTCAAGAACTACTGATTGATGCATCGAATTAAGTGTAAAACAATTTGACAACCTAAAAAGGGTGTAGTATCAGGCAATTTCACACCAATCCGCAAATACTGATTGGCATAGATCGACAATGTCCTCTCCCTGCAGCAGGAGCTTCACCACCACCATCGGCAACACTCTGACCACGGCCACCTCCCCTAGTTGATGCTCTCCTCATTTTGCTATAGTCACTCAAAAAATTGACAGACAGAAGAACAATTGTATATCTGTGTCACGTATGCAAAAGAGATGTTTAGCATCAAAAAGTATGTAGGTCTCACTGACCCAATTAACCGGCTGATTAACTATTATATATCCATGTGACGGCAGCAAGTACAGTTTTTTTAAACACAAAATATAGGTTGGTCTCACCGACCCAATTAACAGGCTGATTAACTATTATATTTCTATAGAAAAATTAAATTCGCAATGAATGTGAATTTCCTCATGCTTCCTGGTAACGAATCACGATTTTTCCTAAAATGGCTGCCACACGTGTGAGGACTGAAGACATGGGGCAAGGAACTCTGGGAAGGCGGGATCACCAAAATTGACATGCATGCATGCAGCCAATCAGCATCCAGCCAGCCCTGTCATGTCACAGCCCTATACCTATGGTAGCCATTTTAGATTCTGCCATTTTCCAGCATTCTAAGTGCAGGGACAGATGTGAGAAGGTGCTATAGACAGCAATTGGAAAAAGCAAATAGTGAAAAAAAACTGAAAAAACTATTTATAAGTGCAGGGAAATGATATGGAGGAATCTTTTCACAGCATCTTAGTGCAGGGAGAGACGTCAGAAGGCGCTAGGGACATTGATAGGAAAGCGATTTACAAGTGCAGGGAAGGAAATTTGGGGATCCAAATAGCCATTATACAGCTCTGGCATTCCATCAATTTGTTCTTGGGGTGCAAGTGCTATGTTGAAAAGCGTTTAGTGGCTTATATCTATGGAAAAAGAAAAATATATACGCCATTCACTTCTGCAGCTATATGTGGTGAAAGTGTTTAGTGACGTATTTTCTATTTCTACTAATGGCATGGCTGTGATTCGCCAAGAGCAGCATGTGACCCAGCCTCTATATAGGCTGGAGTCACGTAGCCCCGCACGCTACTCTTCTCCGTGTATGCATAGGATGCTGTTGCTGTGAGGGAGAGATTAGGCAAGAATTCTGTTGAACTTGGTGGTGTAGTGTTCAATTTTCAAACTACAAAGATTATTGATGCTGCTATGAGCCCAGTGACACAGAAAAATATGTTTAATCCATTTGCTAGTTCAGTGGGTATCGGCGGACATTTTTGCAAGTGCAGTGCCCTTCCAACTGCATGTGAACTGCATGCGTGCCAGGGACATTACTTTAATTCTGTTCTAGTAGCACAGTGGAGGACAAATTCCCTTTTTTGGCCGTTCAAGTACCCCTGCGGCCTACAGTGCATACCTGGCAGTCGAAAAAAATTTCAATGACATTAGTCTGTCATACTTTTTTGTGCCCTAACATAATTTTTTTATCTGTCTGCCACAGGCACTGCATATCTGACAGTCCAATAAAACTGCTAAATACTGCAGTAACCTTGCTGATAGAAAATGCAAACTTTTTTTGCAAGTTAGTAAATTTACGGGCTATGCTGCATTTCTGACAGTCTAATAAAAACGTTACATACTGCAGTTACATTGCTGCTATAAAAAAGCAGATTTTTTTGCGCTACTGTAGATAGCAAATTTGCATGCTATGCTGCATTTCTGACAGTCCAATACAACCAAATGATTGATAACATTGAGTAAAATGTCACATCATATTATAATTGTATGAATAAATATAATACTGTGGTCGACAGACAGTGTATTGTAACCTTATTCAAATAAAGTCGAATTTTATCTAGTGGTCAATACATTCTTTACATCCACCTTGGTATCATCGAATATAAGAGAGGTAGGCGGCAGGCATATGTAATAAGGATCAACAAAGAGACATCATGAGGGCCTCTATATAACACGAGGACCTATATATTTTTATCCGGTGTCCGGGAAACAAAGTAAGGTCTTCCTATGGCATCCTGGACCGAGGGTGTCAATGGGACTAGAAGTGGATACAAACCCCTGTGTAAGTAGGTGGTTAAGAAAAAACGGACAATATACAATGTAATATAAGGTAGGGTAACGTGCAACCATGTTTGCACGGTACCCTACCTTATATTACATTGTATATTGTCTGTGTCTTCTTAACCACCTACTTACACAGGGGGCTGTATCCACTTCTAGTCAGCGTTGGCTTCTTCCGATCACGCTTCAGTGATGGAATTAAGGACGGCATGTTATCCTTATAATGGGGATCCAGCAGGGTGGCCACCCAGTAATCTGCACAAGTTAGAATGTGGGCAACTCGGCAGTCGTTGAGCAGGCACTGCAGCATGTAGCCGCTCATGTTTGCCAGGTTGCCCAGAGGCAACGACAAGCTGTCCTCTGTGGGAGGTGAATCATCTGTGTCCTCCGTATCCCCGCAGCCACGCTCAAGTGATGGCCATGAGCTGCTTTGGGTGCCACCCTGCTGTGAACACGGTTTCTTCTCCTCCTCCAGAACTGTGCCCTGGCTGGACAAATGTGTACCTGGCATATGTTGGTGCAGGAACCCACCCTCCGAGCCACTTGTATATGACTGGCCTTATAAGTTAAGGTTAAGGCATGTGTATAGCTTTGTTTGTTTATTTTGTTTATCTGACTTATAGTTATTTTAATATGTTTATAAGTAATTTGTAAACAGTTTGTGAATGGGCATTAATGAGTGGTTTGAGTGAAAGCGGGGGTGGGGGGGTGTAGGGTGAGAGTCTGGTCGGGTTAATTTTCTCTTTTTGAAATGTTCCTTGTATAGTTTTTGTTACGATATATGATAAAAACTCCTGATAACCGTGGAAATGTTACCCAACAATCTAACCAACAAATTTAATAAAATGATTTGCCTTTCACATCTGCGGCTCAGGCCACAGGGGTCCTTGAGCATCAATAAAGGTTAATTTGTCCCACCAGAATCTAAGAGCTGGATTAACTGAATTTATTTTCACTGTCAGGTGTTTAGAAATTTCTGCACCACCAAATTCTTCACATGTGCCAGGCAAGGGAGGTGTGTCAAACCGGCTAGGCCCAGAGCTGCTATGAGATTTCGCCCATTATCGCACACCACCAGGCTGGGCTTGAGGCTCAGTGACACCAACCACTCATCGGTCTGTTGTTCCATGCCAGTCCACAGCTCCTGCGCTGTGTGGGGTTTGTCCCCCAAACAGATGAGTTTCAGAACAGCCTGCTGTCGTTTCCCCCTGGCTGTGCTGAGGTTGGGGGTGAAGTTGTTATGCTGAAAGGAGGAGGAGTTGGTATAGGAGGAGGAAGCGGAGTAGGAGGAGGAAGCAACAGGAGGCAAATAAAGATGCCCTGCAATCCTTGGGGGCAGAAACACATGCGCCAAACTGCTATCCGTCTCTGGCCCAGCCGCCACTACATTTATCCAGTGTGCTGTTTGGGAGATATAACTTCCCTGCCCGTGCTTACCGGTCCACGTATTGGTGGTTATGTGGAACTAGATTTCAAGAAAAATGATTTTACCACATATAAGCGCAACGCCTAACGCTGAATACAATTTTGTTCCACCAAAATAATTCACCAAAGCTTTTACCGCATATAACTGCAGGGCTGAACCCTGAATGAAATTTTTTTTCCCACCAAAATAATTCACAAAAGATTTTACCGCATATAACTGCAGCACTGAACGCTGCATACAATTTTTTTTCCACCAAAATAAGGCACTAAAGATTTTACCGCATATTACTACAGTGCTGAACGCTGAATAAAATTATTTTTTTGACCAAAATATGTCACAAAAGGTTTTTCCCCATATAACTGGAACAGTGAACGCCGAGTATATTTTTATTTTTCCACGTGTATACGCCACAAAAGCTTTTCAACAGAGGGTTATAGGCTGTCAGTTTCAAAAAACACCTGCGCCTATGGCGGAGTGATCTGAAGTGAACGGGATGCAGCGGAGGAAGTAGGTCCGCGCTGGAAGAGTGAGACGCAATCCTCCTGCGGTTTCTGTGCTGCAGAAAAGTCCCCGTAGTGTCCAGTAAATAATACCGCAGATAGATGCAGGCTGGTGTGAATTAGTTCGCATTTTTATGTAGGGTTAGTGCATAGTGTATTCACCTGTATTGGTGTGCTGCTCTTATGGACGTCATCACGTAAGTCCGCAGTGTGTGAAACTTAAATAAAAAATTTCACCACAACGTAATTCAGTCCATACCCCAAAAAGGACTTTCCCACATATAACTGCAGCGCTGAACGCTGAATATATCTTTATTTTTCTACTCAAATACGCCACTAAAGGCTTTACCACATATAACTGCAACAGTGAACGCTGAATATATTTAAATTTTTCTTCTGATATATGTCAATAAAGGTTTTTCAAGATATAAGTGCAGCAGCGAATTGCGAATATATATTTCTTTTTCTAATGATATACGTCAATAAAGGTTCCTCTACATATAAGTGTACCAACGAATGGCGAATGTATATTTCTTTTTCTAATGCAATACGCCAGTAAAGGCTTTACCAGATATAACTGCAACAGTGAACTGAGAATATATATATTTTTTTGTAGTACTGAAATACGCCCTATACGCTTTCACCAGAAATAAGTGCAGAAGTGACCTGAGAATATATTTTTCTTGTTGGACTGAAAGACACCCCTATATGCTTTCACCAGAAAAAAAAATGCAGAAGTGACCTTTTCTTGTTGGACCAGAAAAAAATTAAAGAGTGAAGTGCGTATATATTTTTCTTGTAGTACTGAAATACGCTCCTATACTCTTTCATCAGCAATAAATTCAACAGTGCAGTGCGTATATATTTTTCTTTTTTTTTACTGAAATATGCCCCTTTATGCTTTCGACAGAAATAACTGCAACAGTGCAGTGCGTATATATTTTTCTTGTTGTAATGAAATACGCCCCAATACGCTTTCACCAGAAATAACTTCAGAAGTGACCTGATATGATATATTTCTTGTTGGACTGAAATAGGCCACTATACACTTTGACCAGAAAAAAATTAAAGAGTGAAGGGCGTATATATTTTTCTTGTAGTACTGAATAAGATATTAAAATATATGGCACTAAAGGCTTTTCAACATAAAACTTGCAGCCCAATAAAAAAAATCTAGGATGACAGAGTTATCTAATGACTATTTGGATCCCCAAATAATCTTTCCCTGCACTTGTAAATCACTTGCCTATCAATTTCCCTAGCACCTTCTGATGTCTCTCCCTGCACTAAGGTGCTGTGAAATGATTGCGCCCTATCCTTTTCCTGTACCCATAAATCATTTTTGTTGTCTTTTTGTTCCACAATCATTTTTCCACTTGCTGTCCCTAGTGCCTTCACACATCTGTTCCGGCACTTTGAATGCTGGAAAATGTCTGATTAAGATGTCTGCCGTATTTATAGGGCTGTGACATCACAGGGCTGGGCGGCTGCTGATTAGCTGCATGCAGGCATGTCAATCTGGGTGATCCTGCCTTCCCAGAGTTCCTTGCCCCATGTCCTCAGTCCTCACACGTGTAGCCGCCATTTTAGGAATAAGATCCTAAGATATAAGTCACTAAAGGCTTTTCAACATAAAACTTGCAGCCCAATAACAAAAAGCGGGAATGACAGAGCTGTCTAATGACTATTTGGATCCCTAAATAATCTTTCCCTGCACTTGTAAATCACTTTCCTATCAATGTCCCTAGCGCCTTCTGACATCTCTCCCTGCACTAAGATGCTGTGAAATTATTTCTTTCTATTAGTGATGATTAGTGATGTCGCGAACATAAAATTTTCAGTTCGCGAACAGCGAACGCGAACTTCCGCAAATGTTCGCGAACGGGCGAACCGGGCGAACCGCCATAGACTTCAATTGGCAGGCGAATTTTAAAACCCACAGGGACTCTTTCTGGCCACAATAGTGATGAGAAAGTTGTTTCAAGGGGTCTAACACCTGGACTGTGGCATGCCGGAGGGGGATCTATGGCAAAACTCCCATGGAAAATTACGTAGTGGACGCAGAGTCGGGTTTTAATCCATGAAGGGCATAAATAAACTAACATTCCTAAATTGTTTGGAATAACGTGCTTTAAAACATCCAGTGTGTGTATGTTGTATCGATCAGGTAGTGTAAGGGTTACGCCCGCTTCACTGACATTGACAGACCAAACTCCCCTTTTAATGCACCACAAACAGTTCATTTGCACAAACTCCCCATTTGCACAAGGTTGGATACCAAGCTAGCCACGTCCCGGTGATGTCATTGAAGGTTTCTTCCTCCACCCAGCCACGTACAACACCAAGGGTCCCCAAAAGATGAATTGAATTGATTTTTCGAACGGTGAGATGGTTAAAAAAACGCTGGCTCCCTCCACTCTGTTTTAAACCACGGTGACTGCGTCTGCGCCGTGCAATTTGCTGTCACACTCGATATGAGTGGTATTTTCTGTAGTACTATTCTCATCAGTTTAATCCCTCTAACGTCCCCAATCTGGGGGCCATTTATTGAATAGATTTTTCGAACGGGGAGATGGTTAAAAAAACGCTGGCTCCCTCCACTCTGTTTTAAACCACGGTCACTGCGTCTGCGCCGTGCAATTTACTGTCACACCCGATATGAGTTGTATTTTCGGTAGTACTATTCTCATCTGTTTAATCCCTCTAACGTCCCCAATCTGGGTGCCATTTATTGAATAGATTTTTCGAACGGGAGATGGTTAAAAAACGCTGGCTCCCTCCACTCTGTTTTAAACCACGGTGACTGCGTCTGCGCCGTGCAATTTACTGTCACACCCGATATGAGTGGTATTTTCTGTAGTACTATTCTCATCAGTTTAATCCCTCTAACGTCCCCAATCTGGGTGCCATTTATTGAATAGATTTTTCGAACGGGGAGATGGTTAAAAAACGCTGGCTCCCTCCACTCTGTTTTAAACCACGGTCACTGCGTCTGCGCCGTGCAATTTACTGTCACACCCGATATGAGTGGTATTTTCTGTAGTACTATTCTCATCAGTTTAATCCCTCTAACGTCCCCAATCTGGGTGCCATTTATTGAATAGATTTTTCGAACGGGAGATGGTTAAAAAACGCTGGCTCCCTCCACTCTGTTTTAAACCACGGTCACTGCGTCTGCGCCGTGCAATTTACTGTCACACCCAATATGAGTGGTATTTTCTGTAGTACTATTCTCATCAGTTTAATCCCTCTAACGTCCCGACTCCCCAATCTGGGGGCCATTTATTAAATAGATTTTTGAACGGGAGATGGTTAAAAAACGCTGGCTCCCTCCACTGATATGAGTGGTATTTTCTGTAGTATTATTCTCATCAGTTTAATCCCTGTTACGTCCCACATCAGGGATTGCCTTTTGTGAAAAAAAATTTAGGCTGGGTACCTTCGACTGCCTTCACAGTGACAGACCAAACTCTCATACACTAAACTGAATTGATTTCAGGAACCGGGAGATGGAAAAAGCAGCTTGGTCGGTCCTCTTACTCCCAAATTGGGGCACTGCGCGTGCACAGAGCAATGTGCTGTGACACCCTATATGAGTGGTGTCTTAACTAGTACTATTCCTATCAGTTTAATCCCTGTTACGTACCCTATCCGGGGACGTGTGCCGAATTAGACTAATGTGTAAAAATTAAATGCCTTATTTATCGGCAAGCTACTGTGCCACCCGGTATCAGTGGTTGGCACTGGCAGTGGGCACACTACAGTCAGTGGAAGCGGGCCTGACACACACTGGCAGCAGGCAAGCAACTGAATTTAGACTACTGTCTAAAAATTAAATGCCTTATTTATCGGCAAGCTACTGTGCCACCCGGTATCAGTGGTTGGCACTGGCAGTGGGCACACTACAGTCAGTGGAAGAGGGCCTGACACACACTGGCAGCAGGCAAGCAACTGAATTTAGACTACTGTCTAAAAATTAAATGCCTAATTTATCGGCAAGCTACTGTGCCACCCGGTATCAGTGGTTGGGACTGGCAGTGGGCACACTACAGTCAGTGGAAGAGGGCCTGACACACACTGGCAGCAGGCAAGCAACTGAATTTAGACTACTGTCTAAAAATTAAATGCCTAATTTATCGGCAAGCTACTGTGCCACCCGGTATCAGTGGTTGGCACTGGCAGTGGGCACACTACAGTCAGTGGAAGAGGGCCTGACACACACTGGCAGCAGGCAAGCAACTGAATTTAGACTACTGTCTAAAAATTAAATGCCTTATTTATCGGCAAGCTACTGTGCCACCCGGTATCAGTGGTTGGCACTGGCAGTGGGCACACTACAGTCAGTGGAAGCGGGCCTGACACACACTGGCAGCAGGCAAGCAACTGAATTTAGACTACTGTCTAAAAATTAAATGCCTTATTTATCGGCAAGCTACTGTGCCACCCGGCATCAGTGGTTGGCACTGGCAGTGGGCACACTACAGTCAGTGGAAGAGGGCCTGACACACACTAGCAGTAGGCAAGCAACTGAAATTACACTAAAGTGTAAAAATTAAATGCCTTTTTTTGATGCAAAGTACTGTGCCACACGGGATGACAGGGGTGGGCACTGGCAGTGGGCACACTACAGTCAGTTGAAGTCGGCCTGACACACACTAGCAGCAGGCAAGCAGCTGAAATTACACTAAAGTGTAAAAATTAAATGCCTTTTTATGCAAAGTCCTGTGCCAGCCGGTATGAGTGGTGGGCACTGGCAGTGGGCACACTACAGTCAGTGGAAGTCAGCCTGACACACACTGGCAGGCAACTAACCTTAGATTAAAGTGTAAAAATTAAGTCCCTTTTTTAAGCAAAGTCCTGTGCCACACGGGATGACAGGGGTGGGCACTGGCAGTGGGCACACTACAGTCAGTTGAAGTCGGCCTGACACACACTAGCAGCAGGCAAGCAGCTGAAATTACACTAAAGTGTAAAAATTAAATGCCTTTTATGCAAAGTCCTGTGCCAGCCGGTATGAGTGGTGGGCACTGGCAGTGAGCACACTACAGTCAGTGGAAGTCAGCCTGACACACACTGGCAGGCAACTAACCTTAGATTAAAGTGTAAAAATTAAATGCCTTTTTTGATGCAAAGTCCTGTACCACACGGAATGACAGGGGTGGGCACTGGCAGTGGGCACACTACAGTCTGTGGGCCTGCAGCTCCTCACACACAGGCAGGCCAGGCAACTGCAATATGTATATAAAGGAAAAAAAAGCAGACTAATGTTGCAGCCCTAAAAGGGCTTTTGGGGTGCTGTCAGGACGCTGTCCTTACAGCAGAGATCAGATGAGTCTTTCAGGACTGGAGTGGACACTGAATTCACTAGCCTAGCTATCAATTTCCCAATTAAATCAGCAGCTACTACACTCTCCTTCCTCTCACTAAGACTGCAGCTTCAGAATGAATCTAAAATGGATGCTGTTCAGGAGGTGGGAGGGTCTGGGAGGGAGGGTATGCTGCTGATTGGCTGGAATGTGTCTGCTGACTGTGAGGTACAGGGTCAAAGTTTGCTCAATGATGATGTATAGGGGGCGGACCGAACATCGCATATGTTCGCCCGGCAGAGGCGAACGCGAACAAGCTATGTTCGCCGGGAACTGTTCGCCGGCGGATAGTTCGGGCCATCTCTAGTGATGATTGTGCAGCAAAGTACTCGGGTGTTCGGCCCGAACACATTGCAGAAACACCACCAAAATGTATCGGAAACAACATGGGATGATGTCTGGATGCATCTTGGACTCCCAGGTCACTGCTGGGAACCATGTTGTCCGAGTTGTACACCACTTTTACAGACTGATAAAAATACGCCAGGGGTGTGGAATTCCTATCGCCCGACGCCCGGGACATGCAGTTCCGGGCGCCGGGCAAGTACTTTAAACAGTTGTTTAGCCCTGTGCGGGCAAGTAGCAGGGACATGTGGTTGGACAGTAATAGGAGCAGTCATATGCGAGCTGACCGCTCCTATCTGTGTCAGCCTGCCCCTGCATCGTGCATATGACCCGTACATAGCACTTCCTGCAGACGGCCCCCGCTCCTCCCGGCTCCTGTATGAAGTCTCGCCCACCTGCCAGCACGGGCGCACAGCAAGTCAGCACATCGTCTCCAGAGACAAGATGGGAGAAGAGTGAGACCCACGGCCTCTGCAGATGAGCGTTCCTCCCGGAGCCTGTCCACATCAGCAGCTCCGCTGACTGGGTTACATAGCATTATACTGATTTATGATGCTATGTAACCGCTACAGCTCTGGAATGTGTTTTGGTAATACTGACAGCATTATGTCAGCGTTATCCAATACATTCCAGAACTGTAGGGTTATATAGCATCATAAGTCAGTACTAATGCTATGTGAATTCAGTCAATGGTTGCAGGTCAGGCTGGGAGCTCAGTTAACAGCACTCTGGAGGAACGCTCATCTGCAGGGGGTGTCAGAAACAAAGGTAGTGCTGTCTGTCTTCTGCGAGCTCTGGCCCTGCCTGCAATCTGCACTGCAGGTGGCACTTTATAAACTATAACGTCTCCCCTGTTGCTCCCCATACAGTATAACGTCACCCTGTGGCCCTCCGCACAGTATAACGTCCACCCTGTGGCCCCCGCCCCCATACAGTATAACATCTCCCTGTGGCCCCCGCCCCCCATACAGTATAACGTCACCTTGGGCTGCGCCCGCATGGTATAACGTCACCCTGTGGCCCCGCCCCCATACAGTATACGTCACCCTGTGGCCCCCGCCCCATACAGTATATACGTCTCCCTGTGGCCCCAGCCCCACTACAGTATAACGTCTCCTGTGGCCCCGCCCCCATACAGTATAACATCTCCCTGTGGCCCCCACCCCATACAAGCATAACGTCTCCTTGTGGCCCTGCCCCCATACAGCATAACGTCTCCTTGTGGCCCCTGCCCCATACAGTATGAGCGTCTCCCTGTGACTTCCGCCCCATACTAGGATAACGTCTCCTTGTGGCCCTGCCCCATACAGCATAACGTCTCTCTGTGGCCATTCATCACAGTATACCGTTAGTACAAGTTCAGGACAAGTAGATGGTCATGAGGGACAAGTAGATTGAGCCCCCTCTTTAGTCCTTCGACAAGTAGTTTTTTTTTAAATTTCCACACCCCTGTACGCACAAAACCACCCCAAAAAAATCAATTTCACAGGAAAAATTGTAAATTCAATTGTATATAGAGTGCAAGTGCTGTCAAAAATTGCAAGCAATAGGCACTCCGAAAAAGCCTGTATATAACATAAGGGTGCTTTCACACTAGCGTTTTTATATTCTGTCCTAGAGTTCCGTCCTCGGGGCTCTAGGACGGAAAGAAACTGATTAGGATTATCCCCATGCATTCTGAATGGAGAGAAATCCGTTCAGGATGCATCAGGATGTCTTCAGTTCAGGACCGGAACGTTTTTTGGACGTTGACAAAACCGCAGCATGCTGCGGATTTGTCTCCATCCAAAAATCCGGAAGACTATCCTGAACGACAGATCCGGCATTATTGCCCATTGAGATGCATTAATCCGGATCCATCTTAAATAGATGCATTGTTTCGACGCAACGCCGGATACGGCTTTGCGTTTTTTCCCGCGCCAGGATATAGGAGGAGCTTCAAAAGCAATTTCCTCTTTCACTTTTGGCCTGGATCCAGCCTGCGAGGGAGGAAGAGCCTGTGCTGGTGAGTATAAAGTTTTTTTTTTGGTCTATAAATTAAATGGAAAAAATTATAAGCAGCTCCTATGTACTACATGGGAGCTGTATATTGGATGCTGGGAGTAGTAGTCCTGGGTACTGCTGCTCCCAGCATCCACCATGTGCTCAGCCCACTTGCAGGCCCTGTGTACCTTGGCATGGGGCCTGCATGTGGGGTGAGCACATGTTGGATGCTGGGAGTAGTAGTCCTGGGTACTGCTGCTCCGCAGCATCCATGTGCTCAGCCCACTTGCAGGCCCTGTGTACCTTGGCATGGGGCCTGCAGGTGGAGTGAGCATGATGGATGCTGGGAGTAGTAATCCTGGGTACTGCTGCTCCCAGCATCCACCATGTGCTCAGCCCACTTGCAGGCCCTGAGTGCCTTGGCATGGGGCCTGCAGGTCGGCAGAGCACATGGTGGATGCTGGGAGTAGTAGTCCTATCATAAAAGTATTAAATACAAGTATTAAATACAAATTCCATTTTTTTTTTCTATGTGGCCCATAATACAAATAATAAGAAAAAAAGGAGCCCTGCCCGACCAGCCCAAAAGCCTTGAAGCCTGCCCCCTAGCCAGTCCGTCCGCCAACCAGCAAAAAAAAAAAAAAAAAATGTCCAGTAAGTATATCTTTAAAAGTTTTTTTTTTTTTTTTAATAAAGTATTGTTTAAATAATAATGTCTTTATCTCTTTGTTTCTACAGGCACTTCTTCAAGTGAGGCCGGGACATCTCCTCCTAGGCGACGTCAGCGACATGACACGGTATTGAAATTAATGAAGCAGAACTAATTTAAATTTTATTGCATTAGTTACATTATTTTTTATATGTACTTTTACAGCCATCTTCGGAGGAGACTGTTCCCGACCAAAGAGCATCAGGAGAGGAGGAAGTCCGTGGTGGAGGGCAGCAAGCGGTAAATATATTGCATATTCTCCTTTTCTCTTGCCTACTTTTCTACTAGAATTTATTACAATATTGTATATTTGTGTATTGCAGTCTGCTCCTCCCGTTGCCCGAATAAGAGGTCATCAGCCCGCAACCAGAGGACGTCGGGAGCACGTGGCGGTCGTGGGCGTGTGAGTATTTTAAAGATAATAATAATCATAATATTTTATTTATTTAAAAAATATATATATTTTTTTTTTTAGGGTTCCAGGTCCTCCATCAGGTCGGATGAGGAGGCCGTCACAGGATTCTGGATCGACAACGACCTCCTCATCCAAATGGTGGAGGAGAGAACACCACTTTGGGATCCCACAGACCGCCGCCATGCCGACCACCACGCAACCCGGCGCCTCTGGTTAGAAATATGCTCCTCCATTGCACCGAACTGGGACGACCTCAGTGAAAGGCAACGGGAAGATTGCCGTAAGTATATATAATGGAATTGGTATTTAGCATACATGTCTGGCCTGCGTATTAAAGGTGTATTCTGAACTTTAGACAATTGGGACATTTTGCTAGCGATATGCCCCCATTTTCTAAGATCGTTATACCCCTTTCACAGTGGTTTTCTGTCTGTTTGAACACGGTCTATGTCACCAATAGTTTACAACAAGTTTTTTATTATTGTTGTTGTGGCATTCTCAAACAAATAGTAAACCATTTTTGATGGCAATAAATCAATTTGGTTTTGAGAGTCTTATAATTTTTAATTATTTTTTCTCTTTTTATGCAGGGTCGCTAATCATGGTGTGGTGGCGTTCGATAAGGGACCGCTACAAGAAGGAGGTGAACGAGGAGGCAAATCGCCCGAATGGGTCAGGAGGAACCCGCCGGCATCCGTACTGCTATGCGGCTGCCCTGGGGTTCCTACGCAGAACCCTACAACTGCGAAGGTAAGATATTAGATACACACATAGTATGTATTGGTTCACCAATGTATGTGTCTGGGCCAGGCATACTGTCATCTTGCACTATGCCTGGGGCAGACACATGGTATTTTTTTTTTTTTAGAGCAGAGCAAAGCATGACTCATATTATACTTCAAAATTTATATTTGACCAAATTAAAAGTGGTCACTGGCCATAGATACTTCACAGTGCATTAATAAAATGTATTATGTACAGTTTGAATTTTTATAAAAGTGAAATTATGAAGTATTATCCCATCTTGCTTTGCTCAACTCTATCTCAAGGTTCTAGAAAAAATTTATATTTTTTTCTTTTGTTTACAGAACAGCATGCAGTACTCGGGCGCCAGAGCCTCCTCGTGAAGAACCTCCAGAGGCGGTCCCTGAAGAAGAGCCCACTGCGGGTCCCTCTCATCCTGCTCCAACAAGTGGTCAGGATCTTAACCTTCCCCTACCGGTACCTTCTGGCGACGCAACAATGGCCCGGTAGGAGCCGTCAAGCAGATTACGAGGACCTCACAAGGCTTATTTACGAGTCCTTGTGTGGTTACACCAATAGGATTGCAGCTGTGGAGGCCGAGGTGCGAAGTCTGCGGGAGGGGGCGGCGCAGGCTTCGCAGCAGGGGCCACTGCACTACTATTGGCTCGCTCTGAATCCGCTGATGGAAGGATTCATGCCCGACCAGTTGTTGGAGGTCAGACAACAGATGGAAGCTGTCATATGGCAAGTTAGACACCGCCCCACACCCCTCCCTCAACCAGTGACCTTTCCCCCATCCTATACCTATCCCTCATCCTATACCTATCCCCCATCCCAAACTACCTATCCCACATTCCAACCTCCTCCTCCACCATTCCAACCTCCTCCTCTACCATTCCAACCTCCTCCTCCCCCATCCCAGCCTCCTCATCCCCCATCCCAGCCTCCTCATCCCCCATCCCAAACCCCTGAGCCCTATCATCAACACTTTTCTCCCTCTCCTCCCCATTATTTCCCACCTACTTCTTTCAGCACTCCTTCATCTCTGGATCGGCAAACTCCTTCTACCGCTCCCCACTCCCGTTTAAACACTCCCTCTGTCTCACTTTCCGCATCACAGCAATTTAGTTCCACCCTGACAGAACAGGACAGAGGGAGACCCCGCCATGAGCTGCCCTTCACCCCACAACGCCCCTCCTCTCCCAGTCCTCGTTATGGGGACATTTAATTTTATTTTTTTATTTTTTTTATATCGTTACTGTTAGCTTTATTTATTTGTAATAAAACTAGTTTCTGGAAAATTTATGGTGTATGTGTTTTTAATATCTTATGAAATCACAGCGCTACTTGGAGCGACCAATGTTTGTGTTGCACCTCATGTGCTGTCAACTGCTTGACAAACTTTGACCTCACCAGTTGGAGCGACCAAGATAGGGGCAGTCAAAGTTGTTGAGGAAGCAGAGTGTACATCCAAGGCCTGATAAACTTTGACTAGGCCAGTTGGAGTGACCAAGATATGGGTCGCTCCTCCGGCACAGTCAAAGTTGTTGAGGAAGCAGAGTGTACATCCAAGGCCTGCTAAACTTTGACAGCTCTTGGGGAGCCACAAAACTTTTTGTCACTCCTCCAGCGCTGTGACAGTTTGTAGAGATTTATTTCTATTAGCGGCCCTACATATAGCAATAAACAAGTCACATTTTTAGCTTATCAAATTTTTTTATACTAAACATATAACTTAAAAAAAAAAAACATTTTTACAATACTTGTAATCAAACAGCAATATAAACAGGTGAAAAAAAAAAGCTGATAAGTTGGCTTGCACACGATACACATTTAAACATAGTGGTCCTGCCAATACACCCTCCCGGGATCAGAGCGGAAATAGTTCGCAAAACTGTCTCGCATGCTGGCAACTGCTACACTGGACCTGGGGCCGAAAGTTGTAATGCTTGCCATCCGGCTGTCCTCCGGGATAGGTTCCATTATTACTGGTTCCTTACTACGCAGAAAGTTGTGCAGGACAACTGCAGCCTTGACAACCTCATCCACCGTCTCCACTTTGAAATTGATCGATGTTGTGAGAATGCGCCACTTGGCAACCAATAGGCCAAACGTACACTCCACCATCCTTCTGGCCCTGGTGAGACGATAATTAAAAGTCAGTTTAGTAATATCTAGTCCACGGCTAGCATATGGTTTTAATAGATTGCCAGACATTTTAAATGCCTCATCTGCCACCAATACGTATGGCAGTGGAGGTGCATCTGTTCCAGGAAGCGGTTCTGGTGGCGGAAAATCAAAGTTTTGATTATAGACGCTTCGGCCCATAAAAGAGTTCTTGAATACCATTGAATCATTAGTGCGTCCATATGCGCCAACGTCCACAGCTACGCAACGATACTGTGCATCCGCAATTGCCATGAGTACTATTGAAAAATATTTTTTGTAATTATAGAACTCCGATCCACTTCTTTGCGGCTTTAAAATGCGGACATGCTTCCCATCAACCGCTCCAATGCAGTGTGGAAATTGACACACCTCTTTGAATTTTTCCTCAATGTCTAGCCACTTTTGGCGATTAGGTTGCGGAATAAATTCCTCGTGCAGTTCCGCCCAAATAGCGTTGCATGTGTCCCGCACGATCAACGAGATAGTGGAGATGCCCAGACGGAACTGATAATGATGCGAGCTGTAGCTCTCTCCAGTGGCCAGAAACCTAGAAGAAAAAAAATAATTTTAGTTAAAAAAATATTTATTCATATTCTCAATATATAGATTTAAAAATAGGCATGTACGGTTGGCGAAAATGCTAACTATATTTATGTGCCTTTTTTTTATATTAACTAAATTTACATTTTTAGAAAAAATATAAAGGACTGTACGTATAAACAGTAGTACTCAAAGCGCAATAAACCTCTCTTTTGCCATATCTATTGATCAAAAATGAATGCAAACCTTTAACTAGTTTAAATAAAAAATTAAATCTATATTTGTTGAATAAAAGTCATGAACAGGTATAACAGTAGGGCAGGTGGCGCCCAGGTCGTCATAATACCCACAGATAGAGGTATTAAATAAAAAATACGATTATGAAATACTCTCTCAGATCAGCCATGCTCAACCTGCGGCTGTTTCATAACTGCAACTCTTATCATTCCCTCACAGTTTACAACAATCGTCCTACCGCAGGGCATTGTGTGGTTTTTACTTTATCAACAGATGGAGGGCCGCATGTTGATCAACCTCTATTAAAGCACCAAAAACACAATTATTTAGGCTGTAATCAGTAGAGGATAAATACAATGCCTATTTCAAATTCACATGGGTCACAAATGTCAGGTTTAAGCAAAAAAAAAAAAAAAGGCAATCTAAATAAATTAAAAAAAAGGATTTACCTTATGGTCACCATTAACCATTCTGCTGGTGATACACTGCGCCGGAAGGTTGTGTCCCGTCTTTCTATTCTCGGGGATAGCCGGTCTAAAAGGGTATCAAAACTGTCAGCGGTCATCCTGAAGTGGTTGTAGAATTTCTCCGGATATTTCCGCAATTCAAAGTACAGGACTTCAAAAGTTCCCTCGGTAACTCTGGAAGACATCAGAGGATGCATCCAATATCGTCGCTCACGGCGACGTTTGGCTCTTTGGCGTCTTCTCCACCGTGTGACAAGGATCAACGCTTGAAATCCGAAGTGGATGTGGTCTGGCATCATCTTGAAAATGTTCAGAAGCAGCATCTGATGGTAAGTGACTTTTTCTAGCCTTTTTATAGCCCATTTAAAAATTTGCATAATTGATTGAAAATTTTTATGATGTTTTGACTATTCTGATTTTATACAACGGATCCGTCTTTCCGGATGACAACGGAAAGGACGGATCCGTTGTTTCAACTTATCCGTAGGACGGATCCGTCTCTAAAACGGATGCGTATGGCATTCCGTGTCAATGCCGGAAAAAAGGATCCGGTGTGTCGTTATACACGTTTCAATGCGTTTCGACGGATCCGGCGTGCAATTCCGGCAACGGAAAAGCACGCCGGATCTTAGAAACGCTAGTGTGAAAGCACCCTTAAGGAGACACTCATTCACATTGTGGTACAATTGTTCAGGTAGTGGGACTCCTCCACTCATAAAGCCTATGCACTAAGTGAAAGGGCTGCCAAAAATTGCAAGGAATCGGCACTGCAATACACCCTTTATTACACAAAAAGGAGGGCATCATACACACCCTTGAAAAATGATCATTGATGGCCTGCTGGTGACCCTCCAAAACATTAGGGGCGACGGCCCGCAGCTGAGCATTGCAAAAAATGATTGGCGAGTGCCTGCTGCTTAGCGGACCCTGTAAAATATTGTAGTTGAGGGCCTGCTGCTGAGCTGACCCTGAAAATTTTGTAGGTGAGGGCCTGCAGGTGAGCTGACCCTCCCTGGAGAGGGACATGAGGAGCTCTTGTGTACTGATTCCCAAACCCTTCAGCATCCACAGGCAGAAGAAGATGACGGTGGGAATGGCAATTAGTATTTCATGAGGTGGATAATGCGGATGAGACGGATGAGACACAGTTGTCAATAAGTGAGGGTCTTGTTAGGTCAACAACACATATCAGGAGGATGACCCGAGTGAGGAAGTGAAAGAGGGGTTGTGGACAATGAAATGACTGACCCAACCTGGGAAGGTAGCAAGCCAAGTGAGGACAGCAGTACAGAGTGGGAGGGATCCATAGCACTGCAACAGGCTGGAAGAGGCTGTGGGATGGCAAAAGGGAGGAGGCGGGCCACAGCAAATAGACCTGTGTACAGATGTCCTTAACCCATGCCTTTAAACGTAAGCGCAAATACCCAGCCACCCACCCACAGGCCACAGCACTAATGCACACCTTTAAAATTTGCTGGCCCTGGAAATGTTGCCATTTAGGCCTGTGGACACTGAGGCTTTCCTCAGCGTCATGGCGGTGGATGTCCCTTGTTACTCGGTCCCCAGCTGCCACTATTTTTCTCAGTGTGCGGTCCCCACATTACACCAGCAATTGTGTCCCGTAACATCACCCGTGCCCTGACCAACACAGTTATTGGGAAGGTCCATTTAACGGCTAACACACGGACAAGTGCTTTTGGCCAGGGGAGCTACATTTCTGTGATGGCACACTGGGTGAACCTTGTGGAGGCCATTGGCTAGTCGTACCTTAGGATGGCACAGGTGCTACCAACGCCAAGGATTGCGGGCCCCCATTCCATCAGGATTTTCACCACCACCTACATTAGTTGCAGAAAACCCCTCTTATCCTTCTCCTTTTCCTACTCCACTTCCACCTCTAAATTCTCATCTTGCAGCACCAGTCAGCCATCAGTCAGTAGTTGGAAGGAGTGTAGCACGGCAGTGGGGAAGCGGCAACAGCCCATGCTGAAACTCATTTGCTTAGGTGACAAACAGCAAGCCGCCGTAGAGCTGTGGCAGGTTATAAGGGGCCAGACTAAGCTGTGGCTCACACCACTCAACCTACAACCAGGCATGGTTGGTTGTTGTATCTGATAATGGCCGTAACTTGTTGGCAGCTTTGGAGCTTGGCAAGCTCACACTCATGGCAATCATACAGCAAATATGTCCCATGCACAACAAACACCCCAAACTTATACATTAATATAACTAAAAACATAACACACAAGAGTGAAGGTAAACCAATGGCATGGCCTGTTAATCAACTCATCAATAACCAAATAACAATTACATATATTACAACTATAAACCATAATAACACCAACAATAATACAACCACAAATCATAATAATAATAGTACAGAATGTAATTGCCGATAAATTTACAGCTGACAACGCTGGGGGCAGAGTACATAGTTCCTCGTGCAACCCAGGAAGGGAGATGAGGAGAACACACAGCAGTTCCGACAGAGGCAGGACAAGACTCTCCAAGGCCTGGAATAGTTTTATGACACCCCGCCAGCACCCTCACCCTGATGCGCAGCCTAGTGAAACTAGGCGGGAACATTTTTGGAAGAAGGTGAAGGAGTACATAGCAGACTGTTCTCAGTGATCCCTCTGTGCCTTACAACTATTGGGTCTACAAGCTGGACACGTGGCATAAACTGCCACTCTACGCCTCAGAGGTGCTGGTCTGCCCTGCCACCAGCATTTTGTCAGAGAGGGTATTTAGTGTTGCTGGGGACATAATAACTGATAAGCGCATCCGTCTGTCAACTGAAAATGCATTGCTGACAGGTCTACTATTATAAAAATAAACAAGGCCTGGATTGCCCCTGACTTCTTTACTCCTCCTCCATCATATCAACATGCTTTTTAGACTGCCCTCACAATAATGTATTAGAGGGTCAGCTCATCTGCAGGCCCTCACATATAATGATTTACAGGGTCAGTTCACCTGCAGCCCCTCACATATAATGTTTAACAGGGTCATCTCACCTGCAGGCCCTAGCAATTCATGTTTTTTAGGTTCATTTCACCTTGAGGCCCTCAAATATAATATTTTAGAGGGTCAACTGCCCTGAAGGCACTCGCAAATCATGTTGTAGAGGGTCAGCTGCCCTGAAGGCACTCGAAAATGATGTTTTAGAGGGTCAGCTGCCCTGAAGACACTTGCAAATGATGTTTTAGAGGGTCAGCTGACCGGAAGGTCCTTCCAAATAATGTTTTTGAGGGTTAGCGCACCTGGAGGCCCTCAGCTACATTCTTTTATTCAGTTTCATCACGCCCAGTGCCTCGGCCTCTGTGTGCACCATCAGCATCACAGCCATTTTCACGGCCCTTACTGGCCGCCTTCTTAATATAAAATGTTATATATGCTTAAAAGTATGTAACGCGTACAGTAGCGTAGGATTTGTAAGTGTATGGTCCAATAAATTCAGCGGAAGAAGGGGTTTTCTTATTACCCTGAAACGCGTCTAGAAGTACAGCATTGAGGGACGTGTAACTGTAGGACGAACTACAAATCTTTCTGTGACACAAGTACTCAAAGCTTTCTCACAGCTAGGCTATTTACCATACTATCTGTTAATACATTGCCGCACCAATCTAGCGGGCATCCAGCTCAGAAGGAATCACCGCAAGAAGCACATGACCGCATCATCAGGTCACGTGAGACTCTCTCAGTGATGTCACTGCAGGTCCTGGCAGAGAAGAAAGCATTTGAGCGTGGTGTGCTCCGCTCAGAATACCGCCTGAAAGATACACTTGCGAAGGGTAGTAACGTAACCTGCATTTATCTACTTGATATTACTGTTCAATTTCCACACTGAGGAATGGGAATCATTTAAATGTACAAACACCAACTTTGACTGCTATTCAGTGCATTTTGCCGGTTTGAGTGAAGGTGCAAATGAGTATATGAGGACTCCCACAACATACGGGGCAGCTATTTTATTCCATAATTGGTGACTATAACGCAATTATATACAGGTAGACTGTCACTCTTATTTGCGTTTTGCGCACGTATTGCGTAATATTTGGATGTTTGCGACTATATTATATAGAGACATTTGCCCTGGCCACCCATTGTCTATAGGTTTTTTTTTTAATTTATTTTTAAGTGTGTTTTTTTTATATGTGTTTTCCATTAAATATTTTTAACTATACTTCATTTGATCGCCATTTGTGTATATATGGTAGCGCGTGCCCTCACACTTGTGACTTTTTTTTATATTTCATAGAAACTCACAGAATATGGACACTATATTAGGCCCAAATTATTGGAATTTTAAATACAGACACTGCTTGCAAATGTACAGTATTGGTTACAGAACACCACAGATTATGGACACTATATTAGGCCCAGATTGTTGGAATTTCTAATACAGACACTGTTTGCAAATGTTCTACAGTATTGGTCGCAGAACACCACAGATTATGGACACTATATTAGCCCCAGAATATTGATACTTGTAATACAGACACTGTTTGCAGATGTTGTAAAGTATTGGTTACAGAATACCACAGATTATGGACACTATATTAGGCCCAGATTATTGGAATTTGTAATACAGACACTGTTTGCACATGTTGTTTAGTATTTTTTACACAAAACCACACACTATGGACAGTAAATGTGGCCCATATTATTAAAGACACAGTCTGCGGATGATGTACAGTATATGTCAGTAATAGGTATAAAAATATCTTGCTGCTATAAAACACACACACACAGTAGTCCTTAAAAGAACTTTAAGGTCTTTGAAAAGCTTTTAGTAGTAAAAACAGCAAATGTCTCTCTCTGCACTACCTGTCCCTTCCGAAGCACTGTCGCTGAGACTGCAGCAGGTAAATAGAGTAGACCTTAAAAGGACTTTTGGGTCTTGGAAAAGCTTTCTCAGAATAAAAACTGTGAAAATATCTCTCTACACTGTCTTTCCCTTCCTACGCTCTGCTCTCCCTGTGTACGTCTGAGCCGAACATGCATCATCGGGTCTTATATAGCACCCGATGACATGTTCCGGTCAGCCAATATAACTGTAATGCCAGCAGCCAACATGGCTATTGACATCACAGTAAGTGCAGTACTTACCTGCACCTTCATTGGCTGCTTAAAACCCATGAAACGTGCGGTGCGGAGACTCAAGCATTGCGTTTGAGCACATGCGGAACTCGGTCAAGTACCACCATGTGCCAAGCATAGCGATGCTCGAGCCGAACAGATATTCGGCCGAGCATGCACGCTCATCACTACTCCCTATCCTTTCCCTGCACTTATAATTAGTTTTTTCTGTCTTATTTTTCCACAATCGTTTATCCACTTGCTGTCCCTAGAGCCTTCACATGTCTGTCCCTGCACTCTGAATGCTGGAAAATGTCTGACTATAAGATGGCCGCCGTATTTATAGGGCTGTGACATCACAGGGCTGTCTGGCTGCTGATTGGCTGCATGCAGGCAGGTCAATCTTGGTGATCCCGCCTTCCCAGAGTTCATTGCCCCATGTCCTCAGTCCTTACACGTGTAGCCACCATTTTAGGAAAATTGCGATTTGTTACCACAAAGCACAAGGGAATTCGCATTCGTTGCGAATAGAATTTTTCCGGAAATTCTAAACGAATTCGACTTTATCAGCTCCGATTTGCTCATCTCTAGTTACATGTGGTAAAATCTTTATTGAAGTTTTTCGGGCGAAAAACAAAATTTATTTATCAGTCAGCGCTGTGGGTATATGCGGTAAAATCTTTAGTGATGTATCTTGATGAACTTTGCGACTCTTCCAATTTCAAAGCTATCTTGATGCTTTGTCTTCTCATTGTCTAAAGCTACTAGAGGCCTGTTCATGACAAGCTGGTTCCCCCAGAAGTATCTTGATCGATCTTTGGCCTACTCATGCTGCTGTCACCTTCACACTGTCATTGTGCCACTCTGTGGCTGACTCATGCTGCTGTCACCTCCACACTATTGATGAGCGAGCATGCTTGGCGGAGTACCGGTTCGACTCGAGCATCTGTATGCTCGGCATGTGGCGGTACTTGGCAGAATACCATGTGTGCTCGTCACATTGCTTGAGTCTCCTCCCCGCGCATATGGTGGCTCCTAAGCAGCCAAAAAACATTCGGGTAGGTAATTACCTTCAGTGTAATGCCGTTGCCATGTTAGCTATTAGCCTTACACTGATTGGCTGTCCAGAACACGTGATACCAGTTTATATAAGAGCCGATGTCCGGTGCTCGGATCATTCAGCGTCAGGGAGAGCAGACAGTAGGCAGGGACAGATAGAGGTTTGCTGGAAATTCACAGATTTAACTCCAAAAAAACTATTGAAAGACCAAACAGTCCTCTTAAGGACTACAGTGTGTGTTTGACAGCAGTGCAGCATCATTTTTTTTTTTTTTACCAGGGGTTAAATTCAGCAGTATCAGGGACAGACGTCAGGAAGGGACAGATAACTCAGGGCTGGAAAATCGCTTTTTTAAGCCCCCAAAAGCCTTTAAAAGACTGAAAGAGTGGATATTAGTGAGATCTCAGAAAGCTGATCTCAGAAAGTACGGCATCAGAAAGCTGTGTGTTTAGCAGACATTATAAAAAGGGGCTTATTCACTAGAGTGTGTCTGCAAGTGAGATATACAGTACGCCATCAGAAAGCAGTGTGTTTAGCAGACATTTTAAAAGGGGCTTATTCACTAGAGTGTGTCTGCAAGTGAGATCTAGAGTACACCATCAGAAAGCAGTGTGTTTAGCAGACATTATAAAAAGGGGCTTATTCACTAGAGTGTGTCTGCAATTGAGATCTACAGTAAACCATCAGAAAGCAGTGTGTTTAGCAGACATTATAAAAAGGGGCTTATTCACTAGAGTTTGTCGCAAATGAGATCTACAGTACGCCATCAGAAAGCAGTGTGTTTAGCAGACATTATAAAAAGAGGCTTATTCACTAGAGTGGGCCTGCTAGTGAGATATACACCGCGCCATCATAGAATTTTTATTTTTTTATTTTGAAATTAACTTAATTAGTTCAACATCTGCGTGTGCGTTCAATTTGCAACAGATATATTCATTACTCCAGCAGAGATTTATTTATATTTTGGGTAAATTTAACTAGTTTTGGGCACATCTGTGTGTGCGTTTAGGCCGCAACCATATATACAGTATTACAGCAGAGAATTATTGGTATTTGGGAAAAATTTAACTGTTTTGTGCGAAATATACTGTCCATATAATGTGGATTTCTGTGACAAATGCTCTACCACATTTGAAAAAAGTGTCTGTTGGGCCAATCTAAATAATATTTGAATAATCTAGTGTCATATTCTGTTCATTACTTGGAAATATACTGACTCAAATTTAAAATCTGTGTTTCTTGCGACAATCTAAATAATCTGGTCCAAATCTAGTATTCATAGCGCGTGGCTCTCTGTTTCAAATACAGTACCACAAGTGAAAACAGTGTATTTTGGGGAAAAGTAAAATATTTGTGCCACATCTACTGTGTGTTCATTTCATACATATCACTAACATATATTGTACTTCATCCGCAGACGGTGTATGTTAGTCTGTGACATTATCAGAGCTACATCCCCTGTGTAAAGTATGCGCATCCAAAATACCTGTTTTAATTTATTGGCGCGTACACGTACATATCCTACGATATTGTACGTGTGACATACTATTCATGTTCCTTATTATTTAGTAGTGTTGAACGCGAATATTCGAATTTCAAATCGCCACTTCGAAAATTCGAGAATATTTAGAATATAGTGATATATATTCATAAAAACTAATTTTCGTTTTTTTTTTTTTTTCATCTGAACCCATTACCTAGTATACTTACCTGTTTCTTGCTTGTGGGCCAATGTGAGAAGGCTACAATATTGTAGTCTGTAGTGAACTAGAATATTCTTTATCATTTAATTTTTTTTTCTTATGCAAAAAATCGGCAATGTAATATTCACGTAATGCGAATATTCTAACACCCGAATATATAGAATATAGTGCTATATATTCGTTTTTTAGAATATTCGTTATTTTTTTCCATCTGAATTCATGATTCCTCCTTGCTTAAGTTGCTTTTGGGCCAATGACTGTTCACATTAAATTGGTAAAATTGACAAAAATTCTAAAAAAAAGAATATATAGCACCAGGGGGGTACATAGAAATCACAGCGCTCCATAGCAAGAATATGGATGGGCACTACCCACCTCTGGCCCATCCCGTCTCCTGTCCTGGCTCCTCCCCTGCCACACCCCCATTTGTCAATAAAGAAATGTATACATACGTTCGTACAGATAACACAGTGATGGCACACTGATTGCCGAAAATGTAGTAGTGTTACCTGCAGTCCCATATAAAACCACAGAAAACACTAGTGTAGATCATGTGGTAATGTTACCCGCAGTCCTATGTAAGACCACAGATAACACTAGTGTAGATCATATGGTAGTGTCACCTACTGTCCTACATAAAACACAGATAATACTAGTGCTGATAATGTGGCAGTGTTACTTGCAGTCCTATGTAACACCACAGATAACACTAGTGTAGATCATGTGGTAGTGTTACCTGCATCCTTAGTGTGTCTCCCTGTGTCTCTCCCATGGGACTTCATGCTGGTGGCGCTGCCTCCTCTTTCTTCTTCTTCTTGCCCCGCATAGAACGTCCTGATGCAGCTGCGTCAAGACATAGGAGCACTGTTGGCATGGTGATGGTGATACACACATACATACAACAAATAGGATCACCAATATATATATATATATATATATATATATATATAAAAAGGTGAAAAATGAAAAAGCAGCACACTTTAAAATAATGGGTGCAAAGCCTGCCGACGACCAGCAACCAGGTCCTCAATATAGTAGTTCAAAAATTGCAAAGCAGCACTCCAGTCATATATATATATATATATATATATATATATATATATATATAGATATATAGAGAGAGAGAGAGAGAGAGAGAGAGACAACTATATATATATATATATATATATATATATATATATATATATACACACATACATTCATACAGATACAGTTGCAAGAACAAGTATGTGAACCTTTTGGAATTATATGGATTCCTGCACAAATTAGTCATACAATGTGATCTGATCTTCTTCTACATGTTGGTACCTGCATCCCTGGATTTAATGGAGGCTGTTATGGCACCAAAAAGGGTTAATAAGCACGGTTGATCCTAGCATGCATGCTGGGCCCCCACTCTCTGGATTTTATGTGGCTGTCATGGCCCACAGGTAGGATTTAGCGTTAGGGCGACCCATAAAGGCGGCCTTGGCGTGGCGAGTGGCTTATTACTTTTTGATCAAAATGTACACTAACGACCTCTAATAGCTTCAAACATAGAGGTAGGGCAGAGTGCTGGTTCCAGAGTGCTGTTGCATTTCTGTGTCTGTGTATTTTGCCATAGCTACGTGCACCTGCATAGAGGGACGGGCTGACTGACCCCCCCCCCCCTTGTGTTTCTGATCTTCTTCTAAGTCACAAGAATAGACAATCACTGTCTACTTAATTTAATAACACACAAAGAATGAAATGTTCCCATGTTTTTATTGAACACCCCATGTAAACATTCACAGTGCAGGTGTAAAAAGTATGTGAACCCCTAGACTAATAACATCTCCAAGAGCTAATTGGAGTGAGGTGTCAGCCAACTGGAGTCCAATCAAGGAGATGAGATTGGAGGTGTTGGTTACAGCTGCCCTGCCCTATAAAAATCACACACCAGTTCTGGGTTTGCTTTTCCCAAGAAGCATTGCCTGATGTGAATGATGCCTCGGACAAAAGAGCTCTCAGAAGACCTACGATTAAGAATTGTTGACTTGTATAAAGGTGGAAAGTATCTCCAAAAGCCTTGCTGTTCATCAGTCCACAGTAAAACAAATTGTCTATAAATGGAGAAAGTTCAGCACTGATGCTACTCTCCCTGGGAGTGGCTGTCCTGTAAAGATGACTACAAGAGCACAGCGCAGACTGCTCAGTGAGGTGAAGAAGGAACCCCGAGTGACAGCTAAAGACTTACAAAAGTCTCTGGCATATGCTAACATCCCTGTTAGCAAATCTACAATACGTAAAACACTGAACAAGAATGTATTTCACGAGAGAATACCACAGAGGAAGCCACTGCTGTCCAAAAAAAACATTGCTGCACGTTTACAGTTTGCAAAAGCACACCTGGATGTTCCACAGCAGTACTGGCAAAATATTCTGTGGACAGATGAAACCAAAGTTGAGTTGTTCGGAAGAAACACACAACACTATGTGTGGAGAAAAAGAGGCACAGCACACCAACATCAAAACCTCATCCCAACTGTGAAGTATGGTGGTGGGGGCATCATGGTTTGGGGCTGCTTTGCTGTGTCAGGGCCTGGACGGATTGCTATCATCGAAGGAAAAATGAATTCCCAAGTTTATTAAGAAATTTTGCAGGAGAACTTAAGGCCCCTGTCCACCAGCTGAAGCTCAACAGAAGATGAGTGTTGCAACAAGACAACGACCCAAAGCATAGAAGTAAATCAACAACTGAATGGCTTAAACTGGCATGACCTCAAGAAAGCGATTCACACCAGACATCCCAAGAATATTGCTGAACCGAAACAGTTCTTTAAAGAGGAATGGTCAAGAATTACTCCTGACCGTTGTGCACGTCTGATCTGCAACTACAGGAAACGTTTGGTTGAAGTTATTGCTGCCAAAGGAGGTTCAACCAGTTATTAAATGCACGGGTTCAAATACTTTTTCCACCTTCACTGTGAATGTTTATATCGTGTGTTCAATAAAAACATGGTAACATTTAATTCTTTGTGTGTTATTAGTTTAGGCAGACTGTGATTGTGTATTGTTGTGACTTAGATGAAGATCAGATCACATTTTATGACCAATGTGTGCAGAAACCGCAATTGCACTGTCTGTGATGTGAAATATGCCTGATGTGATGCAATTTTATCAAGCAAGAAAATAAAGATAAATTTTATCTTCATCTACAAAAGGAGTGCTGGAACGTCTTTTCTCCTACTTATTGACAACTGTGTCTCATCCCCATTATCCACCAAGTGAAACACTAATTGCCATCCCCCCCCCCCGTCATCTTATTCTGAGTTTGGAGGCTGAAGAGTTTGGGGATCAGTGAATATGATATCCTTATGTCCCTCTTCAGGGAGGGTCAGCTCACCTGCAGGCCCCCACCTACAATTTTTTGGGGGTCAGCTCACATGGTATTTTCTTTTATATGTTTCAGACTTGGAAGGAAACATAATTTGCTTTCCTTCGGTGGTGAATCTTTCATGCATGTGGTTTTTGCAGGATTCGGGTTTTTATATAGCTGCACTGCAGTAAATATTTCAAACATTTTTCCTAGCCGTTGCTGAATGACATTCCCTGCACCAAGTCTGCAGTGCATGCAAACTATAGTAAAGCTTTAAAATGCAATGTAATTTTTTTCGTAGCCGGTGCAGACCACCATTCACTCTGCTATGTGACGTTAATGTTATCTCTAACCCAAAAAAAAAAAATATTTGAAATTGAAATTGGTCATACTTTCTTGGTATCCTGTGCTGACCAGGTAACTTAACTTCTTAGATGGTTAGATCAGCAGGCCCTTGCTTCGAATGTTTTGGAGGGTCACCAGCAGGCCATCAAGGATAATTTTTCAAGGGTGTGTGTATGATGCCCTCCTTTATGTGTAAGAAAGGGTGTATTGGAGTGCCGGTTCCTTGTAATATTTAGCAGCCCTTTCACTTAGTGCATAGGCATAGGAATCCCACTACCTGAACTATTGTACCACAATGTGAATGAGGCCCGCCTTTATTTGATATACAGGCTGTGCTTGTTCCTTGTAATTTTTGGCAGCACTTGCACTGTATGTACAATTAAATATATACTGGAAAGAACGTTTCCTAACTATTTTTCTAGTAAATATTTTTAATTTATTTATTTATTTATTGGAGGGGGGGGGGATTTGGGGGTTTGTGCGTATTTTTGTCAGTCTGTAAAAGTTGCGTACAACTTGGACAACATGGTTCCCAGCAGCGACCTGGGAGTCCAAGATGCATTCAGACATCGTCCCCATGCTGTTCCCGATCCATTTCGGTGGTGTTTCTGTCACCTTTTCCAATGGACCTTTTCCAATGGACCAGCCACCCTCCCCTCTTCAGAGCAAGGGGAGCCTGGTTGTCTCTCATTGACTTCCATTATACTCGGGTGCTTGGCCGAGCACACGAATATCGCTATGTGATCGGACCGAGTACTCAAACACCCGAACACTTTGGTGCTCGCTCATCACTACTCCACACACTGTTATTGTGCCACTCTCTGGCTTCCTCCTTATGCTGCTGCTGGCATCTCCTCTAGAGTATCGTTGTGTAGCTCTGTGGCCTACTTATGCTGTGGCCACCTCCACACTCTGTCATTGTGCCATTCTGTGGCTTCCACATGCTGCTGCCACCTCCAGACTCTTTCATTGTGCCACTCTGTGGCCTCCTCCTGATGCTGCTGCTGCTGACACCTCCAGAATCGGTCATTGTGCCACTCTGTGGCCTACTCATGCTGCTGCCACCTCCACACTATGTCACCTTGCCACTCTGTGGTCTCATGATGCTGCGGCCACCTCCACACTCTGTCATTGTGACATTCTGTGGCTTCCTCGTGCCGTTGCCAACTCCAGACTCTGTCATTGTGCCACTCGGTGGCCTCCTTATACTGATTCCACCTCCAGACACTGTCATTAAGCAACTCTGTGGTATCCTCATGCTGCTTCCACCTCACCACTATGTCAAAGGGTCACTATGGGGACTTTTAATGCCATTCCCACCCTCCCCACTTCAAGACTGGTCCACTATTTTGGCTTTGGGCCTGGCTGACATGATGCGTTTATGTATTGGACCGCGCAGCTGTTCCTCAGTAAAAAAAATCATTCATTCCAGCATGGAACCTTTCACATCTCTGGGCATAGAACAAAAAAACACCAAGCTTCCACGTCTGCGCTCCTCTTTTTCCAACACACTCCTGTGGAATAGCAAGAGGACGCACCAATAGTGAAGCACTGCTGGCTCAAATAAAATCAGCGCTCCAGTCCGATTGTCCAGCGCTCCAGCCCTGGGAGAAGGAGACGCCTAGGGCAGAAGAAGATGTCTCCGCCGCAGGCAAAATTGGAGAAGCAGGAGCGCCGGTATCGGGGGCTACAGAGGACGAACGGAGCGGCACGCAGGGATACAAGTAAGTGCAGGGACATCCCTGGGTGCCACTCTCGATGTACATAGCTTTACCTAATAAACTATGGACCAGTGAAAGGTCCTCTTTAATGTAAATTTGACCTACTTCACACTGGACCTGCAGCACAACTAACATAGGCAATGCATTGGAGTTATATTTTATTGTATTTATATAATTTCTTCTGATCTGTCAGAAGGAAGGAAAAATAAGACGTACAACGGATCCTGTCTGTGTAGCAGCTGTAAGGCCTGTATGGTCCCATCAGAATTGCCTCATGATTTGGTAGCCAAAAGCAGGAGTGCATAGAATTAGAAAACACAGAAGACATGCAAATATTCCATTCACGTGTCATCTCTGTTTTAGATCCACTCCAGTTTTTTTTTGCCTTTTGCAATACTGATGGATTATTGAGCAAATGCTGACTAAGTGAAGGCGTATGCTCCACAGACAGGATCCGTTTTTTCTGGGTTATTGTTCTGACAGATAAGAGAATGGGGAAAATTAATCAGTGACGTCAACACAAACTTACTCCTGACACCTTGTCCACTCTGTCAGGGGGGCTCTACTTGTAGAAGCGTTTAATAGAACAGGTTCTGTAGACATCTATGTGAAATCAGCAGACAAGGGTGTAAAAGGAGTGCACTTCTTCTTGACGCTTACATCTACCTGTAAGGCTGTGTTTCTGCCCAAATAAGTGAAGTATGCAGTGATTCTAAGAGCGACCCCTGCCATCTGCATGTCATACTGACTCACAGTATTATTTCACTACCACAGCAGACTCCCTATACGTGTTACTGCAAGGCACAGTGTTCTACACCCCTATAAAGGCTCTCTGCAGCCCGGAAATAGCCATTTTTAACGCGATTTCCCGCAAATAAATTTGAATGGAAGCGAATCTTTCCGAAAAATTCGGCGAATCGGCCAAATCACATATTTGAAAAATTCGCTCATCTCTACCGGCTATTATTAGAGACATGTGTCGCTCTTAGAATCACTGCTTACTTCACTTATTTGAGCAGTCACAGGGCCAAAACTGACCAAATAACTCAAGTATCAACTCAGCCTTAGGCTACATGCACACGACCATTGCCTGCCTCCACGTCCGCTGCTCCTTGAAATTTTGCGTCCGTCAAAAAAAACGGATGACGGATCCGATTTTTATGGCAGATCCATTGTAAAAATGCCTATCCTTGTCCGCAAATGTGAAAAAAATAGGACATGCACTATTTTTTTGACGGAATGAAAACACGGATCACGGATGCGGAACAAAAACGGTTGACAATCCGCATTTTTTGACGGACCAATTGAAATGAATGGGGAAGCATCCTATACGTGAAAAAAAACGGAACGGACGCGGAAACAAACAACGGTCGTGTGCATGGGGCCTTACAGGTAGATGTTAGCGCCAAGAAGAAGCACACTCCTTTTACACCCTCTTCAGCTGATTCCACATAAATGGATCCTGTCTGTGGAGCATACGCTTTCCCTCGGTCAGCATTTGCTCAATAATCCATCAATATTGCTAAAGGCAAAAAAAACTGGAGTGTATCTAAAATTGAGATGAAATAGAGATGACACGTGAATGGAATATTTGCATGTCTTCACGTTTTTTAATAAAGATTTTACCACTTGTAACTGCAGCACTGAACACTGAATACAATGTTTTTTTTTTTTTCTCCAAAATAAGTCACAAAAGATTTTACCGGAAATATAAGCAGTGCTGAAAGTTGAATAAAATTTGTTTTTCCACCAAAATAAGTCACAAAAGTTTTTACCGCATATAACTGCAGCGCTGAACGCTGATTAAAATTTGTTTTTCCACGGAAATAAGTCACAAACGATTTTACCGCATATAACTGCAGCGCCGAACGGTCAATAAAATTTTTTTTTCCACTGAAATGAGTCACAAAAGATTTTACCGCATGTAACTGCAGTGCTGAACGCTGAATACAATTTTTTTTCCACCGCAATAAGTCGCAAAAGATTTTACTGCATATTACTACAGCACTGAATGCTGAATAAAATTTATTTTTCCACTGAAATACTTCAATAAAGATTTTACACATATAATAGAGCACAGAGATGGAGAGGGTCTTCAAATTCCCCCCACACTATACGGACGTCTCAGAAATGAACCATTGCTCACGACAGCAGCTCCTGGGAAGGTCATGGAGCATCCCGGTCATCGGCATCTATTCGCCCTGCTGAAGGATTATTTTAAAAGTGTGAAGAAGCCACACTGCAGATTTATCATGAAGACATCATGGAGATTTTAAATAGGCCACAAAAGATTTTACTGCATATTACTACATCGCTGAACGCTGAATATAATTAGTTTTTTCGACCGAAATATGTCACTAAAGGTTTTGCCACATATAGGCCCCTTTCACACGGGCGAGTTTTCCGCGCGGGTGCAATGCGTGAGGAGGACGCATTGCACCCGCACTGAATCCTGACCCATTCAGTTCTATGGGGCTGTGCACATGAGCGGTGATTTTCACGCATCACTTTTGTGTTGCGTGAAAATCGCAGCATGTTCTATATTCTGCGATTTTCACGCAACGCAGGCCCCATAGAAGTGAATGGGGATGCGGGAAAATCGCAAGCATCCGCAATCATGTGCGGATGCGTTGCGATTTTCCCGCATGGTTGCTAGGATACGATCGGGATGGGGACCCGATCGTTATTATTTTCCTTTATAACATAGTTATAAGGGAAAATAATCGCATTCTAATTACAGAATGCAATGTTCCCGGGCTTGAAAGGGTTAAAAATAATAAAGAGTTAACTTACCTTCTCCCATTGTGCGCGCAGAGCCCCAGAGCGTCGTCTCTCTTGATAGTTTGGCTGCTTGAGGACCTGTGGTGGCGTCACAGGGTCACATGGTCCAATCATAGAAGCATTTGAGTGGACCATGTGACCCATGTGATCCTGTGACATCACGGCAGGTCCTTCATCGAACATCTGTTGTTCGATGAAGGACCTGCCGTGATGTCACAGGATCACATGGGTCACATGGTCCACTCAAATGCTTCATGATTGGACCATGTGACCTGTGACGTCACCACAGGTCCTCAAGCAGCCAAACTATCAAGAGAGACGACGTCTGAGGCTCTGCGTACAATGGGAGAAGGTGTTAACTCTTTATTATTTCTAACCCTTTCAAGCCCGGGCATTGCATTCTGTAATTAGAATGCGATTATTTTCCTTATAACTATGTTATAAAGGAAAATAATTACACATACAGAATACTCATCCCGAAACCAGACTTCAGTGATGAAGTCTGACTTCGGGTCTGGGTACCAAGCATGCGGATTTTTTCACGCGCGTGCTCAACGCACTACAAACGTTAGCACACGCGCGGAAAAATCGCGGCGATTCCCGCAACGCACCCGCATCTTATCCGGCCGTCAAACATGACGCCCGTGTGCAAGAGGCCATACTGCAACAGTGAACACTGAATATATATTTTTTATGTAGAATTCAACTTGCACTCACCATCCAGGAAAAAATCAATTGAAGTATATCACCCAAGATGGTTGGGGAAAAAAGATATTTAATATTGATATACACTGTATAACATCAAATAGAACCTAGCTAATATACAAATAAAATTAATAAAAGGGTAAACCTACATATGTAAAAACATACAAGAAACATGCACTTCAATGATAAATGTGGTACAGCAATAAGTTGATGGATGTGAGTGATGTGCAGGGCCGGTGCAAGGATTTTTGCCGCCCTAGGGGCAAAAGAAAAGTTTGCCGTCCCCCCCCCCATGTGACATCACAATGCCCCACCCATATGATCTGCCATATTAAAGAGGTTCTGCAGTTTATTTAAACTGATCGGCAGGGTTCCGACACCCGCGACCACCGCCAATTAGCTGTTTGAGAAGGCAGCTGCGCTGGCAGTAGCGCCTCAGCCTTCTCGCAGTCATGTCACGATTAGTATCATTGGCCTGGGTGGGGCTAAGCTTTTCTCAAGTTAACAGAGCTTAACCCCGCCAAGGCCAGTGATACTAGTCGTGACGTCACTGCGCCTGCGGTAAACAGCAAAAAAGGCAGAGGTGCTACTGCCAGCGCCGCTGCCTTCTCAAACAGCTGATCGGCGAGGATCCCTGCTGTCGGACCCCTCTCTTCCCCCCCATGTCATTCTCTCCCCCTCATGTCATTTTCTTCACCCCCATGTCATTCTCTCCCCCCCCCCCATGTCATTCTCTTCCCCCTCTTGTCATTCTCTCTCCTTTTCTTGTCATTCCCCCCCCTCCCCCCTCCCCTCTTGTCATTCGCTCCCCCCCATGTCATTCTGTCCCCCGCCCCACAACCCAAATGTCTTTCTCTCTCCCAATCCCCCCCTACCTCTAGGGTAGCTTGGCCGAGCTCTGCATGGTCCACGGGTACAGGAGCTTTAGTTTCCTGTACCCGGGCGGACTGACAGGAAGCGCACACTGTGTGCGCACTTCATGTCAGTCCGGCCAGGTAAAGGAGACAGATGCTCCCTGTACCCGCGGACCATACAGGGTTCGGCCACGCTACAATGTGGGACTGACAGGAGGGAGCGCTGAGCGCTTCCCTCCTGTCAGCTCCTCTCCTCTTGCTGCGCCCTCATGGACGCGCCAGCCCGGGCAGTGCTGCAGCTGCCAGAGACTCAATTCAGAGCACTAGGGCGGCTGCAGCATGAGGCGGGGCCGGCGCTCCTAGCAGCGCCCCTTCCCAAGGGGCGCTCTATGCAGCTGCCTAGTCAGCCTATAGGATGCACCAGCCCTGGTAATGCGGAATAATTAATCCATATAATCTGTCCAATAAGTACTTGCAGTCCCAAAAAGTAGGGGATGCCGCAAACAATGTACAGTAGTTGATTCGCCAAAAATAGTGATGTATATATAGTCTCTATGGTTCAGATGTTTGATTAATAGCACAGGTAAATGCGCACAAATGGGTTGCTGTGTATTGATATTGCAGATAAAGTGTTACAGTTCATCTGTGTTCACACACGTATACAGTGCGACAAAAAAAAAAAAACAACTGGTTTGTTATTCTGAAGTGGTTTAGAGACGGCTCCACCGATCTGTGATTGGACTATGGTGCTCAATACTCAAATGGTGTAAGCTTCCAAACACCACAAAAAATAAAAGTGAGACAATAGAATCAAGGTATGGCACTCAACTTATCTGGAAATATGCAGACAGTAGGCACGATTAAAATATATGTAACATTTATTAAAACACACAATAGAACAGATATGGAAAAAAAAAAATTGAAAAAAAAATTTGAAAAAAATCTTTATGAAAAAAAAAAAAAATTTTCGAAAATTTTTTTACAAAAAAGTTCCTTGAAAAATAAAAATAAAATAAAAACTAAAAAAATAATAAGTGAGTTCATGAAGAATCCATTAGCTCAATTGTACTAAAAGGTCCATCTTGCAATAATTCGTGTACAGACTTGGCTATGGAGCCACTCCAGATAGTTAAAACACTAGAGGATATGAAGTATGTCCGTACTTGGTTGGACCAATTCTCCGTTAGTGTATTTTTCAAATATTTGCTAGATAGGTGGTGGCGTCCCACCACAAATCTTACCTCCGTGGATTAGTCAGTGTCGGTACCAGTACTCACTTTCTTTGCGATAAGCCGGCTCAAATCGACGATTATTTGGAGACGATTCAGCATGGACACTTTGCTTTAAAACAGCAACCTTTCCCGGGCGTTGATTTGTAAGAGACCACTTAGCTTGTGATATCAAGCGGTATACTCTACCGTAAATAACGTCAAACCTTTAATTCGCCCGGAGGTCTGTTTGTCCTTTTAGACTCCGGGAATACGTATTTCTCCACTTCAAATAGCAGCGCTGCAAGGAGGTTTTAAGTAGGTTTTAAGTTTTAAGTTTTGGTGACTACACTTACTTAAAACCTCCTTGCAGCGCTGCTATTTGAAGTGAGAATACGTATTCCGAGTCTAAAGGACAAACAGACCTCGGGCGAATTAAAGGTTTGACGTTATTTACGGTAGAGTATACCGCTGATATCACAAGCTAAGTGGTCTCTTACAAATCAACGCCCGGGAAAGGTTGCTGTTTTAAAGCAGTGTCCATGCTGAATCGTCTCCAAATAATCGTCGATTTGAGCCGGCTTATCGCAAAGAAAGTGAGTACTGGTACCGACACTGACTAATCCACGGAGGTAAGATTTGTGGTGGGACGCCACCACCTATCTAGCAAATATTTGAAAAATACACTAACGGAGAATTGGTCCAACCAAGTACGGACATACTTCATATCCTCTAGTGTTTTAACTATCTGGAGTGGCTCCATAGCCAAGTCTATACACGAATTATTGCAAGATGGACCTTTTAGTACAATTGAGCTAATGGATTTTTCATGAACTCACTTATTTTTTTAGTTTTTATTTTATTTTTATTTTTCAAGGGAACTTTTTTGTAAAAAAATTTTCGAAAAATTTTTTTTTTTTTTCATAAAGATTTTTTTCAAAAATTTTTTTCAAATTTATTTTATTTTTTTTTCCATATCTGTTCTATTGTGTGTTTTAATAAATGTTACATATATTTTAATCGTGCCTACTGTCTGCATATTTCTAGATAAGTTGAGTGCCATACCTTGATTCTATGGTTTGTTATTCACTTCTGGTTCTTTGTATACATTCGAGGTGTCCCCCAGAGTGTATTTTCACTTACCCACCCTTGTAATAGTAGACGCTCGACCGTCAGTCGATATGTATAGCGGGTTCGTGTTCAGTTGAATTTCGCGCTATCTTTGGCTGCGAATTGAGTTGTCCCGTTATGGAGTGGGTACTTGTATTGAACCAGAAGTTGTAAAGTCTGTTTTATGATGATGAATTGGAATTATTTGCGAATATTAAGTCCGATCCTTATACGCGCACAAATGTCCGTCTCTTGGTCGGGTAAGGTGGGTAGTTGCAATAAAGTCACGCCAGACGTGTTTCTAGGTACTCTAACCTCTTCCTCAGTGGCCATATATTTTGTTTTTCTACCAAAATACATCACTAAAGGTTTTAGCACATATAACTGCAGCCCTGAACGCTGAATAAACTTTGTTTTTCGACCAAAATACGTCACAAATGATTTTACCGCATATTACTGCAGCACTGAATGCTGAATAAAATTTGTTTTTCCACTAAGATGCGTCAGAAAATGTTTTGACACATATACCTGCAACAGTGAACGCCGATTACAGTATATTTTGTTTTTCTACTGAAATACGTCACTAAACATTTTACCACACATGACTGCAAAGGTGAACGGTAAATATATTTTGTTTTTGTACTGAAATAATAATAACTGCGGAACTGAAAGGCGTACATATTTTTCATTTTGTACTGAAATAGGCCACTTAAACTCTTTCACCACAAATAAATGCAACAGTGAAGTGCGTACATGTTTTTCCTTTTTGGACTGAAATGGGACACTGGACGCTTTCACTACATATACAGTTGCAAGAAAAAGTATGTAAACCCTTTGGAATGATATGGATTTCTGCACAAATTGGTTATAAAATGTGATCTGATCTTCATCTGTCACAACAATAGACATTCACAGTCTGCCTAAACTAATAACACACAAAGAATTAAATGTTACCATGTTTTTATTGAACACACCATGTAAACATTCACAGTGCAGGTGGAAAAAGTATGTGAACCCCTAGACTAATGACATCTCTAAGAGCTAATTGGAATGTGGTGTCAGTCAAGTGGACTGTAACTGCAGAAGTGAACTGAGTATATAATTTTCTTTTTATACTGAAATAGGCCAGTAAACGCGTTTACCAGAAATAAATGCACCAGTGAAGTACTTATATATTTTTCTTTCTGTACTGAAATAGGCCACTACATGCTTTTGCCACAAATAACTGCACCAGAGAAATGCGTATATTTTTTTCTTTCTATACTGACATAGGCCACTAAATGCTTTCAACACATATAACTGCAGAAGTGAACTGAGAATATATTTTTCTTTTTGTAAAAATGTGAAATAGGTGAAATAAGCCACTAAACTATTTTGCCACAAATAAATGCACCAGTGAAGTGCTTATATATATATTTTTTGTACTGAAATTCATCACTAAACGCTTTCACCACATATAACTGCAAAAGTGAACTGCGTATATATTTTTCTTTTTGTAATGAAATACGCCACTAAATGCTTTCAACACGTATAGCTGCAGAAGTGAACTGCATATATATTTTTCTTTTTCCACAGATATATAAGCCACTAAAGGCTTTTTAACATAGCACTTGCACCCCAAGAACAAATTGCTGGAATGACAGAGCTGTATAATGGCTGCTTGGATCCCCAAATTATCTTTCCCTGTACTTGTAAATCGCTTTTCTAGCACTGTCCCTAGCATTTTCTGACATCTCCCCCTGCACTAAGATGCTGTGAAATGATTTCTCCCTATCCTTTCCCTGCACTTATAAATCGTTTTTTCAGTTTTGTTTTCACAATTAGGTTTTTCCAATTGCTGTCCCTAGTTCCTTCTCACGTCTGTCCCTTCACTCTGAATGCTGGAAAGAGTCTGATTCTAAGATGGCCACCGTATTTTTAGGGCTGTGACATCACAGGACTGGCTGGCTGCTGATTGGCTGCATGCATGCATGTTAATTAGGGTGATCCTGCCTTCCCATAGTTCCTTGCCCCATGTCCTCACATGTATGGCCGCCATTTTAGGAAAAATTGCGATTCGTTACCACGAAGAGCAAGGAAATTCAAATTATTGCAAATCTAATTTTTCCTGAAATTCGAATCAAATTCCATTTTGTCTGTTTCGATTCGCTCATATCTAGCAATTATATATCCCTGTGACAGTGGCAAGTACAGTGTTTTTTTCCAAAAAAATATAGGTAGGTCTCACCGACCCAATTAACTGTCTGATTAACTATTTTTCCCATTGACAGTGCAAGTACAGTGATTTTTTAATCAAATAAATAGGTAGGTCTCACCAACCTAATTAACATGCTGATTGATTAACTATTATATTTCCCTGTGACAGTGGCAAGAAAAGGTTTTTTTCAACAAAAAAAAAATTAAAATAGGTAGGTCTGCCCAACCCAAATAACAGGCTGGTTTACTATTATATTCCCCTGTGACAGCGTCAAGTAAAGGTTTTTTTCACAGAAAAAAAAAAATATGTAGGTCTCACCAATTCAATAAATAGGCTGATTATTATATATTCCTGTGATGGTGGCAAGTACAGTTGTTTTAAACATAAAAATTAGATAAATCTCACTGACCCAATTAACCAGCTAATTAACTATTATGTTTCCCTGTGACGGTGGAAAGTACAGTTTTTTTAAACACAAAAAATAGGTAAGTCTCACCGACCTATTTAACAGGCTGATTAACTATTACATATCCCTGTGATGACGGCAAGTACAGTATTTTTTCATCCCAAAAAATAGGTAGGTCTAACCGACCCAATTAACAGGCTGATTAACTACTATATTTCCCTGAGAGATAACCAACAAAACAACATAAAAAATGTATACGTGACTAATCATATAGAGCACCAACAAACCATAAAGGGACACGTATATAAAGATGCAAAAAAGTTTTTATTGAAATAATCAATCTAATACACAAAAAACAATATAATTAAAATATACCATGAGAAAAGGTGGCAACCTCAGATGGTGAAAATGGCTAGTGGCTCACTAGCTCACCAGGAGGGGCATATAAAAAGGAGCATACCCAGACAAAATGTTATTACAGCAATTGCAGCCAATAATGCCTATTATATACATGACCAAACACCATGGTCTATTACAAAAAGAAAAGCAAGCACACAAGCTGATAACAATACCTGGGAAACACAGCACGCTATAGTAGACCCTCCCGGTTGCAGGAGCTCACCCCAACGTACGTTTCGCACCTGCTTTATCAAGGGGCGTATCTATGCAGATCCCACCACTTCCATATATACCCAAATAATAAGGCTAAATAATGCGCAACAGATGTACAGAGGGAGGGGAGAGGAAGAAAAGGGAGGAAGAGGCGAGGAGGAACTACGTAACAGTATTCAAACCTACCAATGTGTGGACTCGCAATTGCGCGCGGCAGGTGACATCACACACCATCACAGGAGCGCGACACCAAAAAATCAGGAAGCGTGTAAAAAATACATACGTCACTGAAAGTCGACAGAACACGTAATACCAAAAAGGGCTAAGACGCGCAATCACGCGATATTTGCCAGGTTCGCGTTACGTCACTGCAGTGCGAGACTACGCTGCCACACAGAGCAGGACAGAGTAGGAAGAGTGAGCGTGATCATGTGGCCCTATGCTGCAACACTGCAACAAAATCTGATATAACAGTATTGAAGACCCTACCAAAGCATTTCAAAGAAAAACACAATTCAGATGGATCGTTACTAAGGGTCCGTGGAATAGACAGGGTTATCATTTCACCTAGGGGAGGAAATTGGAAGAAGCTTTTGGCCCAGCGGGAGGTAAAGTGGATTTTCATCCTGAATACGGTCTCCCCATTTGGTCTAAATGAAGGGATTATTTACGCTCCCTTCATATAATATATATCACATGATGATGGGTCTATATCCCTATATTTATGTACTTGCCTTGTGCCTTCGAGTTGTATATTTACCTTGTACCCCTGTGGTTCGGAGTTCTATACCGTACTAGTATGTTGGTTTTAACTGTTGTTTTTATCATGATTTAATTTTTCATTCCATTTTTTAACAGGTTTTCAACATAAGTTATTTATGATTCTCACTATTTCTATTTTTTCTTATTTTAGGCTCTTTTTCATTTGATGCGCATTTTAAATGGTGTGGGTTGGACGAGTATCACTATAAGGATGGACTGAGAGTATAAAACCCTTGTTGTAGGATGGAGGTGTACATGCCTAAGATATGAGATAGAGGACCCCTTTTGGTATTGTGTTCATATTTTATGGCTTATGAGGGCAATAATATGAATACTCCAGACATTATATTTTCTCCTAATGTTCTTATATACATTGATGTAAAAATAATTGTTCACCTTTATATTACATATGTGATTTTCCCTATTATATATTATATTTTTAATTATTTGGTCACCTCACTGCATGTTTCACTTTTGCACTTGCACTTGAGCACTTTATTTTTGCACTGTTTTGTTTTATTATTGCACATGAGTGTTTTATATATTATTTTATACTACATTTCATACTGTATGAACTATTTGTATTTTATATTATATGTATTCCACTTTATACATTTGTTACACTATGAATGATAGATATATATATATATATAATTTTTTATATTTTGTATTTATTATGTATGTTTGTAATTTAAATGAGATGGTTATATTTAAGCACTTTTTATACTTAAATTCTTTTAACACTTTATTTTATTTGGTAAATCATGTGTGGAGACAATTTATGTGGGTCCGTGTTTTCATACTTATAGTTGGAGGTGTGTTTATGCTGTAATTATAAGCGGTGACATATATTAGGACATTATAGGTGTATCATGTGGCGGCGCCTCCTCAGTCCAATGTGTTTGATGGTGGCGCGCAGGTTTTTGTTGCAGTGTTGCAGCACAGGGCCACATGATCACGCTCACTCATCCTACTCTGTCCTGCTCTGTGTGGCAGCGTAGTCTCGCACTGCAGTGACGTAACGCGAACCTGGCAAATATCGCGTGATTGCGCGTCTTAGCCCTTTTTGGTATCACGTGTTCTGTCGACTTTCAGTGACGTATGTATTTTTTACACGCTTCCTGATTTTTTGGTGTCGCGCTCCTGTGATGGTGTGTGATGTCACCTGCCGCGCGCAATTGCGAGTCCACACATTGGTAGGTTTGAATACTGTTACGTAGTTCCTCCTCGCCTCTTCCTCCCTTTTCTTCCTCTCCCCTCCCTCTGTACATCTGTTGCGCATTATTTAGCCTTATTATTTGGGTATATATGGAAGTGGTGGGATCTGCATAGATACGCCCTTGATAAAGCAGGTGCGAAACGTACGTTGGGGTGAGCTCCTGCAACCGGGAGGGTCTACTATAGCGTGCTGTGTTTCCCAGGTATTGTTATCAGCTTGTGTGCTTGCTTTTCTTTTTGTAATAGACCATGGTGTTTGGTCATGTATATAATAGGCATTATTGGCTGCAATTGCTGTAATAACATTTTGTCTGGGTATGCTCCTTTTTATATGCCCCTCCTGGTGAGCTAGTGAGCCACTAGCCATTTTCACCATCTGAGGTTGCCGCCTTTTCTCATGGTATATTTTAATTATATTGTTTTTTGTGTATTAGATTGATTATTTCAATAAAAACTTTTTTGCATCTTTATATACGTGTCCCTTTATGGTTTGTTGGTGCTCTACTATATTTCCCTGTAACAGTGGCAATTACAGTGTTTTTCACCAATTAAATAGGTATGTCTCAGAGACCCATTTAACAGGCTGATTAACTATTATATTTCCCTGTGACTGTGGCAAATTGCAGTTTTTTAACACAAAAAAGAGGTAGGTCTCACTGACCCAATTAACAAGCTATTATATTTCTCTGTGACGGTGGCAAGCTCAGTTTTAAAAACAAAATATAGGTAGGTCTCACTGACCTAATTAACCAGCTGATTAACTATTATGTATCCCTGTGACATTGGCAATTACAGTGTTTTCTCACCAAATAGGTAGGTCTCACAGACCCAAGTAACAGGCTGATTAACTATTATATTTCCCTGTGACAGTTGCAAGTAAAGTTTTTTTTGTGATAAAAAAAAATAGATAGATCTCACCGGCCCAAATAACAAGCTGATTAACTATTATATTTCCCTGTCACTGGTGCAAAGGAGTAAGGATTCACACTAGTGTTTTTTGCAGATCTGTCATGAATCTGCAAAAATGCTTCTGAGTAGAGATGAGCGAACTTTAAAAAAAAGTCCGGTGTTCGGCGTTCGGGTTGTGGTAAGTCGCGCATCCCGTTATGGATTCCACTATAGCGGCATATGGAATCCATAAGGGGGGGCTGCCACCAACCCGAACTGCACTCCCCCTGCACTGATCACATGACGGTGACGTCACCCCAGGTCCTTCAGCTGTTCAACAGTTTGGGTTGGTGGCAGCCGCCCCTTATGGATTCCATATGCCGCTATAGTGGAATCCATAACGGGATGCGCGACTTACCACAACCCGAACACCGGACTTTTTTTTAAAGTTCGCTCATCTCTACTTCTGATACAATAATACAATCGCATGCATCCGTCATGAACGGATCCGCTTGTATTATGTCTTATATAGCCAAGACGGATCCGTCATGAACTCCATCAAAAGTCAATGGGGGACGGATCCGTTTTCTATTGTGTCAGAGAAAACGGATCCGTCCCCATTGACATACATTGTGTGTGAGGACGGATCCATCTCGCTCCACATCCCAAGATGGACAGCAAAACGCTGCAGGCATTGTTTTGGTGTCCGCCTCCAGAGAGGAATGGTGACTGAACAGAGGCTAACTGATGCATTCTGAGTGGATCATTTTCCATTCAGAATGCATTAGGGCAAAACTGATCCATTTTGGACTGCTTATGAGAGCCCATGACGGGTCTCAAAAACAAAAAGCCAAAACGCTAGTGTGAAAGTACAGGAGCAAGAGAAAGAAATGGTGGCACTGCTCAAACCCGATGCAAAACGAGACTCCCAAATTCCGGCCTTAGCGACCTCACTGGACCGGGGTGCCTGGCGAATATAGATATCAAACATCCAACATGAAGAAAAACAGTCCGCGGCACTCACCATCCGATGTTCATGGTAAATTTATTGCAGAGGTACTACGTGTACAGGGGCACAGACTCACATGGAGAGAAACAAACAGCGACGGCCGTTTCGCGGGGCGACCGCTTCTTCCGGCTGTTCAGCATGTTCCAAACGTCACGTCTGCGCCTAATATGTGCGTCACCAGGAGGGAGGGGTAAAACCAACCCATCTCCTAGCAACTGGTAGACGCATAGTAGGCAGCGTCTGTGCGCTATAGGACTATAGGGAACATAGATAAAAGCAAATACAAAAGACATACATTATTACATGTATCAAAATGCAAGGCTGAGGCTGTGACACACCTAACTCTTGCGCCTCCACTAAGGGGCAGCATTGTATATACAAAGACACATATTCATAAAGGAACCCATGAAAGCATTTAAAAGGTGCAGAACTTTTAGGGACATTCTAGTCAGGAGCCGTTATAGTGAACAAAAAGGAAAGGATTGGTTATCCCTAGGGAAACCGGTTGGTAACCACCGTTGTGGGAATTGCTCTGTATGTAATTATATATTACAAGGTCAGCACGCATTCATTGGGGGTGTGGAGTATTATATCAACCGTTTTATAACTTGCAGAACCAACTTTGTCGTCTATGCCTTGATCTGTATATGTGGCTCCTTTTATGTTGGGAAGACAAAAAGACCCCTTCTGGAGCGTATTCGCGAGCACCGTAACTCAATTAAAACAGGTAAAGGAAGAACACGCTTAATTGAGCACGTTAGATGCCAACATGGTGGTGACGCAAATGTTTTGAAATTTGCGGGTCTAGAGCATGTACCCCCGGCAGTACAGGGGGGCGATAGACATCGCGTGTTGCTCCAGAAGGAGGCCCGACATATTATAAGGACAGATGCCACGGGCCATTTGGGCCTTAATGAACGTAATGACATGTCGGTTTTCATTTAGCTGCCTATGTTGATTTCCTTTATGAATATGTGTCTTTGTATATACAATGCTGCCCCTTAGTGGAGGCGCAAGAGTTAGGTGTGTCACAGCCTCAGCCTTGCATTTTGATACATGTAATAATGTATGTCTTTTGTATTTGCTTTTATCTATGTTCCCTATAGTCCTATAGCGCACAGACGCTGCCTACTATGCGTCTACCAGTTGCTAGGAGATGGGTTGGTTTTACCCCTCCCTCCTGGTGACGCACATATTAGGCGCAGACGTGACGTTTGGAACATGCTGAACAGCCGGAAGAAGCGGTCGCCCCGCGAAACGGCCGTCGCTGTTTGTTTCTCTCCATGTGAGTCTGTGCCCCTGTACACGTAGTACCTCTGCAATAAATTTACCATGAACATCGGATGGTGAGTGCCGCGGACTGTTTTTCTTCATGTTGGATGCTAGTGTGAAAGTAGCCTAGGATTGCACCAAACAAAAATGCTAACAGGTCACTCTTAGACTGAACAGCATGATTAAGTATGGTATTTCTGTCTCATCGAGCTGTATTGCACCGAGCAATAATGCCTACAGGTCAAAAGCACAGTTTTTCTAAATATGCGGCGCACCATGCAATCCAGCATTTATGCATGCATGGTTACATGGTACGCCGGCCAATCCCAGCGATGCCAATACTAGTTGTTGATTGGCTGCACTGCAGCCTTTCAACAAGCTTTATTTAAGGTATGAAAAACTATCCCAGACACAGACTTTGGCACCAAAACCTGTGTTTGGGTTTGGTACACGGACAACAAAATGTCCGGTATGGTCTAGAAGGTGGTTGTCCGGGTTCGCTTATCACTACTCCCTATTCTTTCCCTACACTATGAATAATCTTTCCCTGAACTGCTCAATAGTTATTTTTTATGAATAGATTGTTTCCTAAACACTGTCCCTAGTGCCTGTCACATCTCTCCCTGCACTAAGTTGGACAATAGCTGAGACCGACCAGGCTGAGACTTTTAATAGGGCTGTTACATCACAGGGGCTGGCTAGCGGCTCAGTGGCTAGCTGGCTACATGCATGGCATTGTGGGTAATCCCTCTTTCCTAGACTTCTTACTTCCTCGTTCTAACATGTGCAGCAGCCATCTAAGAAAAAAGACATTTAGCTACCACAAAGCACCAGGAAATTCGACTTTGGGACGAATCAAATTTTTCCTGAAATTCGGATCAAATTTAATTTCGTCAACTTCAATTTGATCATCTCTACTCTTAATATAAATGTCCTAATAAACTATACTACAGATTTTTCTGTGCATGGATTTAAAATCCATGTTGCGGGAAAAAAAAGAATGGACATTCAATAGAGCAGGAGTTGACATACAGATTGACTACATGCACAGACAGAAACAGAACTGTACATTGTAAAGCTGTGGCGGAAAAACAAGGGTCAGCTTTTTATTTCTGCAGCGAATTCCATGCCAAATACACATCAGATAGTTTTGACATGTAATTTTACACCGTGCGACTGTAACCTTACCTAACTTGTCTGAAATAGTTATATGTTAAAAAAATATATAATTTCATACCTTCTTACATACCATGTTATGTTCATAGCATTAATTCCACAGAGAAAGTTGTTTTCATTGTTTTACAATTAAATTTAATTTATGATTTTATTTACTGTATAGTATTGCACTAAGTGTGAAAAAAATAAAAATAGCCTTTTAACCCCTTAAGGACACAGGGTTTTTACATTTTTGCGTTTTCGTTTTGCGCTCTATGCCTTCCAAGAGCCATAACTTTTTTATCCTTCCGTTCACATGGCCATATGAGGGCTTATTTTTTGCGGGACAAGTTTTACTTTCCAACGCCATCATTTAATAATGCATACGGTGTAGTGGGAAGCGGGAAAAAAATTCCAAATGGGGTGAAATTGCAAAAAAAAAGCAATTTCACCACAGTTTTACGGGTTTCTAAATTACGACGTTTGATTTGCGATAAAACTGACCATTTAGTTTTATTCTACAGGTCAGTACGAATCCGGCGATACCCAATATGTATAGCTTTTCTTGCGTTTTGATAGTGAAAAAAATTCCAAAGTGGGAAAAATTTTTTTTTGTCGCCATGTTTTGACCGCTATAACGTATTTGTATATAAGTGTATGGCGTTGTATGGGGGCTTATTTTTTGCGGGCGATCTTAACTTTTAGTTGATACCATTATGGGGTGTGTAGGACTTTTGATCGCTTTTTATTTAATTTTTTTGAGGAAATGAAGCGTCCAAAACGGCAAATCGGCCATTTGGGCGCTTTTTCCGTTTTTCTGTTTACCGTATGGGAAATATATTTTTATATTTTTATACTATGGGCGTTTCACACATTGTGACACCCATGATGTGTATTTTTTTATTTTTTTATTATTTTATTTTAATTTTGGGGAAAGGGGGTGATTTAACCACTTAAGCCCCCTAGCTTAAACACCCTTAATGACCAGGCCACTTTTTACAATTCCGCACTACACTACTTTCACCGTTTATTGCTCCGTCATGCAACTTACCACCCAAATGAATTTTACCTCCTTTTCTTCTCACTAATAGAGCTTTCATTTGGTGGTATTTCATTGTTGCTGACATTTTTACTTTTTTGCCATTAATACAAATTTAACGAAATTTTTGCAAAAAATGACATTTTTCACTTTCTGTTGTAAAATTTTTCAAAAAACTACATTTCTATATAAATTTTTCTCTAAATTTATTGTTCTACATGTCTTTGATAAAAAAGTCCAATAAGTGTATATTTATTGGTTTGGGTAAAAGTTATAGCGTTTACAAACTATGGTGCAAAAAGTGAATTTCTGCATTTTGAAGCAGCTCTGACTTTCTGAGCACCTGTCATGTTTCTTCAGGTGCTAGAATGTCAGGAAAGTATAAATACCCCCAAATGACACCATTTTAGAAAGAAGACACCCCAAAGTATTCGCGGAGGGGCATGGTGAGTTCATGTATCATTTCATTTTTTTCACAAGTTAGCGGAAAATGACACTTTCTGAGAAAAAAAAAAAAAAAGTTTCAATTTCTGCTAACTTCTGGCAAAAAAAAGAAATCTCAGACGGACTCACTATGCCCTCAGTGAATACCTTGGGGTGTCTACTTTCCAAAATGGGGTCATTTGTGGGGTGTGTTTACTGTTCTGGCATTTTGGGCGGGCTAAATTGTGAGCCGCCATGTAAAACCTAAAGGTACTTCGTTGGAATTTGGGCCCTTTGCACTCAGGCTGCAAAAGTGTCACTTATGTGTATCGCCGTACTCAGGAGAAGTAGGGCAATGTGTTTGGGTGTATTTTTACATATACCCATGTTGGGTGAGAGAAATATCTCTGTAAACTGGACAACTTTGTATAAAAATTTTTAAAAGTTGTCGCTTACAGAGATATTTTTCACACACAGTATGGGTATATAAAAATACACCCCAAAGCACATTGCCCTACTTCTCCTGAGTACGGCGATACCACATGTGTGACACTTTTTGCAGCCTGGGTGCAAAGGGGCCCTAAAACCAATGAGTACCTTTAGGATTTACAGGGCATTTTTACGCATTTGGATTCCAGACTTCTTCTCACGCTTTAGGGCCCCTAAAATGCCAGGACAGTATAAATACCCTACATGTGACCCCATTTTTGGAAAGAAGACACCCCAAGGTATTCCGTGAGGGGTATGGTGAGTTCATGTAAAATTTTATTTTTGTCACAAGTTAGTGGAATATGAGACTTTGTAAACAAAAAAAAAATAAAATATATATCAATTTCCGCTAACTTGTGCCAAAAATAAAAATTCTGTGAACTCCGCCATGCCTCTCACGGAATACCTTGGGGTGTCTTCTTTCCAAAATGGGGTCACATGTGGGGTTTTGCAGGACGCAATTCCTGTGAGGCGGTCAGCAAGAGGTTAAATTTTTAGGTTTTTTTATTTATTTTTTATTTTTTTATTTTTTTTATTTTTTTACTTTTATATAGATCCTATAGGGACCTATATAAATCAGTTACCTGATTGCTTCTATCATAAACTCCAATACACTTGTATTGGAGTTTATGAGCATTTTGACTACTTTCCATGAAGCCCCTATTGCTAACAAGGGCTCCATAGGAGAATAGTAAGTGATAGCCTCATGCTGAATGAAAGGCTTGAGGCTATCCCTTCACAGCGCTCGATTCTCCCGATCACCACTAGGGGAGCCTGAGCTGCGCCACAGTTTTACTGGTTCTAGCGCTGCAGATGCCGTGATCAGGATTGATAAAGGAGTGTCCTCGGCATTAGACCTACTGAAGGGACAGCATTTGTGGCTGTAATATGAGCTCTGAAACCAGCCTGTATTACGCATGTGTGATGCTTGCCTTAGGCTGCTTTCACATAGCTATAATCTGGCTGTATTTAAAGAGGAAGATAAAATTTTGCTTTACATATAAATTAAGTTTTGGGGGATGTAGGCTGGCTGCCACAAAGAAAACCAGGAGAAGGAGGACAGACTTGTTCTTCGGTAATTCAGAATGCTGGTTGGTAGACATGAGCAAAGTTTTTAAAAACTTGATTCGGCAACTCCACTAAAGTTAGCCAAAAAATTTGATTCGTAATAAATTAATCACAAAACTATATATATCAGGTATATCTAAGCCTTTCTGCCTTAGGGTACAGCCAAAAACATTGTATGGTCCTTCTTTATTATCACCTCTCCTGACAGACATTCCTGTTTTAATAGCTTCATGCATTCCCCGTGTAATAACAAATCTGGAACAGCTATTCTTATGTCTGTATGTTGTGCCATTCCTTTATTATTTGCACTAGAAGTTATGAATACATTGCTATTAGCCTTCAGTAAGGGTATAGAGGGGAGGTAACAAGTCGGGGTGTTTGCCTGCACAGACTCACTCTATCCAATAAGTGATGCTATTTTCAGACTTTGCAGGTACCCCCCCCCCCCTCCAACTGGTTACCTCCCCTCTGTACCCTTACTGCAGGCTAATAGCAATTCATTACTTCTTGTGCAAATATTAAAGGAATGGCAGAACATGCAGACATAAGAATATATGCAACATAATTGTTATCACATGGGGAATGCATGAAACTATTAAAATAGGCATGTCAGGAGTATTAAAAGGTCCTCTTTAAACACTGTGCTGTTGCTGGTATGGGGTTTGGCTGGTTAGGTTGGGGGGGGGGGGCAGTATCATTATTATTGCTGACATAACCTGCAATCTGCTGCAGGTTACTTGACAGTAAACACAGAATATAAATCAGCTCTGGCATACCCACTTCTCCAATGCCAGCGCTCTCCTGCCCTATAGGTGGGAGCCCTTATTCTGCCATCTGATTTTCCTCCTTTTCCACATCATCTAATATTGATGAGGATATCAAAAACATCAAGTTTCTCCTCTCTGTGTATCTTGCTGACTTTTCTAGGACATGGAGACTTTGAAGGATGATTTGGAAGAAGTAAATCCAGCAAAAGATTAGGATGGTCATCATAACAACATGGTCCCCCTAAGGGGAGCTGCCTGGATGGTTTTGTTTGGCATGCTGGCACTGGAATAATAAAGACTTCTATCTTATTGGTATTGAATTACATTTACGGATGATGTAGGAATGACATAACAAGGGATGGCTGGCTGCAAGGCATTATGGATGATCTCACATTCCTGAGCTTCTTACTTTTACTTTGTAATATATGCAGCTACCATTGTAAGAAAAAATAATTCATTGCAACGATGCACAAGGAAATTCGGATTTGTTGCAAATTAAAGTTTTCCTAAACTTTGGACCGAATTCCGCTTTGACGGAATTCCACTTTGAATGCATTGCTTTGCTCAACACTACTAGTCAGTTTTATTTTCTTCCCCATGTACTTAATAGAGACTTGGTACCTTTGTTTGTGTTTGAACACCAATGGCTTATTTTAATCCTGGAGATCTTACACATGGCTATCCTGGCCTTGCGGAGAAAAAATACCAAACAGGAGTTTCTTGCCCGCAGCCCACGCCCGCAGCATCACCAGTTTCTGAGCTGATCACAATAGAAGCAGATCTGGACCTGCCAGTTTTTTGGGAGGTTTTGGCTGTACGTTGCCTCTGCTCTTAAGTGCAACTTCATCACCTTAACCCTGGGTTCACACCTGAGCATTTCTGAGATGCACGTATTACAGCGCATTTTTGCAAATAGGAAACGCGCGTCATATGCGCATTCGTGACTCTGGAGACCAATTGAAAACGGCATATCTACACTTTAACGCGTGTTAAACGTGCGTTTTACGTGCGTTCCCATTGAAGTCTATGGGTGCAAACGCCCCAAAGAAGCTCAAGAACTTCTTTGAGCGTAGGGAGTTTTACAACGTCGTTCAAACGCGCTGTAAAACGCTCAGGTGAGAACCATGCCCATAGGGAAACATGAGTTTTCTCCTGTTGAGCGTTTTACAGCGCGTTGTCACTTGTCACCTCATACCCAGCACCCTGATCCAGCTCCCAGGTCCTCTCCAACACACAATCATCATCATAGTCTTGTAAAATGCGGCAGAATTATTAAACAGTTATTATACATAATAACAGTTATTCAATAAAACTCTTGCAATATTTTTTATATATATACACATACATATCAGAGTAAACTAAACAAAAGACTATTTAAATTCCCTTGAGAGGAACAATATGCTGACAGGAAGCATTTAGACGATAATTACAGTTTTCATTACCACACCTTCTGTCAGAGTCTATAAGGTGCAGGGGGAAATATTTCCCATGTGCTAGTGTCCTAACAATGCATTCAATTCAACAGCCTCTGGAGCGGACTCATTACTACATGATGCAACAATTTTAGAGAACGTCTGAATCCAACATTTTAACTACTGTGTCACCAAGGGAAGTATTCATTTCCAAAGTTCAACTACAGGTGCAATCATTCAGTTTACACTTGGGTCCTGTCAAAAAGTTAGTAATGTAGTTTCCATTATTTTCAACCACCCAGCTGTGGTTTACATAACTTAAGTGTCAGCTTCCCTTTTCAGCAAAAAAGCCAATGGACAGTATTTTTTTTTCTTTTATCAAACCAGAAATTGACAAACCACAAATATCCTAAAGTTATTAAATGAACCATCCACACCCACTATACAAGGAAGCTTTAATAAAGCCCTGCTAATACCATTATCTCGGAAAATATTACTACTCTGCTTACAAAAATATATGACCTGGAAACATATGAACTGCTTAGGACCACCATGTATAATGTTGCATGGTAAAATGTGAGTGTTTTGAAGTAGTAACTGAATCCAGTAGAACTATGTACAAGTTGGTGGTCTGTTCACTGAACATAGACCAAATCACTTATTAATGTTATTGTAGCTAAAATACTATGGAGTAGAAGCCAAACTCCTGAGTGGATGCAAAAGATAGTCTTTTCCCCATTCTTTCAATTCTTTTTGTATCCACTCCTGGCTTTGGTTAAAAATAAACCTTGTCAAATGCTCCATGAAAAACTGAATTGAAATTGCATGTGTGAATGTAAAGGGGTTTGTCCAATGGTGCATTCACTCTAAGGCCCCTTTCACACGGGCGAGTTTTCCGCGCGGGTGCAATCAGTGGCGGATCCAGAGCCTGGTCTTGGGAGGGGCACTTCCCCAGGCAATTGGAACTTATGGGGCCCCTGTGTCCCCGCCCACACTCAAGCCACACCCACACACAGCCCCACCCATATATCGCGCCCATACCTCTTCCGTCCAGTGACTTCTCCTTTGATGTAGATGTTCTCTTTCCTCATCTTCTCCTTTCAGACCAGGCCACCATTTCTCTGTCATTTTCCGTCTCTGCAGTTTAACAAAAAATAAATCTTAGTTTACAACTTTTCCATCATCCTCCCGTCTTCTGGACAAAACATCCCACTACCTCCAATACTGTGCCGCTGTGGTCCCCAATAATAAGTGTCTCTCCCCCATCATCATGTGCCAAATCCCCCCCCACCCAGTGCCAGTATCATGTGCCAAATCCCCCCCCCCACCCAGTGCCAGTATCATGTGCCAAATCCCCCCCCCACCCAGTGCCAGTATCATGTGCCAAATCCCCCCCCACCCAGTGCCAGTATCATGTGCCAAATCCCCCACCCAGTGCCAGTATCATGTGCCAAAACCCCAGCCCCCCGACCCAGTGCCAGTATCTTAAAAAAAAAAAAAAAAACACAAGACACTTACCTACGTACCTCCATCCTTCACAGCGATGCGATGCAGGCCTCTTCCGGCCTGTGTCCCGCTCTGTACAGCTCACAGACGGCGCGATGACGTCATCGTGCCGCCTGCACCAACATCTGATAGGCTGCCGGCCTAGTGCCGGCAGCCTATCAGAGGAGCAGGGAAGGGAGACGCCTCTCCCTCCCTGCCCCACAGCGCAGCCATCTGTATCGCTGTCCTGAGGACGGCGATACAGATCATTATGGAAATGAACGCTTCCACAATGGAAGCGTTCATCTCCCTGTGCCCTGCTGCTGCTGCCCAGTGCCCACATTCTCGGGGGGGGGGGCAATTGCCCCGTTGCCCCCCCCCTGGATCCGCCAATGGGTGCAATGCATGAGGAGGACGCATTGCACCTGCACTGAATCCGGACCCATTCATTTCTATGGGGCTGTGCACATGAGCGGTGATTTTCACGCATCACTTCTGCGTTGCGTGAAAATCGCATGCTCTATATTGTGCGTTTTTCACGCAACGCAGGCCCCATAAAAGTAAATGTAAATTTTCCCGCATGGTTGCTTAGCAACGGGACCCGATCTCTATTATTTTCCCTTATAACATGGTTATAAGGGGAAATAATAGCATTCTTAATAAAGAATGCTGTGTAAAATGAAGTGGAAGGGGTTAAAAATAATAAAAGTTAACTTACCTTAGCCACTTGATCGCAATCTCTCCTCTCTGTCCCTGCATGAGCTAAGATCTACAGGACCTGTGATGACGTCACATCACATGGTCCAACTTACCATGGTGATGGACCATGTGATTAGACCATGTGATGTGACGTCATCACAGGTCCTTTAGATCTTAGCTGATGCAGGGAAAGAGAAGAGATCGCGATTACGCGATCAAGTGGCTAAGGTAAGTTAACTTTTATTATTTTTAACCCCTTCCACTTCATTTTACACAGCATTCTTTATTAAGAATGCTATTATTTCCCCTTATAACCATGTTATAAGGGAAAATAATCAATTCTCCAGAAGACCCGAAACCGGACTTCAGTGATGAAGTCCGGCTTCGGGTTGGGTACCAAACATGGCGATTTTTCTCACACGCGTGCAAAACGCGTTACAAACGTTTGCACCCGCGTGGGAAAAACGCGCATATTCCCGCAACGCACCCGCCTCTTATCCGGGCGTCAAACATGGTAAGATGGACCATGTGATTGGACCATGTGATGTGACGTCATCACAGGTCCTTTAGTTCTTAGCTGATGCAGGGAAAGAGAGGACAGATCGCAACTACGCAATCAAGTGGCTAAGGTAAGTTAACTTTTATTATTTTTAACCCCTTCCACTTCATTTTACAATGCATTCTTTATTATGAATGCCATTATTTCCCCTTATAACCATGTTATAAGGGAAAATAATAAAGATCGGGTCCCGTTGCTATGCAACCATGCGGGAAAAATCGCAATTTTCCCGCAGCCCCATTCACTTCTATGGGGCCTGCGTTGCGTGAAAAACGCACAATATAGAGCATGCTGCGATTTTCATGCAACGCAGAAGTGATGCGTGAAAACCACCGCTCATGTGCATAGCCCCATAGAAATGAATGGGTCCGGATTCAGTGCGGGTGCAATGCGTCCTCCTCACGCATTGCACACGCGCGGAAAACTCGCCCGTGTGAAAGGGGCCTAAGTGTATGGAGTAGAGTTGCTCATTGAGCCTGCTCCAAAAGCAACGAGTGCCAGCTGTGTAATACAGCCAGCACCCGGTCATTTAACCCCTCAGTGGTCGCTATTAATAGAGGATTGCAGCATATGAGGGGTTAGACTGAGGGTGGGGGCTTCCTTTGTCCTCTGATCGGTGCACCTGCAACATTGCAGGGTTCTGATCAGTTTCTATTACAGCCTGGGGCCTTGTGAGGGCTCTCAGTGCTGTCACAGTGAGCAGTCTGAAAAGCCATGCCCAAGGTAACGCCTGCTTCTGAGCAAAGAAGGCGCCATAGTCGCCGTGTTGCAACTTGCTGCTGGCTTATACAGCAGAGGCCGATAATGGTGATCTTAGACTTTTAATCCCTCAGATGCTGTTGGTAAAATTGACAACGGCATCTGAGTGGTGAAAATGCAGGAGCCACATAATCCAGCACCAGTAACAGCCTCCGTGGCTGAGATGGGGAAAGCTGTTACACTACAGTGATAGACTGAAATCTGCTTGAGGCTCCAATGTCCATCACGGGTCTATTCCAATACAGGTGGCAGCAGTGCATAGAAATATACTGAATGCTGTTTTCTATAATGGATAAATACCTGTTACAGTATACAGCTGACAATATAACGATTGGGTGACTTAAAAAAAGTTAAAGTTTTTAAAAATATAAAACATTTAAAAAAAAATTCAAATCACCCAATTCCCCAAAATTAAAATAAAACATAAATAAACAATTAGAAAAACATCATAGCATCTCTGCACCTGAAAATGCCTGTGCTATTAAAATAAGTAAATATCCCTTACAAGAAATGGCATAATGGAAAAAAAAAATTGCAACAGCCAATTTTCCACTTCACCTAAAAGAAAAAAAAAAATTACCAAAATGGTATCCCTGAAAAACCCTGCAAAAATGAGCCCACAAACAGCTCCATAGATACAAATATAAAAAAGGTATGGGGGTAAAAATATGGCGATAAAAAGAAAAAATATTTTTTATTTGATTTTTTTCAGTACTAAAACACAAGAAAAACCAAACAAATTTGGTATAATCGCAATTACTGACCCAGAGAATGAAGGTGACAGGTCAATTATACTTTTTAAGAAACACCATAAAAAAATACCTGTAAAATGTGTCAGAATTGCATTTTTTTCCAATTATACCCCATTTGGAATTTTTTTCCAGCTTCCCACTACATTGCATGCAATATTAACCCATTCTCAACTGCCTTATGGCTATATACATCGGCGGTCAGGACTTTAAAGATGACACCCGCCCACAAGAGCAGTGGGCGCAATATCTTGCTGTTTTTAACATTGATCATACAACTTTAGCCGCCCAGATGCCATGGTGGTAAAATGGAGTCAAAAAAGTTCATTTTTATTTATAAAAAAAATTCCAAATTGACAAAAAAAATTAAAAATTTGTAACTTTCCAAGTTTCAATTTCTCTACCTCTATAATATGCAGTAATACCTCCAAAAATAGTTATTAATTTACATTCCCCATATATGTCTACTTCATGTATGGATCATTTTGGGAATGCCATTTTATTTTTTGGGGATGTTACAAGACTTAGAAGTTTAGAAGCAAATCTTGAAATTTTTCTGAAATTTTTAAAAACCCACTTTTTAAGGACCAGTTCAGGTCTGAAGTCACTTTGTGAGGCTTACATAATAAAAAAACACCCAAAAATGACCCCATTATAGAAACTACACCCCTCAAGGTATTCAAAACTGATTTTACAAACGTTGTTAACCCTTTAGGTGTTCCACAAGAGTTAATGGCAAATGGAGATAAAATATCAGAATTTCGCATTTTTGGAAAATTTTCAATATTAATCCATTTTTACAAGTAACAAAGCAAGGGTTAACAGCCAAACAAAACTCAATATTTATTGCCCTGATTCTGCAGTTAATAGAAACACCCCATATGTGGTCATAAACTGCAGTATGGCCAAACGTCAGGGTACAGAAGGAAGTGAACGCCATATGGTTTTTGGAAGGCAGATTTTACTGGACTGGTTTTTAGACACCATGAAGCCCCCCTAACGCATCCCTACAGTAGAAACTCAAAAAAACTGACCCCATTTTGGAAACTACAGGATAAGGTGGCAGTTTTGTTGGTACTATTTTAAGGTAAATATGATTTTTTGTTGCTCTATATTACACTTTTTTTTTAGGAAAGATAACAAAAAATAGAAATTCTGATATTTCATCTCCATTTGCCAATAACTCTTGTTGAACTTCAAAAGGGTTTTGAATACCTTGAGGGGTGTAATTTCTTAGGTGGAGTCACTTACTGTATTTGGAGTTTGTACTCTAGGGGTGCATCAGGAGGGCTTCAAATGGGACATGGTGTCAAAAAGCCAGTCCATCAAAATCTGCCTTCCAAAAACCATATGGCGTTCCCTTCCTTCTCTGCCCTGCCATTTGGCCATACAGCAGTTTACGGCCACATATGTGGTGTTTCTGCAAACTAAAGAATCAGGGCAATAAATATTAAGTTTTGATTGGCTGTTAACCCTTGCTTTGTTACTGGAAAAATGGATTAAAATGTAAAATTTGCCAGCACAGATGTCAGCCGTTTATAGCAGAGTGTCAGCATTGTGCTGACACTCTGCTATACCCACTCGACCATCATGGAACAGTAGAGAGAATGCAGGCAGAGATCGCGATCCCGCCCACCGCACCACCCTCCTCCTGCACTGCCCGCCTCCCGCACTGCCTGTATTCCCCATCCTGCAACGCCTGCCACCACAATATCATTCAGGGCTGCAGGGGGGATTAAAAATTAAAATTTCAGGCATTTTGAAGTTTCTGATCACCGTAGTCAAGTTTCTGATCCCCGCGGTTTGCAGCAATCGCCGATACGGGGGTCACAGGAACTACACAGTATGTACCGGTATGTTCTGTGTCCTTAAGGACTTGGACATCAGGGCGTACCAGTACGTCCTGTGTCTGTAAGAGGTTAGTAGTTATCACTCAGTCATCATTCCCCATATGTCTACTTTATGTTCAAATCATTTTGTAAATGTCATTTTATTTTTTAGGACCTTAAAAGGCTTAGAATTTTAGAAAAACATTTTTTTAAGCACCAATTTATTCATAAATGGATTTTGAAGGGCTTACATAATGGAAACCACCCATAAATGAACCAATTTTAGAAACAGCATCCCTCAAATTATTCAAAACTATTGTTACAAACTTTCTTGACCCTTGATGTCAAGAATAAAGGAAAATAAAGATGAAATTTCAAAATTTCATTTTTTTTTGTAGATTTTTCATGTTAATCAATTTTTTCTTGCAACATGGCAAGGGTTAACAGCAAAAATATGCATTACTCTGATTCTGCAGTTTATAAAAATACAACATATGTGGTAGCAAACTGCTGTAGAAGCACAAGGCAGTGGTCAGAAAGAAAGGAGCGCCATATGGTTTTTGGAGGCAGATTTTGCTAGAATGGTTTTTGGGCACCATTTTGTATTTGAATAGATCCTGACGTACCCCTACAATGGAAACCATTTGACCCCCTAAGCGTTTTGAAGAATTTGGCAACACTTGGCTGTGAAAATGAAAAGTTTAATTTTTTCCAATAAAATGTTGTTTTAGCCTCAAATTTTTGATTTTCACAAGGGGTAACAGGAGAAAAAACACCTCATAATTTGCTACCAATTTTCTCCTGAATATGGCAACACCCCATTTTGTAAGGCAAGGTGACTTTTTTTTTTTTTACAGCATTCACCTGAGGGGGCATATCTTGTGATCTCTATCTCTATCTCTATAGAGCAGCTTGTTATGGATGCGGCTGTGTCTATTATTTTTATTGTCTGTAGATATATAAGATCCAGCTCACCATGAGTTGCTCGGTGCATGGAGTGGACTGGACTTGTCCTCCATAATCATGAACGAAAATTGCAAACTCTCCAGCATCAGATAAAATAAAACTTTTTCGTCTTTATTTAATTCCGGTTAAAAGTACATTAGGTTCACATGTTTCAGACGAGATGTTCTTAGTCAAAACCGGTTATGACCAAGAGCATCTCGTTCGAAACATGTTAACCTGCGGTGGAGGGTGGTTGATGTCAAAGTGATATACTTTTAACTGGAATTAAATAAAGACGAAGAAGTTTTATTTTATCTGATACTGGAGAGTTTGCAATTTTCGTTCATTATTATTTTATACACAGTGAAAGCATTTTCAAATACCATAAAATCTTGTTTTTGTGTTGCCATGTCCTTAGAGCCATAATTTTATTTTTCTAGGTGGGGCTAATCTAGGTAGGGGCTTTTTTCTAGGTGAGGATTTTTCTAGGTAGGGGCTAATTTGTTGCCGGTTTGATTGGTACCATTTTGGGGTACATACAACTTTTAGATCACTTGGTATACGGCTAGGGCTACACGACAACGTGTCACGGGTCATTTTGTTGCACCAATCTCGCGCAACAATTTTTATAATGATAGTGTATGGTGTTGCACTGTGACATGCGACATGCTACGACTGCGACACGACAGTAGCAAACAATCCATCCATGATGGATTTTTCTGCGACTGTCGCAGTTCGCAGCATGTGGCCTGTCGTAGTGTGACACCATAGACTAGCATTATAAAAATTGTCACGCGACAACGTGTTGCATTGTAGTTGTGCCCTATGTGTCACGCGACTTATTGTCGTGTAGCCGTATCCTACACTTTTTGTGAGGGAAGGTGACCTAAAAACTCCACTTTATTTTTTTCTTTTATGTCGTTTACCTGAGGGGGTGGATCTTGTGATATTTTTATAGAACCAGTTGATATGGAAACGGCGATACCTAATTTATCTACTGTTTTTTTCCCATATTGATTTGCCATTTTAAATAGCAATTATGGGAAAAGAGCGCTTTTTTTTTTACTTGGAACTTTTATTTTTTATTATAGAAAGCACTCATATGGCTATGTGAATGGAAAAAAAAAATATATGACTTTGGGAAGACTGGGAGTAAAAAATAAAAAAATGGAAACTCGCCTGGTCATTAAGGGGTTATATCATGCCCTTACAAAGTACAACTTATCCCACGAAAAACTATGGAATGGAAACATGTGAATGGAAAAATAAAAAATAATATCTCTAGGAAAACAGGGAGAAAACGAAAACAAGGAGAAAAAACGAAAACAAAAGAACAGAAAATTGCTTCATCCTGAAGGAGTTAAAATATAAGAACTATTTTCCAGCCAAACCAGCCAAAACCAGCTAAAACCAGTAATGAAGCCAATTTAGAGATCAGGCATAACCCTGGGTTCAGACCTGAGCGTTCTTGAAACGCGCGTTTTACACGAGTTTGTGTCGCGCGTATTACAGCGCGTTTTTGCAAATAGGAAACGCGCGTCGTACGCGCGTTCTTGTGATTGACTACTGTGGTGTCAATCACAATACGCGCGACAAACGCCCCAAAAAAAGCTCAAGTACTTGTTTATGCGTAGGGCGTTTTCCAGCGCGTTCGAATGCGCTGTAAAACGCGAAAATGTGAACCAGTCCCATAGGGAAGCATTGGTTTGCATGTGTTGAGCGTTTTACAGCGCGTTCGAACACGCTGTAAAACGCGCAAGTGTGAAGTTAGGGTAAGGGAAAAATCTGCACCTGTTCTGTGTTTTTTACTTGCACCTGGTTTTGGCTCTCAATAACTGATAGAAATAACTGATCAAATAACTGAAGTGATAACTCACCCTCACTCCATGAAAAACAAGTCATCAAAAAGCTCTGTAGAGAGAAATATAAAACGTTATGGGTGTCAGAATATAGTAATGCAAAGAAAATTTTTTTTTTTTCAAAGGTTAAATTGTAAGTTGTAAAACATAATAAAAACTAAATCTATTTGGTATGGTTAGAATTGTACTGACCCACAGAATAATCAAAACCCAAAAAAAACTTTGGCGGAATTGCCATTGCTTTCAATTTCACCCAACAAAAAATTTATTTTACTGTTTTCTAAGCAATAGTAAATTAAATGGTGCTATTAAAGGGTCTCCAGTATTTTGATACTGACGACCTATCCTCAGGATAGGTCAACAGTATCCGAACCATGGGAGTCCGCCACCCGGGACTGATCAGCGGCTGTGCTGTGCTGTGCTTGGAATCCATTGAAGTGAATTGGGATGGGCACGATACCAAGCACAGCCAGTATACAATGTATGGCACAGTGCTTGGTATGAATGGAGAAGGCTTTCAGAAGCATTGATGCCTTTTTAGACAGGCGATCGGCGGAGGTCCAACTTGTCGGACTTTAAAAGAAAAAAAAAATAATTATGGCTAGAGATGAGCGACTTTTTCAAAAATTCAATTCGCCGATTTTTTTGGGAAAAATTTGGTTCGATCCAAATAAATTTGCGTCGAATTACATAAAAAAACTGCTATGTCCTGGCTGCTGAGAGCCTTTATAGTGGTGTAGAACTGTGCCTTGCAGTAACACGCATAGGGAGTCTGCTTTTGTAGTAAAATAATGGTGGAAAAGGTGCATGGGAATACACTGCAGTAGAGTCCATATGACATGTGAGTCTGTATGACATGCAGATGACAGGCGTCGCTCTTAGAATCACTGCTCACTTCACTTACTTGGGCAGTCATGGGACCAAAACTGACCAAATAACTCAAGTATGAACTCAGTCTTACGGGTCAATGTTAGCTCCAAGAAAAAACTAACCGTCACCAGCCGATTCCACATATTTCTACAGAACCTGTTCTATTAAATGCTTATACAAGTAGAGTCCCCTGGAGAGGGTGTCAGCAGTAAGTTTGTGTTGACATCACTGATGAATTTGCCTTTCCTCAGATCCATCAGAACAATAACACACAAAAAATGGATCCTGTCTGAGGAGCATCCACCTTCACTCGGTCAGCATTTGCTCAATAATCCATCAGTATTGCTAATGCCAAAAAAAGGAGTGAATCTAGTGGCACATTGACCAAGTCTGGAGGTGGCAACAGCATCAGGAGAAGGCCACCGAGTGGCACAAGGACAGAGCCTGGAGTTGGCAGCATCAGGAGAAGGCCACTGAGTGGAACAATGACCGAGTCTGGAGTTGGCAGCAGTATGAGGAGGCCCCAGAGTGGCACAATGACAGAGTGTGGAGGTGGTGGCAGCAGCAGCATCAGCAGGAGGCCACAGAGTGGAACAATGAAAGAATATGGAGGTGGCAGCAGTTTGAGGAAGCCACCGAGTGGAACAACGGAAGAGGCTGGAGGTGGCGGCAGCAGTAGCAGCATCAGGAGAAGGCCATCGAGTGGCACAATGACAGACTATGGAGGTGGCGGCAGCCACTGGGTGATTCAAGGCAAGGAGGGAGGCAGCTCTCACCTGTTAGTCCACTATCTGAGCATGGAGGTCACACCTGGAGGCGACAACAAATAGTAGGAAAGGAAGAGATGTCCAGCTCCAAAAATAGTGGTAGGAAAATATTGTATCTTTATTCTGTGCTAATAAAAACTTCCATACAGGATGCGAAAGTCAACATGTTTCAGACCATCACATATTCAAGGTCCATCACATTGTGATGATCCTGTATGGAAGTTTTTATTACCGCAGAATAAAGATACACGATTTTTCTTCCACTATTTTTGGAGCTGGACATCTCTTCCTTTGCTACTGGGTGATGCAAGGGTTGCTGCGACAGGCTGGGCCACCACATCTGAGCCACAGTTCTCCCAGGCCACTTTATGGTGATGCTGCATATGTTGACGCAGGCCCGGCGTGCCAACATTGGCAAACTGGGCATGCTTCACCTTCTGCCCACAGACTCTACATATGGCCAAGTTCACCTTCTCCAGAGGCTGTACTAAAAACTACCACATCGCATAGTAGGTGATTTTACTGTCAACACTAAGCACTGACTGACTGCTACCGCTTCTACTTCCATGAACCCGTGGACCCCTCTTTATAAAGGATTAGTGATGAGCGAGCACCAAAGTATTGCTATGTTCGTGTGCTCGGCCGAACACTCGAGTATAATGGAAGCCAATGGAAAACATCCAGGCACCCCCTGCTCTGAAGAGGGGAGGGTGCCTGGTCCAATCGAAAAGGTCAGAAAGTGACAAGCACCACCGAAATATACCGGGAACAGCATGGGGACGATGTCTGGGTGCATCTTGAACTCCCAAGTTGCTACTGGGAACCATGTTTTCCGAGTTGTACGCCACTTTTACAGACTGACAAAAACACACCCAAAACTCCCCCAAAAAAACTAAATTTTACAGGAAAAATTGTTAGGAAACATTCTTTCCTGTATATTCAATGGTATATAAAGTGCGAGTGCTGCCAAAAATTACAAGGAAGAGGCACTCCAAAACAGCCTGTATATCACAGAAAAGAGGGCCTCATTCACATTGTGGTACAATTGTTCAGGTAGTGGGACTCCTACACTCATAAAGCCTATGCACTAAGTGAAAGGCTGACAAAAATTACAAGGAACCGGCACCAAAATACACCCTTTATTACACGAAAAGGAGGGCATCATACACACCCTGAGAAAAAAATTATTAGTGGCCGGCTGGTGACCCTCAAAAACATTTGAAGCAAGGGCCTGCTGGTGACCCTCTAAAACATTAGGAGTGAGGGCCTGCTGCTGAGCTGATGCTCTAAAACATTATATGCGAGTGCATGCTGTTCAGCTGATGCTCTAAAACATCATATGCGAGTGTCTGCAGGTGAGCTGATGTTCTAAAACATGATATGTGAGTGGCTGCAGGTGAGCTGACGCTCTAAAAAATGATATGCGAGTGCCTGCAGTTGAGCTTACGCTATAAAAAATGACATGCGAGTGCTTGCAGGTGAGATGACACTCTAAAATATGCATGGTGTTCAGCTGCCGCTCTAAAACATTATTTGTGAGTGCATGCTGTTCAGCGGACCATATAAAAAATTTGAGTTGAGGGACTGCAGTTGAGCTGAGCCTATTAAAAAAATTATAGTGGAGAGAATATATACAATCTGGAGGAGGAGAAAAACAAGATTTAACCATATACTCTTTTTTATGTTGGAAAAGGTGCATGGGAATACACTACAGTAGTAATTGCCTTTATGTTCATCATCAGCTCAGCTCTCCTCTGGTGGAGTTGAGAAATCAGGAGCAATCCAGGCGTTGTTCATTTTTATCAACCTGTCAGCATTGCCAGTGGACAACCTGTTTTATCAACCTGTTATAATGCCACCAGCAGCACTAAATACACGCTCAGTCAAAATGCTGGCGGCAGAGCAGGCCAGAACCTCCAAGGCATAGAGCGCCAGTTCGTGCAACGTCTCCAGCTTGGACACCCAATAGTTGTATGGCACAGACGGATCACTGAGGATGCTGACACGGTCTGCTACTCCTTCACCATCTTCCAAAATTTTTCCCTCCTTCTGACACTAGGCCACGCATCAGGTTGAGGAAAATTTTGCAGCAATCTCTCAAGTACCTTCTGGTATTGCACTGTTTTACTCGTCCTCTCTACCACAGGAATGAGAGATGAAAAGTTATCTTTGTAGCTAGGGTCGAGAAGTTTGAACACCCAGTAATTTGTGTTATCTAAAATGCATATAACGCGAGGGTCGTGAGGAAAGCAGCCTAACAAGAAGTCAGCCATGTGTGCCAGAGTACCAACAGGCAAGACGTCGATGTCGACATCAGGATAACTCTCCATTAGAGTTAAGCGAACACCTGGAAGTTCGGGTTGGCCGGGTGCGGCTGAACTTCGTTGCAAAGTTAGAGTTCGGTACCCGAACTTGACCCCGAACCCCATTGAAGTCAATGGGGACCCGAACTTTGGGGCACTAAAATGCCTCTAAAATAGTCATGGAAAAGGCTAGAGAGCTGTAAAAGGAAGCAAAATGGGGGTAAGAGCTGGACAATTGCCATGCAATCAAATGTGGATAGGGAAACAACTCAAAAAAACATAAAATACATAAAAATTAAAAATTATAATCTTGAAATAGGAGAAGGAAGTCCATATGGAGTAGGACATTGAGGAGGCGGTGGACGTGGTGGTGTAGGTTGAAGTGGTGGTGGAGGGAAGTCGCAAACACTGTTTTTTTTATTTTTTATTTGGGTAGACCCCAAAACTTTGGGAAATATAGAAAAGAAAACAAAGAGAAAGTGCGCTGGAGTATAGAAAAGGCTGGGTGAGGCCGGTATAGATGTCTATTCTGCTCAAGTCCTGTGGGATCCGTGCCTGGTTCATTTTAATGAACGTGAGCTTGTCCACATTGGCTATGGACAGGCAGCTGAGCTTGTCTGTGATAACGCCCCCTGCCGTGGTAAACACACATTCAGACAATACACTGGCTGCAGGGCAGGCCAGCACCTCCAAGGCGTAAAAGGCAAGCTCAGGCCATGTGCCCAATTTGGAGACCCTGAAGTTGAATGCGGCAGACCCATCAGTCAGTAAGTGTAGGCGTGTGCACACATCGTATTCTTCCACCATGTTGCTGAAATGCTGCCTCCTGCTAAGACGTTCCATATCAGCTGGTTCTGCTGGTTCTTGTTGCATGCCGACAAAGCTTTTCCACATTTTGGCCATGCTAACCCTGCTTTCTGCATTGGTGACTTCTTCCTCCTCCCCTGCTTCGCCTTATGCTTCCACTGAGGCCCTGGTGTCAGGTGGGAATGCCATCAGCAGCGCATCTACCAGCAGGTGCTTGCAAGGGGTACAGATCACCCAACAATCTAAACGCCACCAAATTTACAGAATATATTTCGCAGTCAGGTACGCAGTGCAGGGGTAGTTTGAAAGAAAAAGGGGTACAGATCACACAGCAATCTAAACGCCGCTGAATTTACAGAATATATTTCCCTGTCAGGTATGCAGTGCAGGCGTAGTTTGAAAGAAAAAAGGGGTACAGATCACCTAACAATCTAAACGCCACCAAATTTTCTGTATATTTTTCCCAGTCAGGTATGCAGTGCAGGGGTAGTTTAAAAAAAAAAAAAAAGGGGTATAGATTACCCAACAATCTAAACGCCACCGAATTTACAGAATATACTTCCTAGTCAGTTATGCAGTGTGGCAGGAACACACCCTCCAGGCCACTTATGAATTACTAACCTGATAACTATTGAAATGTCCACCAACAATATAAGAGCTGGATTTACTGATTTTCTTTAATCAGAAATGCAGTGCAGGCTGCAAAGGTACATTCTAGTAAAAAAAAAAGTGATTTTTTTTTTCCAACAGAATGTCACAGTTGTATTTACCAATTAAATTTCACTATCAGAAATGCAGTGCCGGCAGCAAAGGTAAATTATGGCAAAAAAAGTTATTTTTTTTTCACCCACAATGTCCCAGTTGTATTTACTGATTATATTTTACTATGGATGGATGGATTTTCTTTCACTATCACAAATGCAGCACAGTCCGCAAACATACTTTTTAGCAAATAAAATTTTATTTGTCCCCTCAGAATGTAACAGAAGGATTTACTGAATTGATTACACTGTCACATATGCAGAACAGGAGTACTTTACAGAAAAAAAAATTAAATATGTCATCCCCTGGGTCCCTCAACTCACAGACGGATTACCTATATTATTTTCCCTTCCCCTGGCACATATACAGTGCAGGTTCACTTTAAAAATTAGTATATGTCTCCCACTGAACTACAAGAACAGGATTAAATTATTGTCCCAGGCATATACAGTAGGCAGGTGCAAGTGCACTGCATTTGTACTAAATGGCCACCGACGCCCACATAACCTATTAACAGACGGATTAAAACTTATTTTTCTGTGTCACTCGGCTCAGGGCGAGGTACAAAAATGTTGCATTGCTCCCACAAAAAAAAAAAAAAATAAATAATAGCTGTAGATCTCAGATTTAACACCAAAATGTGAAGTTGCACGTATTGCGCAAAAATATGCGCATTGTTAATTGCCGATTTACGCAATTGCGAATATATTGGAGCACTCTATCTGCATATAAAGCTATTGTAATGTTCTGCCGTGCCAACCATTTTCTCCAGTCTCAGGAAACTTCTAGCAGCTTGAAAAATGTAGCAAAAGTGACCCACGCCTGTATTGAAAATAACCGTAAATATATGACGAATAATCTACCAAATATTCGTGAAATATCGCAAATTCGAATATTGCTCCTGCCGCTCATCACTAATCACTAATTGCTTTGCAAATTATCTAATAGTGCCACTAAAAATTGGTGTGTTATTCTGCGTTAAACATTTATGAAGTGACATTATACATCAGTCTGTATCCAAGTGACAATTTTTTTTTTGTCAAAAAAGTTTTTAAATATATATTTTAATCCTGGTGCTAAGAGCATGCCACTGCATGCTGAAACAATATAAGCTAACTAACTAACTATGTAATGTGACACAGGAAAACATAGAACAAAGCAATCACACTGCTGTCTGGTTGGGATGTTTTATAGTTGTTATGATGACTCAGTGACTAACACCTATAGTCCATCATGATTGGACTCAGAGCAGACCCCATTCTTCATCAGACCTTCAATCGGCATCAAAGCTCAGATAAGACCCCAAATCTTCATCAGACCTCAATCTTCATCAGACCTAAGATCAGACCCCCTATCTTCATCAGATCTCACATCAAATCTCCAATCTTCATCAGATCCCCAATCTTCATCAGACCACACATCAAATCCCCAATTTTGATCAGATCCCCACTCTTCATCAGACCTCAAATCAGATCCACAATGTTCATCAGATTACAAGTCTTCATCAGATCTTTGATCACACCCCCAATCCTCATCAGACCACAGATCATTAGAGATGGCCCGAACTATCCGCCGGCGAACAGTTCCCGGCGAACATAGCTTGTTCGCGTTCTCCTCAACGGGCGAACACATGCGATGTTCGGTCCACCCCCTATACATCATCATTGAGCAAACTTTTACCCTGTACCTCACAGACAGCAGACACATTCCAGCCAATCAGCAGCATATCCTCCCTCCCAGACCCTTCCTATCTCCTGAACAGCATCCATTTTAGATTCATTTGGAATTTGCAGTCTCAGTGAGAGGAGGGAGAGTGTAGTTGCTGCTGATTTAATAGGGAAATCGATAGCTAGGCTAGTGAATTCAGTGTCCACTCCAGTCCTGAAAGACTCATCTGATCTCTGCTGTAAGGACAGCCTCCTGACAGCACCCCAAAAAGCCCCTTTTAGGGCTGCAACATTAGTCTGCTGTTTTTTTCCCTTTAAATACATATTGCAGTTGCCTGGCCTGCCTGTGTGTAAGGAGCTGCAGGCCCACAGACTGTAGTGTGCCCACTGCCAGTGCTCACCACTCATACCGGCTGGCACAGGACTTTGCATAAAAATGGCATTTAATTTTTACACTTTAGTGTAATTTCAGCTGCTTGCCTGCTGCTAGTGTGTGTCAGGCCGACTTCAACTGACTGTAGTGTGCCCACTGCCAGTGCCCACCCCTGTCATCCCGTGTGGCACAGGGCTTTGCATCAAAAAAAGGCATTTAATTTTTATACTTTAATCTAAGGTTAGTTGCCTGCCAGTGTGTCAGGCTGACTTCCACTGACTGTAGTGTGCCCACTGCCAGTGCCCACCACTCATACCGGCTGGCACAGTAGCTTGCCGATAAATAAGGCATTTAATTTTTAGACAGTAGTCTAAATTCAGTTGCTTGCCTGCTGCCAGTGTGTGTCAGGCCCGCTTCAACTGACTGTAGTGTGCCCACTGCCAGTGCCAACCACTGATACCGGGTGGCACAGTAGCTTGCCGATAAATAAGGCATTTAATTTTTAGACAGTAGTCTAAATTCAGTTGCTTGCCTGCTGCCAGTGTGTGTCAGGCCCGCTTCAACTGACTGTAGTGTGCCCACTGCCAGTGCCAACCATTGATACCGGGTGGCACAGTAGCTTGCCGATAAATAAGGCATTTAATTTTTAGACAGTAGTCTAAATTCAGTTGCTTGCTTGCTGCCAGTGTGTGTCAGGCCCACTTCCACTGACTGTAGTGTGCCCACTGCCAGTGCCCACCACTGATACCGGGTGGCACAGTACTTAGCATGCGTAGTACCACGTATCTAAAAAAAAAAAAAACAGGCAGAGGCAGGCCACCCCGCAGGGGCCGTCGTGCTCGTGGTGCTGTGATTTACACTGTCCCTGGAATAATGCCCAGTGTTCAGAGGCCACGTACCCTGAACCCGAAAAATTCTGAGGACATAGTTGACTGGCTTAGGCAGGACACCCAATCGTCAACAGCTTCCGCTAAGAACCTTGACGCACCATCCTCCTCCAGCTCAGCTTCGGTCAACTGCTCTCAAGTTACCACGCACCCGCCCGCCACCACCACCACAGCCACCACAGCCGCTTCACTTGATCCATCAGAGGAGTTATTTACACATCAGTTGGATGCAATTAGTGATGCGCAACCATTATTGCCAGATGATGTAGATTACGGGGATATGTCTCAGTCAGGCAGGATTACACACATGGACATACAGTGTGATGATGATGATGTTGTACCCGCTGCTGCTTCCTTTGCTGAGGTGTCAGATACAAGTGAAGCGGTTGATGATGACGATGTGTCCACGGATGCCACGTGGGTGCCTGCTCGAAGAGAAGAAGAGGGGGAAAGTTCAGAAGGGGAGACAGAGAGAATGAGGAGACGAGTTGGAAGCAGGGGGAGGTCATCGCAAGGAGTTAGTGGCACAGTCAGACAGCATGTATCGGCACCTGGGGTCAGCCAGACAACACGCCAGTCAACGCATGCTGTTGCCACCACCAGAATGCCGTCATTGCAAAGCTCAGCAGTGTGACTGTCAGGGATCAGAGAGGAAGGAAAGATGGTGCACTCTGACTCCACCCTCAACCCCTGTCCCTGCCTACTTACACTACCCGCCCTAGGCGACGGGGCGTAACTGGGCGACGGTCCCTTACTTAACATAAGTGCACAGAGGAAAGATAAGAAGGGTCAACAAGCCAAAGGTCAGAACCAGGAGAAGCGGGCCGTACAAATGGAACGAGCAAAAGCAAGGTCAACAGTCAAAGCCGAGGTCAATCCAGGAGAGCAAATACGTACAAAGAGTGAGACGAAGTCGAGGTCAAAGAACGAGCCGAGGTCACAAGGTCAGGAGGTCAATCAGATAAGCAGCTGCAGACTAGAACCAAAGGACATGGAAGCTCCAATAGACCAGTATCACAGGCAACCTGTGGCCAGCAGGTTGCCTGTATTTATAGTGGGGAGTGAGGGTCATGTGACGTGGCCAGCGTCACATGACCGACAGACAGATAAGTCGAGCACCGAGTGATCAGCTCGGTGCTCAAGGCAGACCTAGGAGCAGGGAGCCTCCCAGCTAGCAAAGCTGCCCTGGGAACAAGGCTGAACACAGATCCTTGCTCCTGAAGTTAAGCAGCAGGTCTGCGGCTGATGGGAGACAGAGTGCACCTTTGGCGCCTCGTTACAGTACCCTCCCTTCTACGAGGGGCCACCGGACCCAAGTCCTTGGGTACAAATCTCTCAGGATGCTCTTTATGAAACTTTTTGATGAGTCTCGGAGCGTGGATGTCAGTAGCTGGGACCCAAGACCATAGGTCCATAGCCCTTCCAGTGGACAAGGTACTGCCAGGAGTTTCGGACCTTTCTAACATCCACAATTCTGGAGATTACAAACTCATCTTTATTGTCAATTTGTATGGGAGGAGGAGCTGACTGCGACGGAACAATGGGTGGAACATATTTCTTAAGCAACGATTTATGGAAAACATTATGAATGCAGAAAGAGTCCGGCAATCTCAATCTAAAAGATACAGGATTAATAACGCCAATTATCTCATAGGGCCCAACAAACCGTGGTGCCAGTTTCCTAGAGGACACCTTCAGCGGTAGATTTCAAGTAGACAACCAGACCCTATCACCAAGCTCAAAATTAACCCCCTTAGAACGCTTCCTATTAGCCATCCGTTTTTGTTGTTCTTGGGCTTTTTGCAGGTTCACGTGGACCCGTGCCCAAACTGTGCACAGTTCAGAAGTTACTCTATTGGCTTCAGGGTTAGAAGAAGGTATCAACGAGCTAGCGTTAAATCGAGGATGTATTCCAAGGTTACAAAAGAAAGGAGAAACCCCAGTAGAAGAATTCACACGGTTATTTATAGCAAATTCTGCCAGAGAAATAAATTTTACCCACACATGTTGATTTTCAGAGATGTAGGATCTTAAAATTGCTCAAGGGTCTGATTTAGTCGTTCCGCCTGACCATTAGTCTCAGGGTGAAAAGCAGACGAGAAGGCCAAAGAAATCCCAATTCTCTGACAGAAGGCTCTCCAGAATTTAGAAACAAATTGAACGCCTCTGTCAGAAACAATATTTTCCGGGATCCCATGAAGTCGTACAATGTGATCAATAAAAACAGTAGCTAGACTCTTAGCACTAGGAAGTTTACTCAGAGGAACAAAATGTACCATCTTACTAAATCTGTCAACCACTACCCAAACCACTGACTTACCCTCAGAAGACGGCAGGTCAGTAATAAAATCCATAGAAATATGCGACCAGGGCCTACTGGGAATGGGTAGTGGTTGTAACTCCCCAGCAGGACGTGTCCTAACAGTTTTAGATCTAGCGCACACTTCACAAGCAGACACATATGCATTGACGTCTCTTGATAAAGTAGGCCACCAGTATGCTCTGGAAACCAACTCACGAGTGCCTTCCATGCCAGGGTGACCACATAAAACAGAATCATGACACTCACCCAACAACTGGAGCCGAAAATGCGCAGGAACGAATAACTTATCTGAAGGTGTATGCGCAGGTGCCAGATGTTAAGCTGATTCAATATCAGAGGATAATGATGCCATGATGATATTGGCTGGAAGGATGGGTTCCAGAGGGGTATCGGAAGACTGAAAGGCAGAAAAACTTCTTGACAAGGCATCGGCCTTTACGTTCTTACTTCCTGGCCTGTAAGTAATGGAAAAATTAAATCGAGTAAAGAATAATGCCCATCTGGCTTGACGAGGGTTTAAACACTTAGCGGACTCAAGAAATAACAAATTTTTATGATCAATAAGAACAGTAATTTTATGTTTTGCCCCCTCCAAAAAATGTCTCCATTCCTCAAATGCCCACTTAATAGCTAGCAGCTCACAGTTCCCAATATCATAATTCCTTTCTGTAGGAGAAAATTTTCTGGAGAAAAAGGCACAAGGTCTGAGGTTAGAGAAGTTAGAGGGTCCTTGAGACAATACTGCGCCCACTCCATCCTCAGAGGCATCTACCTCCACAATAAAAGGTTCCTCCAGATTTGGTTGAATTAAGACTGGGGCACTAGTGAAACTTCTTTTAAGATTCTCAAAGGCTTGAATGGCTTCCTCAGACCAATTGACTAGATCTGCCCCTTTTTTGGTAAGATCTATTAACGGTTTGGCGATAATGGAAAATTTTTTAATAAACTTACGATAATAATTGGAGAAACCCAAAAAGCGCTGTAAGGCTTTAAGGGATGATGGCCTTACCCATTCCTGGATTGCCAGTACCTTCCCAGCATCCATTTTGAAAGAATAAGGAGTGAGGACATACCCAAGATACAGGATCTCCTGTACTCCAAAAATGCATTTCTCAAGTTTAGCTGATAATAGGTTTACCCTTAAAATGTCTAGTACTAGTCTTATATGTCTCACATGCAAGGTGGGAGAAAAAAAAATCAGAATATCATCAAGATAGATGATTAAAAACTTCCCAATGAATTCCCTGAAAATGTCATTCATGAAATTTTGGAAGACAGCTGGGGCATTACTAAGCCCGAAAGGCATAACTAGGTATTCAAAATGTCCCTCAGGTGTGTTAAATGCAGTCTTCCATTCATCACCCTCCTTTATTCGGATCAAATTGTAAGTTCCCCTCAAGTCGAGTTTGGAAAACCAGGCAGCTCCTAAAACCTGATTGAACAGGTCGGGAATTAAAGGGAGGGAATATTGATTTTTAACAGTAATCATATTTAATTTACGGTAATCAATACAGGGTGTGAGTCCTCCATACTTTTTTTTAACAAAAAAGAACCCCGCAACCATTGGAGATACCGAGGGCCTAATGTGCCCTTTATCCAAACTCTTTAATATATTCCCTCATTGAATTTCGTTCGGGACCAGATAGGTTATAAATTCTTCCTTTGGGATATCGGGACCCAGGTACTAATTCAATAGCACAATCATATGGTTTATGGGGCGGTAATTCTTTTAGCTCGGATGATGAAAACACATCAGCATAATCCCTAATATATGGCGGAAGGGTTTGGGATATAGTATGAACCCCTGCTAAAGCAACCGATAAACAGGACTTACACTGAGAACCCCATCTTTATCTTGGGAACCATCTGTGGAACAAGAAGGTGTTCTCGCTGTCGTTCCCTAACCTGTCTGTCTAGCCTAATGGCTAACGTCATGGTTTGTTCTAAGGTTTCGGGGGGTGGATAACACACTAGCATATCCATGAGGGTGTCAGACAAACCGGACTTAAATTGACTTTTAAGGGCCGGTTCGTTCCACTCTGAGGAAACGCACCATTTACGGAATAAGGTACAGTACTCCTCAACCGGACGGTCACCCTGTCCGGTTCGTCATATAACACACCTAGCACCTGAAAAAATGCATCAACGGATTGGAGGCATTGCGAATCGGAAGGCAACAAGAATGCCCAATCCTGGGGGTCCCCCTGTAATAAGGAAATAATGATCCCCACCCTCTGTTGCTCAGATCCTGAGGAATAGGGACGTAAGCGAAAATAAAGCTTACAGCTTTCCTTAAACGTCACAAAGCTTCTACGGTCTCCTGAAAATCGGTCAGGAAGCTTAACGTGGGGTTCCATACAGGCAAGTGCCACTTGGGCAGCGATGGGAGGCACAGGAAGATCCCTAGCAATCTCTTGTGCCTGTAATCTCTCCCCCAATTCTTGAACTATTTGGGCCAGATTCTGCACGTGATCAGTCAGGCTCTGTAAGGGGTCCATGGTAAAAAAAACTTTTCGGCCTGTGATTCTGTCAGGGATCAGAGAGGAAGGAAAAAGGGTGCACTCTGACTCCAACCTCAACTCCTGTCCCTGCCTACTTACACTACCCGCCCTAGGCGACAGGGTGTAACTGGGCAACGGTCCCTTACTTAACGTAAGTGCACAGAGGAAAGATAAGAAGGGTCAACAAGCCAAAGGTCAGAACCAGGAGAAGCGGGCCGTACAAATGGAACGAGCAAAAGCAAGGTCAACAGTCAAAGCCGAGGTCAATCCAGGAGAGCAAATACGTACAAAGGGTGAGACGAAGTCGAGGTCAAAGAACGAGCCAAGGTCACGAGGTCAATCAGATAAGCAGCTGCAGACTAGAACCAAAGGACAAGGAAGCTCCAATAGACCAGTATCACAGGCAACCTGTGGCCAGCAGGTTGCCTGTATTTATAGTCGGGAGTGAGGGTCATGTGACATGGCCAGCGTCACATGACCGACAGACAGATAAGTCGAGCACCGAGTGATCAGCTCGGTGCTCAAGGCAGACCTAGGAGCAGGGAGCCTCCCAGCTAGCAAAGCTGCCCTGGGAACAAGGCTGAACGATCCTTGCTCCTGAAGTTAAGCATCAGGTCTGCGGCTGATGGGAGACCGAGTGCACCTTCGGCGCCTCGTTACAGTGGCATTTTTTTGTGTGTCTGCCTCTGATAACAGCAATGCCATTTGCAACCTGTGCCAAAAGAAACTGAGTCGTGGGAAGTCCAACACCCACCTTGGTACAACTGCTTTGCGAAGGCACATGATCTCACATCACAAACGCCTATGGGATCAAAACATGAGTACAAGCAGCACACAAACTCAAAGCCACCATGTTCCTTCTGGTCCAGCATCTTCAGCCACGTCAACCACTGCTGTCCTCCCTGCCCCCTCTCAACCACCCGCCACTCCATCTCTCACCTTCAGCAGTTCCTGCTTATCTGCCCACAGTCAGGTGTCTGTCAAGGACATGTTTAAGCGTAAAAAGCCAATGTCACAGAATCACCCCCTTGCCCGGCGACTGACAGCTGGCTTGATGAACTCTTAGCCCGCCAGCTTTTACCATACCAGCTGGTAGAGTCTGAGGCCTTCAAAAAATTTGTCGCTATTGGGACACCACAGTGGAAGGTACCCGGACGAAATTTTTTTTCAAAAAAGGCAATCCCAAACCTCTACCATGTCATTGAAAAGGAAGTCATGGCATCTCTGGCATACAGTGTTGGGGCAAGGGTCCATCTGACCACTGATACCTGGTCTGCAAAGCACGGTCAGTGCAGGTATATCACGTATACTGCGCATTGGGTCAACCTGCTGACGGCTGACAAGCATGGAATGCGTGGCTCCGCAGCGGAGTTGGTGACACCACCACGACTTGCAGGCAGACCTACTGCCACCTCCTCTACTCCTACTCCATCCTCTTCGATATCCTCCTCGGCTGAGTCCTCTTCTGCTGCGGCGTCTGGCTGCACATCAACTGAATCCCCTCAGCTCCCCAGGGGTTATTCCACATCCCGGATACGACAGTGTCACGCTGTCTTGGGGTTGACTTGCCTGAAAGCAGAGAGCCACACAGGACCAGCACTCCTGTCTGCCCTGAACGCACAGGTGGATCAGTGGCTGACCCCGCACCAACTGGAGATCGTGGTGTGGTGTGTGACAATGGAAGCAATCTGTTGGCGGCATTAAATTTGGGCAAGTTGTCACATGTGCCGTGCATGGCACATGTGTTGAATCTCATCATACAACTCTTTGTGTCTAAGTACCCAGGCTTTCAGGACGTCCTCAAGCAGGCCAGGAAGGTGTGTGGCCATTTCAGGCGTTCCTACACGGCCATGGCGCACTTTTCCGATATTCAGCGGCGAAACAACATGCCAGTGAGGCGCTTGATATGCGACAGCCCGACACGTTGGAATTCAACACTCCTAATGTTCGACCGCCTGCTCCAACAAGAAAAAGCCGTCAACGAGTATTTGTATGACCGGGGTGCTAGGACAGCCTCTGCGGAGCTGGGAATTTTTTTGTCACGTTACTGGACACTCATGCGCAATGCCCATAGGCTCATGCGTCCTTTTGAGGAGGTGACAAACCTAGTCAGTCGCACCGAAGGCACCATCAGCGACCTCATCCCATTTGTTTTCTTCCTGGAGCGTGCCCTGCGAAGAGTTCTGGATCAGGCTGTAGATGAGCGTGAAGAGGAAGAATTGTGGTCACCATCACCACCAGAAACAGCCTTGTCATCATCGCTTGCCGGACCTGCAGCAACGCTGGAAGAGGAGTATGAGGAAGAGGAGTCAGAGGAGGAATGTGGCGGCTTTGAGGAGCAGGAAGACCAACCACAGCAGGCACCCCAGGGTGCTCGTTGTTGTCACCTATCTGGGACCCATGGTGTTGTACGTGGCTGGGGGGAAGAACAGACCGTCAATGACATCAGTGAGGACGAGGAACGGGAAATGAGTAGCTCTGCATCCAACCTTGTTCAAATGGGGTCTTTCATGCTGTCATGTCTGTTGAGGGACCCACGCATAAAAAGGATGAAGGAGAACGATCTGTACTGGGTGGCCACGCTACTAGACCCCCGGTATAAGCAGAAAGTGGCAGAAATGTTACCAAATTACAGAAAGTCAGAAAGAATGCAGCAGTTCAAAACCAAAGTAAAAAATATACTTTACACAGCTTATAAGGGGGATGTCACAGCACAACGGGAATCTAACAGGGGAAGATGTGAGTGTAATCCTCCTCCTACCACGGCGGCAAGGACTGGACGATTTACAGATGTGTTGTTGATGGAGGACATGCAGAGCTTTTTCAGTCCTACTCATCGCCACAGCCCTTCGGGATCCAGCCTTAGAGAACGACTCGACCGACAGGTAGCAGACTACCTCGCCTTAACAGCAGATATCGACACTCTGAGGAGCAATGAACCCCTTCACTACTGGGTGTGCAGGCTTGACCTGTGGCCTGAGCTATCCCAGTTCGCGATAGAACTTCTGGCCTGCCCTGCTTGGGGATACGTTTGACTAACAAAAGGCCTGATTACATGCCTTGGCCTCAAAATGGTCCCCACGCTGGTGTATTTAATGTCTGCATACCGGATGACTTTCGTGAATTCTCCACCACCAACTAGGGTTCAAGCCGCAATGTTTTAGTCACTTTTCTGCCTGGAAAACATTAATTTTTCCGGCCGCTGCTACAATAGCGGCTGCAACAATGCCATTATTTTTCAGGCATGTGTACATGCCTAATTTTTCTGTCCTATGGTGCAGCACTGTGGCTGCAAAAACAAACCAAAAAAAAAAAGGCACATACAAGTGTCAATTCCCCTTCGTGATCGTTACCTTGTTGTGGTGAAGAGGCTTGCGTATCACAATAAAGCAATCATCACCTCTATGAGTGTGGTGGCAATGTTGCCACACCCCAGATGATAAGGCCGTTGCTTGATTATGGTCAGACCAAAAGCGATCGGACGGCTGGATAATTTTTTTTAATAGAAAAAACATTAATTTACCTTTTTTTTTTTATATGTTGTATGGGTTTTTAATACCTAAAATAAAAAATCATAATAAAGTCTCTTAATAGTTTATTAGAAATGATGCAGACAATTAAAAAAATCCCCATCAATTCCAATACAAAGCAAGTACAGAGCTCAGAACTAAATTATTTCATGATGTCGTAATGGTTCGCTAATTCGACAATGGTTAATCAATTCGACCGGATAGGGTATGCAACAGGGATTAAACTGATAGGAATAGTACTAGTTAAGACACCACTCATATAGGGTGTCACAGCACATTGCTCTGTGCACGCGCAGTGCCCCAATTTGGGAGTAAGAGGACCGACCAAGCTGCTTTTTCCATCTCCCGGTTCCTCAAATCAATTCAGTTTGGAGTATGAGAGTTTGGTCTGTCACTGTGAAGGCAGTCGAAGGTACCCGGCCTAAAATTTTTTTCACAAAAGGCAATCCCTGATATGGGACGTAACAGGGATTAAACTGATGAGAATAGTAACACAGAAAATACCACTCATATCGGGTGTGACAGTAAATTGCACGATGCAGACGCAGTCACCGTGGATTAAAACAGAGTGGAGGGAGCCAGCGTTTTTTTAACCATCTCCCCGTTCGAAAAATCTATTCAATAAATGGCCCCCAGATTGGGGACATTAGAGGGATTAAACTGATGAGAATAGTACTACAGAAAATACCACTCATATCGGGTGTGACAGTAAATTGCACGGCGCAGACGCAGTCACCGTGGATTAAAACAGAGTGGATGGAGCCAGCGTTTTTTTAACCATCTCCCCGTTCGAAAAATCTATTCAATAAATGGCCCCCAGATTGGGGACATTAGAGGGATTAAACTGATGAGAATAGTACTACAGAAAATACCACTCATATCGGGTGTGACAGTAAATTGCACGTCGCAGACGCAGTGACCATGGATAAAAACAAAGGGGAGGGAGCCAGAGTTTTTTTTAACCATCTCCCCGTTTGAAAAATCAATTCAATTCACCTTTTGGGGACCCTTGGTGTTGTACATGGCTGTGTGGAGGAAGAAACCTTCAATGACATCACCGGGACGTGGCTAGCTTGGTATCCAACCTTGTGCAAATGGGGAGTTTGCGGTTGTGCAAATGAACTGTTTGCGGTGCATTAAAAGAGGAGTTTGGTCTGTCAATGTCTGTAAAGTGGGCGTAACCTTTAGACTACCTGATCGATACAACATCATACCTGATCGTATACACACACTGGATGTTTTAAAGCATGTTATTCCAAACAATTTAGGAATGTTAGTTGATTTATGCCCTTTATGGATTAAAACCCGACTCTGCATCCACTACGTAATTTTCCATGGGAGTTTTGCCATAGATCTCCCTCCGGCATGCCACAGTCCAGGTGTTAGACCCCTTGAAACAACTTTCCCATCACTATTGTGGCCAGAAAGAGTCCCTGTGGGTTTTAAAATTCGCCTGCCAATTGAAGTCTATGGCGGTTCGCCCGGTTCGCCCGTTCGCGAACATTTGCGGAAGTTCGCGTTCGCTGTTCGCGAACGGAAAAGTTTATGTTCGCGACATCACTACAGATCATACCCTCAATCTTCATCAGACTTCAAATCAGACAAACAGTAAATAAAACAACTCACCTCTCCTGCTCCGGACAGTCCAGCCACTTGGGAGATCCAGTATTCTCATCCTACAGCGCTGCACGGTGACCTAACATTGAACAGCGTCAGGTTATAGTGCCAGTCTACCCTCACTACATCCTGATGCTATACCCTGTCAGGATAGTGCAATGTCTGAATAAGAGGACCTGGGAGCTGTGTATAAAGCCAACACCACTATTGTAAAAATCCTGTAACCCTGTATTGCTCTATTCGCTTTATAAGACACACTAACCCCCCCCCCCCCCCCATCCTAACTTTTTGCTTTTTGGGGAACAAAGTACAATCTTTCAAAGTGAAATGTATGGTAACTGAATCATAAAAATAAATTGACTTTAGCAGGACTCATACCTAGAAATAAGCAAATCGAAGCTGACCAAGTGGAATTTGATCCGAATTTCAGGAATTATTCGATACGCACCGAAATCCGAATTTACTCACACTTTGTGGTAACGAATCATATTTTTTCCTAAAATGGCTGCTGCATGTGTGAGAACATGGAGTAAGGAACTCTGGGAAGGCGGGATCACCCACAATGCCATGCATGCAGCCAATCAGCAGCCAGCCAGCCCTGTAATGCCACGGCCCTATAAATACATCTTGGATTCTGCGATTTTCCAGTGTACTTAGTCCAGGGAGAGACATCAGCAGGCACTAGGAATAGTACTAGAAAAAACGTAATTGTGCTAAAAAAAACGATTTAAAAATACAGGGAAAGATTATTCAAGGTGTAGGGAAAGGATAGGGAGGAATCATTCTACAGCATTTATGTTGAACAGGGTTCAGTAGGGGAGGTTACAGCCTTGATAATAGAAACAATGCTATTACTACTTGCTGCACTGACTGGGGACCCAAATTGCCATTATACAGCTCTGTAATTCCAGCAAACCGTTCTTGTTATTGAAGTGCAAGTGCTGTTTGATACAACCATTAATAGGGTTTATTACAAGGAAATATTTATATATCTTATTTGACCTTGTGCGTTGCAGTTATATGTTCTAAAGCATTTTTTGGCTTGTATTAGTGGGAAAAAATGGCTTATTGTGTGGTGAAGTGCAAAAATTCCGGGCCTTTTTGTCATGCATTAGTGGCAAAAGTAAAATATATTTGCTGTTCAGCGGTGCAGTTATATGTTCTAAAGCCCTTTTAGTTGCGTATTAGTGGCAAAAATAAAATATATTTGCCGTTCAGCGGTGCAGTTATATGTTCTAAAGCCCTTTGTGGCGTGTATTAGTGGCAAAAGAAAAATATATTTACCGTTCAGTGGTGCAGTTATATGTTCTAAAGCCTTTGTGGCATGTATTAGTGGCAAAAGAAAAATATATTAGCTGTTCAGCAGTGCAGTTATATGTTCTAAAGCCCTTTTGTGGCATGTATTACTGGCAAAAGAAAAATATATTTGCCGTTCAGCTGTGTAGTTATATGTTCTAAAGCACTTTTTGTCATGTAATAGAGGCGAAATAAAATTATATTTGCCATTCTGTGGTGCAGTTATATGTTATAAAGCCTGTTATGGTGTCTATAAGTGGAAAAATAAAAATATATTTTCCATTAAGCAGTGCAGTTATATGTTCTAAAGCCTTTTGTGGCGTATATTAGTGGCAAAAGAAACATATATTTGCCGTTTAGCGGTGCAGTTATATGTTCTAAAGCCTGTTTGTGGTGTGTATTAGTGGCAAAAGAAAAATATATTTGCCATTCGGTGGTGCAGTTACTGTATAGGTCGCTATACCTTTGAGAGGCCTAAGCTCCCAGTGTCAGCTAGCGGTCGTGTCTTGACCAGCAACCCAGCGGTTCTTGAATGGTTGACTCGATCTTCAACTTCATCGCAAGTGACATCAGAAACCCCAAGCCAATAGTCATTGGGTTCGTCAGACACAACCCTTAGTTGACATAGCCTGGGAGGAAGACCTGTTCTCAACCTGCTTCTGGCCTTTTCTGTTCCCTCAGCCAGAGAAGTATTGTATGCTGTGAGCTCAGCTCCTCTTTACAGTGAGGACGAGCTACTAGAGGAAAGTCAGCAGCTACTGGGAAGCCAAGATGTGGTAGAGACATCCACCGCTTACTACACTAGGCGGGCAAGTAGTGATGAGGAGAGTGGCGTGGGAGATGGTGTTGCGAGCGGTCAGGCTCCTGACCCAGGGGCGGTTGAGGAGGACATCAGTGACGTGCACACAGTACTTGAAGATGATGATGTAGCTGATCACACTTGGGAGCCGGGTGACGAAGGGGCTTCATCATCATCAGGACAAGAGGGTGGCATCTTGTCGGTGAGGCAGCGGCGGAGCTAGCAAGTCACTAGCGTGGCCAGGAGTCAGCACGGTGGCAGCAGTGGGAGGTCGGGAGCCAAACGTGCCCGGGGTAGACCACCCACTTCGCAGGAGCTCATACCATTTTGACATCTACACATTTTGCTGTTGTCAAGTAAACCATATAAAAATATGCTATCTTCCTGTGTGACTTGCTGCAGCAAGGGCAACAAATTCTTGGGCTAGCCCTGTTAAAGGTAAAATCTTTACAGCTGTTATTCTATATCCAAGTCCCAAGCATTTTGTGAGTGGTGATCAGTCGCCAGTGTCAGCATTAGTGATTAGTGACTAAATTTCTTTATAGGATGGAAGCAGTAGGGTACATTATTTAACCCATGTTTTTCAAAGGGAAAATTAAAGTGGCTTTTAACATGGTAAGAATTATGCAAGAAAGTTTTTACAAAAAAGTTTCTGCAGCTACAGAACTTAAAGAGGCCTTAGTGGAAGAGGATGTTCCTCCAAAATATATTTAGATAGAAATCTGTAGTTTTTCTTTTGAGGAACTATGTCTAGACTGATCTCTTTATGTTGACGCAGGCCATATAGTTCCCTGTCATAGAAAACCAGAATGGGCAGTTGTGTCACAAAAGACCCATCTCATCATTATACTGTATAAGCAAAAACCTAGAGTAGGGGTAAAATTACCAATTCTTTCTGTATATTCGGTTTCAAAGTACATTTTTGGAAAATTTATGTTAAATTCGATTTGAATCAAATCAAGTCACTCATATCTATTTAGGATCACAACATAATGGTAACATTTATAGTTTCTAAAATCTTTTTAAATTAATTAATGTATAAATCCTTAGTTTTCTCTGTCTTATGTTTGTCTGAAAAATAAAGCACTAGACTAGATGAATGAATTGACATCATTGCAAGGATAATCATCTTGTACAAACACTGAGGCTTGGAAATGTAACAGGTGTATATGTGCTTGTGGTCCGCTCAGTCAATAATCCCATACAATTGGTCAGCTTTGTGTAAGAGTCAATGAAGAAAACATAACTGTGTAAAATCTGACTTACCTTTACTAAGAGCAAGGCTGGCCTTTGGGGTGTGTGACCTGTGCAACCTCACAGGAAGCATTGCTCCACCGAGATGTAGGGGCACCAGATCAGCCAGCAGTGTCAGATTGGCCAATGGCCACCAGAGAAAGAAAGGATCTTCCTGTGGGCCCAATGACACTATCACATGACGTTACAGACAGTGAGGAGCAGTGCAGCTTAAATAGTTTTTATTAATGTGTGACACCTCACACTAACCTGCTGCCCAGGACTGGGAGAGTGTTTTAAATGTAAGCCAAACACTAGTTGGCTGAACCTTAGCTAATCAGTGCTAGCCCTGTTTCTTTCTCCATGATGTCAGGCCGTCAGACACTGCAATCAAGTTAGTCACCCCACACTTTTCTCCTTTGCTCCTCACCTATCAAGCAGCAGGAGCTTCAAAAACATTTCCAGGCCTGGCATTTCACCAGATGAGGTCCAGCCCACAGCCACACTTTTCTTCTGTAGGAGGGCAGGTATCACAGTCTCCTTTCTTCCAATCAAGCTAAAGAATTTGAAGATCGTGGGAAGCTTTGTCTGTGTGCTGTGCAGGTGGGTTGTGAGTGGGGAGAGATAGGGGGGCTTCTGTGTGTTGAGAGTGGGGGAAGGGTGGGAGTCAGGGGAGGGTTGTGATTTGTAATATGTGTTGTGAGTAGTGTTGAGCGAATTGAAGCAAAAGGAATTGGCTTCGATACGACTTTAAGGAAAATTCTATTCACCGCAAAGCCGAATTTCCTCGCCCTTTGTGGTAACCGATCTATTTTTTTCTGAACTGGTTGTAAAATATATACTCAGCTCATCCATTTGCGAGTGAAGAGGGCTGACTCGGCCATTTTGATTGCAGAAACTGTGCAAAATCCCCTGCAGGGTGACGTATGATGTCACCACGCCAGGTCAGCATGATGACATCATCACATCATTGCCTGAGATTTTGTGCAGTGTTTTCAATCAAGATGGCCTTGACGGCCTCTACGCAAGCAAATGGATAAGGTGAGTATTTTTTTTTACCCTGATTAACCCCTGAAAGGCCTAAATTGTAGCCTCAGATGCAGTGATCAGAGATGAACGTGGCATCTGAAGGGTTTAATGATAGTGGTGGTGCGATCACTGTTCCCCATCATTGTGCCCGCTACATACAAAGAAATGAGCTTTGTGACAAAGTAATTCATCATAAATTGAATTTCCTTATGAAATTCGGTGAAGCAGCCGAAATCGAATTTTTCATAACTTTGCTCATCTTTAGTTGTGAGTGATTTATGATGCTGTCAGTTCTTGCCTGATCGCGGGTCTATGGTACTGCACTGACATAATTGTGAGTATTGTACAGTTAACCTGCAGTCAGGCAGGAACTGACAGCATCATAAATCCTTATTAGGCTGTTAGTTTGGGTCAGATGAGCAGTGTTCTGTCTGGTAAAATGCTAAAGTCACATGGAGTGCATTTCCCAGGCCAAAGACTCTCATCTAAAATTATCCTGATCAGAGTATCCTATGTGTTGTGAGTGTTGGAGGGGTAAGTGTCCTGTGTATATATGTACAATAATTGTTATTACATTTGTGTGATCTGCCTGGTCATCCATTTTATAGATGCACTATGCCAGGTCATATGTTATATGTGCTCAATTCCTTGTTATACATTCATATATATACATTATGCCTGGTCATACATTTTCTATATTTCCTGGTCACTCCGTTTATATATGTGCTGCGGCAGGTCATACATTTATATATCCACTATACCTGGTTGTATATATATTGAAATTAATGGTTCTGCATTCAGTCTGCAAAAAAGAAACAGAACAGACACGGAGAAGATAATACGTTTGTGTGCATGAGCCTAAGCAGGAGGCTTACAAACAGCTCTGTTCTTCAGAGCAATGAAAAGAAAGGCTTCTGTCCTGACTAGTGTTGAGCGAACCCGAACTGTAAAGTTCAGGTTCTTACTGGACTTTAGGGATTTTTTTACTCGGACCCGAACCCGAACTTTTCCGTTTGGCCAATCAGCCAATCAACAAGCGTTTAAGATGTGTGCCCTTAGAAGCCATCACAGCCATGCCTACTAATGGCATGGCTGTGATTGGCCAGTGCAGCATGTGACCCAGCCTCTATATAAGCTGGAGTCACGTAGCGCCACATGTCACATCAGCTCTTAATAGTGTAGGGATTGGATGCTGCTGCTGTGAGGAAGAGATTAGGAAATAATCTGATATCAGAGCTTGGTGTTAAATCTGCGATCTACAGAGTTTTTTTTTTTTTTTTGGGTGCAATGCAACATTTTTGTACCCTGCCCTGAGCCCAGTGACACAGAAAAATAAGTTTTAATCCGTCTGTTAGTTAGGCAGGCACGCGTCGGCCGCCATTTTGTGCAAGTGACAATATTGCCAGGGACAATAATTTGCCAGGGACAATAATTTAATCCTGTTTTTGTAGTTCAGTGGGCGACATATACCCATTTTTTAAGTGCACCTGCACTGCATATGTGCCAGGGGAAAATAATATAGTTAATCTGTCTGAGTTGAGGGACCCAGGGGGTGACATATTCAAATTTTTTTCTGTAAAGTTCCCCTGTGCTGCATATGTGACAGTGTAATCAATTAAATTAAAAAGTATGTTTGCGGCCTGCACTGCATTTCTGAGAGTGAAATATAATCAGTAAATACAACTGGGACATTGTGGGTGAAAAAAAAAAAACTCTTTTTTTCTTGCCATAAATTACATTTGCGGCCTGCACTCCATTTCTAAGAGTGAAATAAAATCAGTAAATACAACTAGGACATTGTGGCTGAAAAAAAAAAATCACTTTTTTGGAGGGTCTTTTCCTGCTGCACTGCATACCTGACAGGGAAATACGATGTCCACGATGTCACCATGATAAATCTGTAGCGTGGGGCCACCGTGAGGCTTCTACACACTTTCAAAATAATCCTTCATCGGGGCGAATAGATGCCGGATGACCGGGACCCTCCATGATGACCCCTTTTTTCTTTCAAACTACCCCTGCACTGCATACCTGACTGGGAAATATATTCTTAAAATTCTGCGGCATTTAGATTGCGGGGTGATCTGTACGCCATTTTTCTTTCAAACTACCCCTGCACTGCATACCTAACTGGGAAATATATTCTGTAAATTCGGCAGGATTTAGATTGTTGGATGCTGTAGTTATGTGCTGTAAAATATCCATGATGTCTCCAACATAAATCTGCCGTGTGGGGGCCCCGTGTGGCATCTACACACTTTCAAAAAAATCCTTCAGCGGGCGAATAGATGCCGGATGACCGGGATGCGCCACCATGACCCCTTTTTCCTTTCAAACTACCCCTGCAGTGCATACCTGACTGGGAAATATATTCTGTAAATTCGGCAGCGTTTAGATTGTTGTGTGATCTGTACCACTTTTTTCTTTCACACTACCCCTGCACTGCATACCTGACTTGGAAATATATTCTGCACGCTGGTAGACGCGCTGCTGATGGCATTCCCACCTGACATCGGGGCCTCAGTGGAAGCACAAGGCGAAGTCAGAGGAGGAGGAAGAAGTCACCAACGCAGCTGGGGCACCGCCAGCATCTCAGAAGGCAGGGTTAGCATGGCCGAAATGTGGAAACAGTGTTATTGGCAACTACCTCCTCCACTACCGCTTCCACCTACACCGCCACGTCAACCGCCTCCTCAACCTCCTACTCCATATGGACCTCCTCCTCCTAGTTCATGATTAATATTTTTAATTTTTATGTATTTTATGTTATTTTAAATCATTTCCCTATACACATTTGTTTGCAGGGTAATTGTCCAGCTCGTACCCCCACTTTGCTTCCTTTTGCAGCCCTCTAGCCCTTTCCATTACTTTTTAGAGCCATTTTAGTGCCCCAAAGTTCAGGTCCCCATTGACTTCAAAGAGGTCCGGGTCAAGTTCAGTTCAAGTTCGGGTTCCGGACTTTGCGACAAAGTTCGGCTGAACCCGGTGAACCCGAACTTTCAGGTGTTCGCTCAACTCTAGTCCTGACGAATTCCCCAACCCTCAGAGCTCGCATTATGCCAAAGCATAATTTGAACAATCTGTGCTTCAGCACATAACTTGCCTGTCACCAATGTGACACCAGAGCCCTCAGTCTAGATTTGGCAACCCTAGAAAGAGCAGCTGTGTTAAATATGGTAAGAACTTTTATGGCTAAATATCCCTAGACACTCAGGAGAATAGCGAAGCCGGCCGGCACTCACTCGTCTATGCACACTGCCAAGGAAAGGAACGAACTCCATTAACACCATACGAAAAATCCCAGCAGCTATGTCTTCATGAATGTATATACTTTATTCCAGTCATATGTCCTAACAACCAGGACACATTTTGGCTAAAATGCCTTCATTATGTTGATATTTGTATATACATTCATGAAGACACAGCTGCTGGGATTTTTTGTATAGACACTCAGGAGAGACATGAAATTGAAGGCTTACAAATGTTTGATATTGTTGTTGTACACAGGTATAAAAGGACTCCATAGAAGTCTATGGGCACTGTATCATGGATCTGTACAATCATGAGGTTGCACAGGGCTAAAATACACCCATGTGCTTGATGCCTAACTATGTGTATCATTGCATGATTTTTTATTGGTTGTTCAGACAGAAAGGTAAATTTAGATTTCTGCTTGACTCCATTTACCTGAACACCATGCATTCTGGGAGTTCAGATAACAGTCACACCATTTGAACAAAGCTCTTAGATAACATATCAGACAGAGGAATGGAGCGAAAACAATGTTGGGAAAATGGAAAACCAACAAACTTTTTAGGAAGTATTGAAAACAAAAATGTATATGAATGAAAATAACAATACGACATAGCTGGACTTTGGCTCAAAAATAAAATCAAAGTATTTACAAATTTACCCCAAATTTTTTTTTGTATTCAAGTGTGAAATTTTAATAAAGCAGGTGGAATTTCACTTTAAATATTAACTATTTAACTTCTTACTGCGAAAGAGCATAACTTTACATTTGGATTATGATTGCTTTACTACAGTTATGCTTGTGGATGGCACAGACCGAGGTTAGACAAAAGGACGGAGCTTACTCTGCCAGTGCAGTGGCCCCCTGTGACACGATTGCAGCATGCCAGTGCAATAGCGACCATGGCATCTAAGTGGTTTAGAGGGAGAGAGACCCTCTCTTAGGCATCAGCACTACACAAATGAGATTGTGGGGTGCCAATGTCCTAGTATGGCAGCTGGGGGCCTAATGAAGGATTGTATTCTCCTCCATGTTAGAGGACAAGGCACTTTTACAGTACTCGAGTGCACCACCAGCAACATGGCCAGTTGGGGAGTCAGCTTGTAGACAAGCTAATTAATGGTGGAGAAATGTACTTTCATGGCTAAACATTCCGTTATACCGTAGATGTCTGACAATGGAGCAGAGAAGTCTTATCAGGACAAGAAGAAAGTGATGATGATGATGATGATGATGATAACAAAGATACTGTATTGCTTGGGGGTGCGAGTTGGCTGCCACAAAGAGCACCAGGAGAAGGAAGACAGATGTGTTCTGATTGGGAATGCTGAACAATTATATTTTCGCAAAAGATCTGTTGATGCTATAAGTGTGTTTGAACGGCCACAGCTTATTTTAATCCTGCAAGTCTTGCACACAGCAGTAGTTTTGTGCCCGCCTTGTGGAGAAAAAACATTATACAGGAGTTTCTCACACAGAGCTACAAGGAGCTAAGCTGGGTTTAGCTCTGGCATATTTTTATTGACTGTGTCAGGAATGTTTTTTCTTGAACTATTTTTACCAGTGGTGGACCCACTGCTGGTACATATCATTTGCTTTACTTTTATTGTACTGAGCATTGTATGAAACATGTTAATACAAATATCTGCCTTATATTGATTATGAATTAAAGATTGTTTCTTATAGCATTTCTTATGTGTGTTATATCTGTCATGCATTTCTGATAAATTTAACTTCTATCTATCGACTTCCAAGTAGAAAGTAAAAAAACAAAATCAAATTTTTTATAAGTTATGCCTGGAGTACCTCACTTTTTCTATTATAAGTAGTGATGAGCTAAGTGAGCTTCAGATGCTTTGTTCAAAACTTCGAATTAATACTGTACATCAGAGCCTATACATTTTAATACTGTATGGAGACAGATCTCCGTACAGTATTAATCTGACGTTTTGAACGAAGCAACTTTGTGATGTAGCATCCGAAGCTCACTTTGATCATCACTAATTATAAGTGGTTTCTTTGATCCAGATTTGTTAGCATACTCAGCACATTCAGACTTTAGAATAGTTTGTCCTTATTGTTGCAATGAGCCATCCTGATATATATTTTTACTACCTATCATTATGTTCCTTACCATATGGCTGCTGCTGCCGCATACAGGCCACTGTCACTGTCTGTCTGCCTATCATCATGTTCCCTACTGTATGGCTGCTCCCTGCTCCTAATCCTCCCACTTACACTACCATTATCCTTACATAGCCATTATGGAAATATCGTGCCATGCCACACCTTCATTAAAATTTAATTCTGCTGTATGGTATTTGCACTTCTGTCCAGCAGTTTATTGATTGTTTTATTTTCTGACTTTGGCCTTACCCTAGCACATACCATGTTTCCTGACCCAGAAAGGCAGATTGGAACAGTGGCTGGAACGGGTCCAGTCTGCTCACTCTCTACTGTCTTGTCCAGAACCCAGTGTTAACTCCAGTGTATTCAGGAAAGCAGAGGGCATCATTGCCCACATTTAATTCTGCTGTACAGCATTGGTACTTCTGGCTAGCTGTCTGTAAAAATCCTTTTCTTTTAGAAATGTCACACAGTTCCGTGCCTACACCTTTGCCCAAATTTTATTCTTCTGCATGCAGTAGTTTTTCTGGCAATCTGTTTGTAAAATTGTCTCATTTTCTAAATGTCCTACAATTCTGCTCCTTAGCAAAAATGTAATTCTGATGTATGATATTCCTACTTCTGCCCAGCTCCCCCCACCCTTTTTAAATTGTTTAAAATTGTATAATTTTCTAAATAACTGTGGCCTTTCCCAGCACATGCTCTATTCCCTGACCCCATAGACTTCGTAGGCAGGCAGAGTGGAACAGTGGCCAGAACGGACCCAGTTTGCTCTCTCTGTACTGACTTGTGTCATCGCAGAGAGGTTTTTCTGCATGGCAGGTAGTGTTGTCACAACCAAATGGACGAAGTTGTCCTCCACCAGTGTACAAAACATCACTTTTGTCAAAATGAATCAGACATGGATCCATGAGAAGTTTCACACACCTCCATTTGAGGCTAATAGATCATATATTGACCACTGTCTTCATCAGGCCACTGTCACTGTCTGCCTGAAAACTATCATGGTCCATACTGTATGGCTGCTGCCACCGCCATAGCTGCTACTCCCCACTCACAATCCTCCCACTGCTACTTCCATTACCACTATACAGCCGCCATTACTACAAATACTACCCCAACACAGCCACACACAAATCGCTGTTTCTATGCTGTTTCGCTACTGGTAGTGCTACTATTGCAGGCACTATTACCCCTACACATCTCACCCTTTCCACATTCACAGTGTACTACTGCTTCCAAATAAAACGAAGAATTATTCCTGGCTTGGTCAATTTTAGAATAAGCCATTGCTTCTTCTGATAATTGTGTGTAAATAAATATGAGCTCCATTAATGCACAATTTCCCATAACCCTGTGTTTAAACACCATCTGCCCCCAATAAGTTACCATTTTTGGAAACTTTCTAATATGAAAAAGAATAAACACATGTGACAGTGAATTGTGCTTTACACTCTAGGGGAGATTTATCAAACTGGTGTAAAGTAAAACTGGCTTAGTTTCCCATAGCAACTTATCAGATTTCACTTTTGATTTTCAAAAGGAGCTGTGAAAAATGAAAGGTGGAATCTGATTGGTTTCTGTGGGCAACTAAGCCAGTTCTACTTTACACCAGTTTGATAAATCTCCCCCGCTAATTGTTAACACCATTAACAATGTGTTCAGCCATAGCAAGATATCTCAGTGTCACACTGACATTATTGCTATTGCTATCATTGCAATAAAGAGCTTAAAAGGGGGTGGGGAGAGCAAAAATGTGCAAAAAAAAAATAAAATAAAAAAGACACCAAGAAAAGATACTAAAAAAATATGAGCCTTAGGAGACCTTAGAGTGTCATATAACAATTTTCAGGCCAATTGGAAAATATTCGATTCATGTAGAATCAATTTGGACACAAATCGATTTTAGCAATTTTTTTTAAACTAAAATTTGCTAAATCAGGCATGAAACAAATTTCAAGATGTTCTCTCATCGTTAGTCCAATTAGGTATTTATTACATGTATATTGTAATAACACTTCATTTGAAATGCTCTATTTATTGGACAGTAACACATTTTGTAGAAAAACTATTCACAGCATTTAGAATTTACATTGTTTCTTTTCAGATTTAGTGCACTGTACAGAGTATATGCTTAACTATAGGATTTTAAAATGTAGTATTATAAAAATAATAAAATAATAATAATAATAATAATAATAATAATCTTTATTTATACAGCGCCACAATATACCGCAGCACTTTACATTCATGGGGTTTAAGTACAGAGTGATAAGTAAAATAGCAACTAACAAGTCAACATTTCAAAGAAGAAGATTGAGGGTCCTGCTCACAAGAGCTCACAATCTAAGAAATATATCCATTTTCCACACTTCAGCTTTATGTTCTTAACTAGATAAAGCTCTTTCTTGAATTTATATTCTCTCCACTGAAGTTTTAGTCAGATAGCATTGGACTACAGTTTGGGAGTGAATGACCCCTATAGTTTTTCTAATATATTCTTAACAATTATGCTACTTGTCATCAGTTTTTCATTTCCTAACGTTATCAAACAAAACCCTCCTAATTATACTCGACTTTAGAAAGGATGTGGTTACAGAGTATTTGCATTTCCAGTAACTCTCTATTTAACCTAATAATTGCATGTTTAATAGACAGGCAATGGAACAAAAGAGAAGGTATGTGAATCAGAAAGGTTCAGAAAAGCACCAAACAAAATTAGGCTTTATGATTAGTGCCTGACTGCATTAAATGCAAACTGGGAAAAAAAAACTTCTGAATATTTTAGTAATATTTTTGAAAGAAAGTTTCAATGAACATTTGAGACAGTGTTATTTTTACAGTTTTCAATTCCATTGTAGCTTTCCGTTATAACATACTCATAACGGAAAATAACACAATTGATATACCTGAAACCAAACAGAAACCTTCCTGTTTTAATCTGGTCTATTAATTCCATTATTTTCCATTATAAGCATATTATAACAAAAAGTTATAATGGAATTAAAAACGCATATGTGAACTGTAAGGGGGGCTTACAGAGTGATTACCTTTTTATTTTTATTGCAGTGGCCTTTTTTGGTGCACCACCACACTCATTGGTAGCTCAAATATTGATGACATTTCCTTTGATTAGGATGGTGATTGTGGTACTTGTAGTCCGTGGCTGGAATCTTCCATTGTATGCATTTTTTGCTGTTGAGTGCACCTAGCAATGGACTACAAGTGCAGGATGTGCTCCCCTATATACATGCACAACTGCATATGGGTTGAGCATATCCTGCTTGTTAAACACCACACCACGTTTTCTAATGGTTTGTATAATATGTTTGGAGGTGTATAAAGTCCAATTTAAATGTGCCTGCTTTTCATCTACAGGCTACATTCAGGTGCAGCTGGTAGGCTCTGGGCCATATCAGCTGGTCTCGGGTGGGGCTCGCAGGCACCTCCCACCTCCCATTGCAAGCATGGTTACATGCTGGAGGTCACTGGTGAGCTGTCTGTGAGTCAGGCCTTACACTCCCGTAATGCCCAACGACCCCTGGTATAGCGCATACAGCACAGGTAGGTTAAGTGGTAGGGCCTTGGGCTACTTGAGAGACCTTGCCGTGGTGCTTAAGACATGTCCTCCTAGTAGGATGTGTCGAACTAACCTCTCAATTTTATCAGTGTGAGGGTTTAGTATTGCCGCAGAGTGCACCTGCCTTTGCTATGGTTATTATTTCCTATGATTAGGCCATCAATCTTTGACTAGTGTAGGTCGGCCACCATAACTTCCCAATCAGCATCTCCAAAGGGCTCCAGTGCTCCATCAGCGGCGGCGGGACTTTAATTGTTTGTGCAGGCCTAGTTATTCTTCCGTGCATAGTATTACAATTTAAATCTATTAAATGGTCTCTAACTTTTCAAAAAACTTTTGATATGTCATAGAGACATATGAAAAGTTTACATAGGTTGGGATATGAGTGTTGAGACCCCTATCGATGCCTAAAACGAGGGGAGAGAAGTGCACGTGTATCAAGCTCTCTCTTCTCCCTGGACGGAATCAAGATGAACCCATAGACTTCTATGTGCAAACTTCTGTCCTCTAATTCTAGGGATCTGTGGAGGTCTCCTCACTCAGACCTCTACCGATCTAAACTTTTTAAAAGTCTCCATGACATATCAAACTTTTTTGAAAGTTTAATGACCCTTTAACCTTCTTAAAGACATAATTAGAGACTTTTACCAGTAGTCACAGTCTTTTGGATGCCTGTTTAACTCATCAAATCAGCAAATAATGAAAAGTGAAGTTGCTTTGTCATCCATACATATATCGTGGAATAAAGACTTCACATTTTCATCATCTGTTGAATTTGTGTTTTTTTTTAAACGTTTCTCGAATTTTTTGATGGATGCTCAGTGTGTTAAGGCATGCACCCATTCCACCATTGTAAATGGTGCAGCTTCTCTTTATTCTATCTAACCATTCTCCACAATGCATTTGGAAAGTCTTCAGACGCCTTCACTTTTTAAATTTTTTATGTTGCGGCCTTGTGCCAAAATAAAAAAAATCTAGTTTTCCCCCATCAATCTGCACTCTGTACCCCATAATGAGAAAGTGAAAACAGAATTCTAGAAATTTTTGCCAATTTATTAAAAAGGAAGAAACTAAAATATTAAATTGACTTAAGTATTCAGATCCTTTTCAATGACACTTGAACTTTAGCTCTGGGGGTGTTCAAATTCTTTTGATCATCTTTGAAATGTACTGACACCTTGATTGGAGTCGATTTGTGTTAATCCAGTAGATTCAATAAGATTTGGAAAGACACCACCTGTCTATATAAGGTCTCACAGCTGACAATGTATATCAAAGCAAAAACCAACCCATGAGGAGGAAAGAACTGCCTGTACAGCTCAGAGACACAAATGTGTGAAGGAACAGATATGAAGAAGGGTGCAAAAAATTTCTGCTGCACTGAATTTCTCCCAAGTTGGAGAGTTGACCCAAAACCCAATGATCACTTTGGCTGAGCGCCAAAGATCCTGTGTACAGATAGGAGAAACTTACAGAAGGTCAACCATTACTGCAGTATTCCACCAATCTGGCCTTTAATGCCTAGTGACCAGAAAGAAGTCGCTCCTCAGTAAAAGACACATGATAGACCACCTGGAGTTTGCAAAACAGCACCTAAATGACTCTCAGACTATGAGAGACAAGATTTTGTATTCCGATTATTCCCAAATTAATCTTTTTGGCGTAATTCCGTGCTCTGGACCTCAGGATGGGCCAACGGTTAAACTTCCCTCCAACAAGACAATGATCCTAAGCACACAGCCAAGACAGCACAGGAGTAGCTTACGTATAACACTGTGAATGTCCTTGTGAGGACCAGCAAGAGCCTTCACTTGAACCCAATGGAACATCTTTGGAGAGACCTGAAAATTGCTGTCCACTGACCAGCCAGACAGAATTTGAGAGGATCTACAAAAAAGAATGGCAGAAAATCCCTAAATCCAGGTGTGCAGACCTTGTTAAATCATACCCAAGAAGACTGTAGGCTATAACCTCTGTCAAAGGTGCCTAAATACTAAGTATAGGATCTGAATACTTACTGTATGTCAGGTTGAGATTTTAATTTTATCTTTTCAATAAATTAGCAGATCTATCTATTTAGTTATTGTATACAGTATTTCTGTGTGTATCTACCTGGACCTTTTAATTCATCTATCATGCAGGACTCACAACTCATGCATTAACTATTTGTACACATTTCTTGAAGTGTAGCAAAAATTGTGTAGTACCGTGTTAGCCAGGAAACTATTGATGTAAGATTTCATTTGTAATCTTGACTTAAGAAGGAGCCTTGTGTTTTGAAAGCTTGCAATATTACATTTTCTGGTTAGCCAATAAAAGCATGACTCCTATAATAATTTTGTATTCATTGACACAAAAGTATTCTACACACATACACAACTCCTGAGTATGCTCTAAGTGGAGAAAAAAATAGTTACCACACCTAATAGCCTGGTAAATCAACAGTAGCCGTGTTGCATTTTTATTTTTGTTACACTGGTGCCATCTTCTGGTAATTTATCATACATCACCCATGCATTTAAAATATTGAACTCAAGGTAAGTTCTATTAAGTTTAAGCAGTCTGTACAAACATTTTTTGGGACTAACAACATTCAAACATATTCAAACAATTCATAAATAATTGTTCACCCTTTTGTCTATCCAAAGTTCAGAAAAATTAAAGCACTCACAGTACCATCAGTTTAGGAATCCGAGGATTCATTAGGAGATATGAAAACACACATGTGGACTAGCAAACTGTTTCCCATATCAGAACATCTTATTTTATGTTGTATAACTCCTGATTAGAGCTAAGTGAAGTTTGGAAAATTTTAATTTGGATGATTTGCCGAAGATCTTCAAGAAATTTAATTAGTTCTGAATTAATTTGTCACTAATCACAATACATCTGGTATACCCAGGCCACTCTGCTTAATCTTATGCATCCCATATGACAGAGTGGGGACAGTAAAATGTAAATCAACCTTATGGCACTCTGCCACTGGGGGGACAGTGGCAGCAGCAGCAGTGAAAGTAACCGTCACAAAAGTGGCCCCATGACAGAGTTGAGAGGGGGGCAGCAGCAGTAAGATTGTGTGTTAACATTACTGGTTATGTTTCCGCTCTTCTGATCCATCAGAGAAAACATAAAACAAAAAACAATCATGTATTTTGAGAATCCATAAAGCCTCTTTCAGATGTTCAGTATTTTGTCAGTGTTTCGCATTAGTATTTGATCAGTAATTGTTAGCCAAACACAGGAGTGGGTCCAAAACAGAGATACAATGTAATGGAATTATTTGCATCTCATTTGTGTTTTGGACCCACCCCTGCTTTTGACTTACAAATTTTGATCAAATACTGATGCAAAACAATAACCAAACACTGACTAAAAGAACATATTAGCTACTTTGAATTTGGGTCAAGTTGGTGGAGTGATTTGTGTGGTATCATTCCGATAACTAACGACACTCCTCACTTATGGCAATAATCTAGCTGCCATGTTTGATACATCAAGCATGTTTGGGTTTAACCCAAATACATGTCGAAAGCAAAATACCATTAATTTCATAGTATGGAGGGATCTTGGACCTTATGAAGGGATCCACACGGGCTAAAATTTTGTTGCACTGCACAGTGAAGTAGAATTTGTTTACAATTTGTTGTGGCTGTCTGAGTGTTGCAAAATAACATTTTCCATAACAGAACGCGGTAGCTAAGGAATAATGAATTTGGGTCAAGTTGTTAGAACAATTTGTGTTGTTTATTCCGATAACCAACGACACTTCTTCCTTATGGCATTAATCCAGCTGCCATGTTTGATCCATCTAACAAGTTCAGTGCATCTAATTTTAACTAGAATACAAGGAGTTATTTGTATTTGACCCCAGGTTGTCTGAATCCAACTTCATCAAGGGCCAAGTGGCATTCAACACTAACTGTTCTATGATGCCCTTACGTGTCCAGGGCTGCATACGCGCTACTCTGAAGGGATCCCTGTGTGTCTACCCTTTGCCGACAGGTGCCGGTTTCTGGCTCAACGTCATTCACCAGAGGGATTAGGGATTGTAATACTTGAGCAGACTAATTTATTTGGTAAAATACTAATTTATTTACTAAAAGACAATTTTTGCTGAAAGAATAATTTTTCAGATAAAAGAATAATTTTTCCAAACAAAAACGATGATCAACTCGTAGGCAACTCGTAAGCTCCGCAAATGCTGATGCGGCGAGCACATAGTGTGCTCTCCGCATCACCGCCGGCCCCATTCACACTGAATGGGTCCGCATCTATTCCGCAGAATTGCGGAATAGATGCGGACATTTTTGCGGACATGTGAATGGGGCCTTACTACTTTTTTTTTTTTGCACATTTTTTGGCAGAGATTTTTTCATCCACATTGATTGATGCGAATGAGGAAATCTGTGCCATTTATTTTATTTTTTTTTTGCACATTTTTTGGCAGAGATTTTTTCATCCACATTGATCAATGCGAATGAGGAAATCTGTGCCGTTCATTTATTTTTTTTTTAGCCCAGAGGCTGAACGGAAAAAAAAAATCTCATTACCCGTATACTCCATATAAGGAGAATCGCAGAAACTCCTAATGCTGGCCATACGTGTAATGATTGCGGAGACCCTCAAATGCCAGGGCAGTATAAAAACCTCACAAGTGACCCCATTTTAAAAAGAAGACATCCCAAGGTATTCCGTGAGGGGTATGGGGAGTTCATGTAAAATTTTATTTTTTGTCAGAAGTTAGTGGAATATAAGACTTTGTAAAAAAAAAAAATAATAAATATCAATTTCCGCTAACTTGTGCCAAAAAAAAAAAAGTTTCTGTGAACTTGCCATGCCCCTCACGGAATACCTTGGAGTGTCTTCTTTCCACAATGGGGTCACTTGTGGGGTATTTATACTGCCCTGGCATTTTAGGGGCCCTAAAGCGTGAGAATCCATATGCGTAAAAATGCCCTGTGAAATCCTAAAGGTACTCATTGGAATTTGGGCCCCTTTGTGCATTTTGGCTGCAAAAAAGTGGCACACATGTGGTATCGCCATACTCAGGAGAAGTAGGGAAATGTGTTTTGGGGTGTATTTTTATATATGCCCATACTTTGTGTGAGAAATATTGCTGTAAACGACAACTTTTAAAAAAAATTTATACAAAGTTGTCAGTTTACAGAGATATTTCTCTCACCCAGCATGGGTATATGTAAAAATACACCCCAAAACACATCGCCCTACTTCTCCTGAGTACGGTGATACCACATGAGTGACACTTTTTTGCAGCCTGGGTGCGCAAAGGGGCTCAAATTCCAACAAGTACCTTTAGGTTTTACAGGATTGCTCACAATTTAGCCCCCCCAAAATGCCAGAACAGTACAAACACCCCACAAATTACCCCATTTTGGAAAGAAGACACCCCAAGGTATTCGCTGAGGGGCATAGTGAGTCCATGAAAAATTGAACCTTTTTTTCAAAAGTTAGCAGAAAGGGAGACTTTGTGAGAAAAAACAATAAAAAATCAATTTCCGCTAACTTGTGCCAAAAAAAAAAATTTCTATGAACTCGCCATGCCCCTCACGGAATACCTTGTGGTGTCTTCTTTCCAAAATGGGGTCACATGTGGGATATTTATACTGCCCTGGCATTTTAGGGGCCCTAAAGCAAGAGAAGAAAAATGCGTAAAAATGCCCTCCTAAAAGGTACTCATTGCTTTTAGGGCCCCTTTGTACATATTGGCTGCAAAAAAGTGGCACACATGTGGTATCGCCATACTCAGGAGAAGTAGGACAATGTGTTTTGGGGTGTATTTTTACATATACCCATGCTGGGTGTGAGAAATATCTCTGTAAATGACAACTTTTTAAATTTTTTTATACAAAGTTGTCAGTTTACAGAGATATTTCTCTCACCCAACATGGGTATATGTAACAATACACCCCAAAACACATTTCCCTACTTCTCCTGAGTACAGCGATACCACATGAGTGACACTTTTTTGCAGCCTGGGTGGGAAAAGGGGCCCAAATTCCAACGAGTACCTTTAGCTTTTACATGGCTGCTCACAATTTAGCCCCGCCCAAAATGCCAGAACAGTAAACACACCCCACACATGACCCCATTTCGGAAAGTAGACACCCCAAGGTATTCACTGAGGTGCATAGTGAGTCCGTGGGAGATTTTTATTTTTTTTGCCAGAAGTTAGCAGAAATGGAAACTTTATTATTTTTATTTCTTTCCTCAGAAAGTGTCATTTTCCGCTAACTTGTGAAAAAAAATGAAATGATACATGAACTCACCATGCCCCTCCGCGAATACTTTGGGGTGTCTTCTTTCTAAAATGGTGTCATTTGAGGGGGTATTTATACTTTCCTGGCATTCTAGCACCTGAAGAAACATGACAGGTGCTCAGAAAGTCAGAGCTGCTTCAAAATGCCGAAATTCATTTTTTTGCACCATAGTTTGTAAACGCTATAACTTTTACCCAAACCAATAAATATACACTTATTGGATTTTTTTTATCAAAGACATGTAGAACAATAAATTTTGCGAAAAATTTATATAGAAATGTAGTTTTTAAAAAAAAAAATACAACAGAAAGTGAAAAATGTCATTTTTTTGCAAAAATTTCGGTAATTTTTGATTAATAGCAAAAAAAAGTAAAAATGTCAGCAGCAATGAAATACCACCAAATGAAAGCTCTATTAGTGAGAAGACAGGGAGGTAAAATTCATTTGGGTGGTAAGTTGTATGACGGAGCAATAAACGGTGAAATTAGTGTAGTGACAGAATTGTAAAAAGTGGCCTGGTCATTAAGGGTGTTTAAGCTAGGGGGGCTGATGTGGTTAAAGATAGTGTAGGGATCTAATAGGGAGTCTGTTTCCAAACTATACGGAAGAGAGCAGGGTCCAAATAAACAGTGTAAAGCTTGGCTTATAAGAGCTATTCTATTACACCTTGCTGGGGTTACTGATTTTAGGTATTCCACATTCTTTTATACAGTACATAACTAATTTTATTAAACCTTGATTTATGATTGGGGTGAAATTGTGGCCTGATACTACTGTTTTTGGGAAGTTCACATTCTTTTATAAATAATTCAATCTGTTAATCCTTAATTGTGTAATTAGGGTGAAATTGTGGCCTGATGTACAGATACTACAGATTTTAGGGTGCTCATGTTCTTTTATACATAATTCAATCTATTAATCCTTAATTGTGTAATTGGGGTGAAATTGCAGCCTCATACTACACATTTTAGAGTGTTCACGTTCTATTATACATAAGCACATCTATTCATCCCTGATTCTGGGATGAAATTGTGGCCTGATACTTCAGGTTTTATGGTGCTCACATTCTTTTATACATAATTCAATCTGTTAATACTTAATTATGTAACTGGGGTGAAATTGCGGCGTGATACTACACATTTTGGGGTGTTCCCTTTCTTTTATGCATCAGTACAGCCATTTATCCTTGATTCTGGGGAGAAATTGCGCCCTGATTCTACAGAGTTTAGGGTATTCACATTCTTTTATACATAAGAACATCCTTTCATCCTTGATTCTGGGGTGAAATTGGAGCCTAAAACTTCATATTTTACGGTGTTCACATTCTTTTATACAAAAGTAAATCTGTTAATCCTTATTTGTGTAATTGGGGTGAAATTGTGGCCTGATGCTACATATTTTAAGTTCTTCACATCTTTTATACATAATTCAATCAGTTAATCATTACTTGTGTAATTGGGGTGAAATTGCAGCCTGATACTACACATTTTGTTTGGGGTGTTCATGTTCTTTTATACATAAGTACATCCATTCATCCTTGATTCTTGGGTGAAATTGCACCCTGACACTACTCAAATTTGACACTTACAATATAATATGTCCAACAGACAGGTTTCAGGCCCTTCTAAAGGAACGGGCAGTAGCAAAAATGTTTCTGGAGCTGGTAGAAATAGCAGCAGAAGAATGGGGGATGGTAGCAGCAGTGACAGCCACAGGCCAGAGCTGCCAGTGTCATCCAGCGGCTGTGTTTTGACCAGCAACCCAGCTTTCCTTGAATGGTTGTCTCGGTATTCAAGATCATCGCAACTGACATCAGACACCCCAGCCACAAGCTGTGTACCCCCACCTATGATGAAACTGCCTCTTTGATTTTCTGTTCCTTCTGCTCGGGAAGTATTGTATGTGATTCAACAGGGTGTCAGCAGTGTCAGCAGGGTGTCCAGAGCAGACTGTCTGCTACTCAGGAGCCTCTCTGTCCAGAAAGAACTAGCGGTGCATGGGATCACAAGGGAAGAAGGCAGTGGGGGGCAAATGCCATACTTGCTTCTGTAGGAATTTTGCATCAAGTCACTGGGGGACGTCAGCATGGCCATTTGTAGAATCTGTGTGCAGAAATGTTGGCACCACGGCCCTGTGTAAACACATGCAGCATCACCATAAAGTGGCCTGGGAAAACCGTGGTGTTAATGTAGTTGTACAGTCTGATGCATAAACCGATACATCTCCTAGTGGCCCACAGTCTTTCTCCAGCAGGTAAGGTACAACCATCTCAGCAGAAGGTATCTGTGTTTTATTCCCATCATCTAATGGACCTGATGCTCCGGCTCCGCCTTCTACTTCTCGTCACTCATTTCATCAGCTATCAATCACCGAGGCGATTGCAAAAAGACAACAGTATGCGTGCACTTATCCAAAGGCGCAGAAGCTGAACGTGCTACTGGCCAAGTTTCTGGTATTACAGTCCCTTCCTTTCCCATGTGGTTAACTCTGCAACTTTCAGAGAACTGATGGCTTGTGCCGATCCAAAGAGGAGAGTCCAAATCTGTCATTACTTCTCTAAAAAGGATCTATCAGCTTGCACACGTATGTTGAACAGAAGGTGGGCCAGTCCTTGAGCCTGTTGGTTCCTGCTAAAGTTCATAGCAGCGCCGACATTTGGAGCTGTAACTATGGTCAAGGACATAGTAACATACTAGATAAGGCCGAAAAAAAGACATCTGTCCATCCAGTTCGGCCTGTCATCCTGCTAGTTGATCCAGAGGAAGGCAAAAAAAAAACTGTGAGGTAGAAGCCAATTTTCCCCACTTAAGGGGAATAAAAAATTCCTTCACGACTCCAATCAGGCAATCAGAAAAACTCCCTGGATCAACGACCCAACTCTAGTAGCTATAGCCTGTAATATTATTACACTCCAGAATTACATCCAGGCCCCTCTTGAATTCCTTTATTGTACTCACCATCACCACATCCTCAGGCAGAGAGTTCCATAGTCTCACTGCTCTTACCATAAAGAATCCTCTTCTACAGTATGTTTGTGTACAAACCTTCTTTCCTCCAGACACAGAGGAAATCCCCTCGTCACAGTCACCATACTGGGAATAAATAGATGATGGGAGGGATCTCTGTACTGACCCCTGATATATTTATACATAGTTATTAGATCTCCCCTCAGTCGTCTTTTTTCTAAAGTAAATAACCCTAATTTTGATAATCTTTAACCGTACTGCAGTTTCCCCATTCCAGTTATTACTTTAGTTGCCCTCCTCTGAACCCTCTCCAGCTCTGCTATGTCTGCCTTGTTCACAGGAGCCCAGAACTGTAAACAGTACTCCATGTGTGGTCTGACTAGCGATTTGTTAAGTGGTAGGACTACATTCTCATCATGGGCGTCTATGCCCCTTTTGATGCAAGCCATTTTCTTATTGTCCTTGGCGGCAGCTGCCTGACACTGGTTTTTCCAGCTTGGTTTGCTGTTTATTAAAATTCCTAGATCCTTTTCCATGTCAGTGTTACTGAGTGTTTTACCATACGGGTGACTTGCATTATTCCTTCCCATGTGCATAACTTTACATTTGTCACAAGGAAAATATATAAAATATATTTCCTTTATGGCCCACTGGGTTCTTAAGCTGTGAAACCTGCACCAATGTCCTCCTCTGTCTTCTCATCCTCAACCTTGTCCTCAGCCTCCACTGCAGGCACAGTTCAGAGTGTTCCTCCAGCATACCACCTATGCAGAGCATGGTGGTGTCATGCTGTTCTGCACCTAGTTTGCCTGGGTGATCTGAGTTAACAAGGAAGGAACAGCTCCCCGTCCTTCAAGAGGAAATTGAATCCTGACTCTCTGCTAGCCAACTGAAGATCGGAACCATGGTCACCGATAACAGGAAGATCATCGTGTTGGCCCTGCATCAAGAAGGGTTGACCCATAGGCTCTGCATAATAGACATCTTTAATCTGGTTGTAAAGCGATTCCTGAAGTCTTCCACAAAACTGCAAGACATCCTGAAAATGCCAAAGAAACCGAACATGCACTTTAACCACTCTTATACTGCTAAACACGTCCTTTAAGAGCTGCAAAGGCAGAATAGTAAGTTTAACGTTCACCAGTGGCAGCTCATGTATAATGCCTGCCATTTGCTCAGGCCCTTTGAGGAGGCTGCTTTGTTTATCAGTCGCCAGGACTACGGGATGAACCACGTCATTCCACTCCTTCACATCCTGGAGCAGATGCTGATAAATCTGGCTGGCCAGGGGACAGGAGATGTGGCGCCTATATCTCACCTCGACCTGAGCCCTGTGGGGGCTGAACTGGAGCAATGTACACAAAAATTTGTGTTTTTTCTGCACAAGTGACAGGAGAGGAGCAGGAGGAGCTAGAGGGTGACGAGGAATACCAGGCAGATGACCCCAACACACCGTGGCAGTATGCAGTGGTGATGGCGGGAGGGAGTACCTCTGAGTCCCTTGTGCAAATAGACAGATGCATGCTGAGTTGTTTGTGTAGTGACAGCCGTATTATCAACATTCAGCAGAGGGATGACTACTAGCTCTCCACCATGTTATACCCTCTCTACCGCTCTAAAATGGGGGCCTTTTTTCCACCCGCTGAGTCAGAGGATAAACTCAACTACTATTGAGCCATCCTATGTAGTCAGTTGTTCACTGCCTGTGTTCGTCATTGTCCATACTCATGAAAGTCTTCCCGGGGGGCCCCTCTGAGCTCACGTTCCACTGCCATGACTGCTGGAGAGGGGGCGGGAGCCACTTGATGCCAAACACCTGCTGCCACCCACGATCTTGTGCTGTTACTGCCACTGCTTTTGCCCCCCCCCCCCCCACCTACTCACTGTGACTGGGCCACTGTTTTGACTCTTCATGCTGTTGCCACCATCTCTACTCTGACTGGGCCACTATGTTGACTCCTCATGTCCACTTCACCACTCTGTGACTGGGCCATTGTGTCAACTTGTCATGCGGTTGCCACCCTCTCTACTCTGTGACTGGGCCACTATGTTGACTCCTCATGTGGTAGCCACCTCACCACTCTGACTTGGCCATTGTCTTGACTCTTCATGCAGTTGCCACCCTCACCACTCTGTGATGGGGCCACTATTTGCCTCCTCATGCGGTTGCCACCCTCCCCACTCTGTGACTGGGCTGCTAGTTTCCCTGTTTAGACTTGTTGATATCACCATTTATTTTACCCTTCTTCCGTTCTGTCTAAAGGACGGAAAAATTAAAAACACAGTGAATCCTGTCTTTGAAACATCCGTAAGGCCTCTATCACACGGTCCCTATTTTTAATCAGGATATGCTCATGATTTGGAAGCCAAAAGCAGGAGTGGGAACAAAACACAGAAGTCATACAAATATTCCACTCACATGTCATCTCTGTTTTGGATCAACTCCTCTTTTTTTTTTGCCTTAGCAATACTGTTGGATTACATACCAAATGCTGACCGTGTGAAAAGATGGGATCCGTTTTTTGGGGGTTATTCTTGTGATGGATCAGAAGAAGGGAGAATTAATCAGTGATGTCAATACAAACTTACTGCTGACATAGCCTCCACTCTGTCATGGGCCACTACTTGTATCAGTGTGTAACAGATTAGGTTCTGTAAAAATCTATGTGAAATCAGCTGACAGTGTAAACGGAGTGCACTCTTTCACTGTGTACTACAATCTTGCACGGTTCCTTATACATGACACTAACATTGACCTGGAACGCTGAGTTCTAACTTGAGTTTTTGGTCAGTTTTGTTTCTGTAACTGACAAAGTGAAGTGTGAACTGATTCTAAGAGTGACACCTGTCAACTGCCTGTCATACGGACGCACATCAACACTACCACAGCGGACTACCTATGCATGTTTCTGCGATGCACAGAGTTGTACGCCGATATACAGGCTCTCTGCAGCCGGGAAATAGCTGATTTTGAACATGTTTTGTCCTTGGAGGGGAGGTCCTTGGAGAATTCTGTGTCAGCACTATTCCCTCTAATGTCTATCTTATTAACATATGGACATTTAATGTTTTAAGAGGCAATTATTAACATAATAAATGCAAATGTCATATAAGGAGTAAAAGGTTAATGTGGACAACCAAAACATTACTATGACATCTTGAAACATTTTATATAATTCACATATATATTTACTTTAATTATTTTTACCTCTAGTTGTGTCTAGCTGTAACTACAAATACATACTTTGATTGCTAGCTAACTAGCATGCTAGCATTTGTATGAGCAGGCAAAATAGCTAAGATTTAAAAACCAGGCTGGTTAATTGATATACTTGATTTGTATTGGTTTCCGAGAACTATTTTCGGAGACAGTTTTATATTGCATCCTGTAGGCCTGGACGTAGGTTGTTTCTTGAGTCTATTTTAGGAACACAGTTCATATAGCTGGGTAGCTATCAATGACAAGTACGTACTTGCAATGTTGCCTTCAAGAAGACAACCACTACAAAGTTTACGTTTCAAAACACCTGTGGAAATTCTATACTGAGTCTAAAAACGAAACTTGACCAATGTACCTTACTTTTTAATAGAGTGCCAGGATAGACTCAAGGGATAGGCTTCTTTCTGTATGCTTGCATAGACACACATAATGGGCGGTTCCATAACCATAGTATTTTTTAAGATGCACTGTATTCAATACAGTAGGTGGAATTTATGGAACATAAAGCAACTGGGTCATAGGCACTGTGTATCATTGTTTTCTGTCTTTGCCCCAGGATACATAAAAAGCAATGCTTCTAGGGATGAAAACCTCTATAATTTAGCATACGATGGAACATGACACAACTTTTTCCACTAGAGCTCACATGATTCTATAGGAAAACACTTCTGTATGCTTTTGATGAAATCTGAGGCATATAAAAGTATGGATAATTACAATATGAATGCTTTATACTAGCATATGTCACAATATCCATCTACCCTGAAAACTAAAGGGGCTATCCCATAAATTATGTAAAAAATGAAAATCAGAGATGATATAGTAAATGACAGTCTCTTTCTAACAAAGCTAGAACCAGCCCTGCACCAGCCCTGTACCTCACATAGATCCAGAGATCTCCCCATTCATTTTTCTGCTAGATTTATATCAAGCTGTCAGCACAAGGGGAGTGTCATTTCCACTGCAGCTAAGGGGGCGTGTCTCAGCTCTCCCTATCACAGCTAAGAAGGCAGTTGAAGGATGAAACTGACCATGTGTAGCCATCTCAGTGAGCAAGACAAAGAAATAAGAAATTAAGTGGCACTATACAGATACATTTTATTAAATAACTCAGTAGCTTTACTAAATTTTTAATTATATGCAATTACAAAAGTATTCAGATCCAGCTGCTGGTTTGAAAACTGTAGAATATTTTTCATGGGACAACCCCTTTAACACTTTATTAATCTAATAGCCACAGTTTACCAAAAATCAATTCATTTAATGAAATTCATTCATTTAATGTTTGTGAGTATCCAGTATAACAGTGACATCTACAGTACCCCGCCCCCTTAACAGTGACCTCCACAGCACTCCACCCCTTAACACCAACCCCCCCTTAAAATGGGACCTCCACAGCACCCCAATCCCTTGACAGTGACCTCCACAGGAGCCCGCCCCCTAAACAGTGACCTCTATAGCACCTGCCCCTTAACACTGACCATAGATTACAGTCCTGTTAACTGACCTCCACCATTACCCGCCCCCTTAACAGAGATCATCACAGCGACTGCCCCTATAACAGTGACTGCCACAGTACCCCACTCCCTTAACCGTGACCTCACAGTACCATGCTGCCCCTTTAATAGTGGCCTTTACAGTCCACTCCTCCCTGAACAGTGACCCCAACAGTACCTGCCCCTTAAACAGTGAACTCCACAGCGGCCTGCCCCCTTAACAGTAACATTCAAAGCGCTCTCCCCTTTAACAGTGATCACCACAGTGGTCCTCTTTATTTGTGAGCTCCACAGTATCCTGTCTCCTTAATAGTGATTTCCATGACAACTCGCCCCCTTAACATTGACCTCCACAGAGCTCCGTTCCCTTAAAATTTGACCTCCACAACACCCCGCCCCCTTACCAGTGAGTGTGAGCTGCAGGGAGAAAGTAACCTTCCCTTTCCACCCCTGCAGCTGACAGAAGTTGATTTTTAGCTTCTTTTTTCAATCCCCGTAAGGCTGCGGAGTGAGAGGGGGTGTGGCCTAACCAGGTCGGAGGCATGGCTGGGCAGGGCCTAAAGGGCAAGGTTTTAAGTCCGTCTTTTGAGGGTGGCCTGAATGGCCACTCTACCTGCCCCCTGAACTGTGACCTCCACAGCCCTCAGCTCCTTTAACAGTGTCATCCACAGCGCCCTGCCCCTTTAAAGCTGACCTTTAAAGAAAAATGGCTTGAGTTGTTATGGAATCCTAGTGTAAAACTTTGTATATGTTGAGACTAAGGGCCTGCGAGCTTCTAATGGCTGATAAGGGTCATGTGACCAGGCTTCTATTGGCTAGGGCAGGGATGGCCAATCTGCGGCTCTCCAGCTGTTGCAAAACTACAACTCCCAGCTAGAGATGGCCCGAACTATTCGACCGCGAACAGTTCCCGGCGAACATAGCTTGTTCGCGTCCGCCGCGGCGGGCGAACATATTCAATGTTCGCCTTCGCCCCTATACTTTATCATTGAGCAAACTTTGACCCTGTACCTCACTGTCAGCAGACACATTCCAGCCAATCAGCATACCCTCCCTCCCAGACCCTCCCACCTCCTATCTAAACGCAAGGATAGGATCCATCTTACATTCATTCTGAAGCTACAGTGTTAGTAATTGTAAATCGCAATGCGATTAATATAACCTGTATTATTCGCATTGCGATTACAACTTAGATCTGAGTTCCAAATGGTTGTATTGCTAGAATATATTAACGAAGATAACGAATATAGCACTATATTCTCAATCTTCATTATATTCTAGCAATAAAACCATTAGGAACTCAGATCTAAGTTGAATTTGCAATGCGATTAATATAACCTGCATTAATCGCATTGCGAATTAACTTAGAGCTGAGTTCCTAATGGTTGTTGTATTGCTAGAATATACGTTATATTCTAGCAATACAACCATTAGAACTCAGCTCTAGTTGTAATCGCAATCGAATAATACTTACAATTATTAATCGCTTTGCGAATCCATTTGATGCCTCTGTTTGATTGTATATGACGGTTGACTATGACTACCACCAACGTTCTGCTGCCTCCAAAGCAAGATATCTGAACCCCCAGGGCCATTTGGGCATTTTTAATAGAAAACGCATAAAACGCATCAAAACGCATCTGCGTTTTTATAATTTTTTCATTTTTTAGTTTATTTTTTGTGTATTTTGCCACATTTGGTTGCATATTTACATTTGGTATAGGCAAATATGGTAGTCTAGATCATGTGTCTATACCAAAACCTAGGATCATTGTTTGACAGCATATTTTCTAAGCCATGTAGCTGAATATAGATTTGGGCAGAGTAATGATCTAGACTACCATATTTGCCTATACCAAATGTAAATATGCAACCAAATGTGGCAAAATACACAAAAAATTAAACTAAAAATGAAAAATTATAAAACGCAAATGCGTTTTTGATGCGTTTTCTATCAAAAACGCCCAAATGGCCCCTGGGGTTCAGATATCTTGCCTCGGAGGCAGCAGAACATTGGTGGTAGTCATAGTCAACCGTCATATACAATCAAATAGAGGCATTAAATGGATTCGCAAGCGATTAATAATTGTAAGTATTATTCGCATTGCGATTACAACATAGAGCTGAGTTCCTAATGGTTGTATTGCTAGAATATAACGTATATTCTAGCAATAGAACAACCATTAGGAACTCAGCTCTAAGTTGAATTCGCAATGCGATTAATGCAGGTTATATTAATCGCATTGCAAATTCAACTTAGATCTAAGTTCCTAATAGTTGTATTGCTAGAATTATATAACGAAGATTGAGAATATAGAGCTAAATTCCCAATCTTCGTTATATTCTAGCAATACAACCATTAGGAACCCATCTCTAAGTTAAATTCGCAAATAAGATGTCCCAACTCCCAAACTATTCACCGGCGAGTAGTTCCCTGCGAACATAGCTTGTGCGCGTTCGTCGCGGCGGGCGAACATATGCGATGTTAGGTCCACCCGCTATCATTGAGTAAACTTTGACCCTGTACCTCACAGTCAGCAGACACATTCCAGCCAATTAGCATACCGTCCCTCCCAGACCCTCCCATCTCCTGGACACAGCATCCATTTTAGATTCATTCGGAAGCTGCAGTTTTAGTGAGAGGAGGGACAGTGTAACTGCTGCTGAGATTTAATAGGGAAATCGATAGCTAGGCTAGTGTATTCAGTGTCCACTCCAGTCCTGAAGGACTCATCAGATCTCTGCTGTAAGGACTGCGTCCTGACAGCACCCCAAAAAGCCCTTTTTAGGGCTAGTACATCAGTCTCCCTCCCAGACCCTCCCACCTCCCATCAAAAAGCAAGGATGGCATCCATCTTAGTAGTTGTAATCGTAATGCGATTAATACAGGTTATATTAATCGCATTGCGAATTCAACTTAGAGCTGGGTTCCTATTCTCAATCTTCGTTATATTCTAGCAATACAACCATTAGGAACTCAGATCTAAGTTGTAATCGCAATGCGATTAATACATGTTATATTAATCGCATTGCAAATTCAACTTAGAGCTGGGTTCCTATTATCAATCTTCGTTATATTCTAGCAATACAACCATTAGGAACTCAGCTTTAAGTTGAATTCGCAATGCGATTAATATAACCTGTATTAATCGCATTGCGATTACAACTTACCACACTCTGCGTCAACTAGATATTTTTCCATGGGAGTTTTGCCATGGATCCCCCTCCGGCATGCCACAGTCCAGGTGTTAGTCCCGTTTAAACAGCTTTTCCATCACTATTGTGGCCAGAAGGAGTCCCTTTGTTTTTTAAAATTCGCCTGTCTATTGAAGTCTATGGCGGTTCGCACTGTTCGCATGTTCGCGAACATTTGCGGAAGTTCGCGTTCGCCGTACGCGAACGGAAAATTTTATGTTCGCGACATCACTACTCCCAGCATGCCCAGACTCCCTACAGCTATCAGCCTACAGCAGGGAATGGTGGGAATTGTAGTTTTACAACAGTTGGAGATGTGCAGGTTGGCCATCCCTGGGCTAGGGCAATCTGTCACAAAGACCGTGATCGCCGAACAGTGTGCTGTCTTCCTGGCGCTAGAGTTCCTGGGAGGGGCTGGAGAAGATCCAGCGGTCATGGTCCATATCGGAACCAATGACAAAGTTAGAGGTAGGTGGAGAGTTCTTAAAAATGATTTCAGGGTTTTAGGTCAAAAGCTTAGGGCAAGGACTTCAAAGGTAGTATTTTCCAAAATACTGCCTGTACCACGAGCCACACAAGAAAGGCAGCGGGAGATTAGGGAGATTAACAAGTGGCTCAAGAACTGGTGTAGGAAGCAGGGGTTTGGGTTCCTGGAGAACTGGGCCAACTTCTCTGTTGGCTAAAGGCTCTATTGTAAGGACGGGCTGCACCTCAATGGGGAGAAAGATGGCTAGAAGGTTGGAGGAGTGTTTAAACTAGGGACTGGGGGGGATTACATTATAGGGAGGGAAAATAGTGTAAATAGAGACTGGGGGCGAGGTAGTGGAACTGGAGGAGGAATGGAAGAAGGAACTAGAACAGTTCAAAGGGAAAGGTGTAGGGTTAAAAATATACATAAACCTCTCAATTGTATGTATTCTAATGTCAGAAGCCTAACTAACAAAACTGGGGAACTGGAATTAGTGATGTGTGAGGAGGACTATGACATAGTGGGAATAACCGAGACATGGCTAGATGACAACTATGACTGGGCAGTTAATGTACAAGGTTACAGTCTGTTTAGAAAGGATCGTTAAAACCGGAGAGGGGGAGGGTTCTGCCTTTATGTAAAGTCCTGTCTAAAGCCCATGTCCGAGAAGATATAAGTGAGGGACATGAACATGTGGAGTCACTGTTGGTAGAGATACATGGAGCCAAAAACAATAATAAATTACAAATAGGAGTTTACTATAAACTACCTAATATACCAGAGTCCACAGAAAATTTATGACTACACGAGATAGACGAGGCGGCAAATCATAATGGGGTGGTTATTATGGGGGACTTGAACTACCTAGATATAGATAAACCATCAAAAAATGTGGTGATAAGAAAGCAGGATGCGCTCATACCCATATGCAGTTGTGCATTTCTATAGGGGAGCACATCCTGCACTTGTAGTCCGTTGCTAATGGCAATCACCAGCAAAAAATGCATACAATGGATGATGCCAGCAACGGACTACAAGTACCACAATGGACAT